>JAKSZT010053887.1:82246534-82399092 GCA_026826555.1 Tolypeutes matacus
AAGGCAAGCCCGCCCGCACAGCGTGGTTGGCTGACCCAGCGAGCACAAGCAGCAAGGGGGGGATAAATGAATAAATAAATAAAATCTTTAAAAAACAACAACAACAAAAAAAAAAAAAACACTACATTAAAGGGGGAAGAAGATGTGGCTCAAGCAATTGGGCTCCCATCTACCATATGGAAGGTCCAGGGTTCAATTCACAGGGCCTCCTGGTGAAGGCAAGCTGGCCCAAGTGGAGAGCTGGCCTGCACAGAGTGCTGGCCCACACGGAGTGTTGGCCCGCGCAGGAGTGCTGGCCTGTGCGGAAAGCTGGCACAGCAAAATGATGCAACAAAAAGAGACACAAAGAAGAGACAATAAGAGTCACAGCAGACCAGGGAGCTGAAGTGGTGCAAGAAATTGAGTGCCTCTCTCCCATTCTGGAAGTTTCCAGGATCCCAGGTGCTGCCTAAAGAGAAGACAAGCAGACACGGAAGAACACACAAAGAGCAGACAGTGAGTGCAAAAACAACAGGGGGGAAGGGAAAAATAAATAAATAAATATCTTTTAAAAATACATTAAAGGCACACAGCAGCTGACTTGAAATAATAGAAGAAAGAGTAAGGGATACAGAAGACAAGACAGCTGAAATTGAAGAGAGAAGAACAGAGAAAAGAATGGAAAAAATTGAGCAGGGGCTTAGGGAGTTGAATGATAACATGAAGCACAACAACGTATATGTCATGGGAGCTCCAGGAGAAGAGAAAGGAAAAGGGGCTGAAAGAATATTTGAGGAAATAATTTCTGAAAATCTTGCAACTGTCATGAAACAAATGAATTTGCATGTCCAAGAACTGCACCATACCCCAATCAGAATAAATCTGAATAGACCTACTCCAAGACACATACTACTCAGAATGTCAGACATCCAAGATAAAGAGAAAATTTTGAGAGCAGCAAAGAAGCAAACCATCACATACAAAGGATGCCCAGTAAGACTTAGCATGGATTTCTCATCAGAAACCCTGGAGGTGAAAAGACAGTGGTATGATATAATTAGGATAATGAAAAAGAAAACCTGCCAGCTGAGAATTTCTTTATCTGGAAAAAATATCCTTTAAATATGAAGATGAGTTTAAATATTCACAAATAAACAGAAACTAAGAGAGTTCATAAAAAAGAATCCATCTTTGCAGGAAGTATTAAAGGAAGCCTTACAGTCTCAAAGAAAAAGACAGGACATAGTGGCTTGGAGGAGAGTGTAGAAGGCAAGACTAGCAGAAAGGATAAACCAAAAGAGTAAAAACACAGATAATATATGAAAACCAAAGAATAAAATGGTGGAAATATATAACGCCTTTACGGTAATGTCATTGAATGTGAATGTATTAAACTCCCCAGTCAAAAGATATAGGCTAATGGAATGGATAAAAAACATGAGGCATCCATATGCTACAAAAAACTCACTTTAGACACAAAGATACAAACCGGCTGAAAGTGAAAGGTAGGAAAAAGATACTCCTTGCAAACAGTAAGCAAAAAAGATCAGGGTAACTACAATAATATCAGACAAAACTGACTTTAAATGCAAAAATGTTGTGAGATACAGAAGGCCATTCATTATATATTAATAAAAGGGACAATCCCCCAGGAAAAAGGAATAGTCATAAATGCTTATGCAAAGGTGCACAAAAATACATGAGGCAAACTTTGGCAAAACTGAAGGGAGAAATAGACATCTCTAAAATAATAGTTGGAAAAAAAAAAAAAGAAAAAAACAAGTAAAATAATAGTTGGAGACTTCCACATACCACTCATGTCAGATAGAACAACTAGACAGAAGATCAACAAGGAAACAGAGAAATTGAACAATATGATAAACAAGCTAGACCTAACAGACATATGCAGAGTGTTTCATCCCATATCAGCAGGTTATACATTCTTCTCAAGTGCTCATGGATCTTTCCCCAGGGAAGACCACATGTTAGCTCACAAGGCAAGTCTCAATAAATATTTTTAAAAATTGAAATTATACAAAGCACCTTCTTGATCATAATGCAGTGAAACTGGAAATCAATAATAGATGGGAAAGGGAAAAATTCCCAATGTGTAGAGGCTAAACACACTCTTAAACAATCAGTGGGTCAAAGAAAAAATTGTAAGTGAAATTAGTAAATATATGGAGATGAAAACAAGAACACAACACATCAAAATTTATGGGATGAAGCAAAAGCAGTGCTGAGAGGGAAATTATAGCCCTAAACACCTAAATTAAAAAAGAAGAAAGAGATAAAATCAAAGATCTAATTGAACAACTGGAGAAACTAGAAAAAGAAGAGCAAACCATTCTCAAAGGAAGCAGAAGGGAAGAAACAATAAAGATTAGAGCAGAAATAAATGAGAACAAACAAACAATAGAGAATCAACAAAACCAAAAGCTGGTTCTTCAAGAAGATCAATAAAATTGACAAACCCTTAGCTAGACTAACAAAGAAAAAGAGAGAAGATGCAAAAAAAATAAAATAAAATCAGAAATGAAAGGGGAAGTTAGGACTGACCCCACAGAAATAAAAAGGATCATAGGAGGATATTTTATGAAACAGTTTGCCAACAAACTAAACAACATAGAAGAAATGGACAAATTCCTAGAAACACGCAAACAATCTATATTTATTCTACAAGATATACAAGAACTCAACAAACCAATCACATATTAAAAGATTGAATCAGTCATGAAAAATCTCCCAACACAGAAAAGAGTCCAGGACCAGATGACTTCATAGGTGAATTCAACCAAGCATTTCAAGAAGAAATAACACCAATTCTGTTTAAATCTTCCAAAAAATTGAAGAGGAGGGAAAATTACCCAATGTATTTTATTAAGCTAACATCACCCTAATACCAAAGCCAGATGATGATAGTACAAGAAAATAAAATTACAGACCAATCTGTCTAATGAGCATAGATGCAAAAATTCTCAACAAAATACTTGCAAATAGAATCCAGCAGCATATCAAAAGAATTATACACCATGACCAAGTGGGATTTATTCCTGGTGTGCAAGGGTGGTTCAACATAAGAAAATTAATTAACTGCTACACCACATTAACAAATTGAAGGGAAAAAACCATATGAACATCTCTATCGATACAGAAAAGGCATTCAACAAAATCTGGCATCCTTTCTTGATAAAAACGCTTTGAAAGATAGGAATAAAGGAAAATTTCTCAATATGATAAAGGGCATATATGAAAAACCCACAGCCAACATCATACTCAATGGAGAAAGGTTGAAATCTTTCCCTCTAAGATCAGAAATGAGACAAGGATTCCCACTGTCACCACTGTTATTCAATATTGTGCTAGAAGTTCTAGCTAGAGCAATTAGGCAAGGAACAAAAAGAAATAAAAGGTATCCAAATAGGAAAAGAAGAAGTAAAGCTCTCACTGTTCATAGACGACATGACCCTATATTTAGAAAATTCTGAAATGTCTATGACAAAGCTACTTGAGCTAGTAAACGAGTTCAGCGAAGTGGCAGGATACAAGATCAACATGCAAATGTGATGTGTCTGTACACCTTATTGAACAATCTGAGGAGGAAATCAGGAAAAAAATTCCATTTACAATAGCAACAAAAAGACTCAAACACCTAGGAATCAACTAAACCAGAGAAGTACAGGGTCTATATTCAGAAAACTACAGAACAATATTAAAAGATATTGTTAATATTAATTAACATTAATTATTATTAATTATTGATCATATTGATATTAATATTTTATATTTAATATTAAAATATTAAAAGAAACCAAAGACCTAAACAAATACAAAAATATTCCATGTTCATGGATTGGAAAGACTAAATATCATGAAGTTGTCACTCATACCCAAAATGATTTATTGATTCTATGCAATACCAATCAAAATCCCAACAGCTTACTTTACAGAAATAGAAAAGGCAATTTCCAAATTTATCTGGAAGGGAAAGTGCACCTAAATAGCTAAAAAGCATTCTAAAAAAGAAGAGTGATGTGGAAGGACTTTCACTGCCTGACCTTGAAACATACCACAAAGCTATAGTGGTCAAAACAGCATCTCGGGAGTGGATATGGCTCAAGCGTTTAAGTGCCTGTTTCCCACATGGGAGGTCCCGAGTTTGATCCATTGTGCCTCCTAAAAACAACAAAAACAAAAACAAACAACCAGCAAACACATGAAAAAAGCAACTTAGGGGAGCCGATATGGCTCAGTGGTTGAGCGTCAGCTTTCCACATATGAGGTCCTGGGTTCAATCCCCAGCCCTGGTACTGAAAAAAAAAAAAAAAAAAGAAAGAGCATGGTATTGGCATAAAGATAGACACACTGGTCAGTGGAATAGATAGTCCAGAAATATATCCTCATCTCTATAGCTAACTGGTTTTTGACAAGCCTACCAAGTCCACGTTACTGGGACCAAACAGACTCTTCAACAAATGGTACTGGGAGAACTGGATATCCATAACCAAAAGAATGAAAAAGGACCCCTTACAAGAATCACCTCAAAATGGATCAAAGACCTAACTATAAAAGCCAGGACCATAAAACTACTAGAAGAAAATGTAAGGAACCATCTTCAAGATCTTATGGTAGGTGGTGGTTTCTTGGATCTCATACCCCAAGCATGAGCAACAAAATAAAAAGTAGATAAATGGGACCTCCTTAAAATTAAACACTTTTGCACCTCACAGGACCTTGTCAAAAGGGTGAAAAAGCAGCTAAACTCAATGGGAGAAAATATTTGGAAAACACATATCCAATAAGGATCTAATATCCGTGGTATATAAAGATCTGCTACAACTCAACAATAAAAAGACAAACAACCCAATTTAAAAATGGGCAAATGACTTGAATAGACATTTGTCCAAAGAAGAAATACAAATGATGAAAAAACACATGAAAACATGTTCAACATCACTAGTGATTAGGGAAATGCAAATCAAAACTACAATGAGATATCATTTCACACATACTAGAATGGTCACTATTAAAAAGACAGAAAACTACAAGTATTGGAGAGAAATAGAGAAATAGGAATGCTTATTCATTGTTGGTGGGAATGTAGAATGGTATAGCCACTGCAGAAGACTGTATGGCAGTTCCTAAAGAAGTTGAATATAGATTCGCCACATGACCCGGCAATACCCCTACTAGGTATATACCCAGAAGAACTGAGAACAGTGACACAAACAGACATCTGTCCACCAATTCATAGCAGCATTATTCAGTTGCCAAAAGGTGGAAACAACTCAGGTGTCCATCAACCAATGAATGGATAAATAAACTGGAGTTTATACACACAATGGAATATTATGCAGCTAGAAGAAGAGATGAAGTAGTGAATCATATGATAACATGCATGAACCTGGAGAACATTATGTTGAGTGAAGCAAGCCAGACACAAAAGGAGAAATACTGTATGACTGTGCTATTAAAAACTAAATATATCGTTTAAACTTATGGAGTTAATAACTAGAATATGGGTCACCAGAAAATAGAAGGTTAGAGAATGGAAAGCTAAGGGCTAACCTGTGCAGAACTGGTAAAAAGATAGTTTGTTAATTTTTTGGAAATGAATAGAAAAGGTGAAATCACAACATAGTGTTTGTAACTAGCAGTGATATTATATGGGTATGACAGTGATTGAAAGGGAAAGTCTAAGGTCATGTATATTACTAGAAGGAAAGCTAAAAAATGTAACATGGGACTCTATAGCATAGTAAAACCTCATGTGAAATATGAATATGGTTATAGAGATGTTTGATCTTGTCACTATGGTGTAATAAGACAAGTTCCATCTCCAAGTTCCTGGGCAAAGCCAGAGGAAGACTTCAGGAAGGAAAGAAATTGTTGCTACTCTTCTTCCATCTGCAAAAGAACAACAAAAGGAAGACAAGGAAAAAAGAATAAAGGAAAATTTAACAGAAAGTTTATTTTTTGAGCAGTTGTTCCAGCCAGAAAATAGAACTGTCTCCTCAGGGCCTAGTTTACTATCTTCTCGGGAATGGTGTGCATTGCAGCCCTAATGCTTCCTATGCTGGTGGATGTGGAATTGCTGGTACCTCTCTACCTCTACTTAAGTGTGAATAAAAAATTAGTGGCCACTTATTTTAGGTCTTATCACAATGGCTATACTTAGAACATGAGCAAGGATTTCAGTTGATTTCTGAAGTAATTTTATCTTCAAAACATCATCAGGAGGGGGCAAGATAGTGGCAGAGTATGGAACCCCAAGAGTCAGCTCATCCCACAGAGCAGTTAGTAATCAGCCAGAGCAATTTAAATTACCTGTTTGGAAGGTCCCAGGAGACCAGAAGAGCATCCAGCAACATCCTTTGAAGAATGGACGGAGGAGACTGCCCATCTGCAGTGAAGATTCATGAGTAGTGCCTTCCATGCCATGGAGGCCAGAGCCCATCCCCTACTAGCAATTCAAGGTGTTTTGCTATTCCTTTGTTGGAGTTGGATGCTCAATTTCCCAAAAATAGGGGAGGAAGAGATGGTCGAGCACCAACTACAGGTACTGGTTAGTAAATTTGGCTGGCTAAAGTCCAGTCCTAAGAACAGCTAACATTTGTACTTGCCCAAGTCCAAAAGAGGCTGTGGACTGAGCCTCCATTTTAACTCCACCCCCAGCAGGAAAGGAAGCAGGGCTGATTGAAAATCACAGTGAAGTTAGGGACTGGTTTCCTTCCACCCAGGTCAGATTGCAGCCCTAGCCTACACTCTAGCCCCACCTCCAGCAAGGAGGAAGCTGGGGGTCCTGTACCAGCCTCTCCAGGCAACTTGAGGTGCTTTTGGCCCACACAGACTAGAGTGCTGGGCACTCATGTGGATCCATCTCACTCATGACAGGGTAGAAGGGACAATGCTCCCTCAGCCTCTCCAGGCAACTGTAGCTGCTTTCAGCCTGCACAAACTAGATTACTGGACACAATTACTGGCCACTAGATTACTGGCTCCACCTATGCCCCTGAAAAGGCAGGAGGAGGGACAGTGCTCCATTACCCTCTCCAGGCAACTGGAGTTGTTTCTGGCCTGCATGAACTAGATTGCTGGGCACACTGGAGGCTCCATTCCTGCCCCTGACATGGGGTGGGGGACAGTGCTTCATCAGTCTACCTGGGCAACTGTGGTCAGTTTTGACTCACATGGCTTAGCTTGTTGCCCATACCTGCAACTCTATCTTCAACCCAGACAGGGGAGGAAGGGGTGTGGAGCTTCATCAGTCTCTCTGGGCAACTACAGATAGTCTTAGCCTGCATGACTTGGATTACTGCACATGGCTGTGGCTCTGTCCTTCCCCCTGGCAGGGGAGAATAGTAGGAGAAGCATCATTTGTTCCTGGGGCAATGCAGGCAACTTCTGCCTCCTCATCTTACAGTACCAATCATATCCTCAGCTCCTATTCCACAAATAGCAAGGGAGAAAGGGCAAGAAACAGATTAAAAAGAGCTGAAAATTTCAGATTGGCTAAACATGAGCCACTATAAAGTTCCAAATTAAGTTGAACCAAGTATCAAAAAGAGGCTGTAGCACAAAGTCAATTAAATAGAAAGTCCTAGAGGAAACAGAGAAAAGGGCCAAGAATAAATCAATCTAGTAAATCAGATGCCAAGACACCAACAAAAAATTACAATCCTTATCAAGAAACAGGAAGATATGGCCCAGTCAAAGGAATAAACTAAGCTTCCAGATGATATAAAGGAGTCGACACAACTAATCATAGATGTTCAAACAAGTCTCCTTAATAAATTCAATGAGATGTTTAAAGAGATTAAGGTCATCAAGAAGACACTGGGTGAGCACAAAGAAGGATTTAAAGGCATATATAGAAAAATAACAGATCTTATGTGAATGAAAGGCACAATAAATGGAATAAAAAATACACTGGAGGCATATAACAGCAGATTTGAAGAGGCAGAAGAAATCATTAGTGAACTTGAAGACATGGCCTCTGAAAGCAAACATACATAAGAACAGAGAAAAGAATGGGAAAAATTTAACAAGGTCTCAGGGAAATAAATGATGGCAAGAGGTGTGCAAACATATGTGTCATGTATGTCCTAGAAGGGGAAGAGAAGGGAAAAGGGACAGAAGGAATATTTGAGAAAATAATAGTAGGAAATTTCCCAACTCTCTTGAAGGACACAGTTATCCATGTCGAAAAAGCACAACATACTCCCATCCCAATATATCCCAATATACCTACTCTGAGACAAATACTAATCAGAATGTCAAATGCCAAAGATAAAAAGAGAAACCTAAGAGCAGCAAGAGAAAAGAGATTCATCACATACAAGGGATGTCCAATAAGATTAAGTGCTGATTTCTCATCAGAAATCATGAAGGACAAGAAGGCAGTGGTAGGATATATTAACTTACTGAAAGAGAAAAACTGCCAGCCGAGAATCTTTTTTTTTTGCCTTCAGGAGCATGTTTATTGTATTTGAGATGATATATCAGGTGCTCTCTGAGCTACAAAGGGTAAAAGAAAATCCTCTCATTACAAACTGACAAAGGTAAAAGGTAAAACATTTTTCACAAAAGCTTGTACCACATACTCAGAAGTAGATCTGGTTTTAATGTAAATGACATAATTCCTAGTCATCTACAGCTACTTTTATAACTTCATATAGATAATGAATTAGGCTAAAATGCACATAATATTTGGTAGAATTCGGGACCAGAAACCTTAGTACATCACAAAATAACATTTTGATATCCCAAAGAAGCAAAACTTGCAAGTAGGCATTTTATTTTATTTTTCTCTCTCTCTCTTTTTTTTTTTTTTTACTGGGAGGTACCGGGGATCAAACCCCGGTCTCTCCATACGGTAGACGGACGCTGAACCTCTTGAGCCACATCCATTTCCCAGCAAGTAGGCATTTTAAACATAACTAATCTACAGCTACAAAGTTCTACTCTCAATAGCATTTACCTTTTTGAGGAGTCTCCCAGTCTCCAAAGGTTAAAAGCAGAGAGTAGAATTAGTATAACGTATACACAGAAGTCTATATTGTAAAGGCTATAAATATTTGCAGCACAGTGAGAAGATGCCTTTTGCTCCTTAACCCACATAGAAATTGTGTGACTTATATTGCACATCTCTTGGTCCACTGTCTGGCTATCCTGTCATGTTCTGCTCTTTGGTCAAATACTGAGTGGCTATGCTTCCAACCAGAGGATCTGCAGGGTTGCAGTCTGTCAAAAGGGAACAAAGAGACAGCAAGTTCTTTGAGATAGTCAAAGAGGGACTCCAGTTGTCTTAAGAATTTCTGGACAGATAACATCCTGACTGTTGATGTTGCAATGATAGATTCTGGTGCGAAAAGTAACCTTTGGTGACTTAAATGGATAATCTGCTGAAAATGTGATATTCAGAAAAAACACACCACCTTCATATAAGAACCTGGTGGACCAAGTGCAGTCTATCTCCATTCATAAATGTTATCTCCTTTAGGCCCAGCACTGCAGTTAGGAGGAGAACCAAGGGTCATTTCAGTTAGCTCCTTCTGAATTCTTTTAGCAATAGTGGATAACTTAGCAGTGGTTTTGCTAGAGAGTTTGGTGTTTTTCTTCTGCTGGGTGGCAGAAGCTTTTCTTTCTGCTTGTTCCTTAGGTTTTGGAGTGACTGGGTTTGGCTGATCTGCATCTGAATACCACTGCTGGTGCTGGGACTTTCATCATCAGACATTTGGCTATCACTGGACATCTTAGTGAAGTTAATTCTTGGAAAATTTAGCTGCCTGCCTGGCCTGCTTGCATACTGCTACATTGTGGGGGAAGGATACAAAAAAAAAAATCCTTCCTTAAGGAAACAGAGGCAGTTGGGGCAGGGAGAGAGAAGTGGGGATGGGAAAAAAGAAGCTGAGGAGACTCTGGCTGGGGAATATGTAAGCATTGAAAGTAGGAGGGGGTTGTATAGTGCTGGGCTCAAGTGGGAGGGTGGCACCACCCAGTGCCTTCAGAAAAAAAAAGGGGGGGGTATTGGGAGCTCAGCGGGGTGAGGTCACAAGCTCCTGATGAGGCAGAGGGGACATAGGAGTCCCACATGTTCTGTGGCCTCCAGCTGCTGCTGACCCCAGCCAAGAGTCTTATATCCAGCAAAACTGTCTTTCAAAAATGAGGGCAAGTTTAGAATATTCACAGATAAACAAAAACTGAGATAGTTTATAACCAAGAGACCAGCTTTGCAGGAAGTACTAAAGGGAGTGCTACAGACTGAAGAGTCAGGAGAGAGAGGCTTGGAAGAGAGTCTAGAAATAAAGATTATATCACTAAAAAGTAACTAAAAGTGTTAAAGGGTGGTGAAAACAAGATATGACAGATCAAACCCAAAGATCAATATGGGTGAAGTAAGAACTGCCTGTATAGTAATCACATTGAATATGAATGGATTAAACTCCCCAATCAAAAGACACAGACTGGTGAGATGGATAAGAAAATATAAACTATCTATACACTGTCTACAAGAGACTCACCTTAGACCCAAGGATAAAATAGATTGAAAGTGAAAGGCCAGGAAAAAAAAAAAAGCTGGAGGAACTATACTTATAGCAGATGAAATAGTCTTTAAAAACGAAACTGTTATTAGAGAAAAGGAAGGTCATTATATACTAATAAAAGGGGCAACTTGACAGGAGGAAATAACAATCATAAATGTATATGCACCTAACCAGGATGCCCCCAAATTACTTGAGGCAAACACAGGCAAAACTGAAAGGAGAAAAAGATGTGTATACAATAATAGTTGGAACTTCAATACACCACTCTCATCTTTGGATAATCATCTGGGCAGAAGATCAATAAAGAAACAGAGTGTTTGAATAATAAAATAATCAAACTAAACCTAATAGCCATATACAGAACATTGCACTCCAAAACAGCAGGATATACATTCTTCTCAAGTGCTCATGGATCTTTCTCCAGAATAGACCATATATTGGGACACAAAGCAGACCTCAATAAATTTAAAAAGATTGAAATTATACAAAGCACTTTCTCTGATTATAATGGGATAAAGCTGGAAAACAACATGCAGAAAAAGGGAAAATTCACAAATATATGGAGATTAAACTACACTTTATTAAATAATCATTGGGTCAAAGAAGAAATTGTGAGTGAAATTAATAAATATATCAAGATGATTGAAAATGAGAATAGCACATATCCAAACCTATGGGATGCAGCAAAAGCAGTGCTGAGGGGGAAATTTATAGCCCTCAATGTTTACATTAAAAAAGAAGAAAGAGCTAAAATCAATGAGCTAACCACACAGCTGGAGGAACTAGAAAGAGAACAGCTAACTATTCCCAAAGCAAGGAGAAGGAATGAAATAATAAAGATCAGAACAGAATTAAATGAACATAACAAAACAAAACAATAGAGAGAATTTTTAAAAACAATTTATTGAAGTATATCATTCATATATGAACATACATAAATTAAAAGTGTTCAGTAAACATTGTGAACTTACAAAACAAACAAGCATAACACCAAACAGGGCTCCCACACATCATCCCACCACAAATACTTTGCATTGTTGTGAAACATTTTTAACAAATTATGAAAGAGGATCATCAAAGTATTACTACTAATGATAGTCCATATCTTACTCCCCTATACATTTTTTCTCAAGGATCTATCCATTTATTTACCTACCCCTATCCATTTTTAAACACCCCCCCCACCGTCTCCGCTGTTTTTGTATTCACTCACTGGGCAACTCTCTGCGTCCACTTTCTGCCCTCTCCTCTCACCCCTCTCCTCCCATCCTCACCAGGATCTGATTCCCAGAACCTCCGATGTGGGAGAGAGGTGTCCTACTGCCTGCACCACCTTTGTTCCTGGTTTTTTGGTGTGTCTCATCTTGGCTCTCCCATGTGTCACTCTCCTGTTATGTCATCATCTTGTTGCATGGCTCGGCAGGGTCTGGTGGCTCACCCGCGCATGGGGCCTGGTGGCTCACTCACACATGGGGCCTGGTGACTCACCCACTAATAGAGAGAATTAACAAAACCAAAAGTTGGTGTTTGAAAATATCAACAAAATTAACAAACCCTTAGCTAGACTGACAAAACCAAAAAGAAAGAAGATGCAAATAAATAAAATCAGAAATGAAATAGGAACATTATTATTACTGACCCCACTGAAATAAAAATAAGAAGAAGATACTATAAGCACTGTATGCCAACAAACTAGACAATGTAGATGAAATGGAAAAATTCCTAGGAACATATAAACTGCCTACACTGACCCTATAAGAAATAGAAGACCTCAACAAACCAATCACAAGCAAAGTAATTGAAACCATCATCAAACAATTCCCCAAAATGAAAAGTCCAGGACCAAATGGCTTCACAGGTGAATTCTACTAAGCATTCAAAGAAGATTTAACACCAATATCACTCAAATTCTTCCAAAAAATTGAACAGGAAGGAATGCTACCAAACTCATCCTATGAAGCTAATATCACCTTAATACCCAAGCCAGGTAAAGATATTATGAAAATAGAAAATTACAGACACAATTTCCTAATGATACAAACACAAAAGTCCTCACAACATACTTGCTAATAGAATACAATAACACAGTAAAAGACTTACTCATAAAAAAAAAAAAAAAAAAAGACATTCATCATCATCAAGTGGGTTTTATCACAGGCATGCAAGGGTGGTTCAACACAATAAAATCACTCAGTGAAACACACCACATTAATAAATCAAAGATAAATCACACAATCATTTCAATTGATACAGAGGAGGTGTATTAGTCAGCCAAAGGGGTGCTAATGTAAAATACCAAAAATGGGTTGGTCTTTATAAAGGATATTAATTTGGGGTAGAAGTCCACAGATACCAGGCCATAAAGCATTAAGTTTCTTCTCTCACCACAGTTCATTGCCACGTGTTAGAGCAAGACAGCTGCTGGCATTTGCCAGGGTTCAGGCTTCTGGGGTTCCTCTCTTCCCGGGACTACATTTCTCTCCGGGCTTAGCTCCTGTTTCCTCTTCAAGGTCAGCTGTAGACGATCAGGCGAACAGCTTGCTTCTCTTCTCCTGGGGCCTTCTTTCCAACATCAAAATGGCTTCTCAAAAGACTGCTTCAACTGTCCTACTGATGTGGCCCAGTCAACGCCCTAATCCTAACCTAATCATGCCCAGATTAACAGATCAGTTTACAAGCATGATCCAATTACATTTTTGGAATTCATAATTACATCAAACTGCCACAGGAGGCATTTGACAAAATCCAGCATCCTTTCTTGATTAAAACACTCCAAAAGACAGAAATCAAAGGAAACTTTCTCAACAATAAAGAGCACGTATGAAAAACCCACAACTAATATTGTACCCAATGGTGAAAGGCTGAAGGCTTTTCTGTTGAGATTGGGAACAAGACAAGGATTCCCACTATCCACTGTTGTTTGACATAGTCCTAGAGGTTCTAGCTAGAGCAAGCAGGCAAGATAAAGAAATAAAAGGTGTCCAAATTGGAAAGGAAGAGTAAAATTTTCACTATTCACAGATGATATGATCCCATACCTAGAAAATCCCAAAAATTCTACAACAAAGCTAATAGAGCTATTAAATGAATTCTGTACAGTAGCAAGATACAAGAATCACAAAACTCGGCAGTGTTTCTATACATTAGCAATGATCAATCTGAGGAGGAAGTCAGGGAAAAATCCATTTACATTAGTGACAAAAGGAATCAAATATTTAGGAATAAGCTTAAACAAGGATGTAAAGCACTTGTATTCAGAAAACTACAATGCATTGCTAAAAGAAATCAAAGAAGACCTAAATAAATGGAAGAACATTATTGGATGGGAAGACTAAATATCATTATGATAGCAATTCTACACAAATTGATAAATGGAGTCAATGAAACCATGATAAAAATTACAACAGCCTTTTTTAAAGAAATGGAAAACCCAATTATGAAATTTATTTGGAAGGGTAAAGGGCCCCAAATAGTCAGAAACATCTTAAAAAGGAAGAATAAAGTTGGAGGACTCTCATTTCTGGACTTTACTTAGCTACAGTGGTAAAAACAGCATTGTATTGGGTAAAGATAAACATATAGACCAATGGAACCAAATTCATGGTTCAGAAACAGACCCTGACAAAAATCACTTCTCAAGTGATTTTTTTTTTTTTTAAAGATTTTATTTATTTATTCATGTATCCCCCCTTGCTGCTTGTGCTCGCTGGGTCAGCTAACCACGCCATGCGGGCGGGCCTGCCTTCACCAGGAGGCCCCGGGAACCGAACCTGGGGCCTCCCATATGGTAAACGGGAGCCCTACTGATTGAGCCACAGCCGCTTCCCTCAAGTGATTTTTGACAAGGCTGTCAAACCCATCCAGCTGGGGCAGAACAGTCTATTCAACAAGTGGTGCTGGGAGAATTAGATATCCATATCAAGAAGAAAGAAAGAAGACCCCTACATCACACCTTATACAAAAATTAACTCAAAATGGATCAAAGACCTAAATATAAAAGCGAGAACCATAAAGCTCCTAGAAGAAAATTTAGGAAACCATCTTCAAGACCTGGTGGTAGGTGGTGGTTTCTTAAACCTTACACCAAAAACATGACCAACAAAAGGAAAAATAGATAAATGGGACCTCCTCAAACTTTAACACTTTTGTGCTTCAAAGGACTTTGTCAAGAAGGTGAAAAGGAAACCCACTCAATGGGAGAGAATATTTGGAAACCACATATATGATACGGGTTTGATTTCCATGCTATTTAAAGAGATCAGGGAAACGGATGTGGCTCAAGAGGTTCGGCGTCCGTCTACCATATGGAGAGACCAGGGTTTGATCCCCGGTACCTCCCGGTAAAAAAAAAAAAAAAAATCTTAAAAAAAAAAAAAAAGAAGAAGAAGAAGAGATCATACAGGAAAGCAGAGGTGGCTCAAGCGATTGAGCTCCTGCCTACTACATGGGAGATCCCCGGTTCGGTTCCTGGTGCCTCCTGGAGAAGACAAGCAAGACAGCGAGCTGGCGTGATGGGCAGGCTCAGTGAACTGATGCCACCAGATAATACAACAATGAGACACAAATGAGCCCCCTCTCTCCCACATGGGAGGTCCCAGGTTCAGTTCCTGGTGCCTTCTAAAGAGAAAACAAGCAGACAGTGAGTGAGTGCAAACAATGGGGGGGGGGGATAAATAAATAATAAATCTTAAAAAAAAAAGAGATCATACAACTCAATAATAAAAGAGCAAGCAATCCAATTTAAAAATGGACAAAAGACTTAAATAGACATTTCTCCCAAGAGGAAATACAAATGGTAAAAAAGTACATGAAAAAAATGTTCAACATCACTACCTATTAGGGAGATGCCAGTCAAAACTACAACGAGATACCTTGTCACACCACACAGAATGGCCACTATTGAAAAAACAGAAAACAAGTGCTGGGGAGGATGTGGAGAAATAGGAACACTTCTTCACTGTTGGTGGGAATGTAGAAGACAGTTTGGCAGTTCCTCAGGAAGCTTAATAAAGAACTGCCGTATGATCTGGCATTCCCTCTACTAGGAATATATCCAGAAGAACTGAAAACAGTGATGTGAACAGACATTTGCACACCGATGTTCATAGCAGCATTATTCACAATTGCCAAAAGATGGAAACAGCCCAAGTGTCCATCAACCAATGCATGGATAAACAAAATGTAATATATACATATGAGGGAATACTATGCTGCTGCAAGAAGAAATGAAATTGGTACATATACGATAACATGGATGAAACTTGAGGACATTAGGCTAAGTGAAATAAGCCAGACACAAAAGGGCAAATATTGTATTGTCACTCTAATATGAAATAAATATGAAGAATAAGCACATGGAATTTAAATCTAGACTATAGATTACTAGGAGATAGGATGAGGACTGAGAAGGGGTACTGATGCTTAATGTATGTAGAATTTTCAATTAGCTTGACTGTAAAAGTATGAAAATGGATAGACTTGATGGTAAAACATTATAGTGAATATAACTAACAAGTCTGGTTTATAATCAAGATTGTGGCTGAAAGGGGTAGTCTAGGGATGTAAATGCCAATTGTAAGAAAGCTAGAGAGCAATCTAGGGACCGAATAGCATAGTGAACCCAGAAGTGGATGAAGATTGTGGTTAATAGGACAATACAAGAATGTTCTTCTATGAACTAGAACGAATGTATATCACTAGTACAATGTGGTAAGAATATAGTGATGCATGGGAAAAATACAGTTAATGTAATTTATGGACTATAGTTAATAGCAATATTGTAATATTTTTGCATTAATGTCAAAGAGGATAATATATCAATGCTAAGGTCAATAATAGGAGGGTATGATTTTGTTTTTCTTTTTGGACTAAAGAAAACGTTCACAGGTATACTGGGATGGTGACTGCACAATTCTGATGAAAGTGAGAGCCACTGAGTGTACACTTGGGATAGAATATACAAGGCATGGGATTATATAAAATGGTAAACCATGTGGTGGAAGATGGATGGTGGTTAACAGTACAAATGTGAGAGTGTTTTTCTCATGAACTGTAACAAATGTACAATACTAATACATAGTGTTAATAATATTACACTATGGACCATAGTTAGTGATAATAATCTGACCATGTCTTTTCATAATCTGTAAAAAATGTTCCATGGTAACGTAAGGTGTTGATGGAGGGGTGATGTATGGGAATTCTGCACATTATGCATAATTGTTTTGTAAGCTCACAACTTCTCTAATAAAAAACCTTAAAATAAAAATAAGAAAAAACATGAATGTGGACTACTTTTATCTCTATCTCACTCCACTAACATGCTATAAACTATTAAATGATTTAAAATAATCGCAAATATATAATATATATTTTAAATTACTATAATTTTATTTGAAGGATTCTAACACATTATGCTACAGACAGTAAGGATGCTTCTGAGTAATACCTATGAAATTATTTGAAGAAATTCTTTTTATATCTATACCTACTGAGCAAAAAACTTTAATTACAACATTTGTTATTTTGTCATCCTTTTCTAGTTTGCTTTTTTTTTTTTACTTTTTTTAAAAAACAATTTATTGAAGAATATCATTGATACATGAACATACATAAACTGTAAGTATTCAGGAAACATTGTGAACTTACAAAACAAACATAAATAACATCATACAGTGCTCCCAAACATCACCCCTCCACAAACACCCTGCATTGCTGTGAAACATTTGTAAAAAATCATGAAAGAGCATCGTCAAAGTATTACTACTAACTATAGTCCGTATCTTCTTCCCGTATACATTTTTTTAAGGATGTATTTATTTATTTACTTTTATCCATTTTTAACCCCGCCTCCCTTGTTTTTGCTGTTTCTGGGTCCATTCGCTGGGCGACTCTGTGTCCATTTCCTGCCTTCTCTTCTCATCCTTCTCCTCCTGTCGTCACTGGAATTTGATCTTTGGCACCTCTGATGTGGGAGAGAGGCCTCCTACCTCCTGTGCCACCTTAGTTCCTGGTCTTGGCTTTCCCTTGGGGCACTTTCCTGTAAAGTCATCATCTTGCTGGCGGCACACCCACACGTGGGGCCTGGTGGCTCATCCGCTTGCAGGGCCTGGTGGTGCACCCGCAGATGGGGCCTGGTGGCACATCTGCAGACGGGGCCTGGTGGCTCACCTGCTCATGGCAGCTCACCCAAACCCAGGGCCTGGCGGCGCTCCCATGGACAGGGCCTGGTGACTCTCCTGCTCGCAGGGCCTGGCGGCTCACCTGCACACGGGGCCTAGTGGCCTACACACCTTTTATATTTTTCTTTTTTTTATTTTTGCCGGGAGATCCTGGGGATCGAACCCAGGTCCCTCCATATGGGAGCCAGACACCCAACCACCCGAGCCACATCTATCCCCCTGTTATATCTCTTAAGGTTGACCAAAGATACCCAAAGTTACAGTCTTTTCCCATATAGGACGGTCATATAATTAATCAGGCTTAGTTTATCACCAGCATTCCAAAAACCAGAACTAGGGAGAAAAGCTAGGTCTGGGAACACATGCATGGTTTCTAGTATAGCAAATATTTAGCCTACCCTGATTATCACAAAATCAGGACAGTGAGAATATTCGCATTCTAGTTTGCTTTGATTGTTACGGTCATGTGTCCTTCAAAGTTAAAGGCCTAAAAAAACAAATTGACCAGCCTAAAAATAAAAATTACATTTATTTCTTGGCTACAAGCTTCAATGTTACTATGTAAATTATACTTTCCCCTCTAGCACCATAAACAGTTGCCATGGTGTTTCTAAAATAAGAGTTTTACAGTTAATGTGTGGAGGTTTAAAAAACCATAAGGTACTGACAGATCATTCTTATCCTAGGGTCTCACAGAAGATATAAGACATATTTGATTCATCTGGTGAACTATAAAATAGGTTGTGGTCCAGACACCAAGCATGTGGTCTTTTTAAAAATAAAAACCCACCAGAACTAGCAGTCTCTCTATTTGGTCTAAGAGTTCTAAAGGAAGGAAGGCATTTGCTTTTAGCTAGTAGTTTCACCCAGCTTTAAGCTGGGGGAAAAATAATTTTATCTCTTCTCCCAAGCCCCTTTGCCTGACTGATTGTAATGATTTGCCAAAATTGGGATTACTAGATCCTGGGTTGTTCATGTGCAGATTATTTTCCCCTTTAAACTCTAAGCCAAGTATAGAAAATCCGTGATATCTGTGTCTATTTTGTATCAGTCACTGAGACTTTTAAAGTTTTTATTTATTATTAAAACAACTTTACCAAAAAAGTCCCCTAAGCACAACTATTTACAGTTCTTTATAGCCTCTTCTGATATCTGACATAAATATGCGGTTTTAACTGTTATCTTTTGATTTAGGATTTTTATCTGAGAATACAATGAATTATGAAGAGTCTCTTGAAAATCATCTTTCAGATTGTTTTACAGAATGAACTTATGCACTGCTGCTGTAGTATTCTCAAGGACTATATGTAAAAATAAAATGTATGGCTGAGATTGTTTTTTGGAGTAAATAGGACTTTCCTTATAAAAAAGCTTTTATATATACTCTTTCATAGAAAATCCTCATTGTTTAACCATTTGGGGAACATAAATCTTTATATGGATCATGTCTGTATGTTGTATAATGACTGAAAAGCATATAAATGTAATCTACTTTGAATTTTGTAAAAAAAAAACAAAAACAAAAACTAAAAAAAAACAAAAAAGATTAGAATGGAGATAAATGAAATATAGAATAAAAACACAATAGAGAGAATCAACAAAATCAAAAGTTAGTTCTTTGAAAAGATCAATAAAATTGACAAACCTTAGGCTAGAGCCACTAGACTGACAGAAAAAAAAAGAGAGAGGACACAAAATCAGAAATGAATGGGAGGTCATTATTACCCACCATACCACACAGAAATATAAAGGATTATAAGAGAATACTATTAACAACTTATGTCAATAAATTAGATAACCTAGATGAAATAGACAAATTGCTTGAAACACACAAACTACCTACACTGACGCAAGAAGAAATAGAAAATCTCAACAGACTAATAACTAGTAAAGAGATTTAATCACTAATCAGAAAAAGAAAAGCACAGGACCAGACGGCTTCACAGGGGAATTTTACCAATATTCCAAGAAGAATTAACACCAGTCCTGCACAAATTCTTTGAAAAAAAACAGAAAAGGAAAGAACACTCCCTAACTCATTCTATGAGGCCAACAACACCCTCATACCAAAGCTGGACAAAGATTCCACAAGAAAAGTAAATTACAGACCAATATCCCTTATGAATTTAGATTTTAAAAAACCCTCAACAAAATCCTAGCAAACCAAAGCCAAAGGCAAATTAAAAGAATTATATATCATGACTAATTTATCCCAGGTATACAAGAAAATCAATTAATGTAATCTACCACACTAGAAGAAAGAAGATAAAAAACCACAGGACCATCTCAATTGATGCAGAAAACGTGTTTGATAAAATTCAGCAACAATTCTTGATTAAGACACTTAGAAAACTTGGAATAGAAGGAAGCTTCTTCAAAATGATGAAGGGCGTATATGAAAAACCCAGTGCTAACATTATATTCAGTGGTGAAAGACTGAAAATTTCCCCCTAAGTTCAGGAACAAGACAAGGATGCCCATTCTCACCACTGTTATTCAACATTGTAATGGAAGTTCTAGTTAGAGCAGTTAGGCAAGAAAAAGAAATAAAAGGCATACAAATTGGAAAGGAAAAAGTATATGTTTTTTTTCCAGAACATATACTTAAGCAAATATTTGAAGGAGATGAAGTTGAAAGCCACGTGAATGGTGGGGGGTGGGGGGTGGGGGCAGAGGAGTGTTGCAGGTAGAAGAAATAACAGAAAGTTTAAAGTCCTTACTCCACACAGCCTATCCCCAAATCCAACCAAGTTTTTCTCTAAAGGGTCTGTTAAAAATGCCTTATCCTCATTCCTCTGCCACAGCCCTGGTTGATACCCAGGTCTTTTCTCCTTTGTTTCCTGCATTAACTGCTTCACCTTAGAGGCCACTCTCCATTTTATGGCTCTGATCAAGTCTTTCACCAACTTAAATGGTTACAGGATACAGTCTATAATTTCAATCTTTTTAAATTTATTGAGACCTGTCTTATGACCCAACATATGATCTATCCTGGGGAAGGATTCATGAGCACTTGAGATGAATGTATATCCTGCTGTTTTGGGGTGTAAGGGTCTATAAATGTCTGTTAAGTCTAGTTCATTTATCATATTATTCAAGCTCTCTGTTTCCTTATTTATCCTCTGTCCAGATGTTCTATCCAATGCTGAGAATGTTGTGTTGAAGTCCCCAACTATTATTGTAGAGATGCCTATTTCTCCCTTCAATTTTGCCAGTGTGTGTCTCATGTACTCAGGTTTGGTAAATTTCCCCTTTTATTAATATATAATGAACTTCTTCATCTCTTATAACAGTTTTGCATTTAAAATCTATTTTGTCTGATATTAGTATCATTACTCCAGAACTTTTCTGGTTACTAGTTGCATGGAATATCTTTTCCCAACCTTTCACTTTCAGCCTGATTGTGTCATTGCATCTAAGGCAAGTCTCTTATACACAGCATATAGATGACTCATATTTTTTTAATCCATTCTGTCAGTCTATGTCTTTTGATTGAGGAGTTCAATCCATTAACATTCAATGTCATTACTGTAAAGGCATTTCTTACTTGATTCATTTTATCCTTTGACTTTCTGTTGTCATATCTTACTATTGTCTTTTTACCCATTAAGTTACTCTTACTAATAATTTTCTTGCCCTTGTCTTTTTCTTTCAGCCTGCAGCACTTGCTTTAGTATCTCTTATAAATATGGTCTTTTGATAAAAAAAACTCTCTCAGTTTTTGTTTGTTAAGACTTTAAACTCACTCTCGTTTTTGAAGGACAGTTTTGCCGGACAAAGAATTCTTGGCTGGCAGTTTTTCTCTTTCAGTACCACTGCCTTCTCACCTCCATGGTTTCTGATGAGAGATTAACACTTAGTCTCATTGATCTTTCCACGTATGCAATACATTGCTTTTTCTCTTTCTGCTTTCAGAATCCTCTCCTTATCTCTGGCATTGATGTTCTGAGTAGTAGGTATCTCTGAGTATCTCTATTTGCGTTTATTCTAATTGGGATTCATTGTCCTTCTTGGATAGTGATATTTATATCTTTCATAAGGGTTAGGAAATTTTCAATCATTTCCTCAGATATTTTTTCTGCCCCTTTTCCATTCTCTTCTCCTGCTGGAACCTACCTAGAATGCACATGTTTGTGCATTTCATGTTGTCATACAATTCTCTGTGACCCTGTTTCTATTTTTGCCATTCTTTTCTCTTTCTATTCTCCTGTCTTCTCAAGTTCAGATGCTCTGTCTCTTAATTCACTAAATCTGTCCTCAACCAATTCAAACCTGCTGTTATATGCCTCTAATGTGATTTTTTTTCTTTTTAGGAGGTACTGGGGATCGAACCCAGGACCTCGTACATGGGAAGCTACATCTGCTCCCCATTGAGAGCTGGTTCTTTAGCCTGTTTGTGAGTTTTGATTTTAGGAGATACCAGATATTGAACCTGGGACCTCATCCATGGGAAGCAGGCACTCAGCTACTTGAGCTACATCTGTTCCCCTCTAATGTATTTTTTAAAATTTATTTATCCCCACCCCCTTGCTGCTTGTGCTAGGTGTGTCCATTTGCTGTGTGTTTTTCTGCATCTGCTTGTCTCCCTTTGTTGCATCATCTTGCTGTGCCAGCTCACTGTGCTGTGTGGGCCATCAGCTCACCGCGCTGCACGGGCCAGCTTGCCTTCACCAGGAGGCCCTGGGAATCGAACTCAGAGCCTCCCATATGGTAAACAGGACCCCCAACCACTTGAGCCACATCCATTTCCCTCTAATGTATTTTTTTTAACTTTATTTTGTAAATTTAATAATTGAAAACATAAGCAATTAAAGACTAAAAAGTAAACACATATGAATAAATATATACATTTCTCAATTAAATGTAATGGATACATGTAAATTTTTTTGTTGTTTTGTTTTTTGTTTGTTTTTTTGTTTTTTTGTGTGTGAATCAAACAATATATTACACAATATATTTGGTTCATAGTAATGCATTCATACAGTATTTGTCCTTTTGTGTCTGGCTTGCTTCATTCAACATAATGTCCTCCAGCTTCATCCATGTTGCCATATGCTTTATGACTTCATTTCTTCTTACTTCATTTCCTATATCCTAGGAATATATTCATAATATTCCATCATATGAATAGACCACAGTTTGTTTATCCATTCATCTGGTGATGGACACCTGGGTTGTTTCCAACTTTTGGCGATGGTGAATAATGTGGCTATGAACATCGGTGTGCAGATGTCTGTTCATGTCCCTGCTCTCAGTTCTTCTGGGTACATACCCAGTAGTGGTATTGCAGGGTCACATGGCAAGTCTATATTCAACTTCTTTAGGAACTGCCAAACAGTCCTCCATAGTGGTTGTACCATCCTGCATTCCCACCAACAGTGAAGAAGTGTTCCTATCTCTCCACATCCTCTCCAACACTTGTAGTTCTCTGTCTTTTTAATAGTGGCCATTCTGATAGGTGTGAAATGATATCTCATTGTAGTTTTGATTTGCATTTCCCTAATCATGAGTGATGTTGAGCATTTCTTCATGTGTTTTTTTGTCATTTGTATTTCTTCTTCGGAGAAATATCTATTCAAGTCTTTGGCCCATTTTTTAATTGGGTCATTTGTCTTTTTGTTGTTGAGTTGTAACATCTCTTTATATATCCTAGATATTAAACCCTTATCAGATATGTGATTTCCAAATATTTTTTCCCATTGAGTCGGCTGCCTTTTCACCCTTCTGACAAAGTCCTGTGAGGTGCAAAAGTGTTTAATTTTGAGGAGGTCCCATTTATCTACTTTTTCTTTTGTTGCACGTGCTTTGGGTGTGAAGTCCAAGAAACCACCACCTACTACAAGGTCTTGAAGATGTTTCCCTACATTTTCTTTTATTAATTTTATGGTCCTGGTTTTTATATTTAGATCTTTGATCCATTTTGAGTTGATTCTTGTATAGGGGGTGAGATAGGGGTCCTCTTTCATTCTTTTGGTTATGGATATCCAGTTCTCCCAACACCATTTGTTGAAGAGACTGTTTTTTCCCATCAGCATGGGCTTGGAAGGTTTGTCAAAAACCAGTTGACTGTATAGGTGAGGGTTTATTTCTGGATTCTCAATTCTATTCCACTGATCGATATGTCTATCTTTATGCCAGTACCATGCTGTTTTGACCACTGTAGCTTTGTAATATGTTTCAAGGTCAGCAGTGAAATTCTGCCCATATTGTTCTTCTTTTTTTAGAATACTTTTGGCTATTCGGGTGCACTTACCCTTCCAGATGAATTTGGTAATTGCCTTCTCTAATTCTGTAAAGTAAGCTGTTGGGATTTTGATTGGTATTGTATTGAATCTATAAATCAGTTTGGGCAAGATTGACATCTTCACGATATTTATTATTCCAATTCATGAACCCGGAATGTCTTTCCATTTGTTTAGGTCTTTTTAAATTTCTTTTAGCATTGTTTTGTAGTTTTCTGCATATAGGTCCTGTACTTCCTTGGTTAAATTAACTCCTAGGTATTTGAGTCTTTTTGTTGCTATTGAAAATGGAATTTTCCTCCTGATTTCCTCCTCAGATTGTTCAGTACTAGTGTACAAAAACATTACTGATTTTTGCGTGTTGATTTTATATCCTGCCACTTTGCTGAACTCATTTATTAGTTCAAGTAGCTTTGTTGTGGATACTTCAGGATTTTCTAAATACAGGATCATGTCATCCGCAAACAGTGAGAGTTTTACTTCCTCTTTTCCTATTTGGACGCCTTTAATTTTTTTGTCTTGTCTAATTGCCCTCGCTAGAACTTCTAGTACAATGTTGAATAACAATGGTGACAGTGGGCATCCTTGTCTTGTTCCTGATCTTAGGGGGAAAGCTTTCAACCTTTTGCCATTGAGTATGATGTTGGCTGTGGGTTTTTCATATATGCCTTTTATCATATTGAGGAATTTTCCTTTTATTCCTATCTTTTGAAGTATTTTTATCAAAAAAGGATGTTGGATTTTGTCGAATGCCTTTTCTGCATCTATTGAGATGATCATGTGGTTTTTTTCCTTCAACTTGTTAATGTGGTGTATTACATTGATTGATTTTCTTATGTTGAACCAGCCTTGCATGCCAGGAATAAATCCCACTTGGTCGTGATGTATAAGTCTTTTGATATGCTGTTGGATTCGATTTGCAAGTATTTTGTTGAGAATTTTTGCATCTATGTTCATGAGAGAGATTGGTCTGTAATTTTCTTTTCTTGTGGGATCTTTATCTGGCTTTGGTATTAGGGTGATGTTGGCTTCATAAAATGTGTTGGGTAATTTTCCCTCCTCTTTAATTTTTTGGGAGAGTTTAAACAGGATTGGTATTAATTCTTTCAGAAATGCTTAGTAGAATTCACCTGTGAAGCCATCTGGTCCTGGACTTTTCTTTGCTGGGAGATTTTTGATGACGGATTCAATCTCCTTAATTGTGATTGGTTTGTTAAGTTCTTGTATTTCTTGTTGTGTCAGTGTAGGTTGGTTATGAGTTTCTAGAAATTTGTCCATTTCATCCAGGTTGTCTAGTTTGTTGGCATATAGTTTCTCATAATATCCTCTTATGATTTTTTTTTTTATTTCTGTGAGGTCATTTGTAATTTCCCCCCTTTCATTTCTGATTGTATTTATTTGCATCTTCTCTCTTTTTTTCTTTGTTAGTCTAGCGAGGGGTTTGTCAATTTTATTGATCTTCTCAAAGAGCCAGCTTTTGGTTTTGTTGATTTTCTCTATTGCTTTTCTGTTCTCATTTTCATTTATTTCCACTCTAATCTTTATTATTTCTTTCCTTCTTTTTGCTTTGGGATTGGTTTGCTGTTCTTTTTCTAGTTTCTCAAGTTGTTCAGTTAAATCTTTGAGTTTAGCTCTTTCTTGTTTCTTAATATAGGCATTTAGGGCTATAAATTTCCCTCTCAAGACTGCCTTTATGGGAAGCGGCTGTGGCTCAATCAGTAGGGCTCCTGTTTACCATTGGGTTCCCGGGGCCTCCTGGTGAAGGCAAGCCCGCCCGCACGGCATGGTTAGCTGA
Source organism: Tolypeutes matacus (assembly GCA_026826555.1). NCBI lineage: Eukaryota > Metazoa > Chordata > Mammalia > Cingulata > Chlamyphoridae > Tolypeutes > Tolypeutes matacus. Next base: position 82,272,279 of record JAKSZT010053887.1, read on the forward strand.
CCCAGCGAGCACAAGCAGCAAGGGGGGGATAAATGAATAAATAAATAAAATCTTTAAAAAAAAAAAAAAAAGACTGCCTTTGCTGTATCCCATAAGTTTTGATATGTTGTGTTCTCATTTTCATTTGTCTCAATATATTTACTGATTTCACTTGCAATTTCTTCTTTGACCCACTGAATATTTAGGAGTGTGTTGTTCAGTCTCCACACATTTGCAAATTTACTTTTTTCCTGTCTGTTATTGATTTCTAGTTTCATTCCATTATGATCTGAGAAGGTGCTTTGTATAATTTCAATCTTTTTATATTTATTGAGAGCTGTATTGTGACCTAACATGTGGTCTATCCTGGAGAAAAATCAATGGGCACTTGAGAAGAATGTATAACCCACTGAGTTTGGATGCAGTGTTCTGTATATGTCCGTTAGGTCTAACTCGTTTATCATATTGTTCAAGTTCTCTGTTTTCTTGTTGGTCTTCTGTCTAGTTGTTCTATCTAATGATGTGAGAGGGGTGTTGAAGTCTCCAACGATTATTGTAGAAATGTCTATTTCTGCCTTCAGTTTTGCCAGAGTTTTTCTCATATATTTTGGGGCACCCTGGTTAGGTGTGTTGATATTTATGACTGTTATATCTTCCTGGAAGATCATCCCTTTTATTATAATGGCCTTCCGCATCTCATCACTTTTTTGCATTTGAAGTCTGTTTTGTCTGATATTAGTATAGCTACCCCTGCTCTTTTCTGTTTACTATTCACGTGGAGTATCTTTTTCCAACCTTTTACCTTCAGCCGGCTTGTATCCTTATGTCTGAGGTGAGTTTCTTGTAAGCAGCATATGGATGGCTCATGTTTTTTTATCCATTCTGTCAGCCTGTATCTTTTGATTGGGGAACTTAATCCATTCACATTCAATGATATAACTGAAAATGAACTGTTTATGTCTTCCATTTTATTCTTTGGTTTTCATATGTCATCTTGTTTTTGTCTCTCTTTTTACTCTTTTGGTTATCCTTTCTGCTTTTCTTTCTTCTATACTATCCTCCAAGCCTCTCTCTCCTTTTTCTTTCAGGTTCTAAGGCTTCCTTTAATATTTCCTGCAAAGGTGGATTTTTTTTTTTTTTTGCAAACTCTCTTAGTTTCTGTTTGTTTGTGAATACTTTATATTCACCTTCATATTTGAAGGACAGTTTTGCTGGATAAAGAATTCTCGGCTGGCAGTTTTTCTCTTTCAGTGTCCTAATTGTGTCATACCACTGTCTTCTCGCCTCCATGGTTTCTGAAGAGAAATCTGCAGCAAGTCTTACTGGACCTCCTTTGTACGTGATTGTTTGCTTCTCTCTTGCTGCTCTGAGAATTTTCTCTTTATCTTTTACATTTGACATTCTGAATAATATGTGTCTTGGCATAGGTCTATTTGGGTTTATTCTTATTGGGGTACGGTGTGCTTCTTTTTTTTTTTTTTTTTTTTTTAAAGATTTTATTCATTTCCTTTATGCATTTTAAACCCCCCCCTTCCCCATTTGCTGTTTTGTGTCCATTTGCTGGGCAATTCTCTGTGTGTGTTTTTTGTCATCTCTTCTCATCCTCCTCCTCCGGTCTTCACCATGATTCGATCCTGGAGACCTCCAATATCGGAGAGAGGTGTTCTGCTGCCTGCGCCACCTCAGCTCCTGGCTTCCGGAGCTTTCGGAGCATCTCGTCTTGTCTCTCCCCTGTTACGTCATCATCCTGCTGCATGGCTCCCGGGGCCTGACAGCTCAGCGGCACACAGAGCCTGGCAGCCCATGCGCCTTCTATATATATATTTTTTATTTTACCGGGAGGTCCCGGGGATCGAACCCAGGTCCCTCCATATGGCAGACGGACGCCCAACCATTTGAGCCACATCTGCCCCCCATGGTGTGCTTCTTGAACATGTAAGTTCATTTCTTTCGTGAGAGTTGGGAATTTTTCAGCTATTATTTCCTCAAATACTCTTTCTGCCCCTTTTCCTTTCTCTTCTCCTTCTGGAACTCCCATGTCACGTATATTCTTGCATTTTGCGTTGTCATTCAACTCTCTGAGCCCCTGCTCAATTTTTTCCATTCTTTTCTCTCTCTGTTCTTTTCTCTCTTCAATTTTAGCTGCTCTGTCTTCAGTATCACTTATTCTTTCTTCTATCATTTCGAGTCTGCTGTTGTATGCTTCAAATGTATTTTTGACTTCACCTATTGTGTCTTTCATTCTCATGAACTCCGTTACTTTTCTGTTCAGTGTTTCAAATTCTTCTTTGCGTTCACTCAATGACTTCTTTTTTTTTTTTAAAGATTTTATTTATTTATTCATTTATCCCCCCCTTGCTGCTTGTGCTCCCTGGGTCAGCTAACCACGCCGTGCAGGCGGGCTTGCCTTCACCAGGAGGCCCCGGGAACCGAACCCAGGGCCTCCCATATGGTAAACGGGAGCCCTACTGATTGAGCCACAGCTGCTTCCCCTCAATGACTTCTTGATGTTATTGATCTCTTTAACTATATTCTCTTTCATCTCATTAATTTGATTTTGGAAATGTGTGCTCATCTCACTGATTAGTTCTCTCAAATTCTGCATTTCTTCTGGGACTTTGCTGTATTCCTTTTCTTGGGCCATGTCTTCTATTTTCTTAGTGTGGCTCGTAATTTTTTGCTGGTGCTTAGGCATCTGGTTAGTTTGTATTTTACTTAGATGCTCTATCTCTTTCTCTTTTATGGGGTTTTAGTGGCAGGAGGCTGTGAGTTACCACAGCTCTTTGATTTTTGGCTCAACCTTGATTGTTAGGATTGTTCTGCTGGTTGCTGGAAACTGGGCACTGGACCCAGTAATTGGTTGTAGAGTCGTTTCCTAGGGCCTTGGGCAGGGAGGCTATAGAGGCCAGGAAAAGCCTCTCTTACTTAATTTTCTTATGTGCACTTCCTTGGTCTGCCAGGAGATGGCGCTTGTTGGCAGCTCTCAATTCAATGCCTGGTCGGAGCATATTTGTTGTGACACAGGCCAGATCAATGTGATAGAGCTTCCTGTCTGGGGGCTAGGGGCCCTGTGATTCAAACTTCTGAGACAGTTCTCCAGACTTCTCTCGTAGTGCCCCCCTTTTCCCAGCTAGGAAATATTTCCACTCCCTTCTGAATCCTCAACAATCAGTCTCTGTTAGTAGAGGAGGAGATTGGGAGGTTTGTATATCTTTAGCCCCTTGCAGCCTCCAAGGCAAACAATGGCGCAGCCCTACCCAGCCTGGAAGGGCTCTCGGGACAGGGCAGACCAAACCTGGGAGTCCAAAGCAGGGTCAGTCCCAGGCTCTCTCTCCCCTCTCCCGTGGAGTCCTCAACAATTAGTCCAGGCTAGAAGAGAGGGAGGTTGGGAGGGTCGCATTTCTCCAGTCCTTTCTAGGCTCCCAGGGCAAACGGCCGTGTGGAAGGGTCCTTGGGGCTCTGTAGCCCAAATTTCAGGTCAGAACCCGAGTCAGCCTAAGGCTGTGTCCCTCTCTCTCCCCTTTCTGGGAGTGGCCCTGAAGCCTCCTTTGTCTGTGGCCGCAGGCCCAGAGGCCCGAGAATTCTGAAGAGTGTGGGGGAGGGTGCCGGCAGCAGCAGAAGCTGCTACTTGCAACTCATGGTTCTGTTGTCGCGATTTCCCTCTTCTGTCCCTCTCTCCTCTGGGTGGTGTGCAGCCTTCACCTGCTGTCCTAAACTCTAGAAGATCTTTTTTGGGGCTGTTTCTGCTTGTCCTCTAGCTATTTTTCTGGAGAAGAGATTCCCGTGTCTTACTAGTCCGCCATCATCCCGGAAGTCCTCAAGTTTTAATAATTGCGGAGAAAAAAGGACTATACTCAGCATTGATAGTGTTGTGGGAAAATACACACTCTTATATTAGCTGTTGAGAAAAATGAATTGGCACAGTTCTTCTGGACCACACTCTATAACATGAACCCAAAGCCTTAAAAAATTACATAAATCTTGATCCAGTAATTTTACTTCTAAATCTAACTATCATAGTTTGAGGCTTTTATGGACCCCAGAAAATCATGTCCTTAAAGACAATCCATTCCTGTGGGTGTTAATGTATTGTACATGAGAGCTTTTGATTAAATTACTTGAATAGGGCATGACCCAGGGTGGATCTTAATCCTCTTACTGGAGTCCTTTATAAATGGGATGAATATGGAGACAGAAGCACAGAGAGAAAGCCACAGAAACACAGAGAAAAGGCTACAGGAGCAGAGAGTAAACCAGAGGAAGCCAGAAGCTGAAGCAATGAAATCTGGAAAAGAGACAAGCAGACATTGCCATGTGCTTGCCATGTGACAGGGGAATCCACGATTGCCGGCAGCCAGTCTTCAAGGAGAAATGCATCACCTGATGAAGCCTTATTTGGACATCTTCAAGGCCCCAGAACTGGAAGCTTCTAAGTTAATATATCCCCATTGGAAATGCCAACCCATTTCTGGTATATTGCATTCTGGCAGCCTAGCAGACTGAAACACTAGCCTAAAGAAATAATAATGGGCAAAGATTTTAGTTACAGTGTTGATCATCATAATGTTATTTTATAAGTTTTGAAATCAGAAACAATCTTTGTCCAACATATAAATCATGGCACATTAATAAAATGGCACTTTTTAAAACAATTTATTGAAGTATATCATTCATACATGAACATAAACAAAAAGTGTTTAGTAAACATTGTGAACTTACAAAACAAACATGCATAACATTATACAGGGATCCCACACATCACCCCACCACAAACACTTTGCATTGTTGTGAAACATTTGTTAACAAATTATGAAAGAGCATCGTCAAAGTATTACTATTAACCATAGTCTGTATCTTACTCCCCTATACTTTTTTTTTCAAGGATTTATTTATTTACTTATTTACTTTTACCTTCCTCTCCCCCCCCCCCCGTTTTTGCTGTTTTTTGTTGTTTTTGTGTCCATTCATTGGACAACTCTCTGTGTCCGTTTCCTGTCCTCTCTTCTCCTCCTTCTCTGCCTGTCTTCACTGGGATTCGATCCTCAGAATCTCCAATGTGGGAGAGAGGCATCCTACTGCCTGCGCCACCTTAGTTTCTGTTTTTTTGGTGCGTCTTGTCTTGGCTCTCCCTTATGTCACTCTCCTGTTATGTCATCATCTTGTTGCATGGCTTGGGGGCCTGATGGTGCACCTGTGCGCAAGGCCTAGTGGCCCACGCACCTTCTATATTTTTCTTTTTTTTATTTTTTACTGGGAGGTCCCAGGGATCAAACCCAGTTCCATCCATATGGGAGACAGACGCTCAACCATTTGAACCACTTCTGCCCCCCTGCTATATCTCTTAAGGTTGACCAAAGATACCTAGAGTTACAGTATTTTCCCATACAGGATGGTCATATAATAAATCAGGCTTAGTTTATCACCAACATTCTAAAAACCAGACCTAGGGAGAAAAACTAGGTCTGGGGACATGCATGGTTTCTAATATAGCGAATGTTTAGCCTACCCTGATTATCACAAAATCAGGACAGCAAGAGTATTCACACTATAATGGCATTTTAACTATCATTAAAGTGATTTATAAATTTTTATGTATGTGTATATGTCCAAAATAATATACAAGAAACCAAGAAATATTTGACCCTTAGAGAAGGGAAAAGGTGGCTTGGAGACTGTCTTGAAATTCTTAACCATTTTTGAACAAGGGCCCCACATTTCCATTTTGCACTGGACCTCATAAATTATGTAACTGGTCCTACTTCTATGCCCAAGGATGTTCACTTCTCTACCACTGTCAATATAACCAAGCTGTATCTGAAATTCCTTGAAAAAGTCTTTCACTGCCACTGTTTAAAACACAAATATCTAGTAGAGGTTTATGTTATGACTATCCGTAAATATGGATGGATTGTCTATAATTTTATTAAGGGATAGCAAGAGGTACAAGCCAGGGACTTCAGTTTTCCGAATTGGGGGTCAGATATTCCTGCTGAAAATAAGAGGAGAGAATGTAAAAACAGGCTGGGCACTATAAAAGGCTTTCTCCCATGCTATGACAAATTTTCTAGGATTTGTTCTGTTTAACATCAATTGAAATAGACAAATAAAACTGCCTAGAAGTATTCTATTTTTGTCCGATAGTGTAAATGCAAGCTCTGATTTTTCCAGGTCAATTAGGACTTCAAAAATATAGTTGACTTTTCTTTAAAAAGGAATCTAATTCCAAGAGATTTGTGAAAGTAGTCTCAAATCACTATACTGAGAGAAATGAGTAGTTACATAATACCTCTCTCTTTCTCTTCCAAGACTTCTCACCATCCCCCACCCCCTCCACAGCTCCGACAAGAAATTGAGATGATGTCCTGTAAGCAGTGTCTCCAACTCAGTTCCAATGTCTCTTTCCCTCACAGCTTCCTTCCTTTCTCTATTTCACTGTTTATCTCATGTGTGTCCTTTCCTCTATAATCCTTTTTTCTCTCTCCTTCTTAGCTTCCATTTTTTGTTTAACGATTTCAGGAAAATATCTCTCCCTCTTTCTTTCCTTCTCTTTATTTCATTTGTAAACTCTGAATGACCTCAATCAATCATGATTAAATTTTTTCTAGTTTTTTTTTTCATTGTGATAACGTATATCAACATAAAATGCCCCATTTTAACCACTTTCAAGCATACAATTCAGTGGTGTCAATTGCATTCACAATGCTGTGCTACCATAACCACCCATCCATTACCAAAACTTTATATATCCTCCCAAACAGAAAATATGTACCCATTAAGCATTAATAGTTAAATTTAAGAATAGTGAAAATTTGTATCAAGGAAAGGGGAAGATAAGTTTTTATGTATGTAGCAAAGAACCATATCTAAAACACATGAAAATGACCAAAAGCATCCTTAGGAATCTCCTAAAAATGATTTCTTTCTACTTTTTCCTTCATTTAAACCTGACTTTTCTAAAAAAAATTTGCATTCAAACTTTCAAAAAGAATTTTCATTCTATTTTCTTATATTTCTAATTCTAGCATTAAATTATTTTTAACTAAGTAAATATTAAACTACTTTTTAAATGAGTCTAGACCCAGTTTTCAGTTTAAGGTTTTCATGGGCTTACCTCACCTTAATAGACGTTTATATTACCTCTAAGAGAAAACACACTCCCTTTTCTAAACAGTTGACCTACAGACAAATTCTGGTGACGTGATTCATTTGCATACATTAGAAGGTAACAGATAGATATCAAGGAATAAGCATGATTGCAAGGAGCTAAAGAGGATTATTTCAAGGAATTTGAAAATGAAGGAAGAAAGAGCAGCAACCCAAGCTTTTGAAATGCAAGTTTTAAGTGAGTGAATATATTTTCCAAATATGTTCAAAAAAATTTTAATTCCGCATCAATTTCTCTATACATTGATCTTTGGAACCCTCTAGTGGCCATATGAGGAATTTTTTTTGGTGTCCTGAATTAAATGCTTTTAATTTTCAAATTCTTCTAAAAATATAGATATATGTGTATACATTATAAGATATTTAAAAACTTTAAAAGTGTGCTTTTATGACTTCTGATATAATACAGCAGAATAACCACATGTATTTGCTTCTTCCTTTCTCAGGATCTGAAAGGTACAAGCAATTAATTAATGGCAACATTAAAAAGAGGGAAATTGTATAAACAGAAATCAAATGGAATAACACTGATTGATTTTCTTATGATTTCCGTAACATACTGGAAGAACCAAATGAGTGATATAGAGGGAAGGAGTGAGCTATAAAGCAGTGACCTGAGTGGCCAATTAGAGCTCTACCTGTGGAACTGCTAATCCTGGACCTTCTCCATGTGTAAAGAGCAAACGGTGGGGCGGATGTGGCTCAAATGGTTGGGTGTCCGTCTGCCATATGGAGGGACCTGGGATCGATCCCTGGGACCTCCCAGTAAAAAAAAAAAAAAAAATATATATATATATATTTTTCTTATATATATAGAAGGTGCATGGGCTGCCAGGCTCTGTGTGCCGGTGAGCCGCCAGGCCCCGGGAGCCATGCAGCAAGATGATGACGTAACAGGAGAGAGATGCAGGGGAGAGACAAGACGAGATGCTCTGAAGGCCAGGAACCGAGGTGGCGCAGGTGGCAGAACACCTCTCTCCTACATCAGAGGTCTCCAGAATTGAATCCTGCTGAAGACTGGAGGAGGAGGATAAGAAGAGATGGCAGGAAACAGATACAGAGAATTGCCCAGCGAATGGACACAAAACAGCAAATGGAGAAGGGGGGTTTTAAATAGATAAAGTAAATAAATAAATCTGAAAAAAAAAAAGAGCAAATGGAGTCCTGTAAACTTCTTTGAAAAGACGATTCCAAGCTTGGGGTGATTCAGACCTTTTGCATAAAGAGCAAAAGAAAGCTCCACTCCTAGAAGAAATGGAAAGTCTTTACTTAGGAAATTGTGGTGGTCCCCAGCCATCCTGCCACCACACTTAACAGAACACCTGCCTGTCACAGGACCCAACCACTGACTGTGAGTAGGCAGTCAGTCCCCCATTTAGGAAAGGTCTTTTGTGTAAACAGGTCTCCACAATTGAAGAAGGCATATATGCCTGACACCTGAACTCATCAACTCTCTAGGGCTGAGGTGTCTCTGTACAGTAGTAATCTTATTTTTGAGGCCTGTGACTGACCCCTGATATGATGGAGAAGTCACAGATAGTCTTAGAAGGACTATAGCTATTAATAATTTGTGTCCTGTAGATAGAAAGCTGAAGAACAAAGAATAAAATGCTCACCTTACAATTTACTTTTGGAAACCTCAACATCTTTTTTTCATGTTTTTGGATTGCAACACAACACCAGGGACTTTCTAATATAACTCATGCCCATAACCTTTATACTTGGCAGGGGTATAAAATTCAGGCAGTGTTCAAATTAGTAAAAAGAGTGGCATAATGGAAAAAAAAAAAAAAAAAAAAGAATGGCATAATGGTTTGTCTGATTCAGTTTGGTTGGCTCTGAGCTCCTTTCATTAACCTTTTGAAAAATAAACGTTTAAATGGGTTCAATCCTTGTGAAAATCAATCTGGCCTATTACCCTATTTCTTAAAAAAAAAAAAACATTTAGTTGTTAAAACGCCAGTTTGCAGAATCATTCACCAGATTCACAATGGTCTGAATAATAGCAGTACCAAATAGGAAAATAGATCAATTGAAAAAAGGTGAGATTGGTGAAAGAAAAAAATAAGAGGTTTTTTAAAAATAAAAGGAGTGTTAAAGTTTTTGAATATCACTTAACTAAGCAATTCCACTTCTAGGAATTTATATAGCAGAGAATACAAGAAGAAAAATAACTAGATATTATGACTATTTCCATGGCACTTTATATTATTCTACAGTAAGGGTCAGTAAACATTTTCTGTAAAGGGCCAGAGAGTAAGCATTTTAGGTTTTGGGAGCCAGATGGTCTGTCACGACCACTTAACCCTGCAGTTGTAGCATGAAAGCAGCATGACTTAATGAATGAACATGGCGGTGTTCTAATAAAACTTTATTTATGGATACTGAAATCTGGATTTCATATCATTTCCATGTGTCTAAAATATTCTTTTGATTTTTCAACCATTTAAAAATGTATAAACCACTCTATGTCTGGTTATATTTTAGCCCAAGGGCTGTGGTTTGCTGACTCCTGACCTGCAGCATCATTTTGTAAAGGCTGCATGGTATTCCACTGTATGGATGTACTATAACTTAACCAGTCCTCTATTATCAAAGTGGTCACTATTATGAATATGACTGGAATTAACATTTTAAAAAATTTTATTTTCGTAAAATACATATAACATAAATTTTACCATTTTAACCATTTTTAAGTGTACAATTCAGGGGCATTAATTATATTCACAATGTTGTGCAACCATCACCACTATCTAATTGCAAACCTTTTTCATCACCCCAAACAGAAACTCTACTCACTAAGCAATAACTCCTATTCCCTCCTGTCTCCAGCACCTGGTAACCTCTAATCTAATTTTTTCTTTATGAATTTGCCAATTCTAGGTATTTCATGTAAGTGGAATCATACAATAACTGACCTTTTGTGTCTGGGTTATTTCACTTAGAATAATGTTTTCAAAGTTCATCCATGTCTTGGTTTGCCAGGTCTGCTATGACAAAAGCCACACAATGGGTTGGCTTAAAGCAGGGGTATTTATTGTCTCATGGTTTTGGAGGCTAGAAGTCCTAAGTCAGAGTCTCCACTGGCTATGTTTTCTCTCAGAGTCCTTCAGGTGCTGGCTTGCAGCAATCCATGGGGTTCCTTGGCTTGCATTTCTTCTTCTGTCACATGGCGATCTGTCTCCTTGGTCTCCTTTGGTGGCTTTTTCTGTGTCCAAATTTTCTCAGCCTAAAAAGGACTCCAGTCACATGGATTAAGGCCCACACTGATTTAATTTGGCACCTCATCTAAATAGGATTTTCATATTCACAAATGGGTCCACATCTTAACTAATAATAACCGCTTCAAAGGTCATATTTATAAATGGGTTCACACCCACAGGAACATGAATTATGAGTTGATTATGTCTTTATGAGGGACAAGATTCAATCCCCAACAATTCATGCCATAGTATGTATTAGAACTCCATTCCTTTTTATAGCTGATTAATATTCCATTGTATTTAAATACCATATTTTGTTTATCCATTCTTCTGTTGATGGGCATGGGTTGTTTCCACCTTTTAGCTATTGTAAAAAAATACTGCTTGTGAACATTGGTATACAAGTATCTGTTTACATACCTGTTTTCAATTCTTTGGGGTAAATACCTAAGGAGTGGAATTGTCGGGTCATACGGTAGCTCTACATTTAACTTTTGGAGGAACCACCAAACTGTTTGCCACAGCAGCTGCACCATTTTATATTCCTCCAAGCAATGTTTGAGTTAGTTCCAATTTCTCCACATCCTCTTCAATACTTACTTTGTTTTTTTAAACACATCAATTTTATTGATATGTATTAATAAAGCATAACATTTTCTTAATAATAGCCATCCTGGGGGTGTGAAGAGGTATCTTGTGATTTTGATTTGCAATTCCCTAGTGGCTGTTGATGTTGAGCATCTTTTTGTGTGCTTCTTGGCCGTTTATATATTTTCTTTAAAGAAATGTCTGTCCAATTCCTATGGCCATTTTTAATTTTTTTTTCTTTCTTGAGTTGTAGTACATATTTATATATACTCAAACCTTATCAGATATATAATTGACAAATATTTTCTCCCATTCTGTAGGGTGTTTTTTTTTTCACTTTCTTGATAATGTCCTTCGATGCATGAATTTTAATTTTGATGAGTCCAATTTATTTATTTTTGTTATTGTTGCTTAAAGATTTATCCCTATGTTTTCCCCTAAGAGTTTTATGGTTTTAGCTCTTATACTTAGGGTGCTGATCCATTTTAGACTTAATTTTTGTAGACAGTGTGAGGTAGGGATCCACCTACAGAAATCTAGTTGTCCCAGCCATTTGTTGAAGATAAAATTTTTTCATAGTACAGTTTTACCCGCATCCCTAATTATTTCCTTGGACAATTTCTGAGAGGTGAACTTGGTGGGTTAAGGTTAAAAGGATATGCAAAATTCTAAGCCCCTTATCTTTTTATATATTCCTTTGATATTTATTTTCCTTTGTTTTTTCTTGATCTCCTCCATTTTTTTTTTTTTTTTTTTTTTAATGCTCTTTCAGTTTTAGTTCTGATTTACCTCTCTGAGATTGTCTTTTTACATGCAAAGTCAGGGTATATATCATTGGCCCAAATGATTTTGGTCCAGCTACTCAACAAGCTAAGAAAGGCAGTGGCTGCCAGTGTTGCTGTCCCAAATTTCAGAGTTAACAGTTAAAGATTAATTACTCTGCACAATAATGTGTATTAGACTGGTAGCTATCAGAAGAAAAATGTTATAATGACAGATGAATAGAAGGGGAAAGAACAGGAATGTGAAACATTTCCATCACTGATTAGGTGGAGGGAAAAAATCCAAATGTTAGATTTTCTCTACATTTGCCCCTTCCTTTAACTGCCAACTACAAGAAGTACCTAAAATAAAGAAAACCTTTTTCTCTGTATAGCACCCATAACAGATCCATGTTAAATCTCAATTCTTTCCATGAAGTCTTTCCTACTTAATTGGCCATTCTTGACTTTTAAACAACCTGAAATTTATACATCCCAACCCAACTTTCTAGTACCAATTTGATATTAAAGTACCCTGATAGATGAATGAACACTTTGAGTAATGACACAGTGCTGTTCCCTGACAGCCAACATTTAGTTGTTTGTCATTGTTGTCTTCTCAGTCTATTCACCAGTATATGTGCAATTATTTTCTAATATCTCATTACATTTTTCCCAAATGACTAGACAATGAAAAAAAATGCTCATACTATAATATAAAACCTTTTATCTTATAAACTTAATACTGAGAAAAAAATGGAATTTATTAGGTATGCCAATATGTTTAGCACCAGATTCTCATAGGACTTAACATTTTTTTTTAATATACATAACCCAATATATTAAAAAATCCTTTCAAAATGTAAAATTTTAAAATTATTAATGAAGTTTTGCCTTCTTTAAATACTGTCTTTGTGTACATTTAATAATTTAAATTTAAATTTTGATAGTATAAATTAAAATTTATATTCCTTTTGCATTTGTAAAAAATATTTTAAAATAATTTCAAACTTACAGGAGGGTTGCAAAAATAATAAAAACTCCATACAGAAAACTCCAACATACCCCCGCTCCAGCAGATACCCAGATCCACCAATTTTAACTGTTTGCAACATTTGCAGTTTCTCCTTCCTTCCTTCCTCCCTCCCTCCCTCCCTCCCTCCCTTCCTGCCTTCCTTTCTCCCTTCTTTTCTTCCATCTATCTTCTGAACATTTGAGAGTAGAGTGTATACAACATGCTCCTTGAACACATAATACTTCCATGTACATTTCCTAAGAACAAAGATATCCATTTATGTTGTCACCTTCAGTGCAATTAGCAAGTTCAAGCTTAACATCAATATAAACTTTAAGAGTCTATATTCCAATTTTTTTTCTTATGTCCCAGTAATGTCCTTTTGAGTCTTTTCTCCTCCATTATTAGTCCTGTCCAGGGTCTCATGTTGAGTTTAATGGTCATTGTCTCTTTAGTTGCTTTTATTGTTTTTGTGTTTTGTTTTGTTTTAATTCTGGAAACACATATAAAACAAGCTTTCCCATCTCACTCACCCCTGAACATACCATGCACTGGGACTAGTCACATGATCTTCACCACCATCCATTACCAGAACTTTCCCATCACTGCAAAGAAACCCCACACCTATTATACATTAATTCCCCACCCCTGCCTACTGCCCTTGATAACCTGTACTCTACTTTCTGTCACTATGAGTTTGCATATTCTCCAACATTTACCTTGTGGTTACCATGGGGCTTAGATTAACAGTCTAAATTTATAACAATCTTGTTTGCTTTGATACCAACCTAACTTGAGTAGCATAAACAATGTTCCTAGACCCCTGCACCACCCCACCTTATGTAGTTCTTGTCACAAATTACATATTTATGTATTTTGAGTCCAAAACCATTAATTTATCACTGCTTTTTATGCATTTGCATTTGAGATCCTATAGAAAGAAAAAGTAGAGTTACATGCCAAAAATACAATAGAACTGGCATTTATAATTCATTTACCCATGTCGTTATCTTTACTGGATATTATTATTTCTTCATGTAGCTTTGATCTATTGTCTAGTGTCCTTTCTTTTCAACTTGCAGAACTCTAACATTTCTTATAAGGTCAGTCTAGTGGTGATGAAGCTTTTATCTGGGAATGTCTTTATCTCTCGCTCATTTTTGAGAGTTTTACCAGATAATAGAATTCTTGGTTGGTAATTATTTGCTTTTTGCATTTTAAATATGCCATCCCACTGTCTTTTTGCCACCATGGTTTCTGATGAGAAATCAGCATTTAATATTATTGAGGCTCTCTTATATGTGACAACTTGCTTCTGTTTTATGGCTTTCAGAATTCTCTATCTTTGGCATTTGACAGTTTGATTATAATATGTTGCAGTGCGGATTTATTTGGGTTTATCCTGTTTGGAGTTTATTGAGAATCTTGAAGGATGTGTACATTCATGTGTTTTGTTAAATTTGGGAAGTTTTCAGCCATTACTTCATTGAATAGTCTCTCTGCTCTTTTTTTTCCTTCTCCTTCTGGGATTTCCCCAATGCATACATTAGTATGCTTGGTGGTGTCCCACAGATTCCTCAAGCTCTATTCGAGTTTATTCATTCTTTTTACTTTCTTCTCCACAGACTGATTTCAATTGTCTTATCTTCTGTCTTAAGTTCACTGATTATTTCTTCTGCCAGCTCCAATCTGCAGTTGAGCCCCTCTAGGGCATTTTAAATTTCTGTTACTGTGGTCTTCAGCTCTATTTGGTTCGTTTTCATAATTCTAATCTATTAATATTCTCTATGTGTTCTATCATGTTCCTAACATCCTTTAGTTCTTTTTTAATGTTTTCCATTACCTTTTTAAAGTATATTTAGTACCCTGTGTTTTTTTTTTAATGTCTTTGACTGGTATGTCCCAGGTCTGGGCCTCCCTTTGCATGGGTCATCACTTCCTGTTTCTTTGTATGTTTTGTAATCTTTCCTTGCAACCTGGACATTTTTGATATTTTAATGTGTTATCTCTGGCATTGTAGAATTTAGAGGCTTCTATTCCATAAACTTGTATCCAGCTAGTGTCATGACAGAGCTGTACTTGAATGCTGGGAGCTAATGGGGGGGGGGGGAGTTAACCCCTACCCCAGTCTTGCAGACTGGTCCTATGGAAGTGCTCTTCTTCAGTGTTTGACTATACACTGAGTATAGAGAACAGCCTTAGACAAAATTGTGTAGGGTCCTCACCACGTGTCTTGTCCTGCACATGTGCACATGTTCCTAGGAATACTGTTTCCTCATGGTCCCTGGCACTGCACATTGCCAGCAAACCCTTGCCTCATGCAGCTGCAATTTCACTGTTCTATAGGAGAGCTCTGTGAGCTGCCTTCATATGCAGGGCAAGTTCTGAGATAGTGAGCCTGTGACAAGTGTCCTGATTCAGTCCTTCAGGCTACCAACAGACAGACTGGCACAAACATACGTGTTCTCAGTATGTGCATATGATGGCCAGACTCTCCCCAATCCCTGGGGAATGTGCCCCACACTCTCTTTAGCCTGGGGCGGCAACATACTTCCTGAACAATGGGGCAGATGGCCCGCCCCCTTCAAGTGCTGGGACATACTCACCTTTCCACACACATGGGTAGATCTGCTCTCTTCACCCAACATCTACAGTCCAGACCTCCGCTTCCATGGTTCTGCCTGTGAAGTCATTTTCCTTCAATTTGTCCCTTTTAATCCATTATGGCAGTGGTTCTGTTCATACAGATCTTGCAAAAAGCTTGTTGGTTTTGCATGCACCACACAGGGATCCCAAACATCAGACAACAGGACTTTCCATAGATATTTCCTGGATAACTGCATTTCCAATTTTGACTTGCATTGAAATGGCTGATTAGTTCCATGTTCAGTTAAATCCTCACATGGGGCACTGTTCTCTGGGGACTTGTTTTCTGGAAGCTCAGAATTTTCCAAATCATCAATTTCTGGTTTCTTTATGCTTGGGGGTTCAGTTTTCAGGTTATCCCCTTTCTCTTGCACTTTACTATAAGCTACAAGGAAAAAGCCAGGCTGCATTTTCCATATTTAGTTTGGAAGTCTCCTCAGCTAAATGTCCAAGCTCATCACTTTCAAATTCTGCCTTCCATCTGACACCAGGACTCAATTTTGTCAAATTCTCTGCTACTTTAAAACAAGGTTTGCCTTTCTTCCAGTTTGCAATGACACATTTATCATTTCTGATGAAGGCCTCACTAGAGGTACCTTTAGCATTCATATTTCTAAACTAACAGTCTCTTCAGAGTAATCTAGGCCTTTTCGATCAAGCATCTCACAATTCTTCTCACCTCTCTCATTAGCCAATTAAGTCTTTTTAGCATCTTTGGTATTTGCAATCATGGCATCTCACTTTTTTGGTATCAAAATCGGTTTTAGGGGAAGCGGCTGTGGCTCAATCAGTAGGGCTCCCATTTACCGTATGGGGGGCCCCGGGTTCGGTTCCTGGGGCCTCCTGGTGAGGGCAGGCCCACCCGCACGGCGTGGTTGGCTGACCCAGCGAGCACAGGCAGCAAGGGGGGGATAAATGAATAAATAAATAAAATCTTAAAAAAAAAAAATCGGTTTTAGTTTGCCAAAAGCTGCTGAAAGCAATATATCAGAAGTGGGTTGGCTTTTACAATGGGGGTCTATTGGCCTGCAAGCTTACAGTGCAGACACTGAGAAAAGTGGCCAAATCAAGGCATCACCAGGCAATGCTCTCTCCCTGAAGACTGGCTGCAGGCAATCCTGGACTCTTCTTTCACATAGGAAGGCACATGGCAGCATCTTCTCTAACTTCTCCTCCAGGATCCATTGCTTTCAGCTTCTGGCTGCTCCATCTGTGACTTTCTCTTTCAGCTTCAATAGGTTCCTCTCTGAGCACCTGCATCTGTGTATTCATCCCATTTATGAAGGACTCCAGTAAGAGGATTAAGACCCACCCTGGGTCACAACTTATTTAAGTAATCTAATCAAAAAGTCCCACCTACAAAGGTTAATATTCACAGGAATGGATTGTCTCTAAGGACATGATTTTACGGGGTCCATCCAGCATCAAAGCATCACAACACATGAGGGTTACTCTGCCCCCTCTGGAACCAAGACCAGGGACCCATACCGGGAATGTGGGCTGGCTCCAATGTGTTGGGATGAGGAAGGGGTCAGCAAGAGCACCAGGAGATCCTACTGTTTTTAAGTTGATTTTTTCTTGATTCAGTGCTTGCTCTGTTACTGCAATCCGTTTACTGTTTTCTGGAACTTTGAGAAAGATGCCTCTGCAGTTGTGCTTCTTGTTCCAAGTTCTGGATGGGGAGGGGAGAGGATGTAGCCATGTAGCATCTCTGTCATAGAACTTTGATATTATATGAAATATTGTAAATATAACGAATAGTATGTCAATAAAGCAACATGTAAAATATATTACAAGCTCTCTATGATGAACACACATCCTATAACAAAAAAGGATATAACTTGACTTTCAAATACATTTTTAGTAAAGTAATATATATCTATCTAGGAGGAAGGTCTGTGGCTCCCAAACATTGCTCACACATTTTAACCACTTAAAGAAGCTTTAAAATATATCGATGGCTAGTTTCCACCACCTGATACTGCTGCAAAATTCGGCAATCACTGGACTAAGTTATCCTGGCAATAAAAAGCATCCACAGGGGAGCAGGTGTAGCTCAGTGTTTGAGCACCTGCTTTGCATGTACAAGGTCCCAAGTTTGATCCCCGATTCAAAACAAAACAAAACAAAAACACCACAAAATTTCAATCACTGTTTTAAAAAAATCATTCATGCTACAAGTGCCACATGAATCAACAGGCGGACTTGGCTCATCCTAGACACTGCCTTCTCAAGCCCAGGTTTCAGGATCCACTACAGCAGGGGAGGAGGCATGAATCATGCACTGGCTTTGAAATGCTTTTGCTGAGAAATAACACACCTTACTTCCCTCTGACATTGGTTGAAGCAAGTCACTTAGCTATGTTTAACTTCAAGGGGATGGATGGATGGAAGTGTAATTTTCCCATAAACCAGAAGATGACAAGAAATAATGGTGAGCACAGTAACACTGCCCGTATTTTCATATCAATATACTTTCAATTTTGTGTTTATGATTTCTCATGACCAGTTTTTGGTACTAGGTCTTGAATCTTGAATTGTCTTCTACTTATTTCATGATCCAATCTTACAAATAACTGAAGATTTCTAAATTACACATTGCATTTCCTTTGTATGATGCACAGTTCCCAATAAACTGGTGGATTGATCCATGTAACTTTAAAACAAACAAAAAAACCTAGTTTGAAGGTTATTTCTTCTAAATCCAGTTTGATTTTATGGATTTTGAGGATGGGAGAGAAGATGACTTGGTATAGGTTTATTCCACAATTCCTTCTTTGCAGAACTAAATAAAATACTTGAACAGCCAACACCGTCAGTCGTTCTTCTCATTTTTACTTATAAATTATTGCCAGTTTGCACTCCTTTGGATAGTAATGTATTTACACAGGTGGATGAACCCAAGAAATGCTTTGAAACCTCACTTGAATAGACTCTTAATCTTCCCAGCTGTCCTAGAACTAGTATCTCAACTCAAAGAAATGTCCTGAAAAATGACCACCAAACAGCATATATAGAACTTCCCAAAACACTCAACTTAATCCTAAAACAGATTAGCATCTATACTTTTTTTTTTTTTTAAGATTTATTTATTTCTCCCCACTCCTTCATTGTTTGCACTAGCTGTGTCTGTCTTCTTTTTCTTTAGGAAGTACCAGGAACCGAACCCAGGACCTCTGATGTGGGAGGGAGGTGCCTAATTGCTTAAGCTACCTCCATTCCCTACTTTGTTGTGTCTCTCATTATGTTCTTCCTCCTGTGTCTCTTGTTCGCGCCAGCTCACTGTCTTGCCCATCTTCTCTAGGAGGCCCCAGAAACCTCTGCTCCCTGCTGTTTTGTCACTCATCATGTTTTCTTCTTGTGTCTTTTGTTGCGTCATCTTGTTGTGTCAGCTTGATGTGCCTGCCCATTGCACCAGCTTGCTGTCTTCTTTAGGAGGAACTGGGAACTGAACCATGCACCTCCCATGTGGTTAGCGGGAATTCAATCACTTGAACCACATCTGCTTCCCAGCATCTATACTTTTTTATTTTTTATATTTTTTTAAAGATTTTATTTATTTATTCATTTATCCCCCCCTTGCTGCCCGTGCTCGCTGGGTCAGCTAACCACGCCGTGCGGGCGGGCCCGCCCCCACCAGGAGGCCCCGGGAACCGAACCCGGGGCCTCCCATATGGTAAACGGGAGCCCTACTGATTGAGCCACAGCCGTTTCCCTATACTTTTTTAAAATGCATGTATGTATGTGCGTTTAACTGAAATTTTATAACCTAAATGTTTATCAGTGTAGAGCTGGTTAAATTATCTTACTTCACACACTAGACCATTATGAAGTTATATATATATATACACACACACACATACATACATACATATACATACACACACACATACATACACAGGTGATGTACTGATATGGAATGACTTCTAACATGTTAAGAGAAAAGAATACGAAACATTTGTTTTAAAAGTATGTTTAGGGAAACGGATGTGGCTCAAGTGATCGGGCTCCCATCTACCACATGGGAGGTCCAGGGTTTGATTCCTGGGGCCTCTTGGTGAAAGGCAAGCTGGCCCATGTTGAGTGCTGGCCCACGTGGAGTCCTGGCCTGCACGAAGAGCTGGCACAGCAAGATGACCCAACAAAAAGAGACACAGAGGAGAGACAATAAGAGACGCAGCAGACCAGGAAGCTGAGGTAGCCCAAGAGATTGAGTGCTTCTCTCCCACTCTGGAAGGTCCCAGGATTGGTTCCCAGTGCCACCTAAAGAGAAGACAAGCAGACACAGAAGAACACACAGAGAGCAGACAGTGAGTGCAAAACAACAAGGCCGGGGGGTGGGATACAAATAAATAAATTTTAAAAAATATATGCGTGTGTATATATATATACTTGCATACACACACTACTATCTTTCAAAAGATACACACAAGAAACTGGTAATAATTGTTCCCTCTATAATAGAGATGAGAAACATTTTTCATTGTATACCTCTTTGTACAGTTTAAATAAAAAAAAATGATGTGTATGTAATTTATTCTAAATACATTTAGAATAAATCTAAATTTAAAAATTCTTTTCTAAATGAGGGTTTTATGGGTTACCACATGGGACAATCAAACAAATTAATAAGAACTAAACAACCAAATAGAGAACTGGGTAAAGGAAAAGGAAGAACAGTTCACTAAAGAAATACAAATAACTGTCAAATGTTAAAAAGTACGTAACTTACCCTGAATGAAGAAATATATATAAGAATAACCGAGTATCATTTCCCTGTTCTTAATTGGGGAGAAATTCAAAAGCCTAACAACATCCAACAGTGACAAAAGTATGGGAAATTTTCATTAGTGGAAGTACAAATCTTGAAAGAGGGCAAATTGGTGATATCCATGAAAGTGAGCGGAGAGAAGGGAAAGGAGAAAGGGAAAGAGGAAAGAAGAAAGGAGGGGAAGGGAAAGGGGAAAGGAGGGGGAAAGAGGGGAAAGGGTAAAAAGGAAAAAGGAAAGGAAAAAAAACCCTGCCAAATAGGTTCCTCTTTTATTTCAACATTATTTAAATAGGATAGTCATACTTGTAGTTATGAACTATTACTATAATGTTACACTTTACAGAAATTGAAATTTACAGTCCTATTTGATATCACTTATTATTCAAAACAATCAAAATGATGTCTAGCAAATAAAAGATATCAAGGCAATCTTTAAGTAGGCTCTGGATGATTTAATTCATGATTAAGTCTAAGTTATAACTCTTATTAATATGTATTATATAAAAACCCTACAGGTATCCATTGATTAAAAGAAAAATGTGATCAATGAGTGTATGAAACAGGAATCAAATTCATTTTTGTTTTTAAATTAAGTAATATTCCAGGATAAAAGGTACATGCCAAACCTAGCAGGCATTTATTTGAGAACACTGCAGATAATCCATTTTCCAAATCTAATTGTCAAAATTCATAAGAAAAAAAATAGGTTAGAAGCATTTTTCCCGACATTTATCTCCTTCTCCTCGTTTCTTATATTAGGTGATGCATTCCAAAGACTAAATGCATTCTACCCAATTTCCATAACATTGAGTTCTTATAATATCAGAGGTATATGGACTAGAAGACAAATTTCCTATTCCAAAGCCAAGTCTCAGTCAATAATAATTTCTAAATTATACAAAGCTACATTTTCCTTTAAAAAAATTAAACATTGCCAATAAAGTTAATGTCCCTTTTGATCCCCCCACCCTTAGTTTAGTGTATACTCTTAGTAGACATTTCCCCATGTTTATATACTTAAATGTACACAAAGAAAATGTTTTGAAAATATTCAGTATTACTGTAAACAATATATATAAGCATGATTTGACATAAATGCTCTATTTCTTTTCTAAGAGGGTAGTTCATTTTTCTCTTCCCTCACTGGAAAGAATGCTTAACTAACAAAGGTTAAGAGTCTTTGTGTCTACTGAAATGCCTCCCTTTAACCTTATATTATCTCTAAAGATATCTTATAGTAGGTGCATTATATATTTCTAAGATGACTAAGAAGAGATATCTTTATGAGAATCCAGGATTTACAAATTTTCATTTATCATGAATACAGCAATTTATTTTAAATTTCATTTTCAAGCAGACTTTCATCACTTTAGTCATATCCCCAGAGGATGCGTTTAAAATAAAAATCTAACAATATGTAGCAAAGAACACATCAATGAATTTTCTATTTACGTGTAGTGTGGCTGGAGCTGTTACAGCTGTTGGGTCTGCTGTTGTAAACAAAGTGCCCTTAACAGGAAAGGACAAATCTAACTAAAATGTGAATTCTTGATCTCTACATTATGATGCCGTGGCATTGAATTGCTAAGTTATGCACTACAACCAAGTCACCTATTTTGGATGTTTATCTTCTAATCTGTTGTGTTGAAAGTACTGAAAGGCTTTCATCTGAATACAAGATACCAAATACTAACACAGTATATGAAGGTTTCTCATACTTAAATTCCAGCTTATCTGATAAAATGTTACTTATTATTCAGTTGTAAACTAAAGATAAGACAAGCTTCACCCGATACCTTGATTTGGATATTTTTCCTAGCCTTAGAACTGTAAGTTTATAAGTTAATAAATCCCCATTATAAAAGCCAACCCATTTCTGGTATATTATCTTGGCAGCCTTTAACTAACTGAAATACCTTACAAAAGAAAATTTTTTTTCTAATACCCTAAATATGTGCAATTCTTAAAATTATCTATGAATTTTTTAAAGGTTCTCTGAAAATAATTTTCCCTCTTTAAATAAGAATCTCAGGAGTAGGTGGAGTAAAAGCATTTCTTGTTGTCAGCAGATAGGATAGTGCTTATTAAGTGTTAAAATCAAACTGTATTCTTCAATGAAATTGTATTCTTCAACCTGGCTTCATACTCCTTTGTTAATACACCACACAGTGCCTAAGGAACATTTCTTTATTCATCAACTTTGTTGGAAGGTTTTATGCAAAGGAGGAACAAATATTTAATAAATAATTTTCAGTTCTTAAAAAAATAAAATAAAATAAAAAACAAAATATGAAGTAAAAGAACACCTCAATGATTTTTATATTTATGTATGCCCAAGAACTAAACCACTTCTTGCAAATAATTAAATGGATTAAATGATTACAGAAATAAAAGACAATTCTAAAAAGTGATTTTAAGAGTTCTGATTGGATCAATCACACTGAAGCAATTGAAAAACATCAGACTAAAACCAAAGAACAAATGACACTACCTCTGAAATAAGTATTTTAAAAATAAAGTATTTACACCGTGAACTGTTATAAATGGTAATTAAAAAAAAAAAATCATTAGGCGGCCAGGCCAAGAAAAAATAGGCTGTCTCAGGATACATTGTTTAGCATTTTATTAGAAAAATATTTTAAAAGTAAATTACTATAAAAGTAATCTACCTGCATAAGTTTCTATTACCAGAAATGAATTAATTTTGAAAGCAATTATATGTACATGTATATAGGCAAGCACACACCTCACAAAACATGTAAAATACTATTCAGATTTTAATACATTAGGTATTTACCAAATCTAGAGGCCTTGGGATCTCAAAGCTTCTGTATTCTTTTCTCTCACCTATCAGCTTAAGTATTAGCATTCTAACTAGCAGGCTATGGAAAGTGAATACATACATCAAGGCAAATGAAATAAAAATAATTTCAAATGTTAACTTGATGTAAATAATTATAAGGTAGATAAATAGATAGAACAGATTTACACATAGACAGAATGTAGCAAAATGTTGTACTGTGGATGGATTGTATGCTTTAATATGAATCAATAAAACTCATAATAAAAAAATGTTTTTAAAAAGTGGATCATACCCATTGCAGGTGATGTGTCACACTAATGAAAGATGTTTTTGTGGAATGTTACAGGAGGTGTGGGAGGTGGGGAACATGGGAATCCTTGTAATTTTTGTGTAACATTTATGTAATCTAAGCATCTTTAAATATATATATATATTAAAAAAAAAAAAAAAGTGGATCTACTTATCTATGTGGGGGATATGTTGGAATTCTTTGTACAGGTCTTACATCACTTTTGCAAGTGTCCAGTATATGATTTTTGCAAGTGTCTTGTAAGCCTGAAATCATTTCAAAATAAAAATTTGTAAAAAAAATTAATTACAATAGGCTCCAAAACCAAATTTAAATAAGCCTTGATAGCTGGGTGCCTTAGATTATTATTACATCTTTTTTTATCATAAGAATCAACAATGAAAATAAGACTCAACCACAGCAAAATAATCGCAGTTCATGTCTAGAAAATATTTACATCACCCTTAAATCACTAGGTTTATTATTTAAAATAGCAAAATCAAATGCTTTACTATTTCCTATTTTAAACACTATATTTACTTCAGAGCTACTCATAAAAACTTTACTTCAAATACTATAAAATATATAAACAATTTAATATATTTAATACAATCTGATTTTTAAGGCTTCTCTTAAGTGTTTGGAAAATAAAATAATGCTTTAGGATCAAGAAAGCAGTATTATATATGCAAGTGAAAAATTTCCCAAACTTACCTGATAAATTAATAAAGGACTTCTTAACTTGGACTTATAATAAAGCCAAAAATGATTAAATTTAAAATGTCTTTATTCATTTATACAGTAAATACTATTTCCTACTAAAAGAGAATGACATTTGTTTTTCAATATACCAAGCTTAGCATAAAAATTCATGAGTCTCTTTTCTAAATCATGTATTAATAGGTAGGAACATTCAATTTAACAGACATTATTAAATACTTTTCACAAATATGCAGAGTCTTGGATAAATGGTTAAAATTATAGGTGAACATTTATGTGAGTACATGGATATTCCGTGTATGCCAATGGGTTTAACATAAGATGTGTTTACACTGATTTCTGGTAACCAACTTGCTTTCTGTGAATCTTTAAATACCCAATTCCAAATCTTCCAGCTCCTGTAGAAGGGCTTTCTCTTTCTGAATTTTCTCCAGCTAGAAAATTTTAAAACAAGAAAGTTGTTAAAAAGAAAATGAAATAAAATCAATTAATTTGGTGTTTTTGGATCTATAACCAAAAGAACAAAGAAGAAAATATATTTCCGATACTATCAGATCCATTGGTAAACAAAGCCTTAAAAATACAGATTAAATAAAATTCTAATTTATCTGGTATGAATCAAAGAGGTAAAAGACAGATGCTGTCTTACTACATCCCTCTGGATCCAGTAATTTTCCAGTCAATATTTGGTCTAAAAATTATGAAAGGAAGGGAAGTGACAGAGCATTGTAACCTGAGATACAGCAGAGGAGAATCATGTATTTGTCTAATGTAAGAAATTGGCATTATTTTCAGCAACAATAATGTTAGTATGCTTTTTAGGAATAGCAACTGTCTAATTCAGCATGATCCATGTCAGTTCTTCCTCTATCCTGTACTGTTTAAGAGTAAAAATATTTTGGAAGATGGCATTGGAGGTCAGGAGGGCTCAACTCTCACAAAAACAACAAAGGAAGGGCAAAAAACTGTCCAAGGGAGCTGCTTTGGGAATCCACACACCAGAAGAGTGCTGTGGATCCTCCAGGAGGGTGAAGGACAGAGACAAAGAAGCTCAAACAAAAACTGGGAGTTAGCCACCCCCCAAGATGGGAAGGGCACCCATCCCTCACCCTCAAGGCAAACAGCCTGAGTAAAACTCTTGGCTCACTACAGCCAACTGAGAAGGGAACAGACATCTTCTTCCCTGGGAAGAGAGAGGGTGCAGAAGAGTGGAGAATGGTTTCTCTTCAGGGAATTTGGCCAGTAGAGCCTGCTTTGAATCTCGGCTCTGGCCGGGCCAGAATCACAGGCAAGTGGAGGCTGAAAAAGACAGTTTGGTGGAATGATTCACCAATGATCGCCATCTGCTGGCAGGCTGGGAAACTGCAAGAATAAAGACCACTTTTAGGAGTCCCTCATCCCAGTGCGCTTGGAGCGAATCTGGGCCCCATTAGTGAGTCCCTGGTCCTATTTTGATAACTTAAGCCTGGCAATTTTAAAGACTTAGAATGAGTTGAACCCAAAATCAAAGAAGAGCCATGAAACAAAACCGATAGGCAAAAGAGAGAAATTGACCATAAGAGTAAATTCACGAACATATTCAGATGCCTAGACATCAGCAAAAAATTATAAGCCATACTAAGAAACAGGAAGAGATGGTCCAGGCAAAGGAACAAGGTCTTTGACAAAATATAGCATCCTTTCTTGATAAAAACACTCCAAAAACGATAGGAATAGAAGGAAGCTTTCTCAACATGGTAAACTGCATATATGAAAAACCCATAGCTAAATTGTACTTAATTGTGAAAGATTGAAAGCTTTCTTACTGAGATAGGGAACAAGAAAAGGAAGTCCACTATCACAACACTTATTCAATATTGTGCTACAAGTTCTAACTAGAGCAATTAGGCAAGAAAAAGAAATAAAAGGCACACAAACAGGAAAGGAAGAAGCAAAACTTTTGCTATTTGCTAATGATATGATCTTATATCTAGAAAATCCCAAAAATCGACAACAAAGCTACTAGAACTAACAGACAAGTTCAGCAGAGTGGCAGGATACAAGATTAATACGCAAAAATCAATAGCATCTCTATACACTACTGATGAGTAACCTGAGCAGAAAGTCAGAAAAAAAATTCCACTTATAATAGTGACTAAAAGAATCAAATATTTAGGAATAAACTTAATCAAGGACATAAAGGATCTGTATTCAGAAAATAACAAAACATTACCAAAAGAAACAGAAGACTTAAATAAAAGGAAAGACATTCTGTGTTAATGGAGTGGAAGACTATCATTAAGATGTCAATTCTACCCAAACTGATTTACAGATTCAACCCAATCCCAGTAAAAATCCCAACAGCTGGGGGGCGGATGTGGTTCAAATGGTTGGGCGTCTATCTGCCATATGGAGGGACCTGGGTTCGATCCCCGGGACCTCCCAGTAAAATAAAAAAAAATATATAGAAGGTGCATGGGCTGCCTGCCAGGCCCTGTGTGCTGGTGAGCCACCAGGCCCCGGGAGCCATGCAGCAAGATGATGACATAACAGGAGAGAGACGCAGGGGAGAGACAAGACAAGATGCTCCGAAAAGCTCCGAAAACCAGGAACCGAGGTGGCGCAGGTGGCAGAACACCTCTCTCTCCTACATCGGAGGTCTCGAGGATCGAATCCTGGTGAAGACTGGAGGAGGAGGATGAGAAGAGATGGCAGGAAACAGACACAGAGAATTGCTCAGTGAATGGACACAAAACAGCAAATGGGGAAGGGGGGCTTTAAAATGGATAAAGTAAGTAAATAAACTTAAAAAACAAAACAAACAAACAAAAAAACCTACCTGTTAAAAAAAAAAAAAAAAAAAAAAAATCCCAACAGCCTTTTTTAAAGGAATGGAAAAGCCAATTATCAAATTTATCTGGAAGGGTAAGGGGCCCCAAATAACCAAAAATGTCTTTTAGAAGAACAAAGTTGGAGAACTCTCACTTCCTGACTTTAGAGCATTATTATTTAGCTACAGTGGTAAAAAAACAGCATGGTACTGGCATGAAGACAGACATATCGACCAATGAAACCAAACTGAGAACCAAAAATAGACCTTCACATCTACAGTCAAGTGATTTTGACAAGGATGTCAGCCCATCCAGCTGGGCCAGAAAAGTCTAATCAACAAATGGTGCTGGGAGAAATGGATATCCATATCCAAAAGAAAGAAAGAGGGCCCCTATCTCACACCTTACACAAAAAGTAACTCAAAATAGATCAAGGACCTAAATATAAAAGCTACAAACATAAAACTCCTAGAAGAAAATGCAGGAAAACATCTTCAAGATCTTATGGTAGGCGGTAGTTTGTTAAAACCTTACACCAAAAGCATGAGCAAGGAAAGAAAAAAATAGATAAATGGGACCACCTCAAAATTAAACACTTGTATTCTTCAAAAGACTTTGTCAAGAAAGTAAAAAGGCAACCTAATCAAAGGAAGAAAACATTTGGAAATCACATATGCGATAAGGGTTTGATATCCATGTTATATAAAGAGATCATACAACTCAACAATAGAAAGACAAGCAACCCAATTTAAAAATGGGCAAAAGGCTTGAATAGACATTCTCCAAAGAGGAAATACAAATGGCCAAAAAGCACATGAAAAAATGTCCAACATCATTAGCTATTCGGGAAATGCAGGTCAAAACTACAATGAAATAACTTATCACACCTTATACAATGGCCATTAATAAAAAAAAAATACAGAAAACTACAAGTGCTGGAAAGGATGTAGAGAAACAGAACACTGTTTCACTGTTGGTGGGAATGTAGAATGGTGCAGCCTCTGTGGAAGACAGTTTGGCAGTACCTCAAGAAGCTGAATAAAAAACTGCCATATGATCCAGCAAACCCATTACTAGGAAAATATTCAGAAGAACTGAAAGCAAGGACAAAAACTGACATTTGCACACCGATGTTCATAGCAGCATTATTCACAATTGCTAAAATATAGGAACAGCCCAAGTATCCATCAACTGATGAATGGATAAACAAAATATGGTGTACAAAATACAATAGAATATTACTCAACTGTAAGAAGAAATGAAATTGGGATGCATATGTCAACATAATATTGAGAATATTATGTTGAGTGAAATAAGCCAGACACAAAAGGACAAATATTGTATGGTCTCATTAATATGAACTAAAGATGATGAGTAAACTCACGGTTATAGAATGTGAGGTGAGAAAGGAAACTGATACATAATGTATGTAGAATTTTTAATAAGGTTTATTGTAAAAGTGTGGCGACAGAGTTGATGGTAACACATTATAGTGAGTATAACTAACACTGCTGATTTATAAATGAGATTGCGGCTGAAAGGGGCAGTCTGTGGATGTAAATCTCAATTGAAAGTAAGCTAGAGAATAAACTAGAGAATGTGTAACAGTGATTTCGGTGGTGGATGAGGATTGTGGTTACTAGTATAAATATAAGAATGTTCTTCTTTTACAAAGTGTTAAGAATATGGTGATACATGGGAACATTACAACTAATATAACTTATGAATGATAATTAACAGTAATATTGTAATATTTATTTAACAATGGCAAAGAAAATATTATATTAACTTTAAGGGACAATAATAGGGGGTTATAAACAGGTATGGGATTTTTACTTTTGGAGTAATGAAAATGTTCTAAAATTGACTGAGGTGATGGCAGCATAACTCTGTGATGAAAATGAGAGCCACTGAGTGTACACTTTGAATGGATTATACAAAGCATGGCAATGTATAACACAGGGAATCTAGTGGTGGAAGGACTGTGGTTAACAGATCAAATATAAGAAATTCTCTCATGAACTATATATATTATATATACAAATATATAATACTAATACAGGATGTTAAAAGTCAAGTGGGTTGGGAGAAAATACGCCAAATATAAGATAGAGTTATAGATAGTTCATAGTTTGTAACAAATGTTTCACAACAATATAAGGTGTTGGTGGTGGGGTGATGTATGAAAGCCCTCTATGATGATATGCATGATTTTTTGTTGGTGGTTTGTTTTTTAGGAAGTACCAGGGATTGAACCCAGGATCTTGTACACAGGAAGCAGGCATTCAACCACTGAGCTGATTCCGCTCACCAATGAGCGTTGTTTGTTTTTTGTTTGGTTTTTAGAAGGTACCAGGAATTGACCTCAGGACCTCATACATAGGAAGCAGGGGCTCAACCACTTGAACTACATCCGCTCCCCACATGTTTGTTTTATAAGAGCATGACTTTTACTACACATTTACTGTTTATATATGTGCATGTATGTATGATATACTTCAAAAAAATTTTATATAAAAAAGTAAAAACATTTTTACATAGCATATGGTTCTCAAAAGAAGAAAATCTATTCACACTCATCAGATTAAACAATACTTATAATAAAAGGGTGTGGTTTAATGGTAACTGTGAGTCCAAATGAAAAATGCAGGAAATACCTGATTTTTTTCTAACTGTTTTCCAGTTGCTGCTTGTTCTTTCAGTTGTTCAATTGCTTTCAGTTTCTGTAAACATAAAATATACTATGAGTTCAGAGGAAGAAAGAAATTGCCATTTCAGAACGCACACTTTCTTATCAACAACTCAATCATACGAATGTGAAACCTGAATAAGGAGAAGCAATTATCTTACATTTGTAGCAAGAATGGTCTATTAAATTCTAGGGTAAACTATTTTTTAAAAGTTAAATGTAATATTGGAAATACTAAAAGCATGGGATTTGACAATCTTTTAATTAAAATTATAACATAGCATTATCACCAATTTCAGCATTTATTTCAGTACCTCATCATACCTGGATTATGTCTTTGCCTTTAAAAGAAATCTCATAATGTAATTAGGAAGAGACTACTGGTAGAAAGATAGAGACAGGAAGGGCTCTGGTTTTACTCCCAGGGCCATCATCGCACACTAGTTGCAATTTGATAAGTTAAGAAAACTTCCTTTTGTCTGTGTCTTCATCATTAAAACTGGGATAATTGTCTTCTTCCTGACTATTTCACAGGTGTGTGAAATATTGGGTCTAGAACTGTTCAGCATATTTCTATACAAATGTAATTCTTATTAATGCAAAATTCAGTAGTAAAAAGACCAATAGCATTTAGCCATTTGTAAGAACAAAATCCATGCCAATTCTAAATTGCAATTTTCCCAGCAAGAAACCAACGATGAAAACTGCTATAAACTTCTTAGATGCCAGTTTGTAGGCATCCAAGTACTACCCCTTCTTTGAAAAACACATTTGTTTTTCATGTAAGTCTACTCACCTTCTTTAGGTTCTTGATTTTTTTATCTATCTCAGGGTCTCCAGAAGTTGACTGAGAGACAGTATTTCGTGGTATGCTCTGTGGGGCAGGAGAAGATGCCAAATCCGGACTCTTGTCACTTCTTGCCTCCTGTAGGAAATGTTTTAAAACATGCAATTTTCTAAAATGAAAACATTAAAGTATTTCAACCAACATAGCCTTTGTGTATAAAATGCAGAAACCAAATATGTGATTGTATAAAGGTTATACTGCATTTTATATAAAGTAAGGATCCAAACTGAAGTTCTCATAATGTAATGCCACATATTCCCAATAGACAAATAAATAAAATTTCAGTATCATGACCTTGAAATACCCACCAAGTTTTTACTCTATAACTGTTACAAGGCACTTTGCTAGATCTAGAACTTAAGAGTTAAAATAATGTGATAAATATAATATTAGGGAGCAGATGTGGCTCAAGTGGTTGAGCTCCCACCTCCCACATGGGAGGTCCCAGGTTCAGTTCCCAGTGCCTCCTAAGGAAAAAAAAAAAAAAAAAGAAAAAACATATAATATTAATAATATAATGAAATGACAAGAAACGAAATGGCTCCTACCCTGAGCAATAGGGCAGAATGAGATACTTCAGGGCTTGATCCCCCACAGAATCTTTGAACAACCAGCAAGAACTGGCAGATACATCTTTCTCAAAGCTCCATAAAACAGTTAAAGGACTGCAGTAACAGGTCAGGCACTGAATCAAGAAAAAGGTTACTTTAAAAGTGGTAAGATCTCTTAGCCCCCTGGCTGGCCCCTGCCCCATCCCTCACTGGCTCCGCATAGAGCCAGCCTGCAATCCCAGTGCAGATGCCTGGTCCTGGTTCTGGAGGGAGCAGAGTAACCCTTGGGCACATACTGAGAGCATGTATGTCGGCCAAATCTGTCTGGGATATATTGTCCCAGAGCGTGCCCTAAGTGTAGAAGCAGCTCAGAGAACTCGCCTGCCTACAGAACATGGTGGGAGAGCAGTCAGGTCATGCTGCCTAGGGCAAGAGATTGTTGACTAGGCCATATACAGCAGTGCCTGGGAATGTGAAGAAACTGTTTCTTAAGGAAGACTGGGCATCTGTCCCTGTATAAATGGGGAAGGGAGAATTCCTAGGGCCACAAGTACATGCCCAACACAAGATGCACATACAGAAGAGATCAGAAAGGCCTTTGGCCTGGAGCAATTCTCTAAATTCTTTGTATGGATAAGCACAAAGGAGAGCACCCCCACAGGTTATTCTGCAAAGATGGGAAAGAAGTTTTCTTTTTTTTCCCTTTTTTTTCCCTCCTCTGGCAATCAAGGAAAGCTCTCATAACACTAGCTGGATACAAACTTTGGGAACAAACATGTTAGAGTCTAAAGTCTAGCGATAATACATTAAAATATCAAAATGTCCAGATTTCAACAAGATTACAAAACATACCAAAAAACAGAAAGCTATGGCTCAAGCAAAGGAGAAGAGTAAAGCTTTAGAAACCATCAATGAGTCTACGGCCATACCACCCTGAACGCACCCAATCTCGTCTGATCTCAGAAGCTAAGCAGGGTCGGGCCTGGTTAGTACTTGGAAGGGAGAAACCATCAATGAGGAGGACCAGACCTGAGACATTCCAGAAAAAGATTTTTTAAATGGTCCTAAATATGCTTAAAGAATTAAAGGAAAACATGGACAAAGAACTAAAGGAAATCAGAAAAACAATATATGAACACAAAGGGAATATCAAGAGAGAAGGAAATTATGAAAAGCAACCAAACAGCTGAAGACCACAGTAACAGTAATTAAAAATGTCCTACACACCCTCTCAGTTGCCCTTACCTTGGAATATATGATAACTTATCCCCCCAATGTATCGGAGTTGTATTCATTTATAATTTTCCTACACATGGCTCTTATGCCCCTTTTATTTGAGTCTATAATTAGCACTACACCCATTAAATGTGTCCCAGAGACTTAAATTTTCCGGCTGTTCATATGCTGGTTGAGCCCTGAATCTCAGCAGAGTTGCAGCCAACACCTACTCTCCAGTTCATCAGACTCACCCAGGACAACTAACAAAAGGATGATGATGGACAATGCCCATTCCAAAAAACATAAGAGTATCTACAACTGCAAGGAAGACAGTTCCACCCATCTGCCCCATGGGATCTAAGCCCCCTCTCAATTAGAAGCAGAGTGGGCATCACCATCCCCAAATCCTCAAGATTGCGGAATGAACAAACACAAGTGGGGAATGCAATTATGGACTAAAGTAGACTTACTATTATTCTAGTAATGGAAGAACCTGTAACACTGATATAAAGGTAATGGTCACCAGAGGTTCTGAGGGAAGGGAGAGGGAAGAATAGGTGGGGCATTTTTGGGACACTGGAATCATTCTGCATGACACTGCAATGATGGATAAAGGCCATTATACATTTTATCAAAACCTATAAAATTTTGTGGGACAAAGTGTAAACCAGAATGTAAACTATAGACCATTATTAGTAGCAATACTTCAATATGTGTTCATCAATTGTAACAAATGTACCACACTAATGAGAGATGCTGTTAATGGGGGAAAGTGTGGGAGAGGGAGAGGGTGGGGTATATGGGAACCCCTATATTTTTGGTGTAACTTTTATATAATCTAAAGCTTCTTTAAAAAAATAAAAAAAAAATGTCCTAGAGGGGGGTTCAACAGCAAATTGCAGGTGGCAGAATAAAGAATCAGAAAATCTGAAGATAAGACAAATGAAACCATTTATTCTGAGGAGAACAAAGTAGAAAGAATGACTAAAAGTGAACAGAGCCTGAGGAATCTGTGGGACAACATCAAACAAACCAATATATGCACCAGGGGAGTCCTAGGAGAAGAAAGAGGCAGAGAGAATATTCAAAGAAATAATGTCTGAAAACTCCGCAATTTTAAGAAGTGAATATATATATCTGAGATGCCCAATGAACTCCAAACAGGATAAACCCAAACAGACCTACACTGCAACATATTATAATCAAACTGCTGAATGCCACAGATAAAGAGAGAATTCTGACCAGCTGTAAGAGAGAAACAACATGTCAAATAAAAGGAGCCTCAAAAAGATTAAATGCAGATTTCTCATCAGAAACCATGGAGGTAGGAAGGTGGTGGGATGACATATTAAAGTGCTAAAAGCAAAACTGCCATCCAAGAATTCTATATCAGGTAAAACTGTATTTCAAAACTGAAGAAGAGATTAAGGTATTCCCAGACAAACAAAAGCTGAGGGAGTTATCACTACTAGATCAACCCTACAAGAGATGCTAGAGAGATTTCTGCAATTTGAAAGGAAAGGACAATTGACAATAGACTGAAGCTGCATGAAGACATAAAGATCTCCAGTGAGAGTAATGACATGGGTAAATATAAATGCCAGTACTGCTATATTTTTGGTTAGTAACTCTACTCTTTACTTCCTATAGGATCTAAAAGGCAAATGCATAAAACCCAACAATAAATTGGTGATTTTGGGCTCATAACGTATAAGCATGTAATTTGTGCCAAGAACTACATATAGAAAATATTCAAGGGAAGCGGCTGTGGCTCAATCAATAGGGCTCCCGTTTACCATATGGGAGGCCCCGGGTTCGGTTCCCGGGGCCTCCTGGTGAAGGCAAGCCCGCCCGCACGGCGTGGTTAGCTGACCCAGCGAGCACAAGCAGCAAGAGGGGGATAAAAGAATAAATAAATAAAATCTTTAAAAAAAAAAAAAGAAAATATTCAAGCTCATAGATACAGAAATTAGTATATAGGCTGCCAAGGACAGAATCAATGGGAAATTAACACATAATGGGTGTAGGGTTTCTATTTGGGGAGCTGGGAAAGTTTTAGTAATGGAAATGGGTAAGGGTAGGGCAATGTTGTGAATATGATTAATCCCATTTAACGGTATGCTCGGGAGTGGGTGAGATGGGAAAGTATATGTTGTATGTTCGTTCCCACAACTGAAAAAAAAAGAAAGAGCAAGTAAAGAGACAATGACAATTAAATGCAATATGCCATCCTGGACAGGATCTAGCAAGGGAGGAGAAAGGACTCAAAGAGACCTTACTGGGACATATGAAAAAAATTGGAATATAGACTACAACCTTTATATCAATATTAATTTCTTGAACTTGATAACTGTACATACATAAGTGGTTACATAAGTGAATATCCTTCATTTAGGAAAAGTATATGGCAGTATTAAGTGTTCAAGAAGCATGATGATTAGTCTTTAGTTAAATGCAAATTAAAAGCACAATGGCTTACAACTGCACACTCATTATTAGAATGCCTGAAATTAAAGGCTAACAATACCAAATGCTGATAAAAATGTGGAGGAACTGGAATTCTCATTTCCTGGTGGTGAGAATGTAAAATGGTACAATAGCTTTGGTAAATATTATGGAAGTTATTATAAATTTAAACATACACAAAGCATATAACCCAACTATTCCTCTCCTACATGAAATAAAACATATGCCCTCAGAAAAATTCACACACAAATGTTCAGATCAGATTTACTGATAATAAACAAGACTGGAAATAACCTAAATGTCTACTCCATCACCAGGTAAACAGATAAATAAATGATTACATATTTATACACTGGAATACCTCTGAATAACAAAAAAGGAATGAAATCCTGATTTATGGAACAACATGGATGAATTTTGAGATATCACACACAACTATAAAAAGCCATACACAAAACAAGGTATTGGAGGTGGGGTGATATATGGGAGCCCTGTATATGATATACATGTTTGTTTTACAAGTTCACAACTTTTACTACACTTATTGCTTATGTGTGTTCATGTATGAATGATATATTTCAATAAAATTTTTAATGGGGGAAAAAAAAAGTATGATGTATACAACCTACACTCAAGTATTCAGAAACAAATGGATTGATAGATAGATAGAAAGAATGATACAACAAATGTAGCAAAATGCTAAAATTGGTGGATCTGGATATCGGTGGGGAGGGTAGGGGTATGTTGGTTCTGTATGTGTTTGTTTGTATGCATTTGTATTATTTTTTTCCCAAAGATTTATTTATCTTTTTGTACACCTTAATTCAACAAATTAATTCCTTATATTCTGAATGAAAGCATATTACTAGGCACTTTAACAGAATATTCAGAAAGAAAAGATTTAGCTTCTACTCCTAAGGAGCTTATAAAATATTTCTAATAAAATGCAGTTTGGTATTTTTGTGAGAAGAGGATACTCTTAGCTATCAAAATTCACTTCTGGTAATCTAAGCACCTCTTAAAATATATGTGTGTATATATATATATAAATAACATTTTTGTGAGCGAATACACATATATGCATATATATTTATATATCATTTTACAAATGTTTGTATGTATTGTGAGAATTTTGATTTTTACCAATAAAAAAAAAAAAAAAAAATTCACTTCTGATAGATAAAAAATGAAAAATTTTCTTCATATTTAGCTGAGAATATTAACTTTTCTTCTAGGTAAGAAGATTAATGTTATAAATGTAAATAAATGTGAAAGTTAAGTGAAATATGAACTTTATTAATTTTTTTTTTTTTTACCATAAAACACCCAAGAATAGTAAGTTCATTTATCTGTATTATTACACTTAAATTCTGGTCATTCTCTCTAAAGTATGGCAAGATAAAATTCTAAGTCTGAACTCTTTTTGGTAAAGTTGATAAGATTATAAAATTATTTATAACAGTACTGGTTAGATCATGTAACTTTAACTCCTTTGTATTTGGTTAGTTAATTCAGGGTCAGGACCAAGAAGGCCTGAAGGTGAGTTAACACCATGGGCCGTTTAGCATTGTTCTATTATATAATCATAATTTTACTAACTCCTCTCAGTCATCTCAAAAATGCATACAAAGGATTATCCTGCAAGTAGAAAACCTACACATCACTGGGAAAACACTCAAAGAGGAGACCCATAATAAAGGACTAGTAGTATCATGTTTTGTAACTATATACGTGGATGATTAATTTGTATGTTAGTAGAGAGGGTGAGGGGTTGTCTAATTGCTGTCTTATATTATGGCATTGTTTTTTTTAAAGGGTCACATAGGCTATCTTTTTTTAAAAAATCAGACAATTTTTAAATTGATTTTTCTGAATACGATACACTAATTCCATATCACAAAGAAATCCATGTGCTCAAACACCAGAAAAGCAAAAAAGTAAAAAATATTTTATTATAAAGGGATCTTAGTTCAGTACCAGAGTTGGTCATTTTAAAAATATCTGCTGGCGAGCTGAAGTGGCTCAAGTGATTGGGCACCTCTCTCCCACATGGGAGGTGTCCCTGTTTTGGTTCCCAGTGCCTCCAAAAGAGAAGATGAGCAGAAACAGAGAGCACATAACAAATGGACAGAGAGCAGAGAGCAAGTGCAAACAACGCTTGCTGTCAAGGGGATTGTCTTCTAACTTCTTGATTATAATACCCAGGGACAGCAGAGGTCCCTAAAAACATTGACAAATGGACAAGTCCTGCTTTTAAAAAATCTAATACCTGGATCATTTTACTTAAAATAACCTAGATCTGACTTATTAATTGATATTTATGGAGATGAAATATATTAATTACAAAAGATGGGGGCGGATGTGGCTCAAATGGTTGGGCTTCCGTCTCCCATATGGAAGGACCTGGGTTCAATCCCCGGGATCTCCCAGTAAAAACAAACAAACAAACAAACAAAAAACAAAAGAGCACCAGGACATTTTTTTTTTAATTCCAGATTATAGCAGAATGTGGTTAGATAATACAATTCCAGGCCTTAAAATAGTAATTGCCTGCCAAAACACTAAGCAACCCAGAATTGTCAAAATTTTTACCAGCAAAACTGCACTGATGACACAGCAATCAGCTGTGAAAAATCTATCCCACTCTGTTTAAATCTCAAAAATGTGGTCACCATGATATCACCAACCAATAAAAAAATAAAAAAACAACAGATCCAAGACGGTTTTCCTTTGGCTTCTTTATCTGTCTTGCTCCCTCCTAGATGATGTGCAGCACTTTCCTGTTCTACAGTACCCCAGAGCAGCTCCTTTGGGTGGGTTTTTGCCCTTTCTCCGTTGTTTTTTGTGAGAAAGTCAAGCTCTGCCTATCTATTTCAACGCTATCTTCCCAAAAGTCCATGATATTACCAATCAGACAATCCTAGCCCAGCTGATCGTACCTTCATCATGAGCCATGTACTATCAGAATTTGTAAATGATTGCACTGGTGTGGTTTTTCAACTGTATAATCAAATTATTTTAGAATAATTCCATTGTTTGGATATTTGTGATATTTAGACTCCTAGCTGAATAATCCTGTATAGTAATATAAAATTAGATGACAAACTGGCTTTATAGTCAGGCAATTTCCAGTCTCTCTTGATAAACACATGCTGTAAAGCAAAGGTTCTTAACAAGGGGTACATGAGCTTGAACTGAAATTCAAAAAAGCATTATTCTTATGGGGATGTATTGGTGTGGGTGTGATATATTTATTAAATAATACACAGGATAGTGTGGACTTAGTAAGGGGTCCATGGTTTTCACTTTACTAGCAAAGGGGTCCGTGGAACAAAAAAGGTTAAGAACCCTTGCTTTAAAGAAAGTAAACTACACCATATCATACAAGTTCACCAGAAGGTTCTTTATCAAGTAACATAATATATTAATCCCATTAGAGTCTCACGTTTTAAGGTCAGTTCCAGTTTCTTTACTCATACATTATGCTACAGGGTTACTTAGAAATTCATATGTAAACATAAAAGAAAGACATTTTGGCTATTTAAGTGTTAAGTCCAACTACAGTTTATACTATAACCATCAAGTCTCTATCTAGGACAACAATTCTTTAAACTTTACAGCATAAAGCTAGTTAAACCGGCTCTCTTTGTTTGTTTGAAAAGATTAGTATCCCCAAATACCTGCTTTGCAGCTTTCTTTGCTTCATGCTTCCTTTGATTTTTAAGGGCTGTTTTTGATAATGACTTATCATTTCCTGGTTGTGGCTTCATATTCTGAGGTGGTTCATCCTCATGCTATGGAAAATAGAAATTAAGTGATTTTGAAATGGAATCCATGTTCTTGAAAGTGTATAGAAGAAAATTATATAGTTTTTGCTAGTATGGAAGAAACTTTTACTAAGCCTATTTTAAGAACTCCAACAAAGACTATTTCAAAAGTTTTATTAGTGTGGAACACTCCAAATGTCAGAATGGATATAATTAGATTCTTTGTATAACTTGACATATGATATCTTTCAATTACATAAGAGCTGGCAGACTTCACTTACATTGGTTTTGTTTAAACAATGGAATTTTTCTTAGTACTACTGACACACAATTCTTATGAAATTAGACACCAACAACAACTTCTTCTGAGGTATTTTTGGATCTAAGGCCAACAGAAACCCAGGTGCATTGCTTATTTTCTTAGTGCAAAGAACTACTTGCTAAATCTTTACTTGCAAAATCAGATATAAGATTAAAAGCAAAAGCAAACAAACAATAAAAATTAAAATGCACTATAAGAAAACAAGCCAAATAGAAAGAAAGGGGTGAGTAATTGCCTGATTATAAATCTGGGCTTAGCATAAGGATGAGCCCATCAGAAAATCAAATGGCTCATCAGACTACCCAATGAAAACAACCATTTCCATCACCAGATATTTATATCTACTATATATCTATAACCATATATCAACTATATTCCAGAACAGAAAGGTGAATTAAATATAGGTTCAAGATCTCTCCAGGGTAGGAAGTGGATATGGCTCAAGCAATTGGGCTCCGTCTACCATATGGGAGGTCCCAGGTTTGTTTCTTGGAGCCTTCTGGTGAAAATGAGCTGACCCGAGCAGAGAGCTGGTGCAACAAAAAGAGACAAAGAGGACAGACAATGAAAGACACAACAAACCAGGGAGCTGAGGTGGCTCAAGAGATTGAGTGCCTCTCTCCCACATCGGAGGTCCTGGGATCGGTTCCCAGAGCCTCCAAAAGAGAAGACGAGAAGACAAGCAGACATAGAGAGCACAAAGCAAATGGACACAGAGAGCAAAAGAGTGAGTGCAAAAACAAGGGGGGCAAAATAAATAAAATAAATCTTTAAAAAAATAAAAAAAGATCTCTCCAGGGTAACTTCAGGCAATCCACAGTAAAAGTGATGAATGAAGTTAGAGGACACTCACTTCCTGACTTTAAAGCATATTACTTAAGGGAACGGATGTAGCTCAGTGGCTGAGCACCTGCTTCCCATGTAAGAGGTCCTGGGTTCTAACTCCGGTAGTTCCGAAAAACAAAACGAACAAACGGAAAAAAAAACAACTCTCATTGGGGAGCATATATAGCTCAGTGGTTGAGCTCCTTCTTTCTATGTATGAGGTCCTGAGTTCATTCCCTAGTACCTCTTAAAATGAATAAATAAATAAATAAAAAAGCATATCATAATACTTTAGCTCAGTGGTAAAAACAGCATGTTATTGGCATAAAGACAGACTTGGATCAATAGAACCGAATCAAGAACTCAGAAACAGACCACTCACATCTATGGTCAAATGGTTTTTGACAAGGCTGCCAAGCCCACCCGGCTGGGACAGAACAGTCCATTTAACACATGCTGCTGGGGAAACTGAATATCCATATCCAAAAGAAAAGAAAAGGGAACCCTATCTCACACCTTACACAAAAATTAACTCAAAATGGATCAAGGACCTAAATATAAAAGCTACAAACATAAAACTCCTAGAAGAAAATGCAGGTAGGTACTACCTACCTCAAGATCTTGTGGTAGGTAGTAGTTTGTTAAAACCTTACACCAAAAGCATGAGCAAGGAAAGAAAAAAATAGATAAATGGGACCACCTCAAAATTAAACACTTCTATTCTTCAAAAGACTTTGTCAAGAAAATAAAAAGGCAGCCTAATCAATGGGAGAAAACATTTGGAAACCACGTATCCGATAAGGGTTTGATATTCATGTTATATAAAGAGATCATACAACTCAATGATAGAAAGACAAGCAACCCAATTTAAAAATGGGCAAAAGGCTTGAATGGACACTTCTCCAAAGAGGAAATTTAAATGTCCAAAAACCACACAAAAAAATGTTCAACATCACTAGCTATTAGAGAAATGCAGGTTAAAACTACAATGAGATAACTTTTCACACCCTATACAATGGCCATTATTAAAAAACAGAAA
Organism: Tolypeutes matacus; assembly: GCA_026826555.1. Taxonomy (NCBI): domain Eukaryota; kingdom Metazoa; phylum Chordata; class Mammalia; order Cingulata; family Chlamyphoridae; genus Tolypeutes; species Tolypeutes matacus. The sequence goes on from JAKSZT010053887.1 coordinate 82,312,752, forward strand.
ACTACAAGTGCTGGAAAGGATGTAGAGAAACAGAACACTGTTTCACTGTTGGTGGGAATGTAGAATGGTGCAGCCTCTGTGGAAAAGTTTGGCAGTACCTCAAGATGAATAAAGAACTGTCATATGACCCAGCAAGCAAGGGCACGAACTGACATTGCACATTGATGTTCAGAGCAGCATTATTCACAACTGCTAAAATATGTAAACAGCCCAAGTGTCCACCAACTGATGAATGGATAAACAAAATATGGTATATACATACAATGGAATACTATACAGCTGTAAGAAATGAATTTTGGATGCATATTAATGCTCTCTCCTGAACAATGGAAGGCACACATGTAAATGATCAGAAATAACTAACACACTTGGTCATAATTTTACAGGAGAGGTGGAGAACTGATGGCCTAAGAATTATAAATATATTTCATTTGACCAACACAGTGTTTTGAAAATGGAAAAATCTCAGGTAAGTATCCAAATTTGTTCTGTCTTGAAAATTCAAACATTTTGGCAAACTGGACCTATAAACCCCTATGGAAGGCTATGAAATAGGGAATGCGCTCTCCTATTTACTATTCTTTCCCCCTCTGTAGCCTAAATGCCTAGCCTGATGGCATTTGAGTTTTGAATCCCTGATCTACAAAGCTGGTATGTCACACACAGTTATTTTTCGCAGAGATATTTTTTTTTTAAGTGTATTATTTTAAATTAACTACTTTGTCAACTTAATGATATGAGTAATTCACCATCTACAGCATTGGGTCCTAGATGATTTCTGCCTTAAAGTTTCTATTCTCATCAGGTACTAAGTAGAGCAAGAACATAAGGGAAAAATAGTCAGGAGAACTCCAAACACTGAAAAAAATCTTCTTTTCCTGCCAAAGTAGTAAAATTTTACTTACCAGTTTGGAATTGGTGATTGGTTTATTTCTTAAAGCTGGGGGTCTATAAGCTGTTGTAACTTTAGGTTCCTCACTGGGTACTTCACTTGCAACTGCTTGGTAAGTTATTTTTTTTGCTGGAAATATTCCATCCAAAAATGGTTGCCAAGAAACCTGCCAAATTTCTGCATTTGATGGCACATCATATTTGTGCAAGACAGAGCCAGTATAATGCCAAATCTTGTACCCATTATTAACACGTAACCTGGGAGCACATGTGGCAGTCAAAATATGCTCACCATCTGGGCACCAAGCAAAATATGTAGAATCAGATGCCACTGGTTTAGAAATAAGTTTGTAGTTTTTAACATCCCATACTTCCATTTGTCCCCTCAGATTTCCAAATCCAGCTAGTACTAATATATGTCCATGAGGACTATAGAAGGCTGCATTACGAGGACCAGTTCCAAAATCAAACACAGGATCACATTTCAAGTTGAAAACTGTCGCTTTGGCAGGCATAAAACCATAAACTGCACAAAACTCAGTGGAACTAGAGTTCCAAACTACATCATAAATGGGACCATTTTTTGCTAGAAACAGAATATAAAACTCAAATTAGTAATAAAGAATTAAACAAAAATAATATTTATTAGCACAAGATAAAAACACAGACACTCATAATCATGTCAAACAGTACAAAAATCCAAAATTCCAAGATATATTAAAATTAAGTCTTATATGATACATTATAGGGATTAACGTATTAATAAGTTTATTTAAGAACTACTGAATCTCAACTTCTATTAAACACTTTTAGGCAATGTGGGCTCACAGAAGCATAAGCTATATTATTAATAAAGACATACCACAAAAATCAGTCCCTCTACACAGTGGCAACCCTCTGTTACATTTATTGTATAACCTTTCAGAATTTTTTTTGTTGAACTAAGGAATATCTCTCAAACACACACATAGACAACACACAGAGATCTGGACCTTTGTTACTTCATTTACTACTATATCTTGGAGATTTTTTCATATAAGCACATTAACCTCATTCTTTTTTCAGTTGCCCTATATTCCATTACAAAGCTTGCTGCATATTCTCCACTGTGGGAGTGTGCCCAAATAAATACATCTGTGGTATCAACTGTTAGGTCAAAGAGCATATACAGCTGTTTGTTAATATACCACCAAAATGCTCTCCAAAGAGATTTTATCAATTTACGTTCCTATCAACAGTTTTTGACAGTGCAGATTTCCCCGTGCATTTCCCCATATTGCATACATAGTATCATATTTTTATCCTTGCCAACCTATTAAGTGAAAAATTGCACTTTATTTTCATTTCTACTCTTTAAATTCTAAGTTACACAACTTTTAATATATAAGTAATTTCATTTCTTTTTCTGTGACTGATTTTTTCTGTCTCATGTCTATTTTTCTTCAATTTTTGGTCTTTTTCTTGATTTTCTTTATATATCAATAAAATCTACAACTGTTGTCTGTCTTAAAAAATATTTTCCCCAACTTTATTTTCTTATCTTATGGACTCTTCTTCCCCCAATGTAGAAATCTCTTAGTTTTTATATATTCATATTTATCATTCTTTTCTCTTATGACTTACAGATCTTGTTTAGAAAGTCTTTTCCATTCTAAGATTAGGAAAAAAATCTGCCATATTTTCTTCTATAATTTTATATGTAATTTTTGGCCAATCTGGAATTTATTTCGGTAAAGACAGAAATACTAGCTATTTGTTCCAAATGGCTAGTCAGTTGTCCCCCAACTATTTATTGAACAATTAATATTTAAGCCAGAACAAAATTGTCTTAATTATAATTGCTTACATTTTAATATCTGGTAGTATCAGAACTCCTCTTGCCCTGCTCTTCCTTTGCAAAAATTTCCAAAATATTCTTGCATGCTTATTTTCATTATCATTATTTAGAACCAGCTTATCTAATTTTTAAAAATCTATTGATATTTTAATTTAATTTTTAGATTAATTTGGAGAGAAATGACATCTTTTAAAAATTGAGTATTAAAGGATATAGTTTGTCCCTCGTTCAGAGAAGTTTCAAAGGTTTCTTCTGATAGGTCCTACATATTTCTGAGTAATAATGGAAAGAGGAGCCATCCTTGTTTTGTTTCTGACTTCAATGGAAACACATAATTTTTTGTACGGAAGGTTACCTTACGTTTACATGTTCAATTTAAAATGTAAGAATTAGAAAGATGTCAGAATTTAATAACTATTAATTTACAATTAATTTAGCTGATTAAAACAACAAAGTCGTAACATTCTCGAGTATTATTCACAATTCTAAGGCAGTACTAAACTCATTGGGTCAACCTGCTGTCATAGTAAATTAAGTTCCAAAGGAGCTACTAAAATGGAACTACCTTACTCAGCAAGTTCCCTACTGAAATGGTGGAATAACTCAACTAACTGGATTCTATCAAAATAAAGTATGGTTAAGGACAATTTTAAGTTCTTTAATTGAGAGAAATTTTATCTTAAAAGTTATTAAAATATGTGAGTTTAACTACTTGACCAAAGAACTTTAGTTTATATCATACTTATGACATAGTACTTTTTATTATCAGTTATTATCAAAGGAAAACTTCTGGAATACTTACGTAATTGCACGACAGCACTTTCTCCATTTGTTGCAATGTAGTGTAGCGTTTGTTCCCCATAGTAGGAGGCACCTGTCTTGTCAACATCTGTACTAGCTATTACCAACACTGCAGTAGCTATAATAGCAAAAACTTTAATTAGATTTAAAATACTAATTAACCTAATGGTGATAAGAAAAATACTAAAAACATAAGAACACATCTAAATTTCCATTAGATTAGCACTGACACTCTTTTTTTCCTATTCATACAGGAATATAAGTCTAAATTAACACTTGATAAACGAAATGAAGAATAAAGTATATTTATCATACCTTTTTTATTCCATAGCATTGTAACCTTATCAGCCTTAAAGAAACTTTTGTTGGCTAAAGCTGCATGAGGTCCACCAAAGTTGGGGTACTGATATAATCTAACAAATGAAGGTGCACCCTTACTTCCTGGAACATAGACAGCCACCTAAGATACACACATAAATTGTTATTTAATTTTTTGAAGCAGAAAAACTAAAATGGCCATGTTTTTATAGTCACTAAAAACTAGGAAAGGTTTAATCATATAATAGTCCAATGAACAAAAAAAACCTAGCAATTACCTTGTATGGTTGGGGTCCAGGTGATAACACGAAATCATTAATCTTTTGCAAATGCAATTTATTTGCAATTATACCTAAAATAAATAAATAAACAAACAAATAGCGTTAGACTGATGAGAAAAGAGCTAATAGGAGTACTTTAAATAAACTCTGAATATATTACAGAAGGTTAATATAGCTATGCTCTCTTACTGCTCAATGTAGGCTTATATAGGTGAGACAGAGCAACATAGTGGACAAAGCATGGGCTGGAAGCAAGACAGACCTGGGGTTGAATTCCTACTCAGTCACTTACTAATTGTGTGACTTTGGGCAAGTAATGGGATTATACCACCCAATTTTTTAAGAGCACAGTGCATGCACATAGCAGGTACTACCAGTGGGTGCCCTTCTTTTGGGATTCTCAAAGAGTAAGACAGGAAAGCAAGTTAACCCAAAAGTAGTGGAGCAGGGGTGAGTCTCAAAAACAGGAAAAAGAAGTGAAATCAGCCTGCATGCCATTTTTGGTACATGTGCACAAAGCCATCAATTCCTATTCTACTTTAATAAACCCAAAAGTACACAATAATTAATGGATGCTCTAAGGAAAAAAAGAACTGCAAACATTTTTCTTTTAAATTATTTTCAGAAATCATGTTATTGTTGGTAGTGTTGATATTGCTATTCTGAGAGTATTATGTGAATAATGTTGAACAAATCAAATGAATACTTATGTAAATATGATATTTTCAAACTATGGCCCCAGTATCCCAGAAAACCAGGATTCTTGGTGTCAGAGAAAGGGAATACAGATATAAAATAGAAGAGTAGAAATCTTTTCTTTATGTGGAAGTTATCTGTATGAACTCATGGTTACTATACCTTTAAAAAACACAACAACAAAAAAAAGGCCTAGAAACAATGATAAACTCTATAGCAATGAAAACCCTAGAACCCAGATTATGGTGCCTAAAAATCATTTTCCACTAAAAGGAACAAGGGTTTCTTGGAGATTTGGCAGATTCTAGGTGCAGGGCAGGAAACATGCAAGATGATCCTGGAACATCTTGTCTTACAATATAGTAAAGAAGTCATTAAAGACTAACTGGTCAGGAGTGGATGTGGCTCAAGCAGGTGAGTGCCCACCTCCCACAAAGGAGGTCCCAGGTTTGGTGCCTCCTAAAGAAGACAAACAACAAGCAGACAACAAGAAGACATGGAGCAAAAACAATGAGCAAACCTATATGTGATGCTGGAGTTTTTAGGTGTACTTCCAGAGACTGGAGCCTCTGGCCTACCTATGTGCCAGCTGTGCCTGGAATCTCGGTGGAGCTGCAACTCCTACCGTACAGCTCAACAGACTCATCCAAGTCACCTGGTGAGGAGACGACGCTGGGCAACGGCCATCCTAGGGAATGGAGAGGGCCTGCAGCTGCAGGCAGGATAATCCCATCCACCGTATCCATGGGATATAAGCCCTCTCTCACCCAGAGGTGGAGTGGACATCACCATCCCAGTCCCCTCAGGATTGGGGGAAGAGCTATGGACTAGAGTGGACTTAATGGTATTCTGTTGTAGACATACTGTGATTCAAGCAATGGAAGAAATTATAACAGTGAGGTGGGGCTGGTGGCCACTGGACGTTTTTGGGGCAGGGAGGGGAAGGGCAGTTGAAATACAGGGGCTTATTTGGGACTTGGGGGTTGTCCTGAGTTGCGTTGCGGTGACGGATGTAGGCCATTTTACATCAGCATATACTATGCAGAACTGTGTGGGAGAGAATGTTGTCTACGATGTGAACTGTGGTCTATGCTTGGTGGCAAGGCCCCAGGATGTGTATATCCATTCCGGGTGATGTGCCACACTGATGAAGGATGTTTGTGTGGGATGTTGTGGGAGGTGTGGGAGGTGCGGAACATGGGAATCCCTGTAATTTCTGTGTAATATTTAGGCAATCTAAGCACCTTTTAAAATATATATATATATATATAAAAAATAACATTTATGTAAGCAAATGCACATATATGCATATATATTTATATATCATTTTACAAATATTGGTATGTATTGTGAAAATTTTGATTTTTACCCACAATAAAAATGAAAAATAAAAAATAAATCAATGAGCAGACAACAAGCAAAAATAAACAAGCAGGGAACGGACGTGGCTCAAACAGTTGAGTGCCCACCTCTCACATGGGAGGTCCTGGGTTCAGTTCCCAGTGCCTCCTAAAGAGAAAAAGAGAAAACGAACACACAAAGAGCAAAAATCAACGAGTAAGAACAATGAGCAAACAGATGAGGGAGCCATCTTGGTGGGAGGTGGGGGGTGGAGGAGGAGTATGGTGCCATAATTAAAAAAAAAAAAACGACTGGTCAAGGAAAGGGCAATTTGAACATCAATAAAAATAATAACTGCAATGGCTTGAAACACATCATATGTTTAAATCCTTGAGTTCTTAAGGATTGGGGTGGGGGGAACTGGTTGCAAAGGAAGTGCTAGAAAAAGAACTCATTATTTTAAAACTGAGAAATTAAGGCAGACTATTTTTCCTGCCTTTATTATATACCTAGTACCATTAGGCAACCAAATAGTAAATGGGGAAATTTCTCTCTCTTTTTTTAAGGAGGTACTGGAGATTGAACCCAGGACCTCATACATGGGAAGCAGGCACTGAACTACTGAGATTTCTCTTTATAGAAGTAGTTCAACTAATAAATGAAGATGTAGGGAAGAAAAAAAAATTAGAATATCACCAGTTGGCAACCACTGAAAAAACAGTGGATCTAGGCATTGAACATGAATGCCAGTTAGCCCTACAAAATTAAAGACAACCAGATATTATGGGCTCCTTGATAAAATAATTAAATACTATCTATGCCCTCAGCCATCCTTCACAAAACAACCTGAAGCTGATCAACTCTAGATCAAACTAGCAATTTAATAAGGACAGATGCACATGTTAAATTATACCACAGTATATATAACAGTTAAACTCAAGCTGTGGGAAAATATACAAGACAAGCTTGTTTCTTAAACAATAAATTACCGGGGGTAGAGAGGGGGCATAGAGAGGAAGATGAAGAGGGAAATTATAGATTAAAAAACACAAAGCTTAAAAGATATATCAATCAATTGCAATGTGTGGAGCCTTGTTTGAATCCTGAGTTTAAAAAGTTTATGATATTTGCAATTATTAGAAAAGTTGACACAGCGACGAGATATTTAACAATTTCTAATCACACTGTCACTAAAATTGAAAAAATTAAGAGCACTAATCTTCAGAGACACATACTAAAATATTTATAAGGAAAATGAAATGATGCCTGGGATTTGCTGCAACAGAATAAGAGACATGGTAGGTGGAGAGATGTATGGCTGATGTAGGAATGGCCATAGACTAATGATTGTTGGGACAAGGTATCTACTTTTTTGTTTGAAATGCTACACATTAACATATTTTTTGAATTTTAAAAATCTGAATCAGAATTTCATTAGCAATTAAACTGAGGAAGAGGTATTCCGATGACTTAATTTAATAGTAATTATCAAATAATAAAAGATTATAAAAGAAAACCTATGTGTTGTAGAATTTTACTAGCATTTAGACACACAGAGTTATGCAAATAACTTGGCATAATAAGTATTGATTAATAAATTAACACTATTTAGGAGAACCCTACAATGTCAAATAAGGTAATGAAAACTATATATTTAACAAATAATAAAATTATTTCACAAATCTTCCCATACTAATATTGTTGTTTTCAAAGAAGTGAACTTCATTGTTAACATTTCGGGCACAAATAGTTTCATCTTCTGACCAGGATGGACACCTAACATTGAAAAGAAAGAGTTTAAAATTTAGACAAAATGTAACATCACTGTTAACATGTTAAAGTTTGCGATATTGCTTCCTGTTTAAGAAAAAATACTTATAAATATGATAAGCTACTAACAGTTTTAGTCAGTATATGTAATAGAAAAAATATTGTTCCTTTCTATTTAAATATTAAACAAAAGAAACATCAGGTTTTTATTACATTAGTTTAAGTGAAGATTCCTACGTATGGTCTTAGAGGTCTAGTTTTTTGTCTGACAAGTTATTTTTGAAATCAATACCAAAGAAACAGATATCACACAATGGAAATATTTACAATTTAATATTTTGTAAAGAATTAATACTTTAAAACATTTAATTACCAATTTTGCATTTTTTTCTGGATGAAAGACTTCAAACATGTCCCCGTTTTCACATCATAAAGTTGTAAGTTGGGTATTCCAGCAGTGCCATCTTTAGAGGCTGCAATAAAAACAAATTTTTTTTGCAGTAACTGTCTTCTAACATTTGTAAAAATATTTCATTCTTTTAAAAAATCTGAACAAGATTATAAAAGCGTTGCTTTAAAACTCTCTCCTCTAGCTTTAATTATGAATTTAACCATCCATTCTCAAAGCCACGACAATATGATATGACAGCTGTTTACGAACAAGTGTAGCATCTCTAAAATGAGATAATTACTACACATTTTAAGAATACTTAAGATCATTTATAGTTTATTAAGTTTTAAAACAGTTTACTGCCAAATGGATTAAGTGTCTTATTAAGAAAGGCTGCATCTATAAGTAGTATAAGCAAAAAAAGCTATATAAAACTAATCATAATTCTCAAATAATTCTTAATTTCCCTTTTATTTTCTTGGACAAATAAGATTTATTAGAGCCCATATTTCTTAGAATAACAAAGCAGGAAGTTTAGAACCCAACAGTGAACTATTATCATATACTTAATTCAGCAATATCCACATTAGAAAATGTTTCTTAAATATAAGCCCTTTTAACAGTTCCCAATATTTTACTACTTATTTATGAATCACAGCTATAAAATGTTCATATAATCTATTACTAGTTATCTTTAAATGCATTAGAAAAATGGCCATCATTTCCTATTTTTTGATATCATACACATCTATTAGATGTTCTGTATATAGTACTTCCTTTTTCATTTATAAAGATAAAACATTTTTTTAAATTTTAAAAGTCTTTATTATTCTTTATTTTTAGGGACTGTTCCTATCCACTAGTTCTTTACTTCCTAAGTTTTCTCTTGAGGATTTTCTTTTCTTCCATCTCATAATGGATCTTTTCACTAACTTATTATATGTTGAAATTAAACTACCTTGTATTTGGAGAATACAAGATTCATTGTTCATTAAAAATGTTCACAAACACTATTCACTATCATAAAGACTAATTACTTCCATACAAGGTTATAAACTGTTTTCATCTTTTCTCATTGAATTCAATTGGTCCTTTCAGAATATTTTTACAATTGGAAAATACTTACTAGCATAAGGCTGCCACGCTGCCAGGACAGTGTTTTTTGGCGAGAACTCAAGGCAAACTGCCTTTGGGAGGTCGAAGGAGTGCAGTAGTCCCTTGTTAGTGACATTGATAATATTTACTCTGGTTTCAAAAGAAATTACTTCAGCAGTGAAATATTGTTTCATAATAGCCAGTACTAGCCAAAGCATTCACACCTCTTTTCAAATACAGATCACTCAAGAGTTCATTTTTCACAAAAATCAAATTGTAGTTAGTTCTACAAAATACCCAGGAAATACAGAACTAAAAAAAAAGTGCACATTTCACCAAAAGGCTCCTATATAAGACTGGTATTGGGGAATAATATCAAACTACTGGAAAGACACAATAGATGATTCCTTCTACAGCTGAAAAAAAACCAACTAGGCCTTTGTAGCTAAGCTACAAAGAAGGTTAGGGCTATCATACCAAAAAGGAAAGAAGAGGTAACTAGAGGGAATAGCAAAAAGTATTTTTTTTTCCCAGTAAATGGAAGATGTAAGAGCTATGGAAATTAGCAGGGAGACTTTTGAGGTTTACTGAAATCTCAAAGGAAGTCTCTAAAAGATATGACTGTAAGAATTACTGCGGTATAGTAATGACAAAAATGACAGAGTATAATAAAAGCCGTTTCCATTTGTTGGATGCTTACCATGTGTCTAAGCACTTCACACACATTTTCTCATTTACCCCACACAACAGTCTTATGAAATAGGTATTATCAACCCCATTTTACAAATGCTAAAACTGAGGCTTAGAAAAAGTAAGTGATTTGCCCAAGATCATACTACTTATAAATGCCACAGCACAGCTTTGACACCAGTTTGGCTTGACTTGCTTTTATGCACTACACTAAACACTTTGGGGTAAAAAACAAAAACTTTATCTTTTCCCAGAAATTGTCTGAAGTAATTTTGTGCCACTCAGTTTTGAGGAAGACAATAAGGTTAAGATAATCAGTAACTGGTAAGAATGCAAGATTACTGCATATTGTTTAAATACACACACACAAAGGACATACATACATACTTAAGATTCTTTACAACTTACTGAAAAATAAGAATTTTAGAAGTACATGAAGCTTTCTTTTTAAAAAAATTGTTGTTGCTAATCGTTAATTATTCTTAGTTTAATGAAGGATATTAGTTTTAATAAAAAACAAAATCTTACATAAGGAAAAATATTTTAAACACAATCCATATAGTATGTCTGGTTTACTTGCTCCTGGAACAATATGTACCATGTGTCCACACTACTTTAAAAGGCCAAGTGGGGATATGGATAATATAGTATATAAAATCACTAATTACTTTTCAAACTACTGTATACATTTCTCCCCCTTTAAAAAACCTTACATTATTATATCTGGTTCAAAACAACAACAAAAATAACATTTAACCAAGTTACAAATATTTATGCATTTTCCTGGTTCTGTGAATTGAAATGCTATAGTGACACTTGAAAAATTTTGAAAGACCGGTTTTCTTAGTGAAATTAATAACATTTAATCAAAAAACTTATTTCTTGCAAGACCCATTCTAGAAACTGATATTTTATTTTAAATAGATTATACTACATATACTTTTGAATAACTTATAAAATACCTAGTTAATACTTTCATATACAATAAAATAGTAATTGCAGACAGTTCAGTTATTAATTTAACAGCAAAGATAAAAAGTATCCAAATCTGAGGTAAACAGGCAAAAAGAATTATTCTGTAAATGTTGGTGGAAAACTTAAATCCTAAATAATTACTCAGAGCACTATTTCAAACAATCTCAGCTTCTTTAAAGGAAAAAGAAAAAGCATTAAATTAATTGCTCTTTTTTACATGTTGAATTTTAATTCAGAGAAATGAAATAAACAAATCAGGGCACACATAAATAGAAACTAACAACTTGGGAAGTGTTCTATGGAAGTTACAATGGAGATGATGTCTAATTACATTTTGACATTAAAAGATAGACTTTACTGAAGATATCCGAATACATTTATTCAAATAATGCTAGATAAGGTTTATATTCATGATACACACATAAACAAACACTAACTTTTCTCCGTTGCCCCAGGCAAACAAGGTTCCATCATTACTGAAGGTATAGATTTTGCAATTTTTCCCAGATTCTCTGAAAAATGACCAAAAATAAAAGTTTACATTAATAAGCTTCAATACTTTTCAAAAATCTGATTATGAAATCCACTATCTTACTCCTAATTTAATGACTAAGAACTTAAGATAAATTTTAGAAAGTAAGTCCAAAATGCTTTAGTCTGTTAAAATACTTTAATCTCTCAAAATCTGGTGCCAAGGACCACTGTAATTAGTAAACTGATACATAGTAAGGAATTTGACCTCCAAAAAAGAAGTCTAGCCTTTGTCCCACTACTGGGAACATCCTTGACATTTCCTATAATAGAAATGTTTTGTTTACATGGGGGTTCCTGGACCAAGCCTGATGGTTTATATGCTAATGAGATGACACAGGGTCTGATCAGCCTCACCAATACCCTTAGAGGGGAGAAGGCCTCGCCCCTTGGAATGGTGGGAACTCTCAAATTTGCAGCTAGCTGGTCAGAAGTGTGAGTGGCCTGGGCCTCCAAACTTGTGACTGGTGCCTTGAAGGACAATCTTGTAGAGGAATACCCCTTAACCTGTGGAATCTGACGTAACTCCAGTAGTTAGGCAGAATTGAAATGTAGCTGATGATTGAGTTACTACAGTTTATACAGTCGATTTCAGCAATTTTTATAGTTCAAGGTAGCTGGAAATTGAAATTTCTTTTTATAACTAGTTTATGTGAAAACCCAGAAACCTAAGTGAATGTGTAAGTTATCCCCTATCATTTGGACCCTGAGAGAGCAGAATGATTTCAACATGAAGACTATATGGAAAACGCTCCAGACCCTTCTTAACAAAACAGTGGTGGACAGAATATCTTCAAATGGCCAACAAGTGTCCTTGGGTTTGAAGGACAAAGACCTTCAAATCAACTTAATATATGTAAAGACAGAGAAGTATCAACAAGAGGCATTTATTATTAAATAAAGAGCATTATTAAATAAGTGATGATGCTGGATTCTGTACAAAAAACAGACCCATGGAAATCAGACTTTTTGACAATATTCTATGAAGTGATCATCAAAACTCCAAGTACTATACCTCTAATCTGGAGCTGCTCACTGTGAATATATCTCCCAGTGATGATGAAGACCCAAACAGAAATGTATATATGTATATATGTAGATGTTCATTTTTGCAGTCACAACATGACATCAGAACTTTAAGGCTAATTCATATTTAAATTGTTAAATAACAATAAATTGGCACTCAGAACTGACCAGTAGTAGTAGTAGACTGAATTATGCATGTACCCTAACAAAAGACATGTTCCTGTGGGTATGAACCCATTGTAAATAGGACCTTTTGAAGATGTTATTTGTAGTTAACGTGTGGCCCAAATAAATGAAGGTGGACTTTAATCCTTTAGTGAAGGTCTTATAAAGAGAAGTCAGAGAGAGCCACAGAGCCAGAAACTAGAAGTCAAAGGAAACTCGAAGAGCAGATACCAGGAAAGAGAGACTGCCATGTGATGGGAGGCAGAGATGCAAGTCAAGGAACCCAAGGATTGCAGCAGGCCTGCACAGAATCCAGACTTCACAGAGAAAGCATGGCCCTGCCAATGCCTTGATTCTGGACTTCTAGCCTCCGAAACCATGAGCCAATAAATTCCTCTTAATCCAACCTGTTGTGTGGCATTTGCCATAGAAGCCTGGCAAACTAAGACACCCCCTTAAACTAGATAATATCTTTGCATTAATTCATTTTAGGATGATGTCTGTATTTCTGCAGTCACATAATAATTATAGCTTATAATCAGTTTGTAGTTATCTAAACATTTTTCCCTCTTTCACATGAACAGCTTTGACCAATATTTCCCCCATCATATACTTTTGCAAATCATTTCTGAACCTTAAAACAGAATTTTATAATTATTCTTATTGAATTCCACCCTTTAGCCTGATACTTACATAAGTTTTTATCTTTTTCCTTGAAAACATTAGTCGTTTCTCAAACTTGTGTAATGTGTAAATTATAAAACATTGTTTCTAAGCTATCATCTAAAGTCATAAGAATGTTGAATGAGCCATAAACAGGATCTTGTGGCTCACCAAAGTGCCTTTCCTCTAACTAAAATAAACTCATTAATCAGCTGAATTCACAACCCATAACCAATGACAACTTTGTCATTTTCTTCATCCAACCCAAAGACTCCAATAATCACCCCCTTACCTCATTGCTTACAAACTGTCCTTTTAATAACTCATTCTAGAATTGTGTTTAGGACTAGAGGGAAATTTACTAGCCTACAGTACCCGGAATTCAACTTTTTCTTAATTTGGAGTATTAGGGAATTGTCTCCATTTTCTTCTGGTACAATTTTTAAAATGAAAAATTGCAAACACATAAAAATAAAGAGAGGGTATGATAAACTCCCCTCTCAAGCATCCATTACCTAAGCTTAAATAATTAACTCATGGCCAATCTTGTTTAATCTACCTTCCACTTTTTAAAAAATGTCAAGAGTATTTTAAAACAAAAACTAGATGTTATGCCATTTTACTCTACACTTCAGTATGCACCTTTAATTGATAAAGATATATTTTAAAAACATAACTACCACCATGCGATTTCATCTCACGTAATTAACAATAACTCCTCCTTATCACCTAACACTTAGTACTTGTCTTGGGTATCTGGGTTCTTTTTAAAACTCCCCAGTTTTAAAAATCAAGCTGTACTTTAGAATGAAGGGTCATTCTAATGTACAGTCAAATCTGTGAACCAATCACTCATCTAGAAGCTTGATTCAGGTTTCAGTTTAGGCAAGTTGCTAATAGGTGCTAAGTATCTTATAGTTCCTATTACAACTCATCAGAAGGCACATACTGTCTGCTTCTTGCACTCTTGATGCTGAGACTACTCTGGATTCAGTTTTGTACCTCCTCAGATTCACCCAGCTCTTCCTGCTCTCGACTGGCCACTTCATCTCCCAACATCCCTGGTTATTTATCTCAGACCCTCTGCAGGTTAGATCTGTACTTTGGTAGGAGGCAGAGGAGCTCTGGCACTCAGATTCAATCCAAACAGACCAACAGAGGCTATGGGCTGCAGATGAATTTTTTATCCTTGCTCCCCACAACAAATTGTTCTGAGGCACAGTGGTTCCATACAGGGCCTCTAGAGACATTTTCCATGACCAAGCAACTGGTTATATTTTGTGAGGTTCTGTGTACACCACCTTAAATTTGTCTGTGCTCCTTCCCTGCCTCACTTCCCTTTTTCCCCTCATGCCTGCTACCTAGAAATGGTATACCCAATTGAAGTATAGCACATAAACTTTGCGACAGACTCCAGAGTAATGGTCTCAAACATTAATGTGCATAAAAATCACATGAGGATCTTGTTAAACTATAGTTTCTGATTCAGTAAGTCAGGTAGGACCTGAGACGCTGCATTTCTGCACTGGCTTACAGCCGATGCCAATGTGGAAGTCTTAGGCCCACATTTTCTGTAGGAAGGTTCTAAAGAACTGTGCCTAATAAAAAAATTGGAAGAAGAAAATATAGCTCAAGTGGTTGAGCACCTGCTTCCCACGTATGAGGTCCCAGGTTCAATCTCCAGTATCTTCTAAAAAACAAAACAAAAAAACAACTCTCATTGGGGAGCAATCCCTGGTACCATCAAAAAAATACAAATAGGGAAAGTATGGTGTGTGAATAAAATATTTGAAATTTGGTAAATATACTCAAGTTATGTCAGTCTAATTATAAAATTTCCCATCAAGATTTCATCTAGGGGAGCTGAAGTAGCTCAAGTGGTTGAGCACCTGCTTCCCATGTACAAGGTCCCGGTTCGATCCCCAGTAACTCCTGAAAACAAACAATATAAAAAATAAAAAAAACATCTCTCATTGGGAGTAGAAGCACCTCAGTGGTTAAGCACCCACTTCCCAAGTATGAGGTCCGGGTTCGATCCCTGGTACCTCCTAAAAACAAATAAACAAACCCAACTTTCACTGGGGAGAAGTAGATCAGTGGTTGAGCTCCCGCTTCCTATGTACAAGGTCCTGGGTTCAATCCCCAGTACCTCCTAAAAAGAAAACCAAAAAAAAAAAAAATCTAATGGCTTCAATATCTTTTGATGATTATCTGCCTAGATTAGTGACTCTCAAAGTGGGGTCCTCACACTAGCAGCATTACATCACCTGGAAACTTGTTAAAAACAAATTCTTAGGCCCCAACCCAGACCTAATGAATCAGAAACTCTTGGGGTAGGGCGAACAATCTGTATTTTAACAAGCCCTCCAGGTGATTCTAATGTATCCTTGTTTGAGAACCATTGGCCTAGAGCCATGATTTCCTTAGGATTACAAAATGGTGATTGTCTAGTCCCATCATTCCCTCTGCCTTTATTAGCTAGAGTTCTTTTATAAAGAACTTCCCTTCATTGCTTTGTCTTTAGCTGAACTTTAACAATTTCTGACTGGAGCTGGAGTCAGCCACTGCTCCGAGGAACTGGTTCATTTTTTTGAGGAACTGTATTTAGAGATTACAAAAGAACACAATCTGTGAGGCAGGGGTATTCAGTGCTACTGGGTCTCAATGCTTTTAAGCCATTTCAGTGGGCAGAACTAGAAAGCAAAAATGTTTTTATGAAAAGAAATCATGAATTCATATTGATATTTGAAAGCCTATCTCTTTATTCTTATACTGAAAACTCTTGGCTCCTAATAACATTACTAGAATTACTTATTTGCTTTATCCTACAATAGATTCAAAATATCAATTTTCTGTTTATTAAACTACTGAATGCATTTAAGGCTTTTGAAGTCCTTCATATGGTTATGCCACCAACTTTATATAAAACTAGGTTCATTAGTTTGTTTTCCATTTTATTTTTTTAATATAATTTTAAAAATTAAAGCAATTTCATGGCCCAAAGTCAAAACTATATAACAAAATTCATTTACAGATATGTCCCCTGTATCCTGTAACTCTCCCCTACAGGTAATCACTTTTTTTGAGGTACCAGGGACAGGGATTGAACCCAGGACCTCATTATGTGAGAAGCCCACATTCAACCACTGAGCCACACACATTGGCTTCCCTGAGTTGGTTTTTTCATTTTGTTTTTTGCTTGTTGTTCTTGTTTTTTCAGGAGGTACTAGGAACCGAACCCAGGACCTTTCGTGTGGGAGGTGGGTGCTCAACTGCCTGAGCCACACCCACTCCCCTAGGTAATCATTTTTATGAGCTTTTGGTTATCTTTCCATTATTTCTTTTAGGGGAAAATATTTACATATCTATCTAGCTATATATTATACACATATATTCATAGTTGCTTCTTTTCTATTCTTTCTCATTCTTTGATTTCACAAAGTTTACTGGCTGTAGTTTGGCTATCACATTTCCAAGTTTTACTCATTCCCTAAGATCAAATTCCTCTAAGCTAGAGGCTTGAACTCAATTACACCTGTGTCTAAGCTTTCTCTAATGTTTTCCCCCCTTTTAACTAGGCTTAAGCTATTATTCTCAAGCTTGAAGATCATTTTCCTTCAAAGAGAATATGCATTCTTTCCAACTTCGTTAGTATTATATATGTTCCAAAAAAACTAGCTTATCTTTCCTCTTCTATATTGTTCAGAATACTATAGAAAAATATATTTTAGAATAGACTGCATAGTTTCCTATACCATCCCTCAACGAAGTAACCCATACCTTGGAAATACTGTGCTTTCTGTAAAATGTGGGGGGCCATTCACCATGTAGAGTCCTTCTGATCCTCGGACTAAAGAAATAAAATGGAAAGAACCACCATTACTTTGCTAATAAAGACTCAGTTATTACAAGTATTTTTAAAAAATAAAAAGCTTTCAGTCAAAATATTAATGAACTCACTAAAAATATTCATAGACGTATAGAATATCAGCATTAAAAGGGCACTTTTTCTTACCCTATTGCATAAAATTATATAACTGCTGGAAAATAATTAGATAATATTCTTCTGATTTTTTTTTTTTCCTATAAAGTATATTCATTTAGTCACTAAGACTACTTCAATAAATCTACTTTATTTAATAAGAAATTTGTGTATGTGTATTGATATACAACGTTCATACTTATATTCCTTCAATCAAATGAAAAAAGTTATCTTACTTTTGTTTTCACATTACTTTCTAATGTCAATTTCAAAATATATGAATGTTGTAAGCTTAGATACAGAATTAGAAGCTAATTTCAATGTTCTTTATGTCAGCTTGCATTCAAGTAATTTTTATAAATAGAAACTAAAAAATTTAACTATCACCAGTGAATGAGTGTACAATATTTAGGAGGTAAAACTGACAGGTTTTGATGATGAGTTGAAATTTTATCAGTCAGAACTTCTGCTAGCAGCAAAAGGCTGAAGAAAAGAAAGAGTTTTACTCAGGTCTATGGCTACCATTGTATCTGCTTCCTTTTCTGCCAGCTATTCACCAATCTCTCACCCTGCTCTTGGTTACTGGGAAAGCATCAAAGTTGACTTTAAAAAAGAGAGGGGGGACCACATTTGGCTCCAACTCTGATCTCTACTTCCTTTCCTGAGAACAATTCTCAGAATGTTGATACTCTCCCTGAAAATTAACTAGCTCAATTTTCAGGTATCCTACTGTCCCAGAGTAAATAATTTAAAGTTAAAAGAACCACCTATGAACAAGACAAAATCCCTGCCTTCATGGAGCTTCCATTCTAGTGGTGAAATGGAAAATAAACAAGTAAACACATAATTGAATGATGAGATTATTAGACACCCACAAGGTATACAGTTGGATACCGTGTCTTCATATTCAGAGCACTAGACTGAGCTCTTTCAGAAAAACTGTTGGCCGAGTAAGCAGTTTGCCCTTGAATATAATAGAGCCTAGCAAAGTGTTCTGCATATATCAGAATCCAAATTTCTTACACCATGGCCTTCAAGGCTTTATATGATCTGTTCCCTGCATAGCTCTACTAAGTGCTAGGTATTAGGGATAAAAAAAAATTTTTTTCAGGCGATTGCTATACCTTGAATGAAGCACTTAAGATACTGATTCTAAAAATCTCTAATGACATTCAGAAAACATTTTGTGCCAGAGAATGTTTTCCCAGAATATTTAAAAATGATTAAATTTAATTCTTTAGCATCAAAATTTCCTTATCACATAGGCAAAGCAGTTTCATTTCTCATTGCCAAATCAATCATCTGATGCAATATCATATATATTATGATTTAGAAGAGAACACACCATTCTTTTCTTTACACTATATTTAAGGTTATAACAAGCATTTTTTGAGGGATTAATCAAAAATGAATTTCTCAAACTAGGAAGTTCATAGTAACCAGATTTTACCTTATTCTTAGGTTACGAAAGTACTGTCAGCCACATGAGGTCCTACAAGCTGCAATGTTCATTTAACACACTAAGAACTCTTAGAATTCACACACAGGCCTAGAATAGCAAAATTGTACATCATCAGTGTAGACCCAATGAAGCTGTGGTATAACCAGAAAATGTGCCACGTGATGACATAATCAAACCATGTTCTACTGCCTTCAACTGGACAGGACATAAGCCTGAACTGACTGGCAAAAAAATAAAAAACAAAAACAACTTTTCCCCAGCTCATCTTAGTTTTCTGTGTTCTTCTCATGAATGACACTTGTAACTAGTGACCATGGTCCTCCATATTTGATTTTAGTGTTACCATTAATCACATTGTTTACCTGGGGAAAATTCGAAGTCTTTGTATATTACTAAAGCAGCAGCTGTATCCCTTAATCTATGAAGGCATCCCTTTCAACTTACAGCAGCAGGAGATTTTAAGATATTCAGGGCAACTAGTCGAAAGTTCTCCTTTTATAAAATTTCTATTCATATCTACATACAAGTAAAAGACCTCAAAGGAATAGAGGGGGGAAAAAAAACAAAACACTTAACCCACCCCCTTTCAAACAGACTCTCAAAATTTTAGAAGGCAGCACTTGGGAGAAAAGCCAGTGTGAAAAGTGCCATGTCTTTCCTCCTTAAGTAGCTTTTAAAATCTCATGTGGTTTCCAATTCCTGGTTTTAGTATGCTTCTGGAGAAGCAAAATCTTGAGTAAAATTAATCAACCACTATTCAACTTGCATAAGGCTTGGAATGTTTGCATTCTAAACAAAGAACACTTTAAAAACAAAGATCCAAAGGTTACATATCATATGGTTATATCTCTATAAGTTCTTGAAATGACAAAATTGTGATACAGAACAGATCTGTGGTTGCAAAAGGTTAGGGTTGGAGGGCTCAAACTATAAAAGGTTAGCACAAGGGAGTTTGTGATGATGGAGCAGTTCTGTATCCTGATAATTGGTGGTTACATGAATCTATACATGTGATATTTCTTAACATTATATACCACCCCCCGCCCCCTGCAAAGAGTCCATGTAAAAACTGGTGAAATCCGAATAAGGACTGTGGCTTAATAACTACTACTCTATCAGTGTCAATTTCCTGGTTTCGATCATGTATTATGGTTACGTAAGATGTTATCACAAAGGAAAGCTGGGTGAAGGGTACACACAAATTCTTCATACTGTTTTGCAACTTCTTATAAGTCTTAAACTGTATCAAATTAAAAATGTTTTTTAAAGAATCTTGTCATTTCCAGTAATGCTTTGTTCACAATATGACAAGAAATTAAACCAATGGAAAGTTTAAGTTTTTCAACATTTCTGAGAATGGTTTTGTTTGGGAATACTAGAAGAAGGTGTCAAATTATAATAAAAATATTGAGTAGGCCAGGATTTTTTACTAAGGCAAAACATATTTCAGGTAGGGAATGGATGTGGCTCAAGCGATTGGGCTCCTGTCTACCACATAGGAGGTCCAGGGTTTGGCACCCAAGGCCTCCTGGTGAGGGCAAGTTGGCCCACGCGGCAAGCTGGCCCAAGTGGAGTTATGGCCCACGTGGAGTGCTGGCCCATGCAGGAGTGCTGGCCCACGCAGAGAGCTGGCACAGCAAGATGACACAACAAAAAGAGACACAGAGGAGAGACAATAAGAGACGCAGCAGACCAGGGAGCTAAGGTGACTCAAAAGATTGAGTGCCTCTCTCCCACTCTGAAGGCCCCAGGATCAGTTCTCGGTGTCACCTAAAGAGAAGACAAGCAGACACAGAAGAACAAAGAGCAAATGGACACAGAGAGCAGACAATGGGGCGGGGGATGGGGGGGGAATAAATAAATAAAACTTAAAAAAAAAAAAAAAAAAAACCATATTGCAGGATACAAACGTATACATCAAAGGTTGATGGTATTGCTAGTCCTCATTAAATTAGACAATCTTCTCTATGCATGATGCTTTGCAATTGATATGTTCATTTTAGAGGAACTAGTTATCAATTGAATTCATCATAAAAATATTAGGTCATCATAATTTTGTTCATATTATCAAGTCACTATATAAAATGATTTTATTTCATACCTCTGTATATAGAAGCCTAACGATAAGAAAGTGCTGAGACATTTTGAAACCAATAAGATACTTCACTGGATTTCATCAGTTTGAGCAACTTCCTAACACAAATTTGAATGGGTATATAAAGAAAGTTATTAGGAGAAACACAAAAACAGGTTTTTAACTGAACATAAACTATTTTACAAGGTAATAAAAGTAAAAATACAAGTGGACTCAAAATCTTTTCAATAACTGAAACAAAATTTTTTCTACATATTACTTACTAATGAGAAATTCATTTTAATTAGAAGTGCCTAAATGAGAAATAGTAAACAGAGCGTGGAAATTGCTTAAGATAATGTATTGAGACTTGGTACCATTCTGTTTTTCATGATTTTCCCCTTTAATCAAAGAGGATCAGTTAATGCATAAAGGATGCAGGGTTTCCATTTGGGGAAAAGGAAAAATTTTGGCAGTAAATGGTGATAATGGTAGCATCCAGACCTTCTTTTAGGGACCCTATTGCCCCTTTGGGGAACCATCCAGGGATAAGAGTGTGATTTGGTCCTGGCCAATCTGAGGAAGAACTGATTCACTCAAAGATGAGCAAGACAAATATGGCCTCTTCTCTAAGCCAAACTCAGTATATAAACACACTACCTTCCCCCAGGCATGGGACATAATTCCCAGGGAAAAGCCTCCCTGGAACCAACGGATTATTACCAAGCACCAACTAGCAAGGCAACTGGAAAAAGACCTTGACCAAAAGGGGGAAAGGGTAAATACAAATGAGTTTTTAAGGCTAAGAGATTTCAAAGTGAGTTGGGAGGTCATTCCAGAGGTTACGCTTATGCATATCTCAGCAGTATCTCATTGACTGCCACAGTAAATATTGCCCCAAATAGAGGGGCTCCTGAGGGCTCTAGAGATATCCAGACACTATAGGCAGGGCAGACAGGTCAGGAGTTTGGCACCCTGCCAGTGGGCCTTACTTTGGAATTTAATTTATGTAACAGAGTTAGGCTCGTTTATAGGTTCGCTACATGTATTAGTCAACCAAAGGGGTGCTGATGCAAAATACCAGAAATTGGTTGGTCTTTATAAAGGTTATTTATTTGGGGTAGAAGTCCACAGTTACCAGACCACAAAGCTGTAAGTTTCTTCCATCACCAAAGTCCATTGCCATGTGTTGGAGCAAGACAGCTGCCGATGTTAGCCAGGGTTCAGGCTTCTTGGGTTCCTCTCTTCCCGGGGCTGCGTTTCTCTCCAGGGCTGCGTTTCTCTCTGGGCTCAGCGCCTCTGTTTCCACCACAAGGTCAGCTGTAGACTATAAGGTTCTCTAGGCTTTGCTTCTCTCCACAAGGCCAGCTGTGAAACTGTCAGGTGAATGGCTTGTCTCTATCCCAGGGCCTTCTCTCCTTCTTCACAACCAAGCTCTCTTACTTCCCGGGGCTCCAGCTCAAGACTCCAACATCAAAACTGCAACTCAAAACTGCTTCCTCTGTCCTTTGCCTTGCCTTTTATATTTGATTCCCCATCCACCAAGGGGTGGGGCTCAACGCCCTACTGATGTGGCCCAGTCAACACCCTAATCATAACTTAATCATGTCTAGATTAACAGACCAGTTTATGAGCATAATCCAATATCTATTTTTGGAATTCATAATTACATCAAACTGCCAGACTACAACACTACACATGGCTCTTCTGCCCCCCCCCCTTTTTTTTAATTATTTTACTGGGAGGTCCCGGTGATCGAACCCGGGTCCCTCCATATGGGAGATGGACGCCCAACCAGTTGAGCTACATCCTACCCCTGCCCCTTTTATTTGAACCCGTAATAAGCACTATACTTGATAAATATATGTCCCAGAGACTTAAATCTTTCATCCATCCATGTGCCAGTTGAGTCCTGAATTTCAGCAGAGTTGCAACACCTACTCTCCAGTTCATTGGACTCACCCAGGACAACTAAAAAGGAGATGATGGACAACACCCATCCCAAGGAACAGAGAGTGTCTCCAACTGCAAGCAAGATAGCTCCATCCATATGCCCCATGGGATTTAAGTCCCCTCTCAACTAGAGGCAGAGTGGGCATCACAATCTCAAAATCCTCAAGACTGCGGAATGAACAATGGACTAAAGTAGACTTACTATTCTACTATAGACTTACTGTTATTCTAGCAATGGAAGAACTTTTATCATTGATGTGGAGACAGTGGCCACTGGAGGTTCTGAGAAGAGGAAGAGGGAAAAACAGGTGTAATATGGGGGCATTTTCAAGACATTACAATTTCCTGCACGATGCTGCAATGAGGGATACAGGCCCTTATATATTTTGTCACAACTTACAAAATTGTGCAGGACAGAGTATAAACTACAATGTAAACTATAATCTATGGTGAGTGGCAATGCTTCAATATGTGTTCATCAATTGCAACAAATATAAGACAGTAATGAAGGATGTTGTTAATGGGGGAAAGTACGTGAGGGGTAGGGAGTGGGGCATATCGGAACCCCCTATATTTTTTATGTAACATTTATGTAACCTAAATTATCTTTAATAAATAAATAACGGGGGGGGGGGGAAGATGAGCAAGAGTCAAGTCAAGTCAAAACACAGAGAACCTTGAGACTGTTGCTGGGACTACTGACAAAGAGGTGTTCTTTTCCTTGGGTCTGTTGAACTGGTTGAATGTAAGCCTAGAGCTTCCGTGTAGAAAGCTAGCCTGAGAATGAATTTAATCCAGAGGGAAGCAAGAGCCTAGGAATGGAGAAAAAATTTGGAGTCATTTGAGTACCTGGATCCAGCAGTACTGAAGCTTTTGGGTTATATGAGAAGGGGAAAAAAAAACCTTTTTTCACCTCTTTTGGCTTTTTGTCATTTCCAATTAAGAATCATGACTACTGCGAATATTCTCGCTGTCCTCATTTTGTGATAATCAGGGCAGGCTAAATATTCGCCATATTAGAAACCATGCATGTGTCCCCAGACCTAGCTTTTCTCCCTAGGTCTGGTTTTTAGAAAGTTGGTGATAAACTAACCCTGATTTATTATATGACCATCCTGTATGGGAAAAGACTGTAACTTTAGGTATTTTTGTCAACCTTAAGAGATATAGGAGGGGGACGGATGTGGCTTGGGTGGTTGGGCATCAGTCTCCCATATGGAGGGACCTGGGTTCGATCCCCAGGACCCCCCACAAAAATTTTTAAAAAAGAAAAACATAGAATGCGAGTGGGCCACCAGGTCCCATGTGCGGTTGTGCCACCAGGCCCCACAAGCGAGTGAGCCACTAGGCCCTGCCCAGGAGTGAGCCGTCAGGCCCCGCATGTGGGTGTACCACCAGGCCCTGCGAGTGGGTGAGTCACCAGGCCCAGTGAGCGAACGAGCCAACAAGCCCCATGAGCCATGCAGCAATATGATGACGTAACAGGAGAGTGACACAAGGGACAGCCAAGATGAGAGGCACTGAAAAACCAGGAACTAAGGTGGCACAGGTGTGAGGATGCCTCTCTCCCACACTGGAGATTTCGAGGATTGAATCACAGTGAAGACAGAAGGAGAAAGATGAGAAGAGAGGCAGGAAATGGACACAAAGAGTTGCCCAGCGAATGGACACAGAAACAGCAAAAATGGGGGGAGGGGGTAAAAATGGATAAAAAATAAATAAATAAATAAATAAATAAATAAATAAATAAATAAATAAATAAATAAAAGAATCATGACTAAAAAAATTTACTAGACACTTTTGGGGGAGGGAGGGGATGAGCAGTTGAAATACAGGGGCTTCTTTGGGAGTTAGAGGGGCTTCTTTGGGAGTTAGAGGTTGTCCTGAGTACCGCTGTGGCAACGGATATAGGCCATTTTAAATTAGCACACACAATTCAGAACTGAGCGCGAGAGAGTGTGGTCTACGGTGTGAACTGTGGTCTATGGTTGGTGGCAAGGCTCCAGGATGTGTAAGTTCATTGAGGGTGGTGGGCCACACTTGTGGGAGATGTTTGTGTGGGATGTGGTGGGAGGTGTGGGAGGTGGGCAACATGGGAATCCCAGTGGGTTCCGTGTAATATTTTGGGTAATCTAAGCACCTCTTAAAATATATGTATATATATATAAAAATAACATTTTTGTAAGCAAATACACATATATTCATATATATTTATATATCATTTTGCAAATGTTTGTATATATTGAGTTTTGATTTTTACCCACAATAAAAATAAATAAAAAATTAAAACAAAAAAAAATTACTAGATAATCTCCAAATGTAAGCTATATAATCTCATGAGTCTAAATTTAATAAAAAATTTTGGAAGTAAAAGATCTATTGTTTACTGAACCACCTATAAAGAATGTTTAAAAGATTAAGTGGTATTTTAGTGAAAGAAAAATGGACCATGGAGTTGAAAGACCTGAATTATAATTTTGATCTTGCCAACTCACAGTATGATTCTGAAGACTTACTCTCTGAGCCTCAATTGTTTCTGTAGAATATGCGGGGTAGATTGACTAGATAATCTTTAAGGTCATTCCCAGCTCTTATAAAGTCCTTAATTTTAAGCATTTTAAGAAAATTGCCATTCTTGGTTAATATGCCTACAAATGACCCTTCTTTAAATTATTCCTTCAAACATTTAGAGTGCCTATTTTTTTTACCAGGCACTGTACTTGGTATTGATACAATGCCCCAGCCATCAAAGGCTCACAGTTGAGCATGGGAGAAAAACATCTCAATAGCGAGAAAATTATCACATGCGATAGTGAAAAAAAATCCAAGCATGTATGAGGTATAAAAATAGCCCAGAGGAGTGACTGACTCTTTCTGGGAAGAGTAAGAAAGGCCTTCACAGAGGAATGATGTCTGAGAATTTTAAAAGAAGTTTGCCAAATCAACAAGAGGAAGAGTACAGTCCTAGGCTGAAGAAATAGATTGTTCAAAGGGATTTATAAGCAGTTCAGAATTGATGGAGCACAAAATATTGGCAAGGAAATGAATGACATGAAGAGCTATTCAAGAATTATGAGGGGATCCACATGTTATGCCAAACAAGATGGAATTTACTCTCCAAGCAGTAGGAGCCGCTGTAAAGATTTTGAAAGGGGAGAAAATTTATCAGATTTTTAAATGTACTATTTTTCATTAGAGTTCAAATAAGCATTTAGTATTCAAAAAAGTGTAATTAAAGCTCAACTTATCTTTATAAGACTAGAGAAAAAAATGCATTTAATTATGCAATTATGCCTTTTAAAAAGTCTTGGGCTAGCATATTATCTAGTAAATTGTAATAGGTGTTCCAGAACTATTTGATGAACTGAATATGATCCAGGCTCTACTCTGGATCTGTGTCTTCCCCAGCATTGTCCAAGACTAAGTTTATCATCTTCTGCAACACTAACTCTGCTTCCGCTTCTGAACCACAGGAGTCCTCTAATGTTCTAATCCTAAAATAGTCATAACCGTTTCGACATCAAATGTTGCTAAAGTATTTCTATAAGGCTCACTGGTACCACCCCAGACCATGCCTTCACCACTTGAGCCTGCACCACAGCGCCTACAAACCTCATTTTACGAGTCTTTTGGAACATACCACTCCTTCTCAAAGTCTATAGTGGGTTCCAATCATTCTCTTCCATCTCTTTTAGAAAAGGCGAGAACAGGATTTGGTATTAAGTTCAGGTGTATTTAAAGTGTGTGGTCATTCTAGAAGGTTGAGTCATGCCTATCTCTGTCATGAT
Source organism: Tolypeutes matacus (assembly GCA_026826555.1). Lineage (NCBI taxonomy): Eukaryota > Metazoa > Chordata > Mammalia > Cingulata > Chlamyphoridae > Tolypeutes > Tolypeutes matacus. The sequence continues at coordinate 82,339,482 of JAKSZT010053887.1, forward strand.
TACAGAGCTAAATGACTTCACCCCGGCAACAGTACCTGTCACCACACATTGGTATTGTGGACCCAGGGGTCACAAATTCATGTAGCACTTCATGTAAGCACTTTCTGTTCCTAAGCCCCTTCCTCTTTTCCTGAAGATGAAGGGGCAGGGAAGACTGGATGGGGGAGGGGGGGGAAGACTACTGTAGCCAGAGGCGGAGACCTCACTTCATATTGCCACGCTACACCAAGAAACTCTAAAGGCCGTTCGGCCCTTCCGCAATACACAAGAAAAGATTGAGCACACTGCAAGGTTCCTCGGTTAGTTCTCAAGGGCAAAGCCACAAAAAGAAACTGCTCTGAAAAAAATTCCCTGGCTCGTCCAGAACTCACCAGCCAGAAGCGGCGTGGACGGCGCCATGTTATCCGGAAAGAGAAACCCATGCGCTCAGGTCAGAGTTCACGAGGGCCGAACCCGGCCCCAACACGTCTCCTCAGGCGTGGAGCTTGCAAGTTGGTATTTCCGGGGCCAACAACTTCGGGGCCAATTAACTTCCGGTTGGGGAAAGAAACGGAAAAGACCCCGAACGCGCACGCGCAGCTCTGGGGCAGCACTGTACCGGCGTGAGCAGGCTGGGCTAGGGCCCGTGCCCCCGCCTTGGCCCTCCCTCTCTCTTTTCCCCAGAGGGTGGAGCCCGCACTTCCGCGGGGCGGAGCCCGCCCAGTGCTGACGTTGGCAGCCGAACCCGAAGTAGTTCGAGTCGGCAGGCTGCATCGTCTGGTTCTTTCGTTGAGCTTCCTTCCTCTTTCCCTCCACGCTCTCGGCGGCTGCCTGGGCAGCGGTGAAGGCGGCAGAACGTCCCGGCGGCCTTCTGTCTTACTCCCGCGCGCCCACCCTGCTCGGCCGGTCGGTCAGGTGGCCGCAATCAGGCGGCGGCCCGCGGCCGGCTAGCGCCTCAGCCCCTGCGCGTATTGCGCCCAGGCCCAGCGGCCAGAGTTCGCGCCTCGCCTCAGAGCCTTCTCGCTCCGGCGGCGCGGGCCCCAAGAGCCGAGCCTCGTAGCGGCCAGAGGGAAGGCGAGCGAGTCCGAGGGGTGGCCGGGGCTAGTGGTGGCGCCGCGAAGATGGTCGCCAAGCAGCGGATCCGTATGGCCAATGAGAAGCACAGCAAGAATATCACCCAGCGCGGCAACGTCGCCAAGACTTCGGTAAGGAATGAGAGGGTATCTCTCTCCCTTCCGCGGCCGGCGCTCAAGGGCCACGTCGAGTTCGCCTCCCCAGATCTGGCCAAACCCGGCGCACCGTGTGCCCTGGAGGGGCTGCTCGGTTACCAGAGGCCGCGAGCCGGTCGCTGAGTTGGGGAATACAATGAGGTGGGTTCCGGAGGGACACCTGTGAGGTGCGGGGCCCAGCGACCTGCCCTGGGTGCAGGCTCTGAGGGGCCCGGGGTCCAAATGGTTTCTCTGCATCTGAAACGGTGGATTTTCCCTTTTACAGAGAAATGCCCCCGAAGAGAAGGCATCTGTAGGACCCTGGTTATTGGCTCTCTTCATTTTTGTTGTTTGTGGCTCTGGTAAGTGTTTTGAGGGTTCTCTGGGTAGGATGCCGGGTGACGGGTTTGAGATGACGTGGTGAACTATCAATGGTAAGTGCTTCCCGTGCAGTTCTCAACCCACCTGACGGGAGCTTCTCATAATTGTATTTCCTCTGAACCAAATTACTTGTCCCACATATGCACAGAGAGTTGTGCTCCAGAAACTCCCCCCAGCTTGATTTGTCCTCGGAAAGGAGGTCAGGCCTTTTGTAATGATCAAATTGGGAGAAATTTAGACAAAAAACAAACACACAGAATTTAGAATGTTTTGCAAACTCATTATTTGGGCCTTTGCAAAGAAGCAGCTTGTGAAATTAAAGTATATGTATAAACATAGTGTACTTATGGCTGTTCAAACTGTATTTAACATATAACAATCTAATGCCTTTAAGTCAAAATTGGATATAATATGTGAAAAGTAAAGCTAGGACAAAGAGTTGATTGACTATAGAGGAAATGTTTTTAGATGAATACAAAAAAGTTTGACATATGGTAGGAAATTTTAGTTATCAGGACAGCCTGCTATTATAGTAATGAGCTCCTGCCTTCTCAAATATTTATTAATATGCAAGCTGTGAAGTAGGTGTTTCTGTTTTCTACAATTCTGAAATCCAATTAAAACATTTCACTTCACTTTTTTCCTGAACTTACCAATTGGCAACTTTCCTGATACATGGCCAAGAGCCAAGCAATTTATATAACCTAAAGGTTATTGAATTTCAGCTTTGTGAAAATGAGGAAACTGGCATATATTTTGAGCAGGCCTTAAGTGGACCCTTAATTATTTAGGGATAATACAAAATAATTCTATGTTAGAAAAACCTGTTTGCTTTGGTGCTTTCATAGCTAACAGAATGATAGCTAACCGTTCTGTAATGATTAGCTATTTGGAAGTTCTCTTAGACACTTAGATCTAAAATTCAGTGAAGCTGAGATTTTAAAAGAAAATAACTTATGAGCATTTAATTGTTTTATTAAGGTAGGTATGTCTTACAGTATTTGCAGATAATTATAAGGGTGCCTATGGATTCTTGAACTACCTTAAATATTCATCAGTTGTCAGACCTGTTTTATTTAAAACTTGTTTTAATATTTGCTTCTTTCTCTTTACAGCAATTTTCCAGATTATTCAAAGTATCAGGATGGGCATGTGAAGTGACTGACCTTAAGATGTTTCCATTCTCCTGTGAATTTTAACTTGAACTCATTCCTGATGTTTGATAAACCCTGGCTAAAAAACAATTCAGTAAAAGCATCCTGCCTCAGAATGACTTTTCATATCATCCTTCATGTGTCATTCCAAGGTTTCTTCACCAGTCATTCCGAGTTTTCTAGTCCATACCACAGTGCCTTGCTAAAGCACCACATGAATAAAGCAATAAAATTTGATTGTTAAGCTTTAGTAGTAGGCCCTACTTATTCAGTCAGCAAAGAGTTAAGTTTTTCTAAGTGATTGTTTAAAACAATATGATTGTGGATAATTAGATCAAAATCTGTGTAGACAGGGTCTAGATTTTGTTAGCCCTAATATGTCAATGCAGTTTGCTTAATTTACAATTTGGAATCTATGGTTTTTATATAGCTAGGCACTTTATTACTATCTCTTGAATTGAAAGCACATTCCCATATAGGGTCAAGTAACTGTCCTGTAATAAGGTGCTTATAAATGGAACAGCTACACAGCCTAGTATTACCATAACCTTTAGCACCTGAAAAATTTAAAACCTTCTAAATGCCTAATAGGAAGGGAGATGCTTATAGCCACAACATCTATTTTAACAATAATCTTTCTATTATATACTACCTTGGATTTAGCATGAGTGAATATACTAATCTAAAATGCCATTCTAAAAAAAGCAACTTGATAGAGTATTTTATAACTTAGTCATTGCAGTTTCACTAAAAGCTACCATGGAGCCAAGTCAGGGAAGGTTGTTTACGTCTGCATTGATTTCACCAGAATTATTTTAACATATCAAAGGGATTTACTATGTTAGACAAAATTTAAGGAAAAAACTACTAAAAATGGATGCCTCATCAAGACATGGAATGTGCCATAAGACGACATCTCAGCATGTTACTAGCACTTTTAATACCAAAAAGGCACATCAACTAAAAGTTACACTTAGTTTAGAAATGCTTTTACTGGACTTATGAGTAAAGTGCTGTTAGTTACTAGATACATCAGACTAGAGTGACAATTGAAATAGATTTAATGATAAGAATCAGTCTTTAGTCTTCCCGTTATGTATGAGTCTACAGGTTTTAATTGATCAAATTTACTTTTTATTAATAGGGGTGAGGGTGATAAGGCAGATTTTGGGTTTTCTAGTACTGTTGAAAAACTGCAACTATTGGCTATATTCTTAGTCATAACTTGGTAAAAAAAAAAAAAAGGCTGAGGTGTCTTATGTATTATTAAATTGGAAAGACCGCTGCTTCTGTGCTATGTTAATAGTCTCAGGATATCTCTTAAACAGGTAAGAGGAACCAAAAGGAAATCTGCTACCTACTCTATGCACAGTGTGAACCTCATAGAGAGCTTCTGATACTCCCTAAGTATGGGGAAAAGTAAGGGAGAGGAGTGATTAAGGATGTGACTTCTCTGGTTAGCTGAGCTGATCCAAATGAAAGAATAGGAGTCAGCTGACCTTGGGCCAGCAGGTTTTTAGCCACATTGTTACCTGCCTTTCTCACCTAGTAAATCAACCCCTATATTTGGTTCCCTCTTTGAAATAGGTGTCTTGGTTAACTAGATCTATTTTATTATGAACTTTTAAAATGAAACTTATTGCTCTAAATTCATAGCAGGTGCCTTAATTTTTGCTTTGCATCAGACCATTCCATATCAGAATTTCCCTTGGTTTACTATAGGTAATTGGCTTTAAAATGTGTTTTATAAAAATGTACAATGTCATGATTAATTTGTTAAATAAGAATGGATTATGCATGTTTGGGTAAATGAAAGCTGTATCTTACTTGATTTGTCCTTCAAAATAAAGTTCCCTGAATATTTCATGCCTTCTAAAAGAAAATTATTTTTCAGAGTTATCTGAGTGTACATTTTATAGTTAATGGTACTCTAATGGTTTTAAAGAGTGCCTAGTGTTAAGTTGTACGTGAATTTAAATAATACCCAAAAGCACATATGTAAGATTTATAACTGGAAATGGGTAGCAAGAAAAATATATTAAAAGCACAATTAATTAATTACCTCACCTAAGAGTTACCCTCATCTCATTATTATCCAGTTTGGTTCATAGAAAAAACAGTCTTTTGATCTCCCTTATCCAGTTTAATTTTAGATATCTAATGTTGAGCACAGTATTAGAATAAAAATGTATTAGAATTGTCTGCAATATACAATTGATTCAGCTATTTCAAGAAGTTGTCAGTTTCATTGTCAGGTTATATATAATGTTGCTTAAAATGATTGAATGGGCTTCCAAGATGAGTAAAGATTTTCATTATAGTAGGATGCTTTATAATGAGCTTTGACTTACATAATTTTATTATGCTTTAGCATGTATAAAACTTAGAACATCAAATTCTACTTTAAAAATTGTTCTCACGTCTAACTTGCCTTTCATCTACCATTTTTATTTGGTATTTTGGTTTATTGTCTTAGAAGCAAACCACAATTTCAAGAGGTAAGAATTGGCTTTAATAGCAAACTCCCTGCACCCTGTCACTCTAGCTACTTGTAATATTATCTTGTATTTGGATTAGGACAGAAATGTCCTAATTTGGAAAGAGAACTGATGAGCAATAAAGGGCTAGAAATCTCAATATGTCGGTCTAGTAGGTGAAGGAACAGACAGTAAACTTAAAATATGACCATCGTGATACTTTTCAAAAGAAAAGTAAAATCAGATAGTGTCTTTGTCACAGGGCTAGATGGGGTAGAGCAGAAACTAGAACCCAGGTTTCCTGACTGACACTGTGCTCTATAGAAACCATGGAAATGATTGCAAAACTTCCATACAGAACACTTCTGTTTTCATGGGATTTTCATTTCTGCTTTTAGAAAAGTTCTTTGAAATTTTTTTTTTTTTAAGTTACCAATTCAAAGAAGAAGAAAAGGAACTTCTGCTTTCATGGATACAATTTCTTTTGAAAATAAACTTATGTGGCAAATTTACTATTGGTGTTTACTGTACAACTTAAAAATGTGACAAATCAGTATATTCATCTACTAAGGCACATTCAATGGTACAGTCTCTTATCTTGCAATGGTTTTACTGTGTTTTGTTTTGAGATTTTTTGTGTGTTGTATATAAAAATTTCTATTAGGTAGTCAAAAAAAAAAAAAGTCATTCTGTAACAAAGGCTCAGTGAATAAACATTTTGTGACTTGTTTTCCATTGTGTGAATTCCTGTTTTGGAATGCTGTTAGAACTTCTGTAAGTAAAAATGTATTGCTTTAATTTCAATACTATTAAAGGTCAGGGTTAGTATCAGGTGTTTCTTCCTTTTCACTTGTATGGAGAAAGCCTTTCAAACAGGAAAATGAAAATAATCGATTTTAGAACTGGAAGGAACTTCAGAAATGATCTTGATTGGCCCCTTAATTTTACACTTGAGGAAGTTATGGCCTGGAGAGGTTATCCTTCCCAATACCAATGAACCTGTAGCAGAGCAAGGTTTAGAAAACTGGTCTCAATACCAAGGAATTATTTATGTATTAATCTCATGAAACTCCATGAGTATTTCGTGAAGCTAAAACCTGAGGCTTTTACTAAATTCAGTGGCTTCACACTGCCATTAGGATGAAATAACTTCTTAGCCTTGATTTTCAGGACATTTTACAACGTGGTCCCAACCTACCTTTTTAGCCTCACTCTCCGCAGCTCTCCATACAGCTGTTCTAGCCCTAGGAGTCTACTTAACATTCTTCAGATACCTTGTGCTTTTGCTAAAGTGTTTTTGCTCATTTTCCACATATTATAATACACCTATCCTTCAAGATTCAGCATAAATTTCACTACCTTTATAAGCTTTCCTTTACAGGGGTATCAAAAACATGTTCTTCCTCTAGCAACAGCTGTGATTGCTTGATGACTGGACCAGTTGATTAGCAATTGTTATATGTTGCCATGTTTATTAGTTTTGTTTGTTGGTTTCTCAACTAGAGTATGGAATCCTTAAGGACAAGTACCCATATCTTTTTCTTTTTTCTTTTTTCTTCACCTACTTTCACCCCAAGGTGTATAGTGTTTTATGCATAGTAGGGACTCAACACATTGAGTGACAAAATGAAAAAGAGGGCAAAGAAATGCACTATTACATCAAAATAATTAAATAATCTTTAAGGAAACACATCTTGTAAACTTCAACCCTAGTACAACAGCCATACCAACCACTTTCAATCTTGGTGACCTCTGGTTAATGGCTGGCTCAATGCCAGAATTCAGATTCTCTACCCTTGAAACAAATTCATCAGAGATAGGCTTGCTATTTGGAAGTATTTGTCCTTCAGTCATATTTGTGGATTGTTCATAATTGTCCTTGAGAAAAGCAAAAGTGCTTTATTAAAGAAAGCTGACACCTCACCACACCAGTCTGTCCTGTTATAAAGAAAAAGGTAAAACAGCTTCGCTTAACTGTTTAAAGCAGGTGACTGGACTGCCGGGCCTCCCTCCGCCCTAAGCCCCGTCCTAGCGCACCGCATGCCAAGGACACCACAGCTTTATGCACTCCCAAACCAGATCCAATCCCTGGGAAGGGATCAGCTTGTCCCACTCACAGAGGAATTCTCCACAACAAGGTCAGAACACATTGACTAACAGGCCCACGCAGAGTTCTGAATGTGGTGTGGTTTCCAAGCCAGATCTCCTATGTTGGGCAAAGGAGGTTCCCAGGGCCTTTCTCGGGAAAATGCCGGCCAGGCGGCCATGAAGCGTCCCAGACTTGAGGGTGCTTCACTCCTGGCAGCCAGAGGCATGTAGGACCAGAATGAACCACACAACCGAATATTCCAAGAAGCAAAACCATCCAGTATTGAGAAAGATTATAATTTCCAACTAAGCAGAAATAATAATAATAATTTAAAAAAAGGTAAATAAACAGAGAGAGTATCCAAGCATGATTCCGCATAGCTTCATCCTTGGTTACACGTGCACAATCCCCCATTAATTACGGAGGATTATGCCGGGAAAGAAGATGTAACCATGCAACCAAGATGTAACCAAGTGAAAACCATGCAGATATCTAAAAGTTCTGCTTGATTGAGAACAGCATCAGTATGTTTCTCAAGGTGAGACCCCTCTCTTTTGCTAAACTTTACCTTAAAATGCACCTGCCTTCCTGTATGTGCCTGCGTTCCCAAGTACACACAGGGAAAGGCGACTAGCAGAGTTTAATAACCAGCCAGTTTGAAGTTCTACTCAAAGTGAGATCCAGGGAATAGCAATAACCTGAAAACCTGTTAAAAACGGAGAATCTCAGGCCCAACCCCAGACATGCAGAATCAGAACCTACATTTTCACCAGAGATTCACGTGCAAATTAAACTCTGAGCCTTGCTGAGAAAGGGCTATGAGTTTTTAATCCATAGCCTTAAACAAAGGGCTTCATTTCTCTCACCAGAGGAAAAGGGAACATTTACCCTCCTTCTTCTTCTTAAGGGAGCTGTTGTGAAACCTAATGGTGATAAAAACACTTAGAAAAGTTAGAAATAACCTATGCAAATGAGATGCCACTAACTTTGTGAACTACAAATACAAAAGAGGTTTCTCATGGGGGAGGGGCCTTCCCCTTAGAAAATCAAAAGGAACTCTAGCCTATGAAATATGAATTTGACTTGGCAGGATCACCTGCTATTTATAAATCTCGACTTATAATTTTACCTTTCCGAAGAGTTACTTTCTGAATGGCTTCTCAAAATTTATAGGACTGTGAATCATATTCAGCTTTTTAGCCTACACCACAAAATGGTTTGCATATACCAGATCCTCAATAAAAATCTGTTGCATTTGGGAAAGTGAAGAGAAACCAGGGGCAATACTGTCTTAAAGATAGCTCATCTACACTGGTTACCCCTACTTCCAGAGGATTTTATGACACCTTTTTTTAAATAACTTTTTCAATTTTTAATTTTTTTTTTTAGGAGGTACCAGGGATTGAACCCAGGACCCTGTACGTGGAAAGCAGGTATTCAACCACTTGAGCTACATCTGCTCCCAACACCACTTTTAACACCTTGTAAAAAACAGCCATTACTCTTCAACAAATGGTGCTGGTACAACTGGATATTCACATGCAAAAGAATGAAGTTGAATCTCTATTTCATACCATATACAAATGTTAACTCAAAATGGATCAAAGACTGTTATGGATTGATGCATGTCCCCTACAAAGACATTTCGGCCTTAATCCAAATGTCTTTGGAGTCCTTATAAGGAGAGGAAATTTGGACACGGTGGTAGGAGGAGTAGGAGACAGATGGCCATGTGACAGAGGTGAAGATTGAGTTATGGTTGGCCGAAGTCACCACCAGAAAGCTACAATCTTAGGACAAGGTATGTTCCCTCCAACACCTTTATTCTGGACTTCTAGCCTCCAAAACTGTGAAACAATAAATTCCTGTTCTTTAAGTCAACAAAGACTATGTATTTGTTATAGCATCCCTGGGAAACTGAGAAAACAGACTTAAATGTAATAGCTAAAACCGTAAAATGCTTAGAAGAAAACATAGGGGTATTCAAAGAAAAACTTTTCATGCAATTTAGGATCTCAAAGCTTTATTGAGCAATTCATGAATCTAGGAGCATGCCAACCAAAAAGTAGAAAGTGGAAGCTTATATGGGGCAAATGAGGAAGCAAGTGAGAAAATGTTCTGCTTGGCTAATGTTAAGTTTCTGTTTTACAGAAGGTGGTCTTATGAAGTAGGGAGCAGATATACATGTATTAGTAAGGTGTACTTGTCTTTTCTGATAAGCTATCTCTACAGGATTGAGAATGGTTTATAATCTGGTGTTGCTTACCTGCAGTTCTGCAGGGTACATTCCATTTTCAAAAAACCACTGCAGGTAATTGTCTTTGTCTTTGGGAAAATCTATTCTCAGAAAGGGGTCCCCCTTGGCAATACCCAATGTGGGCAGCCATTTTATTTTACTTAGGGGTGAAATCTTCATGACTTTGGATTTGGCAATAGATTCTTAGATATGACCAAGCATATGAACAATGACAACAAAAATACATAAATTGGACTTCAACAAAATTTAAAACTTTTGTGAATTATCAGAATGTAAAAAAGAAAACCTACAAAATGGGAGAAAATATTTGCAAATCATTTATCTGATAAAGGGATCCAGAAAATATGAAGAACTCATAACTCAAAAAGAAAAAGAAAAACAACCAAATTTTAAAAGTGGTCACTTTTTGACTTTTGGCTGGGAGGAAGCCAATGAGCAACTTTCTTTGATTGTCCCACAACTGGGTTCATCTTACACCAGTTCCCTCCACCTTGCGACCCAAGTTAAGCCCAACATGATCAAAGTCATATACCTAAGGTGCACTGGTGGGGAAGTAGGTGCCACATTTGACCTTGCCCCCAAGATCAGACCCCCTGGGTCTGTCTCAAAAAAATTTTGGGAATGACATCGCCAAGGCAACTGGTGACTGCAAGTGTCCAAGATTTATAGTGAAACTGACCATTCAGAACAGACAGACCCAAACTGAAGTGGAACATCCTGTCTCTGCCTTGTTCATCAAAGCTCTTAAGGGATTGCCCAGAGATGGAGAGAAGGAAAAAATTATTAAGCACCATGGCAATATCACTTTTGATGAGATCATCAGCATTGCCCAACAGATGTGGCACTGATCTTTAGCCAGAGAATTCTTGGAACCGTTAAAGAGATCTGGGTACTGCCCAGTCTGTGGGCTGCAAAGTTGATGACCACCACCTTCGTGACATCATAGATGACATAAACATTGATGCAGTAGAATGCTCAGCTAGTTAAGAACTATAAAGGAAAATATTTCAATAAAGTATCATTTGAAAGCCCCCCACAAAAGGCAAAACTTGAATAGATACTTCTCTAATGATGATATACAAATGGACAAGCAGTATAAGTAAAATGGTCAACATCATTAGTCATTAGAGAAGTGAAAAAATCAAAACCACAATGAGATACCACTTCATACCCACCAGGATGGCTATTAATATATATACACACACACACACACACATACATCTATATCTATATATCTATATCTATATCTATATCTATATCTATATCTATATCTATATCTATATCTATCTATACCTATACCTATACCTATACCTATATCTATATATATATATTTTTAAGATTCCAGGGCAGGACATTGAACCTGGGACCTTGTGTGTGGGAAGCCAACGCTCAACTACTGACCCCCATCGGCTCCCCTGAGGGCTTTTTCGTTTGTTTGCTTGTTGTTTGTTTTGTTTTTGTTTTTAGGAGGCACTGGGAATCGAACCCGGGACCTCCCATATGGGAAGCAGGTGCTCAATGACTTGAGCCACATCTGCTCCCCTATTTTATTTTATTTATTTATTTTTTTTAATCTTTTTTTTTTTTTTTTTTAAGATTTTATTTATTTATTCATTTATCCCCCCCTTGCTGCCCGTGCTTGCCGGGTCAGCCAACCACGCCCCGTGCGGGCGGGCTTGCCCTCACCAGGAGGCCCCAGGAACCGAACCCGGGGCCTCCCACATGGCAAACGGGAGCCCCACTGATTGAGCCACAGCCGCCTCCCCTCCCCTATTATATTTTAGAAAGAAAAGAATAAGTGTTGGTGAGGATGTGGAGAACAATGTATGGAAACAATGGCTAAATATTTATATTCATTGCACTCCAAGTTATGAAAGTGAACAATTGGAAACAATCTCATTATCCTTCAGAAGGGGAATAGATACTGACACACAGAGGGAACTGAAATTATTTCTTACCTAGGAAAAGGGAGGGGGCTGCCAGCATAGGTTGGAGAACCTCTGAGAAAGTTTGAATTACAAGTTGAATATAAATTTGCCACATGACCCTGTAATACCACTACTGGGTATATACTCAGAAGAACTGAGAGCAGTGACACAAACAGACACCTGCACACCAATGTTCACAGCAGCGTTATTCACAATTGCCAAAAGATGGAAACAACCCAGGTGCCCATCAACTGATGAATGGATAAACCAACTGGGGTGTATTTACACAATGGAATATTATGCAGTTGTAAGAAATGAAGTTGTGAAACATGATAACATGGATGAACCTGGAGGCTATTATGTTGAGTGAAGCAAGCCAGACAAAAAACGACAAATACTATATGACTGTGTTATTCTGAACTAAATATATTGTTTAAATTCATGGAGTTAATAACTATGGGTCACCAGAAAATAGAAGGAGGTTAGAGAATGGAAAGCTGAGGGTTAACCTGTGCAGAATTTGTAAAAAGGTTGTTTGTTAATCTTTGGTTATGAATAGAAAAGGTGAAATCACAACATTGTGTTTGTAACTAGCATTGCTATTATATGGGTATGACAGTGGTTAAAGAGAAAGTTTAAGGTCATGTATGTTACTGGAAGGAAAGCTAAAAAATGTATCATGGGACTGCACAGCCCAGTAAAACCTCATGTGAAATATGAATATGGGTAAAGTTGTATAAATAAGACTTTTTATTTGAAACAACAAATGTATGTTAATGTTACATGATGTTAATACAGGTTAAAAAATTATGCTAAGTGAAAGAAACAAGACACAAAATACTACATATTGTATGATTCCATTTATATAAAATAAAAATATAAATCAATTTATAAAGATGAAATTAGATTAGTGGGTATGTAGGGCTGGGTAAGAACTGCTAAGGGGCATGGAATTTTTCTTTTTGGAGTAATGAAATTGTTCTAAAATTTTTTGTGGTGATGAATGCACAACATTGTGATTATACTAAAAGCCATTGATTATACACTTTGGATAGATCTATGGTATATAAATATATGTCAATGAAACCACTTAAAAAATAAATAAATAGGGGAGCAGGTGTAGCCCAGCTCTTGAGTGCCTGCTTCACATGTAGGAGGTCCTAGGTTCAATTCCCTGGTACCTCCTGAAATAAATAAATAAATAAATAAATACATAAGCGAGAACAGACAGAAACAGCAGCTATGTACCTCAGGGGAAGCATAGATTGATTGAACGCTGAAAGATTTTGTTGTTTGTTGTCTGTTTTTTGTTTATTATTATTATTGAAATAATGAAAATGCTTTACTAATGATTGAAGTGGTGAATGCACAACTATGTGATTATACCAAATAGCATTGATTGTACACTTTGGATGAGTTGTTTGCTTAATTAATATGTATCAATAAAATTGATTTGTTAAAAAATTTAAAATTAAAAAATAAAGTTTATTATATGAAAGAAAAAAAAAAAAAGAAACCCCATGATGGATTGTATGGTATGTGACTATATCTTAATAAAACTGCTTTAAATAAATAAATAAAATGTCTAGGATACTGAGAAAATAAAAAAGAAACCCCACGCTCTTTAGCTATCATCCCCTCAATCACTCCTGCCCCATAGCCCTAAGCATCTGCGAATCTGCTTTGTTTCCTAATATTTGCCTATGCTGCACACTTCATATAAATGGGATCATATAATATATGGTCTTTTTGTGATGGGCTTCTTTCACTTAGAACAATATTTTCAAGATTCATCCATATTGTAACATGTATCGGTACTTCATTCTTTTAAAAGGCCAAGTAATATTCCATTGCATGTATATACCACATTTTATTTATCAGTTCCTCAGTTGATGTACATTTGGTTGTTTCCAACCTTTTAAAATAATGCTGCTATGAACATTTGTGTACAAGTTTTTGCGTGAAAATATGTTTTCATTTCTCTTGGATGTATACCTAGGAATAGAATTGCTGGGTCAAGTGGTTTTACTATATTTAACTTTATTATTATTATTATTTTTATTAGAGCAGCTGTAGGTTTTCAGAAAAATCATGGAGAAGGTAGAGTTCCCATATATTCCTCTCCAACACACATTTTCCCTATTATAAACATTTTGCATTAGTGTGCTAGCTTTGTTACAATTGATGAAACAATATTATAATAATTCCTGTATTAACTATAGACCATAGTTTATATTATGGTTCACTTTTTTGTATTGTACAGTTCTATCGATTTTTTTAAAAAAAATTTTATGTTTAACTTTTGAGGAGCTGCCAGACTGTTTTCCAAAAGGCCTGCATCATTTACCATTCCCACCAGCAGCATATGAAGGTTTTTCTTCCAATCCTTGTCAACACTTTTTGTTATCTGATATTTTTATTATAACCATCCAACTGGGTGTGAAGTGGTATGTCCTTGTTGTTTTGATTTGCATTTCTTTGGTGACTAATGATATTGAGGGCATCTTTTCATGTGCTGATTGGCCATTTTTATATCTTCTTTGGAGAAATGTCTAGTCACATCCTTTGCCCCTTTTTAAATTGGATTGTTTCTGTTTTTATTATTCTATTGTCAGAATTCTTTACATATTTCTGGATACTAGACACTTATCAAATATAGGACATGCAAATATTTTCTCCCAGTCTGTGGGTTATCTTTTCACTTTCTCGATAGTGTTCATTGAGGCACAAATGTTTTAGATTTTAATGAAGACCAGTTTATTTATATTTTGTTGCTTTTGCTTTCAGTGTCATATCTAAGAATCAATTGCAAAATTCACGGTCATGAGGATGTACCCTTATGTTTTCTTTTGTTGTATAGATTTGGTTCTTACCTTTAAGTTTTTGATCCATTTTGAATTAATTTTTGTACTTGGTGTGAGGTAAGAGTCCAACTTCATTTTTTAAGTATGTGGTTATCCAGTTGTCTCAGAACAATTTGTTGAAAAGGCTATTCTTTCCCCCATTGAACTTTCTTGACCTCTTAGCAAAAAATCAATTGGCCATGAATTTATTTCTAGATTCTCTTTTATTACATTGATCTGTATGTCTATCCTTGCACCATCACTACAATGTCTTGATTGCTGTTGCATTGTAGTAAATTTTGAAATCAGGAAGTGTGAATCCTCCAATTTTGTTCTTTTTCAAGATTGTTTGGGCATTCTGGGTCCTTTCATTTCCTTGTGAATTTTAGGAAAAGCTTGTCAATTTCTACAACCAAGCCAGTCGGGATTCTAATAAGGATTGTTAAGAATCAGTAGGTCAATTTGGTGAGCATTGCCATTTTAACAATATTGTCTTCTGATCCATAAATATGGGATGTTATTCCATTTATTTCAATTGTCTTTAATTTCTTTAAACAATTTTCCATCATTTTCATGGTATAAGTTTTGTACTTTTCATATATTTATTCCTGCTTTATTCTTTTTAATGTTATTATAAATGGAATTATTTTCTTAATTTCATTTTTAGCTTGCTCACTGCTACTATTTAGAAATACAATTTATTTTCCTGTGTTGATTTTATACACTGCAACCTTGTTAAACTCATTTATTAGTTCTAATAGTATTTTAGTGAATTCCTTAATATTTTCTGTATGTAAGGTCATGTCACCTAAGAATATAGTTTCATATCTTCCTTTGTAATCTATATACCTTTTATTTCTTGCCTAATTGCCCTGGCTAGAAGTTTCAGTACAATATTGAATAGAATTCATGACATGATCTTTGTCTTATTTATTTCTATTCCTAGTTTGTTGGGGATGTTTTATCATGAAAGGGTGTTGGATTTTGTCAAATGTTTTTTCTGAATATATCAGATACTCATGAGGGTTTTTTGTTTGTTTGTTTGTTTACTATAAATAGGATGTATACATTAGTTGATTTTCACGTGTTAAACCCACCTTGCATTTCTGGTATAAATCCCACTTGCTCTTTTCTTTTTTTCAAGGACAATTTACATTTATTTGTTGATAACTGACTAAACATACTTCCAACATAGCAGAAGTTAAAGAGTCTGTCAGGTCAAGCCATTTCTTGCCAACAGCTAAAAGTGGTCTGTGAAGAGTAACTCCAACATCACCTTCAAGCTGAGGCTCCAGCTCTGGGCAAACAGCTGCTGGGTGGACTGGTCCTTCTGGCCTGGATGGGGACCTCCGAGGAACTACTCATAGTTCTCATACTTGGGCTTGATGTGTTCCCACAACTTCACCTGGTTGATGTGCTCCAAGATGGTGTCCATGCCCTGATAGAACGCTTGCTCGAAGAACAGGACACCCACAGTGGTGGTGAGGGTCAAAGTGGAGGTCCTGCACAACAGCAGTGAGTACAATCTCACAGTCAATGTCGTAAGCGCCATGTTTCTGACGGCCACACTCAGGACCACGGCACTTACCCCTACTTGGTCTTGATGTGCAATTCTACTTATATGTTGCTTGATTCAGTTTGCTAGTATTTTGTTGAAGAATTCTGCATGAATATTCATAAGAAATAATGGTCTGTCGTTTTCACTTCTAGTGATGTCTTTGATTTTAGTATCAGTGTAATACTGGCCCCATAGAATGAGTTGGAAATTGGTACTAATTCTCCTTCACAGAATTCATGAATGAAGTTATCTGGGCCTGAGTTTTCTTTCTTGGGAGGTTTTTGATTACTGATTCAATCTCAAGTTTTTATAGGTCTCTTCAGATATTCAATTTCTTCTTTTTTTTTTTATAATTCATGAAATCAAGTTTTATTTCAAAAGGTAAAACTATACATCCTTTTTTTTAAAAAAATGAAAATTTAAGTCTTAGTATTAAGCAATGAGTTATAATATTACAAAGCTCTTTACAGCAGTAATGAAATAGTGGTAACATTTTACCATTGTAAAAATGTGACCGAATTCAAATCTTGGATCCTCAATGATTCAAGTGTTTTATCCTACACAGTAAGGGTTGGGTCAGTTTTAAAATAGAATTCCTCTGGTATGCCATCCTCAAGTCCTTCCTTATCACCACACATCCATCAGGTCACAGGGTAGGAAAGCTGGCTGCTGTGGCAATTCTGCAGTGGTTGTTCTGGTCTCTGACCATCTTTATGTAGTCCTTCATGCCCCAATCTTTACCCCAGCTGATCTTGAGGAGCCAGTGTTTATTGTTATCTGAGTCTATTCCTTCAAAGTCATAGCCAACCATGGGAACTCTGTGATCCAGGTCTCTGATGCTACAGTCTGACTCATAATAAATGCCTGATGTGTAAAACTGGAAGGAGTCATGGCTTGTATTGATAGCAACAGTGATGGAACTGGCAGTTGTTACTGCCTTCATGAATGCTTTCTCCTGTGGAGCCAGTGTGGTTGGCCGTGGAATACTCAGGTTTGTAGTGACAGTCCATGTCCCTTCCAATGTATGGATAGGATTCCTCTGAATCAAGGCCTTAGCTATCCTTGACATATTGGAAAGCATTGTCCATGAAGTCACTGTTGCAGCCATGGTTGCCCTCAGCCTGAGAGCAGTCCACCAGGTTCTAGAACATCTGTCCTTCAAGGGAAACAACTTCAGTAAAAGCCCAACAGGAGCCACACTCATCCTGATCCTTCACAGGAGTCACATGTAGCCTTTCTCCCTCTAATACACAGACTTGGGGACTTCAGAGGGAAATTCATAGAACATTTTCCCCTTCTTGTGAAGCTAGTTTTGAAAGCCATTCATCACCTGCCTGAATTCTTCCTTGGTCATGTCACCAAAGGCATTCATTCTCATTGTGAAGCATTGTTGCCCTCCGCTATATTCCAAATTGTGCTGTCTGATCCTTTTCATATTCTTCTCCCACACTGTTCTCCTCCAACCTTCTTCATTCGTGCGTTGACTTCCACTGCTGCCTTTGTGCATATAAATGTGAATCAAATGTTGGAGCAGCTGAGGCTATTCCCAAGCAAAGGGCAGTCAGAAAGAGTGAAGGACTCATGTTTCAAATCCTGTAGTGGCCGTAGCTGGCACATGCGCACTCCATACACAATGGGGTCTCCTCAATTTCTTCTTGACTCAGGCCCTTCAGTAGTGTGTGTTGTTTATCAATTTTGCTGATCATTTAAAAGAAACAACTTTTGGTTTAATTAATGTTCTTTTTCATTTATCTATACTCCATTTCATTAATTTCTGCTGTAATCTTTATCATTGTTTCCTTCTGCTTACTTTGAGTTTGGTTTGCTCTTCTTTTTCCAGTGCCTTAAAGTATAAGGTTAGGTTATTAATTTGAGATCTTTCTTCTTTTTAAATATAGACATTTACATCTATACATTTCCCTCTAAGCATTGCTTTAGCTCAGGGGTTCTTAACCTTTTTTGTTCCACGAACCCCTCTGCCAGTCAGATGAAAACCACAGACCCCTTACTAAGTCCACACTATACTGTGTATTATTTAATAAATATATCACATCTGCACCAACACATCCACAAAAATAACGTTTTTTTTTAAATTTCAACTCAAGGTCATGGACCCCTTGTTAAGAATCCCTGCTTTAGCTGCATCCCATAAGTTTTTGGTATGCTGTGTATTCATTTTCATTCTTCTCAAAGTATTTTACAATGTCCTTGTGACTTCTTTTTTTCCCATTGATTATTTTGGAATGTGGTGTTTAATTTTCATTTATTTGTGAGTTTCCCAAATTTCCTTCTGTTATTAATTTTTAACTTCATTCCTGAGTTGTCAGAGAACATACTTTGTCTTATTTCAATCATTTTCAATAGGTTGAGGTTTGTTTTATGGCCTACCATATGGTCTCTCCTGAAGATGTTCCAGGTGTACTTGCGAATGTGTATTCTGCTATTGTTGGGTGGAGTGTACTATAGGTGTCTATTAGGACTAGTCATTTTATAGTGTTATTTAAGTATTCTGTTTTCTTGTTGAGCAGCTGCCTAGTAGTTTTATCTATTACTGAAAGTGAAATCTTGAAGTTTCCAACTTTTTGTTAAATTGTCTATTTCTCCCTTCATTTCTGCCAGTTTTTGCTTCATGTATTTGGGTTGCTCTGTTGTTATGTGCCTATATGTTTATAATTTTTTATATCTTCCTAATAGATTGACAATATTGTCATTATAAAATGTTCCTATTTTTCTCTAGTAGCATTTTTGTTTTAAAGTGTATTTTCTCAGATATTAATATGGCCACTCAGTTTTCTTATGGTTCTGTTTGCATGGTATATATTTTTCCATCCTTTAACTTTCAATCTATTACTGTCTCTGAATCTATATGGTGTCTCCCGTTGACAGCATATATTTGGATCTTTGTTTATTTACCCAGACTGACAATTTCTGTCTTTTAATGGAATTGTTTCATCAATTCACATTTAATATTATACTGATATAATCAGATTTATATCTACTGTTTTACTTTTTGTTTTCCATATATCTCACATCTTTTTTCCTCCTCTATCCCTCCTTATAGCTTTCTTTTGTAGTATTTATATATAACATAACATTTTAGTTTCTTTAATTATTTTTTTTCCCACTATATATATTAAGTTATTTCCTTACTGTTTGCTCTAGACCTTTCCACGAATATCTTAAGTTATCAGAATCTACTTTGCTTTCATACTCAGTAAATTCCAATGAGATATTGGAATTTTACTCCTATATATCCCTATTACCTTTCCCCTTTTTTTTATAGTATTGTTATACATATTATATCTATATCTGTTACAAACCAGAAAATTTTTGTTATAATTATTACTTTATATAATTGTAAATCTTTTTAAAAAGCTATTATAAAAAGGAAAGCAAGTATATGGTTATACCTGTTGTTATATAAACCTTCCTTGGTTCTCCTCATTTGTTCCTTGGCTTCAAGTTACAATCTGGAGTCATTTCCTTAGTACAAGGTAGATTTACACCCATTCTCTTTCTTTGTGCTGGTATTGGCAAATACATTACATTTCTATATACTATAGGCCCCCAAATACAACTATACACATATTCTTTTACACAATTGTTTTTTAAATAAGTTAAAAGAATAAAGAAAAAGAAATAAACATTTATACTATGATTTATAATTTCATAATTACCTTTGCTGGTACTCTTTGTTCATATAGATGCAAATTACTGTCTAGGCTTACTTGCTTTTAGCCTTTAGTAGTTCTTGGAGGGTGGGTCTGTTAACAATGAATTCTTCCCATTTTCTTTATCTATCTTTATATCTCTTTCACTTTTGAAAGATGGTTTTGGGGGATATAGGATTATTGGTTGACAGTTTTCTTCTTTGAGCACTTTCATATTCTATCCCACTGTCTTGCTGACACACTCTCCTTCTGGCCTCTATTGTTTCTGATGAGAAGGTAGCTGTTAATCTTATTGGTGTTCCCTTGTAACTGACAATTCATTTTTCTCTTGCTGCTTTCAAGATTTTCCCCTTCTCTTTGCTTTTCATCATTTTTTCTATGATGGATCTGTTTGTGGATATTTTTGCCATTATCCTACCTGGCATTTTTTGTTCTTTTTGAATGTGTAGATTAAAAAATTTCATCACATTTGTGAAACAGGCTAGATAGGGAATCAATAGACGGATCTGGAACCTGGCAGAAAAAATGACACCATTAACATGTGTCCTCCAGTACCCCCAAGATGGCTGCTGGAAGACCCTCACAAGATTCTCCCATTCAGAATGAGATTTCCTCCAGAAGACAGGAGAAGCCCGGGATATTCTCTAGGGGCCTTATCATTGGGCTCTCCCTGGGGGATTGATGGGTGGGGTAATCAATCAAAACAGCAAACAGCTGGAACTCATCCCCTGTCATTAGTAAAAGGGTGAAATAATTAATGGTTTAAAAAAAAAGTGCAAAGGCCTTTTGCCCTCTCTTGCATTTTGACCCCTGTTTCTGCCTTCTGAGCCCTGTTTTAACTGTTTTTCCCCTACCATGATGGTCATGCAAGTAAAGCCTGGGCATTTATAGTTTATATTGGGGAACTGTAGTCTGTAAATCGGCCCTCTTTAGCACTTTTCAGCGCTTTCCTCTCTCCTGGGACCCATGATCTGTTATTTTCTCCCATTTCTTTTCTCTCCCTACCTTAATAAGTTACTGGCATGCTCTTGAAATTTATTTCTTGCAGTTTAGTCAAGAACCTAGAGAAAATCCGGCTATATTTGGAATTTTTCTGCCATTATTTCTTCAAATATTTTTCTTCTCTTTTCTCTCTGCCTTCTCCTGGCACTCCCAATACAAGTATATAGGTGCACTTAATGGTGTCCCTCATTTCTGTTAGGCTTTGTTTGTTTTCTTCACTCTTTTATCCCTCTGTTCTTTGGATGATATAATCTTTGTCAGTTTATCCTCAAATTCACTAGTTCTTTGTTGTTTTTATTTGCTACTTCAAATCTACTGTTGAACAACTCTAGTGAATTTTTCATGCCAGTTGTTATACTTTTCACCTCCAACATTTCCATTTGTTGTTTTTTTAAAAATATAATTTATATCTCTTTATTGATATTCTCTATTTGATGAAATATATATATTTTAAAGATTTATTTATTTATTTATTAACTTTAATCCATTTTTACTCCCCCCCACCCCGTTTTTGCTATTTTTGTGTCCATTCGCAGGGCAATTCTCTGTGTCTGTTTCCTGCCCTCTCTTCTCACCCTTCTCCTGTCTTCACCGGGAATCAATCCTCAGGACCTCCGATGTGGGGGAGAGGTATCCGCCTGCACAACCTTAGTTCTTGGTTTTTCGGCGTGTCTTGTCTTGGCTCTCCCTTGTGTCACTTTCCTGTTACATCATTATCTTGCTGTGTGGCTCAGCAGGCCTGGCAGCACACCCACACACAGGGCCTGGGGGGCTCACCCGCTTGCGGGACCTGACGGCACACATGCATATGGGGCCTGGAGGACCGCATGCCTCCTATATTTTTCTTTTTTTTAACTTTTACCAGGAGGTCCCAGGGATAGAGCCCAGGTCCCCCCATATGGAAGATGGATGCCCAACCATTTGAGCCACATCCGTCCCCCCTGCTGTTTCTCTTAAGTTTGACCAAAGATACCTAGAGTTACAGTCATTTCCCATACAGGATAGTCATATAATAAATCAGGCTTGCTTTATCACCAGCATTCTAAAAACCAGACCTAGGGAGAAAACCTAGGTCTGAGGACACATGCACGGTTGCTAATATAGTGAATGTTTGGCATACTTTGATTATCACAAAATCAGGATGAGAATATTAGCATTTGATGAGATATTGTCATCATATCTTTCTGAGGCAGATTATTACAGAGAAATGAGGAAAAGAGGAGCTACTGATAAGGGAAGTGCTGGGACCCTAACCTCCCCTCCCCCCCCCTTTTCTCCCTGGAATCCACTCAGAAAGATAAGCAGTCCACCTGCCCCTTTGAATTGAAATTTACAACTCTAAACAGATAATGACTCTTTTCCTCCCTAATGGACTTCTGCTTTTAGGAAGATAAGCTAACCTCACACCTCTGCTTTTGTAACACTGCCTGCCCACTTGCTCAGGAATTTGCCCACTTAGTGTTCCTATATAAACTTATGAAAATCGGAAAACAAGGCTCAGATTTTTTGGAGACTTGACTCTCCTCTGGGCCAGCGCATAATAAAACTTTGTTCATCCGTACCCCCAAGAGTGCCGCTTGGGTTTCTTTCCACCAGCTGCAACATTTGGTTCCTGACTGGGAAAGACCCAATTGAGCAGGCCCATTGTACCTCCAGCCTGGGGCTTACAGGCACGGCCGACAGTGATCTCCGAGCAAAGGAGGTGGGCGCCACCTGTCCTCTTGACAGGACCTCCTTCTGAGGCGATCCCCACAGGCCATGTCCCTATACCCTGGCCTGACTCTGTGGGGAGGCGGACTGAACAGTGCCAGAAGACTCCAGAAAGGTAAGGCCCTGGTGCCAAGTCCTCAGTCAGGCCTGTCTCCGGCAGAAGAGGAGAGTGATCACCTCCTGAAATCTCAAGTACCGAGATTCCAGAATAGGGCAATCCCTGTGGGAGGGACTGCATAACCTCTGAGTGACTGTGTGAGTGAGTGAGGATGGTAGAGGCTTGCATCTGCTATACCAGTCTGTGACTCCAAAGCTTTATGCTATGGAGCACACATGGGCCCTAACCTGTTTTCTGTGGCTATGTCATATGGCATAACAGCCACCCTGAACTTTACCCAGGCGCCTTAGCTAAGACGAGCCTAAGTTCTCGCGAGAGACGTGGTCAGGTGGGCATCAGAGTGGCCTCGAAAAAGGCAACCCCTTCCCTTGTCTGTCTCGTGCCACGGACGCAGAGTATGGGCTCTTCACAGTCAAAACCTACCGTCTTAAACTGCATTCTCAAGAATTTCAAGAAGGGTTTTTCCAGAGATTATGGCATCCAGATGAACCCCGGCACCCTCCGAAACTTATGTGAAGTAGAGTGGCCCACTTTTAATGTTCACTGGCCCTCGGAAAGAACCTTAGATATAGCCAGGGTCTGTGCAGTGTGGCTGGTGGTCACAGGAACTCCTGGCCACCCCGATCAGTTTCCCTACATGGACCCTTGGTTGGAGATAGCCCAGACTCTGCCCCCTTGGGTTTGATTGTGCGTTGGGAAAAAGGGACAGAGCAGGGTCTTGGTTACACAGGGAATGGGGCTCTGGAAGCCAGTCATTCATCAAGGGTCCCTGGAGGAGGACCCACCACCACCTCCACTGCCATATGCTCCAGCTGCTCTAGTCTCTCCTCCTAGCCTGGGAGCATAGGCAGATCTCCCAGAAACACCCCCATCTTTGGTCTCTCCACCTAGCCTGGGAATGCAGGCATTTCTCCCGGAAACAACTCCACTTTCGGTCCCTCCGGGAACATCAACCCCCTCTGAGGAAATCTCTGCAACCCCACTAACAAGGAGGCTCCGGTTGGTACAACCTGCATTACAGATGCCCCTCCGTGAAACACAGGGTCTGGCCCAGATTGGCGAGAATGGGACCATCAACCCGGAAAGTCTGTATTATATTACCAGCCCTTCACAACTACAGACCTCTTAAACTGGAAGCAACACACCCCCTCCTACTCGGAAAAGCCCCAGGCCCTTATTGAGCTCATGGAATCCATTTTCCAAACCCATCATCCTATTTGGGATGATCGACGCCAACTCCTCCTGACTTTGTTTAATACAGAGGAGAGAAGATGGATTCTGATGAAAGTCCAAAAGTGGTTGCAGGAGCAGGCCCCCTTGGGCACAAGAAGTGGCACCAGAAGCCCAACCGAACTGGGACTTCAACACTGATCACAGATGGGCTGCACTCCAGCAATACCAGGAAGTGCTCCTCCGAGGGGTCCGAGAGGGGGCAAATTGAACCAAAAACATGACAAAGATGACTTTAGTTACTCAAAAGCCTGATGAATCACCAGGAAATTTCTATGAACAGCTTTGCGAGACCTTCAGAATCTACACTCCTTTTGACCCAGAAGCTCCGGAAAACCAGAAGATGGTGAATGCTGTCTTTGTTGCACAGGCAGCAACAGACATTAAAAGAAAGCTCCAAAAATTAGAAGGGTTCGTGGGCATGAACATCTCTGAACTACTGGAAGTCACCAACAAAGTATTCTTCAATTGAGACGAAGCCACCCAATGAGAAGCCAAAAGCGAATAAAACATCAAGCCTCCCTATTGGCAGCAGCCTTGGGAAATCCTGACCCCACCAAATGAGAAGTGCCACCTCGAAAAGGGGGGACAATAACCAGAAGGGTTTCTCTGGCCAGAGACCAATGTGCCTACTGCAAAGAAAGTGGACACTGGAAAAATGAGTGCCTCCAAAAGACTCAGGCACATAAAGGGAACATCTCTAAAGGGAAATACCGACCTGAGCCCCAAGACCATCTGCTTGGGCTGGCAGGACTCAACCCTGAATAGGGGTGACCAGGCTCACTGGAATTTGGCCCCCATGAGCCCATGGTCAAACTACAAGTTGGGGGCCAGTCAATGACTTTCATGGTGGACACTGGCGCTGAACATTCTGTGGTCACAGCCCTCATCACCCCCTTTAGTGGAAAAACTGCTAATATCATAGGAGCAACTAGGGACCAGTCAAACCAATAGCCTTTTTGCCAGTCAAGAACTTGCCAGCTTGGTGGTCATGAAGTGACTCATGAATTTCTGTACCTGCCTGAATGTCCAGTTCCTCTGCTTGGTAGGGACCACTTAACCAAAGTGGGAGCCCAGATTACCTTCAAACCTGAAGGGCCAGCAAGCTTAAACCTCGGGACCGGCCTCACTCTCCTCGTCACCATGCCCCAAAGCGAAGAATGGAGACTTCATGTAGAAGAAAGTTCAAGTCAGAATCCAGAAAAACTGCTGGAACTTTTCCCCCAGGTTTGGGCAGGAAAAAACCCACTGGGAATGGTGTGGAACCATGCAACCATCATCATCGACCTGAAGCCTGGAGCAGTTCCGTTCTGACAGAGGCAGTATCTGATCCCCCGCGAAGCGCAGTTGGGCATAGCCGAGCATACAGATCACCTGAAGAGAGAGGGGATTCTAATAGAATGCCAGTCAACCTTGGAACACCCCATTTTTGCCAGTAAAAAAGCCAGATGGAACCGGATATCGACCAGTGCAGGATTTACAAGCCATTAATAACGCCACTCTCACCTTACATCAGGTTGTTCCGAACCCGTTCACCTTGTTAGGATAGCTGCCGCCTGAAGCTGCCTGGTTCACTTGCCTGGACCTGAAAGATGCCTTCTTCTGCCTGTGGCTGGACCCCCTGAGCCAGCCTCTGTTTGCCTTTGAATGAGAAGATCCCAAATCCCGGCAGAAAACTCAGCTAATTTGGACCCAGCTCCCGCAGGGCTTCAAAAACTCCCCTACCCTTTTCGGGGAAGCCTTGGCAGCAGATTTGGCCACCTACCCCTGGGAAGACTGCAGATGTGCTCTCTTACAATACGTAGATGACCTCCTACTTGCCAGTGAAACGGAAGAGGACTGCTGGAGAGGGACTCAGACTCTCCTACAACTTCTAATACAGGCTGGGTACAAAGTGTCTTGGAGAAATGCCCAGATCTGTAAACAGCAGGTCAAGTACCTGGGGTTCAGCATCACATAAGGGCACCAGACGCTCGGACCCTAACGAAAGAAAGTGATCTGCACCATCCCTACCTCCACCACAAAAAGAAAGCTTCGCTAGCTCCTCAGGGCTGCCGGGTTGTGCTGCATCTGGATTCCTGGGTTTGCAGCCATGGCCAAGCCCCTTTATGAAGTTCTGACAGGTCCAGAAAGAGAGCCTCTTGCCTGGGGAGAAGCTCAACAGGGGGCCTTTCAAAACTTCAAAAGACAACTCGGCCGAGCCCCTGCCTTGGGGCTCCCAGATGTAACTCAAAACTTTAGGGAAACGGATGTGGCTCAAGAGGTTCGGCGTCCGTCTACCATATGGAGAGACTGGGGTTCGATCCCCGGTACCTCCCGGTAAAAAAAAAAAAAAAAAAAAAAACTTTATCCTGTTCATGCATGAAAAGAACAAAGTAGCATTGGGGATTCTCACACAAACAGTCGGCCCCTGGCAAAGACCCATTGCTTACCTCTCCAAGTAGCTGGACTCCGTGGTGGCCGCCCTTCCTGAAAGCCCTGGCAGCAACTGTGACCCTCGTCAAAGAAGCCGACAAATTAACTCTTGGACAGGCAATTCACGTTATGGTGCCACACGCAATCACTGCCCTAATGAACTCACACAGGCATCAGTGCATATCGAATCCCTGGCTCACACATTACCAAGGTTTACTCTGTGAAAACCCCAGAGTGACAATAGAAATAGTGTGCAGTCTAAACCCTGCCACCTTTTTGCCAGATGAGGAAGGTGTTCCTGAACATGACTGTGTCGAAGTGACTGAAGAAGTTTACACCAGTCACCCCGACCTCCAAGACAAACTGCTCCCTTCCCCAGACCAGACATTATTTACAGATGGGACCAGTCTTGTTAAAAACGGGGAAAAGCTTGCTGGATATGCAGTCACCACTACCGAACGTGTGGTGGAAGCGGTGTCTCTACTACGGGGATGGTCTGCTCAATGAGCAGAACTCTGGGTGCTGGTCTGAGCCCTTCAGCTAGCTGCCGAGCAAGCGGTAAACATTTAAACTGATTCTAAGTACGCATTTGCTACCAATTCATATCCATGAGAAATTTATAAAGAAAGAGGTCTCCTAACCATAGGGGGAAAGGAAATCAAAAACAAAGAAGAAATCCTCCAACTGTTAGAAGCAATCTGGAAACCAGACAAAGTCGCCATCATCCACTGCCGGGGACATCAGAAAGGAATGGATATAGTCACTCAAGGAAACAGGCTAGCCGACAAAGCAGCTCGGCAAGAGGCTGGAGGAACCCATGGAATACGAGTCCCGGAATTAACACTGCAGCTGTCCCTTTTAGGAGAGACTGATCAGCTAACCTATACCCGGGAAGAACAGGAGTGGGCTGAAAGAGAAGGGGGAAGCCAATCCCCCAAAGGAACTTGGCTGCTCCCGGATGACCGGATTTTTGTACCAAAAGGAGCCACTCATGCCCTCATCCAGCGATACCACCAACTCACCCACTAGGAGACTTGCTTGGCAGATACTACTACGTAGCCCGGCTAACTTTTCTCTGTGCCACCATCAGCAGCCAGTGTCAACTTTGTGCCAAAAACAACCCCCTGCAGGGAAGCGGCTGTGGCTCAATCAGTAGGGCTCCCGTTTACCATGTGGGAGGCCCCGGGTTCGGTTCCCGGGGCCTCCTGGTGAAGGCAAGCCCGCCCGCACAGCGTGGTTAGCTGACCCAGCGAGCGCAAGCAGCAAGGGGGGGATAAATGAATAAATAAATAAAATTAAATTAAATTAAAAAAAAAAAAAAAGAAATTAAAAAATTAAAAAAAAAAAAAAACAACAACCCCCTGCAGGGCCCCCATACTCTGGTAGGTGTCCAGCACACGGGAACGGCCCCCTTTGAAGATATCACAGTAGAGTTCACAGAAGCGAAACCAAGTCGGGGGTACAAATATCTGTTGGTGATGACACGGCACTTTTTCAGGTTGGGTAGAAGCTTTCCCCACTCGCACTGAAAAGGCAAGAGAAGTGACTAAGGCTTTACTTAGAGAAATCATTCCATGACATGGGCTGCCACTGTCAATTGGAAGTGACAATGGCCCAGACTCCGTGGCTGCTGTAGTCCAAGAAGTAGCAAAAATGTTAGGAATCAAGTGGAAACTCCATACCACTTACAGGCCCCAGAGCTAAGGGAAAGTTCAACACATGAATCGATCCCTCAAAGCCACCCTAGCCAAATTCTACCAGGAAACTGGTCTCCCCTGGGTAGACTTACTTCCCATGACCCTTCTCCAAGTCAGGTGCACCCCAGGACCCACAGGCTCTTCACCCTTTGAAATTCTATTTAGGCGGCCACCCCCAATTATCTGGGCCTTCAGAGGAAATCTCAAACCTCTGGGGGGAGGCTAGCCAAGATTCCATTCTCCAGCAGCTAGGGAAAACTCTAGCCGAAATATATAAAACTGTTTTGTCCCGGAATCTCATCCCCCTGGGACATCTGGTGCACCCCCACCAGCCAAGGGAACTAGTCTAGGTCAAAGACTGGAAAAAAGAACCCCTTCAGCCTTCCTGGACAGGTCCATATATTGTGATCCTTGTAACTCCCACTGCTCTTAAAGTTGCAGGCATCGTCCCTTGGATCCATCATTCCAGGGTCAAGAAGGCACACCGCAATAGAGAGCAGGACAGCTGGACAGCCCAACCCGTACCTGGCCACTCCTTGAAAGTGTGAGTCACCCGGGATCCTCAGGCACTGACCTCGTCAAATGCCTGCTGAATGGACCCCTGCTCCTGGTGGGTCCTGTGCTTATACGTCCTGCTCGCCTTGGTATTTGGAGTTGGACTCACTGCTGTGGCCCCTGCAGATGGGACTGTTGTGAAGAGAGCCCTAATTGCAATTGCTTACTGGTGTATAATAGGATGCTTTTGTGCCTTGACTTGCTTGTCCTTTCCTTCCTTGTCCCCTCCCTAGGAGCCAATACCCACCCCCAAAATCTATGGCAGCTGCAAGATAGTCAAAGCTGGGGCAAACAATCAATGCTGAATGCATCAGTTCCATTCTCGGCAGGTGCAACTTCATTTTCTGTAATATTTGACGCTTGCAGGGCAATCCAATGTCACGCTCCTTACACCTTGCTGGTTGACCCCTACCCCCATGCCCCCATACCTGCCCCCAGGGGAGGGTGTAGGGGTCACAACTATGGGAGTTATGACAAGTACCTCTGCAGAGACCCCCAAAAGGGCGGAGGATTCTGCCGCTCTTGGAGCTTGCTGGTAGGTGCCACCGCTCCCTGGAAGGGAGTCCCACCGACTTCTCCATATCTCCTACAGAAAATCCCCATCCTGGCAGGGTATGGCAAAGAAACCTGTGACACTATAAAACTCACTTTATTAAACATAACCACCAGATCAGAAAATACCTTTTTAAAAACAGGACTAAAACTAGGAATCGGAATATACAACCCATCGGGGCTGGACCCAGGAGACCTCATACTGGTCCAACTGATTCCAGTAACACAACCCACAGAGAAAACCCTTATGAAAAATATCAGTAAAGCTGCTCAGACGCTAAAAGCCAAAGTTAGAACAGGCTCCCGCAATGTTCTTTTGAACCAGGTTCGAAATTTCCACCGACTCCTAAATGAATTTCGACCCAACATAGCTGCCTCCTACTGGATATGCACTTCCTCCAGTCTAACCATCTTCCCTGTACCTGTACCATGGAACGTAACACCCCTGACCCACGACACCTCTGCGGCGGGAACCAGGCCCCTCCCAGTCCGCATAACCAAATGCCCAGGAAAACTGGCTAACTGTAAAAACATAACTACCAGGTCTCCTTCAACCATCCTCCCTCTTGGAAGGGCCAACTGTACCACCACCCACCCACTCAATCAGCCTGACCGATGCGCCGCAAACTCCATCATCTGGGTCTGTGGCACCAATGCCTACCCCAGGATGGCCAGGGCATCTGCTACCTGGCTTGGCCAGTACCGTCTTTCTCGGTGTATGAAGATGAATTGCCTGGAGAGCTCTCCCAAGCCAAACGAGCAATACAGGCAATTCCTATACTAACTAGGAGTAGTTGAGCACAGCAGTAGCAGGGGCCTCACTCGCAGTTGGTCAGAAGGGCTTACAAACACTAGCACGGGAAACATCAAATGACCTCAAAGAAATATCAGGGGCTCTCAATGGGTTGCAATACCAGATAGATTTGTTGGCAGAAGTGGTTTTACAAAACAGGCGAGGATTAGATTTGCTCACCGCAAGTTCAAGGGGGATCTCTCAGGCCCTGGGGGAAGAATGCTGTTTCTATGCAAACTCCTCAGGAATAGTTAGGGATAAAGTGGCCCTACTGAAAGAATGAGCCAAAGACCATTTAAACCGTGTATACCAGGCATCTGCCAACGGGAACTACTTCCAGTATCTCCTCTCCTGGATTTTGCCATTTATGCCAGTAACAGCCTCAGTCTTTTTCCTCTTAACTTTTGGGCCATGCATTCTATGGTACCTAACACAATACATCACTTCCCACTTAAATGCCTTAAAACACCAAATAATGCCTCGTGTTAAATATCAGCCCTTGGGGACTATAGAAAAATCCCCATGTTAGCAGATGATGGCCCATAAAAAATTACAAGGGCATCAAAAGGGGGGAATGATAAGGGAAGTGCCAGGACCCTAATCCTCCTCAGCAGAAACCTACAGCTTGAGGAAAATAAACTCCCCTCGGTCCCTGGTCCCTTTCTCCCCTCCTCCCCCCTCCCCCCTTTTCTCCATGGAATCTATGTCAGGAAGACAAGCACTCCCAGCTACCCCTTTGAATTGAAATTTACAGCTCTAAACAGATAATGACCTTTTCATCCCTAATGGCCTTCTGCTTTTAGGAAGCTAAACTAACCTCGCTTCTCTGCTTTGTAACCCTGCCTGCCCGCTTGCTCAGGAATTTGCCCTCTTAGTGTTCCTATATAAACTTATGAAAATCGGAAAAAGGGGCTCAGATTTTTTGGAGACTTGACTCTCCTCTGGGCCAGCGCATAATAAAACTTTGTTCGTCCATACCCCCAAGAGTGCCGTTTGGGTTTCTTTCTGCCTGCTGTAACACCACCACATTGCCGACAGACAACATGGCCATGAGACCTTCCCGGGACCTTGACCTTGAAGTTCCAGTTGGGACTCTTTCCAGGACCTCCTTTTGGCCCTGGATATTCCACACAGGCCTCACCATTGGCCCTCACCATTGGTGGGCTAACCAATAACAGCTGGGGCCCCTCCCCTTAGCATTAGCAAAGGGAGGAGTAATTAATAGTTTAATAAAGTAACCGCACAAGCCAAATCACCTTCTCTGCCTAGAGGAGCCTGCATCAAATTTCGGTGCGTATTTCTGTCCTTCTCTCCCATTTATCAGCAGGCTCTGTTCTTTTCCCCCATGTCTCAATAAATTTCTTTTTACTGGCCTGACTAAACTGGCACGTTCATAACTTCTTTTATGGGACATAGCCAAGAACCTGAAAGAACCTAACACTTCCCTGGTTTCATTCCTTTCCTTCTTTATGCATGTTTTCCTTTAGTTCCAGTTTCTGTTGCCTCCTTTTTTCTCATGTATGCATCAGACTTTCCTGTTTCTTTGCATGTCTTGTAATTTTTATATTGGAAATGGGACATTTAAGGTAATATACCGTAGCAACTCTGGTTACTAGTTACCCCACTCCCACACCCAGCCTTCCAGTGCTTGTTATTGATATTTGCTTGTTTATTTGTTTAGTGACAGGCTGATTATTTTAGTGAATTCTATCATTCTATCTCCCCCACACACACACTATATGAAGCCTCTGATATTGTTTCTCAGAGAATGCAGACTAGAGCAGAGGCTCAGCCATCTTGGGATGACAGTGATTTTGGCAGGGCCTTCTTTGTCTCTTTCTCTGACCATACCCAGCTGCTAAGCTCCACTAATTGGCTGATTGCTTTGTTTTAAAAAATGTCCTGAGGCATCAAGTGCTCCACAAAGTGATCCAATTAAATTTGGTCTCCTTTAGAGTCAAAATTTTTGAGGTCAGGTTTGTTTTAAACCTTAGAGCAAGTGCTCTTCTCAGTTGTTTTTCCCTAGGTCTCTCAGCTAAACTAGCTAGTCTTAGTTTTTATTTATATTTCTAAGGAATGTACCAGTCTCCTCTTTGATTGTTTTCAAACAGCTCCATTGTTTTTGAAAGTGCCCTTAAACTTGAACTTCCCCACACTTTGGTGCAAATGAAGTCAGCTCCTATAGAAAGAATTTTGGCCCACCTTTCCCTCTGGGCAAAATCTCTGAGTCAAGATTCTGAAGCTGTAGGCGGGGACAGTGGCTGGCTTCTTTGCTGGGAGCTGAACACTAGGTGGAGGGAGAACATGTTTAGCCTCTGGTTTTCTGGGCTTGTTTCTTCTGGTGTGGAATCTCTGCTTTACAAATGAGCTGAGTGTTAGGTAATCAGAGTATCATGCCATAGATGGAGCCTCTACTCTATGAGTGGGGTCCAGGTGGCAAAAGGGAGTCCCCACTTTTCTGCTGCACTTGCCTGGAACTTAGCCTCTGCAACAGGTAACTGGGGACAGGAAGAGCAATGCTGGCATCCTGCCTGTCCTGGGAGAAAGCCCTCTGACCTGGACCTGGAGGGAAGAAAGAGCTTTTATTTTCTTGGCTGTACCTGTCTAGAGTGGTGCGTCTGTGACTCTGAATGGGGAGGCAGGAGGGAGGGGGCCAGTCATGGTTTACCACAGACTCTTGTTCGGAGCTTTAGTAGGTTTTCTTTAATAAATGTTTCTTCATTTACTGTATGGCCTTGGGACCGTTTCTAGAGACTTTAAATGGTAGATTTTTAAAAATTATTTTTCTCTGATTTCACTATGGAGTGGGTCTGTGTAGCTCCTCACATTGCTATACCAGAAGTGGAAACTTACAAGGCAGGTTAGTATAGGGAATGGGAAGGCTTGGGTCACAACTGAAAACCTGGCAGACAACATGGCTGACAGACCCCATGGCCGTGAGACCCCTCCTGGAAACCTCCTGAGGGATCCCCGGAGACCCTGGCCATGAGAATTCCAGGGAAAGCCCCAGAAACCCTCTAAAGGATCACCACTGGCCTCCTGAGAACTGACAGCTGGGGCCCCTCCCAACATTATGAAGGGGGAGGAGGAAAGGCTTTAAAAAGCCCTGACCTGGGTCCCCACGAGTGTGTCTCACACTGCAGCACGTCTGCTTGGGCTGTGTACTTTTCCCGTTTTCTGGTTTCTTAAATTCTGTACTCCCTTGCCTATGCTATGGTGTGTTCTTAAATTCTTTTATGCAACATAAGGCAAGAACCTAGAAGCCCAGAACCCAGAGCCTCCCACTAACATTATTTGGCAAGCCGAGCCAGGAGATAGAGGCAAGTAATGCTCCTTGACCCCTGCCAGAGACTGGTGAGCTTTTATTTAAAGCCTGTCCATGTCTTCTTTTGTTTTATTAGTATGGCCCTGAGATTCTCACCCTGGGCCACGCGCCACGCGGGGAAGTTTGTTCCTTACTCAGCCCTGGGAGGCCCTCCCATTACCTCCAGGGTCCCTGAGGCTGCTTGCCTGTAAGCTGCAGATGAGTCTCTGCTTCTTAATTGCCTCTTAAATGTCTGGTTTAACTGTGAAACTTGAATGAAGCTGTCAAGTAAAACAGGGAATCAATAGATGGATCTGGAACCTGGGAAGAAGTCCACGTGAATATAGATATCCCCAAGACGGCTGCTGGAAGACCCTCGCATGAGGTTTCCTCTGGAAGCCCCGGGTACTCTCCAGGGACATTGTCATTGGGTCCACCCAGGGGATTGATGGGGTAATCAATCAAAACAGCAAACAGCTGGGACTCCTCCCACACTATTAGCAAAGGGGTGGAATAATTAATAGTTTAAAAGCAGGTGCAAAAGCCTCTCTCTTGCTCCCTTTTGCCTTCTTCACCCTGCTCTCGCTGTGTCCCCTCTGCATGGATCAACACACAAGTAAAACCTGGGCAGTCAAGAACCTAGACAAAATCCAGTGACATTAATGTCTGGTTTAACTGCGAAACTTGGTCCCTGGCAGTGCCACAAAATGAGCTCTCTCTCACAGCCACTTTCTAAGACCTCTGTAAATGTAGGCCAAAAGAAAGCTCCATAGCTAGTGCCTTTCCTAGCAGGAAAGCCTGGCTGGAAACCAAGGTCTGGAAACTGGATCCAGATGTCTACCACTGTTAAAGGCACCTAATGCATGACTGCTGAGACCGTGCCCAGGGACCTTGCCCGGGGGAGGATGAAAGGGGCCTGGAGCCACATGTGAACAATCAACCAGCAGGCCCCCAATTACCCTTGACATGGCAGGTAAGATTGTTAATTACATAATTAACATGGAAGCCAATTACTCAGTCCTAGCCTGCGCTCCAGACCTCTCCTAGCCTCCGTTGTTCCTAATGAGGGAATGAATGGGGAATCAAGATCTAGGCCATTTAATAAACCTCCCCCACATCCAGTCCATGATTAAAAGGTCCCTGGCTATTCCTAGCTCCCTGCCTCTTCCCTTGCAACACTCTAATCCTTCCAATGAAAAAGTCTCGCAGGCCTTTACCCCTTGTGGGAGGTAATGGAATTGACCTTTGTTTATGGTCATTTCAAGTCTAGCCACACCCTGGCTTATGCTTCCTATAGTGTGACTTCCCGTGTGGACTAGATCGCTGCCTGGTGGAATTCTTGACCCGCGGGGCTGGATATCCACTTTTCCAGTCCAGCGGCCACCGGAGTCCTGTTACCTCTGAGGACTGGGTAGTGGGAGGGGCCTCCCACTTCGAGTGTTGATGTTCCTAAAAGCAGCAAGTCATGAGAAGAACCAGTTTCCTGAGAATTCAGT
Source organism: Tolypeutes matacus (assembly GCA_026826555.1). Classification (NCBI taxonomy): domain Eukaryota; kingdom Metazoa; phylum Chordata; class Mammalia; order Cingulata; family Chlamyphoridae; genus Tolypeutes; species Tolypeutes matacus. The sequence continues at coordinate 82,373,899 of JAKSZT010053887.1, forward strand.
TACCTCAGGGAGTGTGTATAGGAAATAGTGTTGCTCATCCAAGTTCTGTCAAAGTCAAAATGGGAAAGAAACAAAGCTCTGAAGTAAAGGAAAATATTATAAACTGTGTTCTAAAGAACTGGGAACAATTTGGTTATAAGCCAATAATTAAAAGGAATGACATTCTTGTGCAAAATTGCATGGTTACAGTGCAGATTAATTAGAAATAGCCTTCAAAGAGATCTTTTAAATGTTATTTTACAGTTAAATTTATTTTGTAAGAGAATGAAAATTATAAGTAACATCAGTGAGTTGTATTTTTGTGTCTTACTATTTGTGTCTGCCTATTTGCTATATTATCACACATTGGGATGGTAATATCAAATTAACAAATGAAAATCTTAAAAGAGCTCTATTCAAATTATTAAAAATTAAGTATATGCTTATATATGTGAAAGAATATTCCTGGAGCCCAAATTAGGCTAAGCAGGATGGAAAGGTCAGATAGAAATCTGGATACAGAAACTATTGGGAAAGGGAAAAATTTTTCCTAAACTCTTTGACCTACCCAGCCCCCAGGGCCTTCTCCTTGCAAGAGCTTTGAGGGAATGGCTAGGTATGGCAGATTAAAACTCTATCTTACACTTGTGGGAGATGTTTGTGTGGGATGTGGTGGGAGGTGTGGGAGGTGGGCAACATGGGAATCCCAGTGGGTTCCGTGTAATATTTTGGGTAATCTAAGCACCTCTTAAAATATATGTATATATATATATATATATATATATATATAAATAACATTTTTGTAAGCAAATACACATATATGCATATATATTTATATATCATTTTGCAAATGTTTGTATGTATTGTGAGAATTTTGATTTTTACCCACAATAAAAATAAAAAAAAAAAAAAAAAAAAAAAAACTCTATCTTTTGGAACAACCAGCAAGATGGCGGCAGAGTAAGGCGCTCTTAGAATCAGCTCCTGCTACAGGACAGTTAGTAATCACTCAGAGCTATCTAAAGCACTTGTTTGGGGCCTCCAGGAGACCAGAAGTGCATCCTGCAACATCCTTTTTTTTGTTTTTTGTTTTTTTCACATTTTTTAAAAACTTTATTTTGTACATTTAATAATTGAAAATATAAACAATTAAAAACTAAAAAGAAACAGTTGAATAAAAACATACATTTCTCAATTAGATGTACTGGATACATATAAATTTTTTTTGCAATCATACAATATGTTTCACAATATATTTGGTTCATAGTAATGCAATCATACAGTATTTGTCCTTTTGTGTCTGGCTTGCTTCGCTCAACATAATGTCCTCCAGGTTCATCTGTGCTGTCATATGCTTTATGACTTCATTTCTTATAGCTGCATAATATTCCATCGTGTGAATAGACCACAGTTTGCTTATCCATTCATCTGTTGATGAATATCTGGGTTGTTTCCAACCTTTGGCAATCATAAATAATGTCACTATGAACATCGGTGTACAGATGTCTGTTTGTGTCACTGCTTTCAGTTCTTCTGAGTTAGAATGGAAGGAGGAGACTGCCCATCTGCAGTGAAGATTTGTAAGTAGCGCATCTACGCCACAGAGGCTGGTGCCCATCCTCCACTGGAGGCAAAAGCCACCTTGGGAGCTATTCTGCGGCTGGAATTGGAAGTTAATCCAAAAATGGGAGGAAGAAGCGATTGGGCACCAACTTCAGCTCCTGATTAACAAATTCAGTGGGCTAAAGTATAATCCTAAGAACAGCTAAAGTCTTAACTTGTCCGAGTCAGAAAGAGGCCGGTAGCTGCCATCTTAACTCCATGCCTGACACGAGGGGAAGCGGGAACTGACTGAAAATCACAGTGCTGGTAGGGATCCGCTTCTTTCCATATAGATCAGACTACAGCTCTAACCTAAGCCCCAGGCCCACCTCGGGCAGGGAGGAAGCTGGGGGGAGCTGCGCCAGGCTCTTCAGGAAACTACAGGCCACACCGCGGAGGCCGGTGATCATTCTACTTTGGCAATGCAAGCCATCCCAGGAGTTATTCTGTGGCAGGAATTGGAAGCTCCATTTCCCAAAAATGGGAGGAAGAGATGGTTAGCCATTGATTTCAGCTACTGAAAATTGGCTGGCTAAAGTATAAACCTAAGAACAGCTAATGTTTGAACCTGTCCAAGTCAGAAAGTGGCCAGTAGCCGCCATTTTGACTTTACCCCCAGCATGAGGGGAAGTCAGGCTGACTGAAAATCACAGTGATGGTAGACACTGGTTTCTTTCACCCAGATTGACCTGCAGCCCTAGCCTAGGTTTCAGCCCCACCTCTAGCAGGGAGGAAGCTGGCAGGCACTGCACCAGCCTATCCAGGTAACCACAGGTACATTTGGCTGGCACAGACTGAATAATTGGAAGTCTACCAGGGCAACTGCTGTTATCTTGGACCTGCAATGCATAGATTGCTGCCCACACCTGCAGCTCCATCCCCACCCCAGGCAGGGGAGAAAGGGGCCTGAAGCTTCAGCAGTCTCTCTGGGCAACTACAGTCTAGGCCTGCATGAGTTGGATTATTCCACACAGCTGTGGCTCTGTCCCTACCCCTGGAAAAGGAGAAAGGTGGGAGAAGCTTCATTGGTCCTTGGGGCAATGATGGTAGCTTGAACCTCCACAGCTTATAGAACCAACCACATCCTTGGCTCCTACTACACAAACAGCAAGGGAGAAAGCAGGAAACCCTAAACTAAAGAGAAAAATGGCACCCAGAATAAATACATCTAGTAAGCCAGATGCCAAGACACCAACAAAAAAATCACAATCCACACCAAGAAACAGAAAGATATGGCCCAGTTAAAGGAACAAGCCTCCAGGTGACATAAAGGAGTTGAGACAACTCATCATAGATGTTCAAACAAATCTCCTTAATAAATTCAATGAGATGGCTAAAGAAATTAAGGATATTAGGAAGACATTGGATGAGCACAAAGAAGAGTTTGAAAGCAGAAATAGAAAAATAGCAGATCTTATGTCAATTAAAGGTGCAATAAATGAAATTAAAAAATACATTGGAATCATAGCAGATTTGAGGAGGCAGAAGAAAGGATTGGTGAGCTTGAAGAGATGGCCTCTGAAAGTGAACACACAAAAGAACAGTTGAAGAAAAGATTGGAAAAACTTGAAAAAGTTTTCAGGGAACTAAATGATAGCAAGAGATTTGCAAACATACATGTCATGGGTGTCCCAGAAGGAGAAGAAGAGGGAAAAGGGGCAGAAGGAATATTTGAAGAAATAATGGTAGAAAATTTCCCAACCCTATTGAAGTCATAGATATCTATGTCTAAGAAGCACAACATACTCCCATCTGAAAAAATCCAAATAGACCAACTCTGAGACACATACTAATCAGAATGTCAAGTGGCCAAAGATGAAGAATTCTGGGAGCAGAAAGAGAAAAGCAATGCATAACATGTAAGAGATACCCTATAAGATTAAGTGCTGATTTCTCACCAGAAACCATGGAGGCAAGAGGACAGTGGTACAATATACTTAAGATACTGCAAGAGAAAAACTTCCAGCCAAGAATCTTATATCCGACAAGATTGTCTTTCAAAAATGAGGGCGAGTTTAGAATATTCACAGATAAACAGAAACTGAGAGAGTTTGTAACCAAGAGACCTGCTTTGCAGGAAATACTAAAGGGTGTGTTACAGCTTGAAAAGAAAAGACAGGAGAGAGAGGCCTGGAAGAGAGTCTAGAAATGAAGATTATATCAATAAAAGTAACTAAAAGTGTCAAAAGAGTGGTGAAAATGAAATATGACAGATAAAACCCAAATATTCAGGAATAAACATAACCAATGATATAAAGCATTTGTATTCAGAAAACTACAACTCATTGTTAAAAATTTTTTTTTAAAAAGACCTAAATAATTGGAAGAATTTTCCATGGTCACGGATTGGAAGACTAAATATTAAGATGTCAATTCTACTCAAATTGATATACAGGTTCAATGCAATCCCAATAAAAATTCCTTCAGCATTTTTAAAATAAATGGAAAACATGATTATCAAATTTATTTGGAAGGGTAAGGGGTCCTGAATAGCCAGAAACATCTTAAAACGGAAAAGTGAAGTTGGAGGACTCTCATTTCTGGACTTTAAGTCCCATTACCTAGCTACAGTGGTAAAAACAGCATGGTACTGGCATAAAGACAGACACATAGACCAATGGAACTGAATTGATGGTTCAGAAACAGACCCTCACATCTATGGTCAAGGGATTTTTGACTAGCCTGTCAAACACACCCAGCTCTGGCAGAACAGTCCATTCAACAAATGGTGCTGAGAAAACTGGATATTCATAGCAAAAGAAAGAGTACCCTTGTCTCACACCTTATACAAAACAACTCAAAATGAATCAAAACCTAAATATAAAAGCAAGAACCATAAAGCTTCTAGAAGAAAATGTAGGAAAATATCTTCAAGACCTGGTGGTAGGTGGTGGATTCTTAAAGGAGATAAGAGGAGGACTAAGATGGACTGCTGGGGACAGATGTGGCTCAAATGGTTGGGCGACCGTCTCCCATATGGAGGGACCCGGGTTCGATACCCAGGACCTCCCGGTAAAAAAAAAAAAAAAAAAGATGGACTGCTGATATTTAATGTATGTAGAAGTTTTAATTAGCTTTACTGTAAAAGTGTGGAAATGTACAGAGTTGATGGTAACACATTATAGTGAGTAACAGCTGGTTTATAAATGGGGATGTGGGGGTCGGATGTGGCTCAACTGGTTGGGCGTCCGTTTCCCATATGGAGGGACCCGGGTTTGATCCTCAGGACCTCCCGGTAAAAAAAAAAAAAAAAAAAAAAATGTTATAAATGGGGATGTGGCTGAAAATGGTGGCCTAGGGATGAAATACCAGTTGATAGAAAGCTAGAGAATAATCTAGAGATTGAATAGGACAGTAAACCCAGAGGTGGATGAGAATTGTGATTGATGGTACAGGTGCAAGAGTGTCCTTTGTGAGCTAGAGCAGATGTACATCACTGTTGTAGGGTGGTGGGAATGTGGAGAAGCATGGGAAAAATACAACTGAAGTGACCTATGGACTGTGGTTAACAGTAATAATGTCATATTTTTGCATCTATGCCAAAGATGTACTGTGTTGATAATGGGGCAGTATGGAAAATGTGTGACAAATGTATGCTATGGACCTGCTAATAATCGGATGATATTATCTCATAATTTGTAACAAATGTTCCACCATAATCTGGTGTGTTGATAGAGGGGTGTTGTTTGGGAATTCTGCACATGTGCATAATTGTTTTGTAGCTTTACAACTTCTGTCATAAAAATATATTAAAAAAAAAAAAAAGGGTGGGTTGGGGGAAAAATACACCAAATGTAAGATAAGGACTATAATTAGTAGTAAGATTTTGACAATATTCTTCCGTAATTTGTAACAAATGTCTCACGACAATGCAAGATGTTGATGTAGGGTTGATGTATGGGACCCCTGTATGATGTTATGAATGTTTGTAAGTTCACAACTTTTACTATACACTTATTGTTTATGTATGTTCATGTATAAATGATATTTTAAAAAATAATAATAGCTGCGAATATTCTCGCTGTCCTGATTTTGTGATAATCAGGGTAGGCTAAGTATTCACTGTATTAGAAACCATGCATGTGTCCCCAGACCTAGTTTTTCTCCCTAGGTCTGGTTTTTAAAATGCTGGTGATAAACTAAGACTGATTTGTTATATGACCATCCTGTATGGGAAAAGACAGTAACATTGGGTATCTTTGGTCAACCTTGAGAGATATAGCAGAGGGACGGATGTGGCTAAGGTGGCTGGGCATCCATCTCCCTTATGGCGGGAACTGGGTTCGATCCCCAGGACCTCCCAGCAAAAATAAAAAAAGAAAAATATAGAAGACGTGTGGACTATCAGGCCCTGTGTGCGGGTTAGCTGCCAGGTCCCGCAAGCCATGCAGCAAGATGATGACATAAGAGGAGAGTGACACAAGGGAGAGCCAAGACGAGACGCACCAAAAAAACAGGAACTAAGGTGGCGCAGGCAGTAGGACACCTCTCTCCCATATTGGAGGTTCTGAGAATTGAATCCCAGTGAAGACAAGAGGAGAAGATAGGGCAGGAAATGGACACAGAGAGTTGCCCAGAGAATGGACACAAAAACAGCAAAAACTGGGGGTGGGGGTGGGGGAACAGGGGGCAGGGAATGGATAAAAGTAAATAAATAAATAAATCCTCAAAAAAATGTATAGGGGAGGAAGATACAGACTATTGTTAGTAGTAATACTTTGATGACGCTCTTTCATGATTTGTTAACAGATGTTTCACAACAATGCGGGGTTTTGTGTGTGTGGGAGTGATGTGTGGGAGCCCTGCATGATGTTATGCATGTTTGTTTTGTAAGTTCATGATGTTTACTGAAAACTTATAGTTTATGTATGTTCATGTATGAATGATATACTTCAATAAATTGTTTTATTTTATTTTATTTACTTATTTATTTTTAAAAGATTTTATTTATTTATTCATTTATCCCCCCCTTGCTGCTTGTGCTCGCTGGGTCAGCCAACCACGCCGTGTGGGCGGGCCAAACAAAAAATAAAAAACCATAAAAAATAAAAGGCTAAGAATACCAAACAAATTGCAAAAGAAAAAAAGTAATAATAGGGTGGGTTGGGGGAAAATACTTTGGTTAGTAGTAATATTTTGAGAATGCTCTTTAACCATTAGTTAAAAATGGTTAACAAAATAAAAAAGAAAAGAAAACAAAACAAAACAAAAATGTTTAAAAACAATGGAAGGTAGTGGTGGTAGGGTGAGGTATGAGAGCCCTGTATGATGTTATGTATGTTTGTTTTGAAAGTTCACAAGTATAACTATACACTTATTGTTTATGTATATTCATGTATGAGTGATATACTTCAATAAATTTTAAAAAATAATTTAAAAAACTCTATCTTTTAATCTAAAGTTTCTTTAAAAAATAAATAAATTAAAAACTCTATCTTCTAGGCTGGGGAATTAGGAATTAGTTTTTCCTATGATCCCCCATTTTAAACCTTTAAACAGCCTTAAAATAAATGTGATTAATAATCCTATTACTAAATTTCAGTAAATAAAGGAAAAGTCCTTGAAAGCTATGGAAAGATCTTTTCTAAATTAAAATTAAAACAAATTGAGCAATTTTAAGTATTCCGGAACCTAGCAGTCAGTATGCTTTTAAAGTCATTCACAATTTTAGGATTTCATTGAAGAAAAGAGGTTTTAGCCTTCTGTGAAGGAATAAAGAACATTCTTCATAAACCATAATTGTTTCAATTTTATTTAGCTTGGATGTTATCTACCTAAGGTTTATAGGATACCAATTAAATAAATTAACATTATATGTATTAAATCTTTAAAATGAAGGTTGTAAGCTCATGTCTAATAAAATTAAGTTGAAGAAGGAAATGTAGATCTGTCCTCTTTTAAATGGATAAAGTAAATTTCATTGGTTACTAATTGTAATTTAATAAGCTTATTTAAAGGTGAAGTAACTAGTCTATGTGGTTATGGTTGATTCTAAGAAGTTTGTAAACACATTGTCTAATCTGATGTACTTAAATGGCAAATTCCAGAGGGCCATTATTAAATAGAAACCTAAACTGATATTAATAACAGTAGCTTCATAACAGAGGAACCTGTGAGAAGCCACCGCAATCTGTATATTACACTGGTGGTAAAGAAAGATAATCCTGATTCCATTGGGAATCTTAGATTTTCAAAAATGTATTAGCCAAAGGGGTGCTGATGTAAAATACCAGAAATTGGTTGGTTTTTATAAAGGGTATTTATTTGGGGTAGAAGTCCACAGTTACGAGGCCATAAAGCATAAGTTGCTTCCCTCACCAAAGTTTATTGCCACATGTTGGAGCAAGATGGCTGCTGATGTCTGCGAGGGTTCAGGCTTCCTGGGTTCCTCTCTTCCTGGGACTCTGTTTCTCTCTGGGCTCAGGTCCTCTGTTTCCTCACAAGGTCAGCTGTAGACTATGAGGCTCTCTAGCCTTTGCCTCTCTCCACAAGGCCAGCTGTGAACTGCAAGGTGAATGGCTTGTCTCTTTTCCCCCGGGGCCTTCTCGCCTTCCTCATGACCAAACTCCTCTGTATGCTTACTTCCTGAAGCTCCAGGAAGTAACTCAAAAAACTCTAACTCAAAAAACCCCAACTCTGTCCTTTGCCATGTCTTTTATCTTTGAGACCCCAGCCACCAGGGGGCGGGGTGCAATGACCTACTGACATGGCCCATCAAAGCCTTAATCATAACTTAATCATGCCCAGATGAACAGACCAGTTTACAAGCATAATCCAATATCTATTTTTGGAATTCATATCTATAACAAACTGTCACAAGAAAGTAATGGAAAAAGTAGTTTTTCCTGTACTGTTGAATTAAAATGCCTGTAATTAACATCATCATGTTAAAGATGTAGAAGTAAAAAGCAAAGTACTAAAATAGTTAAGTTCATTTGATATGTTATACATTGCATTGGAAGTGTTTAAAAAGTATATAAAAATTAAGAGATAGGGGATGGATGTGGCTCAAATGGTTGGGCGTCCATTTCCCATATGGAGAGGCCTGGGTTCGATGCCCAGGACCTCCAGGTAAAATAAAAGAAGAAAAATATAGAAGGCACACAGGCCGCCAGGCCCCCGTGTGTGGGTGCACCAGGCTCCACCGAGCCATGCAGCAGGATGATGACGTAACAGGAGAGTGACACAAAGGGAGAGCCAAGACAAGACGTACCGAAGAACCAGTAACTGGGGTGGCGCAGGTGGCAGAATGCCTCTCTCCCACATGGGAGGTTCCCAGGATTGAATCCTGGTGAAGACAGGAGAAGGATGAGAGGAGAGGGCAGGAAATGGACACAGAGAGTTCCCCAGTGAATGGACACAAAAAAACAGCAAAAACGGGGTAGGGAAGGTGGGGTTAAAAATGGATAAAAGTAGGGGGGCCAATGTGGCTCAAATGGTTGGGCGTCCATCTTCCACATGGAGGGACCTGGGTTCGATCCCCGGGAACTCCCGGTAAGAAAAATAAATAAATTAATTAAAAAAAAAAAAAAAAAGATAAAAGTAAAACAAATAAATAAATCTTAAAAAAAAAAACTAAGAGATCGATTTCAATATCATAAAACTCTCTTGTGCATTCAAACCAGGCCTTCAGTATACCACATGGTGCCTCTCCATTTGAGTTATTGTCTAGGTCAGTCACTATGTCCCCTAAAACAGTAAAAGTGTCTGCTATGTCTCTGAACATACTCCTGAAGTGGATAGAGAGTACATTGCAGTTTCAGACTCCTGCAGCAGCCAGTGATGGCTCAATATGGCCAGATGTACAATGGACATTGCCTCAAGACTGAGTCTGTTTCATAGTGCCAAAAGGCACAATGCACCAGGCTATTGAAACACTGAGGCCTACTTTCTTAGCCCTACTCTAGGATCAATGGTGCTGCAGCATGCTGACTGTGTGAAGGACATATTAAGTGGAGCAATAATTATCAGAGTAATGTGAGTAGAACTTAAACCAACACAATTGGCATTATGACCTGCTCCCATGGAGAGATAACATGTATGGTATTGCATAGCTTAGATTTATTAACTGCAGCTCAAAGAGGAACTTGTGCATTGATTACTATTATGTACTGTACCTATATACCTGATGATTATGATAATATCTCTTCTATTCTAGATCATATGCAGAGGGATATTGAACATGTTAAAAATCTTGGTAAATTTAATTCATTTTCTAACTAGTTAATGAACATACCTATAAGATAAAGAGTTGGCTCTCAAGTTTTGTCTTTATTTTGCTTGCCATATGCTTATCTTGCTGTTGCCTTTGTGAGTTTATGTTTAGGGCAGTGCTTTTCCTACCTCTCTTAGCTGCTAGGCATAACCACCACATGGGAAATCGGGTTAGCAATTTATACCAAACTCCTTAGAGTTAACCAACAGCATAAAAGAACCCAAGGAAAAATGCTGTTTACCATCAACATCGGGAGGATGCAACCTCTGAAGGCACCTGACCTTTCTCACTCTCATGGTCCAGTATATCATGGCTGGCCCCCTTTTTGGGCCCACTTACCACCGTCTACTTTATCCTTTTAATGGGACCATGTGTCTTAAATTCTAACTAAATTTATTTCTTCCTGAATCACTGCCTTATTAGCCATGCAGGAATTTCATACAGCTCCAACCATGACGCTGGACCCATCTTCCCTCAACCACAAAAGAATAGCCAGAGGGTTTACACTCTGTCAGCAGGGCCTACTGCCCCTAACCAGCAGGAAGCAGCTACAGAAGAATGACCTTAGCCCTTCAGCTTCCCCTTAAGAATAAGGCTGTAAACTCTCTGGGGTGGTGGTGGGGAGTTGAAGCAGGTTAGTTTAGAGAAAGGGAAGATTTGGGTCACATCTGAAGACCCAGCAGACAACACGGCTGTGAGAACCCCACCTAGAAACCTCCTGAGGGATCTTGCAAGACCCTGGCCACAAGAATTCCATTCAGGGTCAAGGGAAAGTCCCAGATACCCTCTGAAGGCCTCACCATTGGCCCTCTGAGAACTAACAGGTAGGACAACCAATTGGAACAGCAAACAGCTGGGGCCCCTCCCCAACATTATGAAGGGGGAGGAGGAAAGGCTTTAAAAAGCCCTGACCTGGGGCCCCACGTGCATGTCTCACTTTCTTGAACTGTGTACTTTTCTCATTTTGTTTCTTAATAAACTCTACTCCTTTGCCTACCTTGTGGTGTGACATTAAATTCTTTTATGTGACTCAAGCCAACAACCTAGAAGCCCAAAACCCAGAGCCTTCTGCTAACACTTAGGGGATGCATTTTAAATTAATGTAATTTTATAACCATGTAACATTTACATGGTTCTAAAATAAAATCTAATAAACTAGGTATTTTTTAAATAACAGCAGTATTTATGTATTTTTCTCCCCTCCCCCACCCTGTTGTGTTTGCTGTCTGTGCCCATTTGCTGCGTGATCTTCTGTGTCTGTTTCCTTTTTTTTTTTTTTTTTTGTCTTCTCATTTTCTCCTCTAGGCTTCACCGAGATTCGATCCTGGGGTCCTCCGATGTGGGACAGAGGTACCCTGTCACTTGTGCCACCTCAGTTCCTGTCATGTCTTGCCTAGACTCTCCTGTGTCTCTCTTTTGTTGTGTCATCATCTTGCTGTGTCGCTCGCCATACAGGCCTGGCACTCATTTACCAGGAGGACCTGGGGATCAAACCCTGGTCCTTCCATATGGTAGATGGAAGCCCAGTCTCTTGAGCACATCTGCTTCCCTAAACTAGGTATTTTCAGTAAAAAACATTTCTTCTTCTGTCCCTTCTACTTTGTTGCCCCTCCCTACAGAAAAAAATTTGAATATTGTTTTTCCTTGGGATATAATTCATACATCATAATATTTAACCTTTAAAGTATACAATTAAGTGTTGTTTAGTTTATTCACAATGTTGCGCGACCATCACCACTATCTCATTCCAGATCATTTTTTAAAAAGATTTATTTCTTCCCCTACTCATTGTTTGCACTCACTGCCTGCCCTCTGTGTGCTCTCTGTGTCTGCTCATCTGAGAACCAAACCTGGGAACCAAAGCTGGGACCTCCCATGTGGGAGGCAGGTGCCCAAATTCTTGAGCCACATCTACTTCCCCAGATCATTTCTATCATCCCCAAAAGAAACCCTGTACCCATTTAGCAGTCACTCCCCATACCCTACTGCCTCACAGAGGTTGGCAACCACTAATCTATTTTCTTTCTGGATTTGCCTGTTCTGGATATTTATATAAATGAAATCATAAAATGTGTGACTTTTTGTAACCAGCTTCAAGTTAGCATCATGTTTTCAAGGTTCATTTATTTTGTATCATGAATCAGTACTTCATTCTTTTTTATGGCTAAATAGTATACCATTGTAAGGCTATAAAATATTTTGTTTACCCATTCATCAATTGATGGACAAATAATCTGTTGTTATTTCCACTTTTTGTGTATTATGAATAATATTGCTATGATCATTGGTGTACAAGTTTTATGTGGACATGTTTTCAATTCTCTTATATATATATATCTAGTGTGACACTTTGAGATTATTTATGAATCCCAAAAAAGAGAAATTATGTTTGTAAACTAATCTATTCCTCTGGGTGTGACATCCTTTGGATGCATTAGATTCAGCTGACATGTCTTGATTAAATTACCTGTTAAGATAAGGGCTTTGATTTGACCACGTCAGTAGGGAATGACTCAGAAATAGTCCCTGCCCCCTTGGTGGGCTGATACAAATGGACACACACTCAAGAAGACACACAGAAGAGGAGAGAACTCTGTCATTTCGGTCCTGTCATGTGACAGAAAAGAGAAGGCTCAAACAGCTAAAGCTGTGGAAGAGAAAGAAGCCATTTGCCTGATAGTTTGCAGCTGAGCAGTTGAGCAGCCGAGAAAGCCTGGAAAGAAATGAGTCCTATACCAGACCGATATAGGAAGCCCTGAGAGACAAGCCCTAAGCCAGCCTACAGCTGAGATTGGAAGAAGCTGGGCCCATGGAGACTTGAGGAAGAAGAGAGACCAGGCAGAGATTGCCCGCCATCTTGCCTGAACACGTGGCAGCTGACTTTGGTGAGAAAGTACCTCTTATGGTACCTTGAGTTGGACTTTCCACAGCCTTGGGACTGTAAGCTTTTGCCCCAAATAAATACCCTTTATAAAAGCCAACAGATTTCTGGTACTTTGCTTCAGCAGCCTTCTGGCTGACTAATACACCTAGATATGGAATTGCTGAGTTATTGATAACCCTTTAAAAAAAGTGTTTAGTTTATCCTTCCATTAAAAAAATGTGTACATTAAAAATGGATTTATAAATATCCACTTTCTTAGATAAATGGTAATATCACACGCATACTTGTTTCTTGCCTTGCTTTTTTTTTCAGTTAAAATATATCTTTGAATGTGAATATTCTCACTGACCTGATTTTGTGATAATCATGGTAGGATAAACATTCGCTATATTAGAAACCATGCATGTGTCCCCAGACCTAGCTTTTCTCCCTAGGTCTGATTTTTAGAATGCTGGTGATAAACTAAGACTGCTTTGTTATATGACCATCCTGTATGGGAAAAGACTGTAACTTTGGGTATCTTTGGTCAACCTTAAGAGATATAGCAGGGGGATGGATGTGGCTCAGGTGGTTGGCTGTCCTTCTCTCATATGGAGCGACCTGGGTTCGATCCCCGGGACCTCCCAGTAAAAATAATAAAAGAAAAATATAGAAGGCGCGTGGGCCGTGCGGCCCCGTGTGTGGATGTGTCAACCGGCCCTGTGAGTGGGTGAGCCGCCAGGCCCCATGAGCCATGCAGCAAGATGATGACGTAACAGGAGAGTGACACAAGGGAAAGCCAAGACGAGATGCACCAAAAAACCAGGAACTAAGGTGGCACAGGTGGTAGGACGCCTCTCTCCCACATTGGAGATTCTGAGGCTCCAATCCCAGTGAGGACAGGAGGAGAAGGATGAGAAGAGAGGGCAGGAAATGGACACAAAGAGTTGCCCAGAGAATGGACACAAAAACAGCAAAACCTGGGGGTGGGGGGAATAGATAAAAGTAAATAAATAAATCCTTAAAAAAATGCGTAGGGGAGGAAGATACGTACTATTGTTAGTAGTAATACTTTTTTTTTTTTTTTTTTTTTTAAGGTTTATCTCTTTTTTTAAAAAATTTATTTTTTATTGTGGGTGAAAATCAAAATTTTCACAATACATACTAACATTTGCAAAATGATATATAAATATATATGCATATATGTGCATTTGCTTACAAAAATGTTATTTATATATATATAAATATATTTTGAGAGGTACTTAGTAGTAATACTTTGATGATGCTCTTTCATTATTTGTTAACAAATGTTTCACAACAATTCAGGGTGTTTGTGTGTGTGTGGGGGTGATGTGTGGGAGCCCTGTATGATGTTATGAATGTTTGTTTTGTAAGTGCACAATATTTACTGAACACTTATAGTTTATGTATGTTCATGTATGAATGATATACTTCAATAAATTGTTTAAAAAATAAATAAAATATATACTTGGAAACAAAAATCATAAACAGAAAGGTATAGCTTAGAAATCAGTTCATATCAATATACTGAGATACTTCTCACCTCTTTTTATAGCTACATGGTTAGGATGTGCCAAGCTTTATTCAGTCAGGGTATAAGGTATTTTCTGTAAACATGCAACTTCTCCAAGTAAAAACAACTGTGTTTAGGCCATTAACATATCTTATACTTAATACTATTTTTGGATTTATTTCTCCTTTTATATTTGTTGCTTTCTGTTTATCATACCTTTTAAATTTTATTATTATTTTTAATTTTGCTTATTTTGAACTTCCATTCCTGCTTTCTATTGTCTTGATTGGCTTTGGGGTTCCTTTCTTTTTTAAGACTAAATTTTAATCTTGGCAGTGTGACATTTGCTTTATTACAATTTTTATCTGTGATTCTTTTATTTCAGAAGCTGGAGATCATCTTTTCATTAAGTTATAGTTCCTTCCCCTTCCTCCAATTTAGGAATAATTTGGGTAAGTTAATATGAAATTAATTTTTTATTTACATATCATAATTTAAGTGTACATAAAGCACTCAAAATCGTAGCTTACAATGTACCAGGCTTTTGAAACAAAATAACATTTTCATCATAACCTTTTTGTACTGTAAAAAATATTCTCTATATATGCTTACTACCAAAAGATAGTCTCTTGAATATTCCTATTATTAGGAAATATATACCAAATATTTAGCCATGATATCTGTAACTTACCTGCAAATGATTTGGGAAAATAATTATATATATATATATATATTTATATATAATTATAAACTGTCTTGGTAGAAAGAGAAAGAAAATGGTTTTTTAAAATGGCCAAAAATGTTAACAATAGGTAAATCTGGGCAAAAGGTATATGGCTGTTTTTTGTACTATTTTAATTTTTGCATAAGTTTGGAATTATTTCCAAATAAAAAGTTTAAAAACTCCATATTAAACAAAAAATTTAGGGGTCGGATGTAGCTCAACTGGTTGGGCGTCCGTCTCCCATATGGAGGGACCCGGGTTCGATCCCTGGGACCTCCCGGTAAAAAAAAAAAAAAAAAAAAAAGATTTAAAAGAGAGTCTCCTTTTGTGAAATTTCCTGTGCATGTCAAGTAAAACAACTATCTTAGCATCTCTGATGGTATCTGGGTGCCACCCAGTGTTCAATTTCTGCAACTACTAATCTTACAAATTCAAACCCAAGTTCTCAAAACCGCATTTGGAAATGCATTTTTGTTGATTTCTTTGTGGTGGCAATGTAAGATTATGAAAAGAATGTGTGTGATATCAAAATTAGTATAAAAATAACCACATGCTACTAAAAATATGAAAAACAAACTCATGCATTGTGACTTCAAATGCAGATTTCTGCCTCTTAAATTTTATCAAAATCTCAAGAGGACAGCTGGAGCATACATAGGACACTCTGATCGGTGCACAGACTGGTCAAAACTATCTATGATAATTACAGGGCAAAGAATTCATTTAAAACATGTATTTACAGGAGGTAAAGTGGCCACAGTGGGAAAACTAATAACACATTTCCCCCCCTTTTCACAGATGTTGTGGTCTTTTACCCAAGAAAATTCCATTACAACAAAAGAACAAAGTGGGTTTAACATTTGAATTAAGATAATACAGTATCATCATTTTTTAAAAAGAAACATAATACTTTATGACAAACAGTCTGCTTTAACAAATGTCACTCATACTTCTTCATGAGTTGTGAAATTGCATAACAATCCTCAGAAAAATTGGAATGTAAAATGTTGAGTTTACCTTAGGTAACCTTAATGTCTTCGCTATCATCTCCAATGTATCAGATTGGATTTTGGCATCATCTCCAGGAACAAATGTAAGCTACCTCTGACAGCAGTTTGTACAGAAAGTTCACTATATGCCTTTGGATGTCCAGCTTCATCAGCAAAGAATTGTAAAATTATATCACTTTGTTATCCAGTAGCCTGGTTGTCCCACCTGTATAATGGCTGAAGTCGTTTTATCCAAGCCCTTTTTCTCAATTTTCTCCTGACCATCAAAACACTTTGCTTCTGGGGAGCAGATGTAGCTCAAGTGGCTAAGTGCCTCCTTCCCATGTATGAGGTCCTGGGTTTGATCCCTGGTACCTCCTAAAAAAAAACAACAACAAAAAAACCATATTGCTTCTAACTGCCCATTTAGGTTACCTGGATCTACCGGTCCATCCCTTGGAACACTAGTTCTTTTATCTCAGACTTGTTTTCGTACTTACCTCTGGACCTATTTTTGTCTTTGTTGGTGGACATGCCAGGAGGGTACACGGGTCCAGCAGTCATGGCAGCCTGGTGGCATGTAAGCCTACAATTGAAGTTTTCTTTTCCCCTCTATTTTTTTTTTTCAAGCTATACATTTTATTTCTCTTTTCTTAATGAACTCTCTTTAAACTTAACCAGGTATATTTGATGAAGTCTAACATTAATCTTTACTTCCACCTTCTTCCTGAATCTAAAATGCTTTCATTTCAATCATCCTTCTTTCATTTTTATGTTAACATTATCTAGTTGCTCATGGTCCCTTCTTGCATCTCATTCATTCTGGGTTTGATTTTCTTCTTGAAGTATATCCGTTAATAATTTTTTCAGCAACTTTCAGTAAGTGATTAATTCAGTCTTTTTGTGTTTTTTTTTTGCATGAAAATGTTTTCATTTTGTCTTCTCTCATGAATGAGCTGTGTATTGATTTCTAGATTGACAATTATTTTCCCACAGCAGTTGGAAGGCATTCCATTGTCTCCTGGACAATGTAAAGTCAATTTAAAGTACTGTTGTAAAGTCTACTATCAGTTTAATTGTTTCTTTTTCCCCCTCCGGATTCTTTTTAGACTTTCTCTGTTTTGTGTGTGTTTTTCAGTTTCACTAAGGTGAATGGAGCAATGAGCTTATTTTGATTTTTTTTTCTGATTTGGACCAAAGTAATCCCTGAAAGCAGGTATTCATATCTTTCACCAAGACTGGAAGGTTTTCTGCCATTTATCTTTTCATTCTTTCTTTCTGGAATTCTTTCTTTTCTGGAATATGGAAACATATTCTAAATGTTTACCCTTTTCACCATATCTTCCCTGACTCCTAATCTCTTGGTCATAATCTCTTCTGTTTATCTCTCTGTGGTATTTTTAAGTGGTTTCCTCAGATCTACCTTCTAGATCACCAATTCTCTCTTTGTAGTACAGTACTAGAAAAACCCAGTATAGCTTAAATATTAAGGCATTATACTATACCTTATAATGTTAGAAAAATTCAATATAACTCTTGCTTACCTGTCAGGAGGCACACAGAGCTACAGATTTAACATTAACCAGATTTAGCTCCACCAAGAATGTATAACTATGCACTTCCTCATCTTTACTCACATCCATTGTTATCTGTACTTTCACATTGGTACCAACCCCCATCCTTATCATCCCAAGATTACTGGACCCTAGGTACTATGGGTATTTTAAGATTAAAGCAAAAACTAATTTTCCTGGACCCTCCTTAGGAATATCACACCGATAATTAACTTCCTTTGTCTCAACTGTTATAAAATCCATGAGAAAAACTGTATCAGTTAGGCATTGTTTATGAATTCCAAAAATAGATATTGGATTATGTTTCTAAACTGGTCTGTTCCTCTGGGCATGTTCCCCTTTGATTGTATTAAGATCTGAGGTTTCACTTTTACTTGATTAAATTATGATTAAGGCTTTGATTGGGCCATGTCAGTAGGACATTTAGTCCCTGCCCCCTTGGTGGGTGGTGACTCACAGGGAAAATGATAGGGCAGAAGAGAGAGTTGGAGTTTTGATGCTGGAGCCCCGGGAAGTAAATACATAGAGAAGCAGATATGTGAGGAAAGAGAGAAAGCTCCTGATAGTCTACAGCTGACCTTATGAAGAGAGCAGAGCAGCTGAGCCTGGAAAGAAACAAGCCCTGGGGAGACAGACAAGCCTTATGCTAACCTACAGCTGAGAAAGGAAGGAACTGGGACCATGGAGCCTAAGGAGGAAGAGGAAGCCTGAACCCTGACAGATATCAGCAGCCATCTTGCTCCAACATGTGGCAACAGATTTTGGTGAGGGAAATAACTTATGCTTTATGGCCTTGTGACTAAGCTTCTACCCCAGATAAATATACTTTATAAAAGCCAACAGATTTCTGGTAATTTATATAAGCATCCCTTTGGCTGACTAATACAAAAACCCTGAACGGTGAGGCTGGTTTGATATTGTACATCTCCAGTCTTCTGCGGAGAATAAATCCTCTTTTTCTTCCTAGACTAGTTCAGTGTGTCCATCTGTCCTGCCATGTGGAGTGAAAGAACCCAGCTGAGGATCACTCCAGCTTCTCTTCATTTTCAGTTTTTTTTTTAATGGGATGTTTTGCTTACCCATTCTTTTTTTTTTTTTTTTTTTTTTTAATTTCAACAACTATTTTTCACTTCTCAAATTCTATTAGAATCTTTTCAAAACTTTTTTTCCAAATTTGCTTCCCCCCCCACCCCCGCCAATAGGGTCTTACTCTTTTCCTTAGTTTTCTTTCTTTAAAATGTCTTTAATAATTTTATTTATTTATTTATTATTATTATTTTTTAAGATTTTATTTATTTATTCATTTATCCCCCCCTTGCTGCCTGTGCTCGCCGGGTCAACCAACCACGCCGTTAGGGCGGGCCCGCCCCCACCAGGAGGCCCCGGGAACCGAACCCAGGGCCTCCCACATGGTAAACGGGAGCCCTACTGACTGAGCCACAGCCGCCTCCCATCTTTAATAATTTTAAAGACACTTATTTTATTCTCAGATTATATTTTTTTTATCTGAAGTTCTGGTAGTTGTGTTCACTGGCTCTCACTTATGGTGGAATATTTACTTGTGCTTTAACAATTTTTTACAGTAAACTCCTCTTTAATGGGGGTTTATGTTTTCTGTCTATGGCCTGACATTATTGAACAGAAAAGCCTAGATTTTTGCAAGGAGCCCAGGGGTATACCATTTTATGTTAATTTCTCACCTGGTGGCTGGGGGTGGAGTTCCTGGATCCTGAAAATTTTACACCAAAATTGGGTGAGATATTAGGCCCAGGGTTAAAAAATTCTCAAAAATGATCTGTTTTAGTTTTTAAAATACGCCCCCCGCCCCTTGTTGTTTTGCGTTCGCTGTTTGCACTCTGTGTCAGTTTGCCATGTGCTTTCTGTGTCTGCTTTTTTTTCTCTTTAGGAGGCACTGGGAACCAATCCCGGGACCTCTGGTGTGGGAGAGAGGCACCCAATCACCCGAGCCATCTCATCTCCCCAGTCTGCTGCGTCTCTCACTGTCTCTTCTCTGCGTCTTGCTTTGTTGCATCATCTTGTAGTGCCAGCTCTCTGTGGTGTGGGCTGAAGGATCTGTTTTTAATCCAGTGTCCAGAACAGAGCCAGACAAGCTTTCTTGACATCTTCCTGAGTTGGTAGACACACTTCATTCTGGTCCACTCTTTCACTGAAGGTATCAGCCTTCAAAGGTCTCCATTTATGCACCTCCAAGTTTTGTCTCCAGTCCCTTTGCTGCTTCCAGGACAGCCACAGGATTATCTATTGTGCTTACTTCCTCGGTTTTCCATTCCCTCTTCACTCTGGCACTTAGGAATTCTCCTTTCTAACCTGTGAGTTTAGCCACTCATTTAAGAGGATAATTGTTTTAGCAATTTTTCTTTGAATGGGAGAGTAGATTTTCCTAGTCCTCCCTCTTACTTGAACTGGGAGACTTGGTGTTGTTAAAAGATAATTTTCAAAAAGAATAAAATCATGACCTATATAAATGAACATGTGTTTCCGACTGTATTTAACTCATTATTAATAAGGGAACAGATAAGACGTTATAACCAGTTCAGAGGAGAAGTCAAAGAAATACATATTTATTTGGAGTAAGATTGAAATGAATTTACAATGGACAGGTTTTTCCTATGGGGAGGAGAAAGGTCAATTGAAAACTCCACCTGACAGAATTATTTGCATGTCTATAGACAAGAGTTATTGTGTATTGCTATCACTTACCTCCAATTCACAGAATTGTAATCAGATAACCCAATGACCCTAAATAGTGCATTTTCCATTGGAGATACTCAATAATCTTTTTTTTTTTCCTATTTTCAAAAATTTTCCTTACAACCTTCAATTTTATAATAATTTTTCAGAGAAGATTTGGATATTTATTTTCATAATGGAAGAAAACAGCATTTTCTTCTCTGTCTTATGCTCAGATAATGGAGCTTAATTTGTGGAGTTGTAACCGGATTTTGTCTAGGTCCTTGGCTAAACTGCAGGAAATGAATTTCAAGGGCACACCATGTTGATTAGGCCAGTAATTTATTAAGGTAGGGAGAGAAGAGAATTGGGAGAAAATAACAGATCATAGGGCCCAGGTAGAGAGGAAGGGGCTGAAGAGTGATAAAGAGGGCTGATTTACAGACTACAATTTCCCATTATAGATTATAAATGCCCAGGTTTTACTTGCGTGTTGATTCGTGTGGGGGCAAAGAAGGCCAGAATACAGCACAAACAGGAACTGGGACAGGGCAAAAGCAAGAGAGAAAGAGAGATTCGGCCTTTGCACTTGCTTTTTAAACCATTAATTATTCTGCCCCTTTGCTAATGGCATGGGAGGAATCCCAGCTGTTTGCTGTTTTGATTGATTACCCCACCCATCAATCCCCCAGGAGGGCCCAATGATAAGGTCCGTGGAAAATATCTGGGGCTTTTCCTGATTTCCAGAGGAAATCTTGTTCCTAATGGCAGAATCTCATGATAGTCTTCTAGCAGCTATCATGGGGGTATTGATGTCCATGTGGACTTCTTCCCAGGTTTCAGACCTATCTATTGATTCTCTATTTTACTAGCCTGCTTCATTCCCCACTCAGAAAGTTTATACCTTTATTCTTAAAGGGGTGCTGAAGGATAATGGTCATTCTTCTGTAATTACTTCTTGCTGGTTAGGGGCAGTAGGCCCTACCTGATCAGGTGTAAAACCCTCTGTCTCTTCTATCACGGTTGGAGGAAGATGGATCTGACATCCTGGGTGAAGCTGGATGAAGTCCCCATATTGCTAACAAGATGTTGATTTTGGAAGAAATAAGTTGATTAGAATTTTGAGGATATATGGTCCCACTGTGAGGATACTGGACCACAAAAGTAGAAAAGGTGCCTAGAAAGGCTGCATCTCCCTGAAGTTGGTGGGTTTCATTTTGCAGGTTTTGAATACCCTTTAGGACTGTTCAGAGTGATTTACGTAGAGGTGGCATTCTTCCTTAAGGAAAGGACACATTCCTCTCTGTGCTACTGTTAGCATGTCAAATACCCTGCAATTTTGCAGCACCGCAGCAGCAAGAGAGTCTGCTTGCTGTTTTAGAGCTTCTAAGGCATGGCTGGTTTCGTTTATGCCATTAGTTAGCTCTAGGGAGTGACTGAAATAGATAATGGGGTTTGGTATAAATTGCCAACCCCAGTTTTTGATGGTGGTGATTATGCCTAAGGTAGCTAAAAGGGGGATGAGAAGAGACATTGCCTTTTTAGTTATTATACTGGAAGAAACAAATGAAAACAGACAAGGTTTCTTAAAGGGTGTTGGGTTAGAGACACAGACACTATTTAGCTTTGTTTCTTGAAGAGGTATTTCAGGCTGTCCAATGACTGGCACTTGTATGTCCCATCAGATGCTTTTGGTGAGCTGACACTTCCTTGGGCAGCTGGCTTCACTCAAGATAAGTGCACCAAGCTGGGAATTCCTTCAAATTTCTTTTTTCTTTTCTTTTTTTTTTTTTTTAACTTTATTTCGTACATTTAATAATTGAAAACATAAACAATTAAAAACTAAAAAGTAAACACAGATGAATAAATATATACATTTCTCAATTAAATGTAATGGAAACATGTAAATTTTTTTTTTTTTTTGAATCAAACAATATATTACACAATATATTTGGTTCATAGTAATGCATTCATACAGTATTTGTCCTTTTGTGTCTGGCTTGCTTCATTCAACATAATGTCCTCCAGGTTCATCCATGTTGCCATATGCTTGATGACTTCATTTCTTCTTACAGCTGCATAATATTCCATCGTGTGAATAGACCACAGTTTGTTTATCCATTCTTCTGGTGATGGACACCTGGGTTGTTTCCAACTTTTGGCAATGGTGAATAATGTGGCTATGAACATCGGTGTGCGGATGTCTGTTCGTGTCACTGCTCTCAGTTCTTCTGGGTATATACCCAGTAGTGGTATTGCAGGGTCACATGGCAAGTCTATATTTAACTTCTTTAGGAACTGCCAAACAGTCCTTCATAGTGGTTGTACCATCCTGCATTCCCACCAACAGTGAAGAAGTGTTCCTATCTCTCCACATACTCTCCAACACTTGTAGTTCTCTGTCTTTTTAATAGTGGCCATTCTGATAGGTGTGAAATGATATCTCATTGTAGTTTTGATTTGCATTTCCCTAATCATGAGTGATGTTGAGCATTTCTTCATGTGTTTTTTTGCCATTTGTATTTCTTCTTCAGAGAAATGTCTATTCAAGTCTTTGGCCCATTTTTTAATTGGGTCATTTGTCTTTTTATTGTTGAGTTGTAACATCTCTTTATATATCCTAGATATTAAACCCTTATCAGATATGTGATTTCCAAATATTTTTTTCCCATTGAGTTGGCTGCCTTTTCACCCTCCTGACAAAGTCCTGTGAGGTGCAAAAGTGTTTAATTTTGAGGAGGTCCCATTTATCTACTTTTTCTTTTCTTGCACATGCTTTGGGTATGAGGTCCAAGAAACCACCACCTACTACAAGGTCTTGAAGATGTTTCCCTACATTTTCTTTTAGTAGTTTTATGGTCCTGGCTTTTATATTTAGATCTTTGATCCATTTTGAGTTGATTCTTATATAGGGGGTGAGATAGGGGTCCTCTTTCATTCTTTTGGTTATAGATATCCAGTTCTCCCAACACCATTTGTTGAAGAGACTGTTTTTTTCCCATCAGTGTGGGCTTGGAAGGTTTGACTGTATAGGTAAGGGTTTATTTCTGGAATCTCAATTCTATTCCACTGATCGATATGTCTATCTTTATGCCAGTACCATGCTGTTTTGACCACTGTAGCTTTGTAATATGTTTCAAGGTCAGGCAGTGAAATTCCTCCCACATTGCTCTTCTTTTTTAAGAATACTTTTGGCTATTCAGGTGCACTTACCCTTCCAGATGAATTTGGTAATTGCCTTCTCTAATTCTGTAAAGTAAGCTGTTGGGATTTTGATTGGTATTGCATTGAATCTATAAATCAGTTTGGGCAAGATTGACATCTTCACGATATTTATTCTTCCAATCCATGAACCCGGAATGTCTTTCCATTTGTTTAGGTCTTTTTAAATTTCTTTTAGCATTGTTTTGTAGTTTTCTGCATATAGGTCCTGTACTTCCTTGGTTAAATTAACTCCTAGGTATTTGAGTCTTTTTGTTGCTATTGAAAATGGAATTTTCCTCTTGATTTCCTCCTCAGATTATTCAGTACTAGTGTACAAAAACATTACTGATTTTTGCGTGTTGATTTTATATCCTGCCACTTTGCTGAACTCATTTATTAGTTCAAGTAGCTTTGTTGTGGATATGTCAGGATTTTCTAAATACAGGATCATGTCATCCGCAAACAGTGAGAGTTTTACTTCCTCTTTTCCTATTTGGATGCCTTTAATTTTTTTGTCTTGTCTAATTGCCCTAGCTAGAACTTCTAGTACAATGTTGAATAACAATGGTGACAGTGGGCATCCTTGTCTTGTTCCTGATCTTAGGGGAAAAGCTTTCAACCTTTCGCCATTGAGTATGATGTTGGCTGTGGGTTTTTCATATATGCCTTTTATCATATTGAGGAATTTTCCTTTTATTCCTATCTTTTGAAGTGTTTTTATCAAAAAAGGATGTTGGATTTTGTCGAATGCCTTTTCTGCATCTATTGAGATGATCATGTGTTTTTTTTCCTTCAATTTGTTAATGTGGTGTATTACATTGATTGATTTTCTTATGTTGAACCAGCCTTGCATGCCAGGAATAAATGCCACTTGGTCGTGATGTATAAGTCTTTTGATATGCTGTTGGATTCGATTTGCAAGTATTTTGTTGAGAATTTTGCATCTATGTTCATGAGAGAGATTGGTCTGTAATTTTCTTTTCTTGTGGAATCTTTATCTGGCTTTGGTATTAGGGTGATGTTGGCTTCATAAAATGTGTTGGGTAATTTCCCTCCTCTTCAATTTTTTGGAAGAGTTTAAACAGGATTGGCGTTAACTCTTTTAGAAATGCTTGGTAGAATTCACCTGTGAAGCCATCTGGTTCTGGACTTTTCTTTGCTGGGAGATTTTTGATGACGGATTCAATCTCCTTAATTGTGATTGGTTTGTTAAGTTCTTGTATTTCTTGTTGTGTCAGTGTAGGTTGGTTATGAGTTTCTAGAAATTTGTCCATTTCATCCAGGTTGTCTAGTTTGTTGGTATATAGTTTCTCATAATATCCTCTTATGATTCTTTTTATTTCTGTGAGGTCATTTGTAATTTCCCCCCTTTCATTTCTGATTGTATTTATTTGCATTTTCTCTCTTTTTTACTTTGTTAGTCTAGTGAGGGGTTTGTCAATTTTATTGATCTTAAAGAACCAGCTTTTGGTTTTGTTGATTTTCTCTATTGCTTTTCTGTTCTCGTTTTCATTTATTTCCGCTCTAATCTTTATTATTTCTTTCCTTCTTTTTGCTTTGGGATTGGTTTGCTGTTCTTTTTCTAGTTTCTCAAGTTGTTCAGTTAAATCTTTGAGTTTAGCTCTTTCTTGTTTCTTAATATAGGCATTTAGGGCTATAAATTTCCCTCTCAAGACTGCCTTTGCTGTATCCCATAACTTTTTTTTTTTTTTTTGAGGGTTCATTTATTTATTTATTTATTTTTTATTATGGGTAAAAATCAAAATTCTCACAATACATACAAACATTTGCAAAATGATATATAAATATATATGCATAT
>JAKSZT010053887.1:82399192-82495562 GCA_026826555.1 Tolypeutes matacus
ATTTCTTCTTTGACCCACTGAATATTTAGGAGTGTGTAGTTCAGTCTCCACACATTTGCAAATTTCCTTTTTTCCTGTTATTGACTTCTAGTTTATTCCATTATGATCTGAGAAGGTGCTTTGTATAATTTCAATCTTTTTATATTTATTGAGAGCTGTATTGTGACCTAACATGTGGTCTATCCTGGAAAAATATCCATGGGCACTTGAGAAGAATGTATAACCAGCTGAGTTTGGATGCAGTGTTCTGTATATGTCCGTTAGGTCTAACTCGTTTATCATATTATTCAAGTTCTCTGTTTCCTTGTTGATCTTCTGTCTAGTTGTTCTATCTAATGATGTGAGAGGGGTGTTGAAGTCTCCGACGATTATTGTAGAAATGTCTATTTCTGCCTTCAGTTTTGCCAGAGTTTGTCTCATATATTTTGGGGTACCCTGGTTAGGTGCATAGATATTTATGATCATTATATCTTCCTGGAGGATCATACCTTTTATTAATATATAATGGCCTTCCGCATCTCTTATCACCTTTTTGCATTTGAAGTCTGTTTTGTCTGATATTAGTATAGCTACCCCTGCTCTTTTCTGTTTACTATTCGCGTGGAGTATCTTTTTCCAACCTTTTACCTTCAGCCGGCTTGTATCCTTGGGTCTGAGGTGAGTTTCTTGTAAGCAGCATATGGATGGCTCATGTTTTTTTATCCATTCTGTCAGCCTGTATCTTTTGATTGGGGAATTTAATCCATTCACATTCAATGATATTACTGAAAATGCACTATTTATTTCCTCCATTTTATTCTTTGGTTTTCATATGTCATCTTATTTTTGTCTTTCTTTTTACTCTTTTGGTTATCCTTTCTGCTTTTCTTTCTTCTATACTATCCTCCAAGCCTCTCTCTCCTGTCTTTTTCTTTCAGGTTCTAAGGCTTCCTTTAATATTTCCTGCAAAGTTGGATTCTTTTTTGCAAACTCTCTTAGTTTCTGTTTGTTTGTGAATACTTTATACTCACCTTCATATTTG
This sequence comes from Tolypeutes matacus, assembly GCA_026826555.1. Classification (NCBI taxonomy): domain Eukaryota; kingdom Metazoa; phylum Chordata; class Mammalia; order Cingulata; family Chlamyphoridae; genus Tolypeutes; species Tolypeutes matacus. Next base: position 82,400,214 of record JAKSZT010053887.1, read on the forward strand.
AAGGTCAGTTTTGCTGGATAAAGAATTCTCAGCTGGCAGTTTTTCTCTTTCAGTTTCCTAATTGTATCACACCACTCTTCTCGCCTCCATGGTTTCTGAAGAGAAATCTGCACTAAGTCTTACTGGACGTCCTTTGTACGTGATCGTTTGTTTCTCTCTTGCTGCTCTGAGAATTTTCTCTTTAGCTTTTACATTTGGCATTCTGAATAGTATGTGTCTTGGCGTAGGTCTATTTGGATTTATTCTCATTGGGGTACGGTGTGCTTCTTGGACATGTAAGTTCATTTCTTTCGGGAGAGTTGGGAAATTTTCAGCTATTATTTCCTCAAATACTCTTTTTGCTCCTTTTCCTTTCTCTTCTCCTTCTGGAACTCCCATGTCACATATGTTCTTGCATTTTGTGTTGTCATTCATCTCTCTGAGCCCCTGCTCAATTTTTTCCATTCTTTTCTCTCTCTGTTCTTTTCTCTCTTCAATTTTAGCTGCTCTGTCTTCAGTATCACTTATTCTTTCTTCTATCATTTCGAGTCTGCTGTTGTATGCCTCAAATGTATTTTTGACGTCACCTATGTGTCTTTCATTCCCATGAACTCCGTTACTTTTCTTTTCAGTGTTTCAAATTCTTCTTTGTGTTCACTCAATGACTTCTTGATGTCACTGATCTCTTTAACTATATTCTCTTTCATCTCATTAATTTGATTTTGGAAATGTGTGCTCATCTCACTGATTAGTTCTCTCAAATTCTGCATTTCTTCTGGGACTTTGCTATATTCCTTTTCTTGGGCCATGTCTTCTATTTTCTTAGTATGGCTTGTAATCTTTTGCTGGTGCTTAGGCACCTGGTTAGTTTGTATTTTACTTAGATGCTCTATCTCTTTCTCTTTTATGGGGTTTTAGTGGCAGGAGGCTGTGAGTTACCACAGCTCTTTGATTTTTGGCTCAACCTTGATTGTTAGGATTGTTCTGCTGGTTGCTGGAAACTGGGCACTGGACCCAGTAATTGGTTGTAGAGTCGTTTCCTAGGGCCTTGGGCAGGGAGGCTATAGAGGCCAGGAAAAGCCTCTCTTACTTATTAATTTTCTTATGTGCACTTCCTTGGTCTGCCAGGAGATGGCACTTGTTGGCAGCTCTCAATTCAATGCCTGGTCGGAGCGTATTTGTCGTGACACAGGCCAGATCAATGTGATAGAGCTTCCTGTTTGGGGGCTAAGAGCGCTGTGATTCAAATTTTCTGAGACAGTTCTCTAGACTTCTCTCATAGCGTCCCCCTTTTCCCAGCTAGGAAATATTTCCACTCCTTTCTGAATCCTCAACAATCAGTCCCTGTTAGTAGAGGAGGAGATTGGGAGGTTTGTATATCTTTAGCCCCTTGCAGGCTCCAAGGCAAACAATGGCGCAGCCCCACCCAGCCTGAAAGGGCTCTCGGGACAGGGCCGATCAAACATGAGAGTCAAAAGCAGGGTCGGTCCCAGGCTCTCTCTCCCCTCTCCCATGGAGTCCTCAACAATTAGTCCAGGCTAGAAGAGAGGGAGGTTGGGAGGGTCAGGTTTCTCCAGTCCTTTCTGGGCTCCCAGGGCAAACCACTGTGTGGAAGGGTCCGTGGGGCTCCACAGCCCAAATTTCAGGTCAGAACCTGAAGGTTGTGTCCCTCTCTCTCCCCTTTCCGGGAGTGGCAGATCCCTGGAGCCCCCTTTATCTGTGGTCGCAGGCCCAGAGGCCTGAGAATTCTGAAGAGTGTGGGGGAGAGTGCCGGCAGCAGCAGAAGCTGCTACTTGCAACTCACGGTTCTGTTGTCGCGATTTCCCTCTTCTGTTCCTCTCTCCTCTGGGTGGTGTGCAGCCTTCACCTGCTGTCCTAAACCCTAGAAGATCTTTTTCGGGGCTGTTTCAGCTTGTCCTCAAGCTATTTTTCTGGAGAAGAGATTCCCGTGTCTTACTAGTCCGCCATCTTCCCGGAAGTCTCCTTTAATTTTAATAGCTATGGGTGTGATCAGAACTACAGAGAAAATTTCCTTCCATTTTTGCTCTAATTGAGAGTGAGGCTTGTTTTCTTGCCACGTTTTTATCAGAACCTGGTTTCTAGGCCCTGGGTGAGGAATGGTTGCCCATGAACCATCTCAAAGGGGCTAAGCTGAAGTGGATCTTAACCACCTTGCTTGCTGTTTCCCTTCTAGCAGGAAATGCTTAGCCCTGGCAGGATGGCATGTGGGTTTGCCAGCCCTCCCCAGGGTATGAGTGGGACAGGTTCTGGAACAAGGGCTAAGAGGGATAACTGGATTAAGCACATTCATTAACTACTTAGAAAAGGAAGTTTACCAGGACTTTTAACATTTTCAATGTCCCTCTGCATATGATTTAGGATAGAAAAGATATCACCATAATCATCAGGTATATATCTAGAATAGGATATAGGTACAGTACTTAGTACTTATTAATGCACTAAGTTTTTCTTTGAGCCGCAATTAATAGATTTAAGTTCCAGGTTTGCAATACCTTACATGTTATCTCTCCATGGGAGCAAGCCATAATGCCAATTGTGTTTCAGTCTACTCACAGTACTCTGGTGATCATTGCTAAACTTGGTATGTCCTTCACACAGCCAGCATGCTGCAGCACTGTTGACCCTAGAAAGAAGCTACGAAAGTAGGTTCCAGTATTCCATATTCCAGTAGCCTGGTGCGTAGCATCCTTTGGCACTATGAAACAATGCCAGTCTGGAGACGATATCCATTGTACATTTGGTCATTTTGAGCAATCTTTGACTGCTGCAGGAGTTTGAAACTGCAACATAGTCTCCATCCACTTCAGGAGCACAACTAGAGATGTAGTAGACACCTTTATTATTTTAGGGGTCAGTGACCAACCTAGCCAATAACTCAAATGGAGAGGCAACCTGCAGTGTATTGAAACCCTGATTTAATGCACAAGAGACTTTGACAATGCTGAAGTCTGTCTCTTGATTTTTATACATTTTTAAACATTTCCAATGCAATGTGTAACATCAAATGAACTTTTTAGTACTTTGCTTCTTCTACACTTTTACCATGAAGATGTTAATTAGCAGGTATTTTACTTTAGCAGTACAGGAAAAACTACTTTTTCCATTTTTTAATGAAAACTGAAGGTTCCCAATGGAATTAAGATTATCTTTCATTACAACTCTTTGAATATGCAGATTGAGGTGGCTTCCGATAGGTTCACTGCTATAAAGTTACTTTTTGCCATTAATATCAATTTAGGTTCCTAGTTAGTAATGGCTTCCTGGAATTAGCCATTTAAATGCTTTAGTTTAGAAGATGCTTTTACAAACTCTTTATAATTGACCACAACCACATAGACTGGTTAATTTATCTTAGATTACAATTAGCAACCAGTGGAATTTACTTTATCCATTTAAAAGAGGGCAGATCTACGTTTCTTTCACTTAATTTCATTACATACCAACCTAACTTTCATCACCTTAAAGATTCAACAAATCTACACACTTCGTATTTCATAAACCCAGGGAGATAACACCCAAGCTAAATAAAATTGAAACTGTTATAATTTATGGAAGGAATGTTTTTTGTTTTTTTTTTTTCCTTTCTTTTACAGGAGGCTAAAACTCCTTTAATAAAATTATAAACTATAAATAATCTTAAAAGCATGCTAACTGCTAGCTTCTGGAAAACTGTTTATTTTTAAAGATATTTCCATAATATCACCCTTATGTTAAGGCTGTTAAAAGGTTGAAATTGAGGAATTACAACACACTCCTATTTTTTTGGTGGGCTAGAGACCTTGCCCATTATTCTAGGAAGAATGAAGAAGTGGTTTTTAGTCAACTGATCTGGCACCCCAGAGTCCAAGTCTGACTAAGATGTTTACCACTCCAAATAATTTGGAGCTGATGTTCTGGTCTCAGCATCCTGAAAATTTAATCCAGAGCCTTGCCATTGGGAGTTTCTGTGGCCAACCTAGGTCTTGGGGGATGCCTGAAAGCTCCAAAGTTCAGACCAACATGCCCAAGATGGATTGGTGGAAGACATTGGGGCAGTTACCCAAATTGAAGGGCCTGAGCAAGATCTCAGGGGACATTTGGCTGTCCTCTGAGTGGAAAGACCCAAGGAATGGGAGCTGTTCAGAGTTTACTGCTCTGATTCTCGGCACTCCTGCATTCCAGGGTCCAAGACTGACTACACTGTTAACCCAAAATCTCCTGAGCTAAGTCTCAGGGGAAGTTTGGTTGCTCTCTGAATCAAAGTGCCCAAGGCTTCCTAGGTCTTGGGGGAGATTCAGAGTTACTTCTCTGGTTCCTGCCACCCCAGGAATCACAGAGCCCCTGCTGCCGGACGCTTCTGGGGCCGTTCTGTACTTCAAAGACAGACCAAATAGTTTGGATGGCTTCCAAGCCGAATATTGCTCCTTCCTGGAGAAGAGGCAGAAAAAACTTCTTCCTATTCTTACAGAGGTCTTAAAAAGCAGTTCTAGAAACTGGGAATTTCTCAGTTATACCAGCCATCAGAAGGCCATTAGGTGATTAGAGATCAATTGTTCTAGCTAACAGGCCTTGGAGCCCTGAAGTAATAACTTCCTTGCTAGCAAATGTATTTTCGGTTTTACAGTTTTTAAGACATTCCAAAGAATTTTAACACAAACCTGTAATGAGAAATTGAGTAGTAGGAAGTAGGAAGGTAAAGGTGGGTAAAAGTTAATTATGAAGGAAGCCCTGGCCCGTGACCCCCCTGGGGAAGGGGACTCCCATGGCATCCAATTTGGCCCTGCCTGCTGCCCTCTCTCCCCATCCCAGACCAGGTAGCCGAGTATGGTCGATAGGAAGGCAGGCCTGCAAAGATGTGGACCTGCGGGGAGGTGCAAGCCCCTGGCTCTGAGTAATTGCCCTACTGCTGAGGACAGAGGGCAGGAGAAGGCAACGGCAGCCAGGCCCAAGGGCAAAGCCGATGGCTGCTAAAAGGGCTTGAAAAAGCAGCTTTGCAGTGCCCGGTGCTCAGCTGGGGAACCTCTGTCTTGGCAGGGCCCTACTTTGGGCCCCAACCCTGTGCCCCTGCCCTCCTGGCTGGGGTCAGTCTTCACAAGCCTGGGTGTGCGATGCGGACATAGAGAGTTCCCACACCCTGGGCTCTTCCCTCCTGGGATTACATCCTGTTGGGGCTCATGGGTGAACCCGTTTAAGAAGGATAACCAAAAGAGGCCCTTATACACCAATAAACTCCTGGATGTCAGAGCCAAATATGTAATTGGATTTTGTCTAGGTCCTTGGCTAAACTGCAGGAAATGAATTTCAAGGGCACACCATGTTGATTAGGCCAGTAATTTATTAAGGTAGGGAGAGAAGAGAAATGGGAGAAAATAACAGATCATAGGGCCCAGGTAGAGAGGAAGGGGCTGAAGAGTGATAAAGAGGGCTGATTTACAGACTACAATTTCCCATTATAGATTATAAAAGCCCAGGTTTTACTTGCGTGTTGATTCATGTGGGGGCAAAGAAGGCCAGAATACAGCACAAACAGGAACTGGGACAGGGCAAAAGCAAGAGAGAAAGAGAGATTCGGCCTTTGCACTTGCTTTTTAAGTCATTAATTATTCTGCCCCTTTGCTAATGGCATGGGAGGAATCCCAGCTGTTTGCTGTTTTGATTGATTACCCCACCCATCAATCCCCCAGGAGGGCCCAATGATAAGGTCCGTGGAGAATATCTGGGGCTTTTCCTGGTTTCCAGAGGAAATCTTGTTCCTAATGGCAGAATCTCATGACAGTCTTCCAGCAGTCATCATGGGGGTATTGATATCCACGTGGACTTCTTGCCAGGTTCCATATCCAACTATTGATTCCCTATTTTACTAGCCTGCTTCAGGGTGACAAAAAAAGGTATTATTTTAATATAATTTCATCCATTTTCTCCTGAAATTTTTGAGAAAATATAAGGGGTCATTAAATGAACATTTGGATCCTAGTCTATCACTCTTAGGACATTAGTCTATCAGGTTCTTTTATCTATTTATGGAAGAATGGGTGATGGGTGGCAAGGGGCAGTTGTTGACTTGTAGAATATGCAGAGTATAAAGACTTTAAGGTTCTAGGGACAGAAAACCCATTCACCATTGAGCTACTCCAAAGAACTCCTTGTGAAACACATTTTGGCAACCTGTACAGGATTTTTGAAAGATGGAGGTTCTATTCAGGATTTTCCTTTAAATTTCAGGATTGGGCCGTATCACCCTTATTCGTAGGAAGAAAGACTAAGCAGATTTGGTTACATTTTATCACAAAGCTGAAAGCACTTTTGGGGCAGTCATGCATGTTCTGCCCAGGGAAATGGGACTCTAGAAGTTAGAAGGATGAAATAGTGGGGAAAGATAAAAGGCAGAAAAGATGACCTCTTCATCCAGCATCTGAAAGCTGGTAGCTCTGCATTTCGCTCATTTTATGCCTTTGTCTGAAAGGCAAGACCAGTTTTCCACACAGAGAGGCACTTGATGCAGGCCATTACTGTGCCAAGCAGAATGGAGTAAGAGGGTGATGAAATGTGTGGAAAGTGTTATCTCACAATGTAGGGGGGAATGAAAAATTTTCAAGGGACTGATAAGTTTGCTTTGAACTTCCATGTAAGTAGAATTCTGAATGGAATTGCTAGGTTGAAGGGTATGTGAATATTTTATTTAATCAGTTTCCTGCGGTCCTTACAGATTAATTTAATAAAGCTTGCATGACAACATGAAAAGTCAATGTGAGAAAGGCAGAATATAAAACAAGTGTACATACATACTGAAAGAGAATATCGAAAATATTAACTTGGTGGGCTTTTTTTATGCTGATAGGGTTATGTGTGTTTTTCAAAAAACTTGTTTATATTTTGATCCATGGGTCTAAAATAATAATTTGATGATTTACAAAAAACTAGTAAAACAAGAGGAAAAAATATGCTGTTGGCTTATTATTATTGCAACTGCGACTTAGTTGCAACTTTTCACTTTTTACCCTTATATATAACCCCGAAGTATATTAAATAATACATAATATGAGATTATTTAAGTGATAGTGGGAAATACCTGTGGGAAGATAATTTACTGAACTGTTGTTTCAGGGCTTTCAGGCTTCAGGGATTCTGGCAGGACAACACACAGATGCAACCAAGAGTCAAATGTTCTTGTCTTTTGTGAAAGCCCAGAGACTGTGAAGTCTGGAGTCTCTGCTCCAGGACCAAGGACCAGGAGCAGAAACCTGGAGGCTGGGCAATCCCCTGCAGGCTGGAAGCTTAAGCCGGAAGCAGAGTAAGTGTGGGGCGCCCTTGGAGGAGAAACCCTGGCCAGAGGTGTAAGCTGAGCTCGGCTCCCTCAGGGCCCACTGTGGGCAAGAACTCAGAGGAATTCATCCGGGGTCAAGATGGACTATAATCTCTTAAAAGAAACTATAGGTATAAATCATTGTGACCTTGACAATCTTAGGGTCATGGAGAAAGGGAGACCCATTTTCCTGTTCTAAATGCCCCCCAAGAGTTGGGGTGGGCTACAAGACCCCCTTTAAGACCAAGATGGCGCTTCCTGCCACTCCAGGAGAGAAGGTACGAATTAAGGTGATAGAAAATAAAATAAGCCCGAGTTTGTGACCTGAAAGTCACATTACAAAGCAGAAAAACCAGGTAGAGAACGAGAAAGGAGGAGACTTGATGTAAGAGTTTATTTCCAGTGCTTGTGAGCTGAGGCCAGTGTCTAACATTTTTGATCGTCTATAAAGCGCTTGCCTGCACAACATAATCAGGTACAGCAGTGGTTCTCAAACTTGACCATGCACTGGAATCACTTGGAGGGCTCCTTGAAACAGATTGTGGTGCCCCACATCAAGCATAGGGCCTTATGATTCACACTTCTAACAAACTGCCACTTGACACCAATGTTGCTGGTCCCTGGTCCTGGTGACAATACTTGGATAACTGCTGGGTATAATATATTGTTCAGATACTTTTGAAATTAAATGTCTTGAAAACTCAGTCCTGGCTACTGCCACTATCTAATGGGGTGCAATGTCAGTCGTATCAAATGTTACACTCCCTTTAATTTTGGCTTGGTTCATTTTCAGATTTGAGAGCAGAGAATTTGGAGTTTACTAGATTCATTTCAAAGGCCAACCTGGAAGAAGTTGTTTCAGTCCTTTTCCTTATAGTGGACCATAACTTTAGGAGATTTCAGAATGTAATTAAAATAATCCTTGGTCATTTGTGTCATGTCTTTCAGTTTATAGAGTTTTCACATTTATTATCTGGTCAACGTATTTCCCTTAATATAAATATTCAAAAATATATCTTTGGGTCTTTCTAGTATCAGTCCTTTAAGGTGAATGAGTATTTTCCCTGTTTTATGGTATTGTCATAGAGTTTGGTTTAAGTCCACACTGCTTCCCAGTGAGTATGTATAGTTGTAGTGATCTATGATGTTGCAAAGGGGTTGGTATTATGGATTTTTGAATAATAATAAGTTACTCTGTGGACATATATTTTCATTTCTCTTGGGTATATATCTAGGAGTGGAATTGCTAGGTCAAATGTTAACTCTATGTTTAACCGTTTGAGGAACTGCCAGACTGTTTTTCATAGCAGCTGCACCAAATTACATTCTCACCAGCAGGGTATGAGGGTTCCAGTTTCTCCCCATCCTTGCCAACACTTATTATTTCTTTTTGTTGCAGCCATCATAGTGGGTGTGGAGTGGTACCTCATTGTGGTTTTGATTTTCATTTCCCTGATGGCTAATAATGTTCAGCATTTTTTCTTGTGATTATTAGCCACTGTATGTCTTCTTTGGAAAAATATCTATTCAGATCCTTTGCCCATTTAAAAAAATGGGTCACCTATTTATTAATGAATGGTAATGGGTCTTTATATAATCTAGATACAAGTGCCTTGCCGGATATATGATTTGCAAAAATTTTCTCCTATTCTGCAGACTGATTTTCGTTTTCTTGATAGTGTCCTTTGATGCACAAAAATTTTTAATTTTGATGATGTCCAGTTTAGTTTTTCTTCTGTTGCATGTGCTTTTAGTGTCGTGAATAAGAAACCCAAGGTCACAACGGTTTATGCCTATATTTTCTTCTAAGAGATTTATAGTTTTAGGTCTTACATTTAGGTCTTTGATCCATTTTGAGTTAGTTTTTGTGTATGGTATGAGATAAGGGTCCAATTTCATTCTTTTTCATGTGGCTATGCAGTTGACAGTACCATTTATTGAAAAGACTATTCTTTCCCCATGGAATTGTCGGGGCACCCTTGTCAAAAATTAATTGACCATAATTGTGATCAATTCTGTTCTCTTGAACTATATGTCAATCTTTATGCCAATACCATACTGTCTTGATTACTGTTGCTTTATAGTAAGTTTTGAAATTGGGCATGTGATTGCTCCAACTTTGTTCTTCTTTTTCAGGATTGTTTGGCTATTTGGAGGCCTTGAATTTCCACAAGAATTTGCCAGTTTCTGCAAAGAAGTCAGCTGGGATTTTGAAAGAGATTGCATGTTATCAATTGTGTAGATCAATTGGGGGGGGCATTGACATTTTAACAATATTAAGTCTTCTGATTCATTCATGAACACGAGATATCTTCCTATTTATTTAGATCACCTTTAATTTTTTTCAACAATGTTTGTAGTAATCAGAGTATAAGTTTTGCATTTTTGTTATATTTATTCCTAAGTATTTTATTCTTTTTAATGTTATTGTAAATAGAATATTTTCTTAATTTCATTTTTAGTTTGCTTGCTGCTAGTGCATAGAAATACAATTTATTTTTGTATGTTATCTTGTATCTTGCAACCTTACTGAACTCATTTATTAGTTCTAATAGTTTTTAGTTGATTTCTTAGTATTTTCCATATACAAATAGAAATCGTTTTCCTTTTCAACCTGGATGACTTTTATTTAATTTTCTTGCCTTATTGCCTTGGCTAGAAGCTTCAATACAATGTTGAATAGAGTGGACATCCTTGTCTTATTCCTGATCTTAGTAGGAAAGCCTTAAGTATGATATTAGCTGTGGGTTTTTAATAGATGCCCTTGATCAGTTGAGGAAATTCCCTTTTATTCTTAGTTTGTTGAGTGTTTTTATCATGAAGGAGTATTGAAGCTATGAATATTCTTGCACATTACTTTATTGAACTTGGATATACATTACATACTAATTTCAGATGGGTATATACGAAGGAGTGAAAAGACTGAGTCATAGGGTGTGCATAAGTTAAGCTTTAGTAGTCACTGTCAAACAGTTTTCCAAAGTGCTCGTACCAATTAATACTCCCTTGAACAGTATCTGAGAATTCCCACTGCTGTATGGAATGGTGCTTTGATAAATCACCAGCTGAGGGAGCCTCTGCCCTATCTTTGCCCTCAATAACAGCTGCCTCTCAGTCTTCCTTCATACCCAGCACCATGGCCATGGGCAATAGTTGCCAGACTTTGGCAAATGCGGGCAGTGTCCTAATTCACTACTCCCAGGGTGAGCTTTGGTGGGAATTCAATTTGTAGAATGGAAGAAATAGGCAGTTTTGATCTTTGCCAACATAATATGTGAAAAATAGCAACTTATTTTTATTTGCCATTTATTTTGCTATTAATGGTATCAAAACATTTTTATAGGTTTGTCAGTGTATATTCTGTGATTTTTCTGTTCATGTCCTTTGCCTTTAAAAAAAAAAAAAAAGATGTTTGGTTTTTTTCTTACTGGTTTTAAACTCTTTTTGGGATTTAAACCTTGGCAGGGGCCATGCTAATCTCTGCACTCTTATCGATTATAATAGTATTGCTACAGATTTTGAAAAAGTTTTTTTTTTTTTTTTCTGATTAAAATGATAACACTTATTCATTGTAGGAAATTTGGAATCATGAAAATACCTAAAACTAAAAGGAAAATGGAGAAATTATACTCACCTCTGGTCTAGTCGAATCTCTGTCCTATGAATTATACACTGTGGTACTTTTCCATGACCAAAGTTTCAGCTCTTTCCTGTTATCAAGTGAATTGGTAACCACAGGGGCTCTGCTGACTTCAGCCTAAGTTCCAGAGAATGTGAATAATCTTTGCTAACAAAAGAATCACAGAGTTAAAGGAGGCCTTAATGAGTTTTTCCCCCTCATCTTTTGACCTTGTACAAGTCCAGAAAAACACTATTCCCTAGACTCTCCACCACCTTCTTCCAAAACCCTTCACCTCGTCATTCAAAAGACAGAAACTTTTTGCAAACATTCATTCCAAATCTCTTTAATGAAATTTAAGTTCACCCCTTCTTGTCACTTTCTTAGCTATAACAAGCAGTAATTGCTCACAATCTTTCATGGGATATTCTTGCCTATACTTCCACACTTTAGCTGTAACCAAGGCGTCAGAGGCACAGCCTCTTGCAGATAGCACAAGTGTCCTTGAATAGACAAGGAGCTTTTTCTTTTTTAAACTTGTCTTCTTCTGTTGAAAAGCTTTTACTTCAACATTTACGAATGCAGATGTTGAGGCAGACTACCTAGCCTTTATTTCTGGAGGTTAGCCACTCTTCCTGAGCATCAGTTTTTTTTCTCAGCAAAAATAAAAACATTATTTCACCAATAGCCACTTGGACCCAAGTCTGAAAATAAAAAGTGTAGGGGGGAGCCTATGTGACTCCATGGTTGAGTGCCTGCTTCCCACATACTAGGTCCTGTGTTCATTCCGCAGCCCTGGTACCTCAAATAAATAAATAAATAAATAAATAAATAAATAAATAATAAATAAAATTTTTAAACTGTAGGGTTTTTTAATGTAGTGCTTTGGTTTTTTGGATTATTTTTGCCATGAGGAATACTTACATTACTTAAGGACAAAATACATTTGAAAAACAAGCAAATAGAAAAGGTATTATGTGCCTCTTCATGGTATTTGTGTATTTAGTTTAAGCAGAAAGTCCTAGAAGAAAGTCTCTCCTATTACATTGTAATTCTGTGTCAGACTTTATAACCCTCTGCTCACTTGTGCTGTCTTCTTTGCATATTGCCCAGGTCTTCTGTGCCCACTGTCCGACTGAATATGAACTACTTGGCTAATTTGGGACAGTTCAGAGTTACTTAGCAGCACCAAATATAGTTAATGATCAGAGGTACTATTTTTTTCTAGTTGAGATTTTATGTAACACTACATGTTTGCAAAGTGCTGTTGGTCCCTTTAATCGGTAAGTATCATAACAGTTCTTTGAGTATTTATATATGTATATATTTTTTCTCTTTTGTAATTTTAATGGAAGTGATGCTATTCATTTTTTAACTCTTATGAGCACCAAATTTTAATAACTGCCAATTTTTTGACAAGAAACACTATCAAGAACTTCCCTCAAGAATAAAACAATGATTTTCATTCTTTCTAGCATCCAGATTGAAGGTTTACTGAAACCAAAACAAAAAAAGCATACACAAAAATAAAAAGTAACAAAAATCACATTCTAGGGGTTCAGTGCATTCAGCAGGCTTCATTGGGCTGCCTAATCATCCTTTGGCTGACTTTCAAAAAATAAGACCCTTGCTCTTCAAAATAAACATTTTCCATTTGCTTTTTAAAATTAAAAATAATAATTAAGGGAAGCGGCTGTGGCTCAATCAGTAGGGCTCCCGTTTACCATATGCGAGGCCCCGGGTTCGGTTCCCGGGGCCTCCTGGTGAAGGCAAGCCCGCCCGCACGGCGTGGTTGGCTGACCCAGCGAACACGAGCAGCAAGGAGGGCATAAATGAATAAATAAATAAAATCTTAAAAAAATAATAATAATAATAATAATAAAAAAAAAAAACTTTAAAGAAATTCACAATCATTTGCCTGACTCGTTTCAGCATCATCTACAGCATATAAAGGTCAGGAGAACTATTTGCAGGACACGTGATTAGGTGATATTAATCTTCAAGGTTTAGTTGTCTTCAAATTCCCACAACTCCAAGTAGGAAAGGACACAATCTCTTTCAAGAATTCCATGGGACAATACAGGCACCTGAGGTATTCTTCACAGAGCGATACGGCTTCTGTCAAATTGACACCGTTTCCCTGTGTAAAATATTTCCTACCCTGTTTTAACACTTTCATTGAAAGGCCAAGAATCAGTCTGAATGTACTATATATTGTACAATTCCATTTATATAAAATGTAAATATAAATCAATTTATAAAGATGGAGTTAGATTAGTGGTTATATAGGGCTGGGAAAGGTAGAGGGATTGAGAGGTGACTTCTAAAGGAGTTAGAGTTTTTCTTTTTGGAGTAATGAAATTTTTCTAAAATTTTTTGTGGTGATGAATGCACAACACTGTGATTATAACTAAAGGCCATTGATTGTACACTTTGGATAGATTGTATGGTGTGTGAATATATCTCAGTAAAACTGCGTTTTAAAAAAATCAGTCTGAGTAATTCCCATGTGGAATCTTCCTCTGGAGACATGGAGACTGGAACAGCTGTCAAATCATTAATCAAACTGCCTCCCTTTTTTGGCATACTTCTTCAGTATTGGAATATAGGCTTCTACTAGATCCTGATAGCATTCTCCTTTTAGATTGTCTAAGACACCACCACAAGTTTTTCATATATATATATATACATACACACACACACACACACACACACACATATATATATATATTTTGATGTACTGGGCCTGGGGATTGAACCCAGACCTCGTATGCTCAGCCACTGAGCCACATCAGCTCCTGAGTTGGTTTTTTCATTTGTTTGCCTGTTGTTGGTTTCTTTTTTTTTTTTTTTTATTTTATTATTTTTTTTGTTTTGTTTTTTATTTATTTATTTTTTTTTCATTCTATTTTGTTGTTGGTTTCTTTGTTCTGTTTTGTTTTTAGGAGGCAGCAGGACCTAATATGGGACTTCCCGTGTGGGAAGCAGGTGCTCAACCACTTGCGCCACATCCGCTCCTCGCATATATTTCTTTTTTTTTTTTTTTTAAAGATTTTATTTATTTATTCATTTATCCCCCCCTTGCTGCTTGTGCTCGCTGGGTCAGCTAACCACGCCGTGCCGGCGGGCTTGCCTTCACCAGGAGGCCCCGGGAACCGAACCTGGGGCCTCCCATATGGTAAACGGGAGCCCTACTGATTGAACCACAGCCACTTCCCGCATATATTTCTTACACCCGTCAATCACCGTTTGGTCAATCTTTACCATAGGGACCATCTTTGTTTTCAATTTGACTATGTTACATAAGATGCCCCCATCTCCACCTTCCTTAATCAATACATCTTTGCCAGTATAATCTTCTTTTCCACTGCCCATGATGGCCCCAGTACATGCCAAATCACATCTGCCAAATTAACATCCCCACTGAGGATGAGAATATTTCCAAATTGCTTTGAATGTAGAATTCTAATTTTTTGATAAGCTAAGTCTTCATTGTACACCACTTCATGTCATACTCAACCAAGAGCCCATCATCAGGGGGCCAGTATCTGTCAATGACTCTTCCTTGAACTATGGGTGGTAACCGCTTCACTCTCCCAGTACTGTCCTGACTCAATTCTTTCATTCTTTCTTCTACTTTCTTCAAAAGATTACCAATTTCATCTTTGCCTTGTGAATCACTGTCATAACTCTGAAGGTCCAGCAACAGCAATCTATGTGGGTAAATTCTCAAATTGGCAAAGCTGCCATTTTTGTTCATGCAGGTTGCTAAGTAGCCATGGTTCTGCCAGGTATACACTGACTGTCATCCCCTGTTCCTGGAAAACGGACTGGAGGCCTTTTAGAATGGTCTCGCCATCAGTTTTGGTAGTAAAGGCCTCAGTGGTTAGTCACAGATCTTGCTTGGGTGTTGTCAATATCTTGATTGTCAGTAACTTAGATTTTAAAAACACCTGTCCCCAAGAAAGAACAACAAAATTCACAGTAGGGCTCAGTGTCTGGCCAGGCACTGGTGAAGTGTTATATTTTACAACTCAGCTGCCTTGATATCTCTCCCCACTTCATCTTTTCTCTGACTCCTTTTGTCTGCTTATCCTTAACTGATTATTTATTCCTTGTAGTGAGTGCCCAGTATGTACATGTTATTATAACCTTACCATCCAAGCTTCCCCTCTAACCACCATTATTATCATCCTGAAAGTTCAATATTTTGTCTTGAGACTTTGGTTTCCTGTTCATTTGCCACCTCCTCTCTGTATAGCCTGATCCTTACCACAACCTGCTTTTCAATCACTTGATCATTTTAAGTACAGTATTATCAAGTCTTCCAAGTTGGCCAGCACAAGATTATGAATTGATCTGGTACCTTTATGCTCTTTCCATAATGCTAATGATCTAAGGGGGAGGAAGCTAAAGAGTTAGAAAACTTTGTGCATATAATTAATATAACTGAATTATATACTTGCAAGTGGTTAAAATGGGAAATTTTGTGTTGTATATATTATCATAATAAAAATGAAAATTAAAACACAAAAACGTAAAACTGTGCAACCCAAAGTGTGAACCCTAATGTGAATTATCCCTATACTTAATAATGTAATTATAATAATATTAGCTCATCAATTTTAAGGAAGTTACCACACTAACACAAAATGTTAATAATAGGGAAAATAGTGTGTGTGTGTGTGGGGGGGGTTAATAAGGAAACTCTGTACTTTCAGCATGATTTTTCTCTAAACCTACAACTGCTCTACTATTAAAAAAAAATTGAGTAATAGAAGAAAAGATAGGAAGCTAAACTTTGGATCACTACTATGAGAGGGCTATTCCTCTAGGGCAGAGAGTTTCAAACTTCAGCCCACATAGGAATCACCTGAAGGATTTGTTAAAGTTCAAATTATTGCCAGGCTAAACCCTCAGAATTTCTGGTAGAATAGGTCTAGGTTGGGCACAGAGAATTTGCATTTCTAACAAGATCCCAGGAGAGCTGCTGATGCTGTTGGTCTGGGGGCCACACTTTAAGAACTAATTTTGGAGGGTGAGAGAGTACTAATGTCAGAAGGAGCCACACCTAACAGTTAGTGGCCACATGGTATGTAAAATAAGACACTAGCCTAAGGGCTTTACTCATTTTGTCTTCACAACCACTTTTGTTTTCCTGTTTTCAAATGAGGAAACTGAATCACAGAGAGGTTACTTATCTTTCCCAGTGTCACCTTGTGAGTAAGTTCTAGTGCTGGATTATGAAACTTGAAAGTTCCAGAGCCCATGGATTTAAATTAACCTCTGTAATATGAAGTAACATAGTTCATGGCTTGAAATGAGTATGTTTCTATACATTTTGCATTTACTCATGTATGAACCTATAAAAACTTCTCAGAGATAAGAATCTCTGATAAGAAAAATAACCAATGTTGTTAACCTTAAACCAGTTGTTGCATTTTCTCCATTTCTGTACTTTTTTACTTACTGACCTCCATGGGGACAAAAATGATGAAGAGTGAGGCATTGTCATAAACATTTTTTAATTGATCAATTTAACGGAGTTTTACCTGTCAAAATGAAGAGTGTTCTTGCATAATTTTCTATCTCCCTTTTTGTGAATCCTAATCAGTCTTCAGTCATAGTGGTATTTAATTCATGTACTTCAATCACCTTTCAAGATGTGGCTTTTTAAAAAATTTTCTTCGTCCCCAAAAAGGACCTTCTCTCTCTTTCTCTCTCTCTGTTCCACTGATGTATTAATCTGAGCTTTTCCAAGAGCTAAAACTGAAAAACATTATTGATTTAAGAGTTTACTGCTTGAATGACTATAAATTGTGACAAATTAGCTCCTCTGGAGTCACCACACCTGTGACCATGACACTCTAGAGCAGAAGAAAGAAAAGTCTTGATCTAATATTACTTCATTTCACTGAATCTAAGATGCCACTGATTATAGAAAGGACCATTATTTTTTGTATCACTAAGAAAGAAAAAGAATGCTGCCAATTAAACAATGACACCGTGTCTTAGCTCTTGTCTTTCTGAAATAATTTGTCACACCAAACTTTTGTTACTTTGAAAATTCCTTAATTTATTCTGAGGGCTTTAGTCAAAGCTCCAAAATTCCTTCAGGTACATTTCTTGGCAGGTGATATGCCAGTGCTTCTTAACCTTGATTAGGTGCTCAAATCACCTGGGCACTTTGTTAAACTGCAGATTCTGCTTCAGTAGGTCTGGGGTAGGGCTGAGATTTTACATTTCTAATAAACCCCCAGGTAATGCCAATCATGCTACTTAGGTGATGTTTTAATATATTTCTTAAACTGTAACTCCTCTTCATCTACTCATGGTATCTTCCTTTCTTAGGTCTTGTTAATCACTTGCTTGTTGCTTTGCAAGAAAACATAGAGTTATAATTCCTCTAACAACAAATATTTGCTTTACAAATATCAAACTTATGTCCCACACCTTTGTTTACTACGCCTTTCTTTGTATATAATAACTTTTTTTTCAATGTTTAATCACAGTGTAAATTTTTACACAGCTAATAGGAACAATGCACATAACTTAACAGAATGGAGAGGCATGACCAAGTAAGTTCATGAATGCACAGGCAATGACAATTACCTCATGGCTGGGCCTGGCTGCCAGTGAATATAGGAAACCATTGGTTATATGACACAAACTGATTTCTTCAATTTTACAATATAAAAAAGAATTATGAAATATAATATGTAAAAAGGGTATATAAAAGCATAGTGTGTGTGTGTGTGTGTGTGTGTATAAAACAATAGGAGGGGCCCTGCCTTGATCAAGATGACAGAGTAAAATGCTTCAGGGCTACCTCCCCAAAAAGGCTTTGAACAACCAACAAGAACTGGCTGAAACATCTTTCTCAAAGCTCCAGAAAACAGTTAAAGGATTGAAGTAACAGGATGAGCACCAAATTAAGAAAAAGGCATCTTGAAAGTGGTAGGATCTCATGGCACCCTGGTGGCCCCCTTCTCTTCCCCCCACCAGCTTGGTGCAGAGCTGGCCTGCATTCTCAGTGTGACCCATGGTTCCAGTTCTGGAGGGAACAGAGTAACCCTTGTGCACATACTGGGATGTCTGTCCCAGTTTTGCCAGTGGTGGTCTGAGGGACTGAACCAGTATACTCATTGCAGGTTTGCTAGCCCAGAACTTGCCCTGTGTGTAGAAGGTGCCCCCTGAGCTCTCCTGAAGAATGCTGTGGGAGAGCAGTAAAGTTATACCACCTGGGGCAAGGGATTGCTGGCTGTAGGACATACAGTGCAGTGCCCAGGACCATGAAGAAACTGTTTCCTAGGAAAGAGGGGACATTCCTATCTGTATAAATGAGGGAATACATAGGGCCACATGTACATGCCCAAGACAAGATGCAGATACAGAAAGGATCAGGGAGGCCCCTATACTTTGGTTTCTAACTATTCTCTAAATTCATTGTATGGATAAGTCCTGAAGGAGAACATATACACACACAGGTCAGTCTGCAAAGAATGGGAAAGCTGTTTTCCTTTTAACCTTCTTTTTTCTTTTGTTAGTTCCTGGCATTCAAAGAAAGTTCTGTTATAATAATAGCTGGATAGAAGCTTAAGGAACAAATACCTCAGAGACTAAATTCCAGTGATAGCACATTAAAATATCAAAACGTCCAGGTTTCAACAAAACATTACAAAACATACAAAGACATAGGAAGCAGTGGACCAGGCAAAGTAAATTAAAACATTAGAAACCATCAAAGCGGAGGACCAGACCTGCAACAGTCTAGACAAACACTTTTTTAAAATGGTCCTAAATATGCTCAAAGAGCTAAAGGAAAACATGGACAAAGAACTAAAGGAAATCAGGCAAATAATAGATAAACACAAATAAAAATAGCAATAGATTGAAACTATGAAAAGGAACCAAACAGAGCTCAAAACCACAGTAACTAAAATTTAAAAAGCCCTGGAGGAGTTCAAAAGAAGATTGGAGCTGATAAAAGAAAGAATCAGTGAACTTGAAGATAAGACAATTGAAATCATTCAGTCTGAGGAGCAGAAAGGAAAAAGAATGAAAAAAGTGAACAAAACCTGAGAAACCACAAGTATACCAATATATACATTGTGGAAATCCCAGAAGGAGAAGAAAGAAAAAGGCAGAGAGATCATTCAAAGAAAAAATGACTTAAAACTCATCAAACTTAAGGAAAGACACGAACATATTCATCCAAGAAGCTCAACAAACTCCAAACAAGATAAACCCAAATAGACACACACTGCACCATATTATAATCAAATGGTTAAAAGCCAAAGATAAAGGGAGAATTATGAAAACCACAAGAGAAGCAACATGGGAGCCTCAATAAGATTATGTACTGATTTCTTATCATAAACCATGGAGGCATAAAAGTAGTGGGATGACATATTTAAAGAGCTGAAAACAAAAAATTGACACCTAAGAATATCCAGCAAAACAGTTTTTCAAAAATGAGGGAGGGATTAAGACCTTCCCAGATAAATGAAATCTGAGAGAGTTCATCATCCTTGATAGGATCTAACAAATGAGTATAAAAGGCTCAAGAGGACATTATTGGGTCCTTTTATGGGTGGCAGTGAGCACAGAGAGTGCCACGAAGGCCTTGGGCACACTGTGAAAGTACAAGGTGGTGGGGTGCTGCCTCTCTACTGCATAAAGTTCTTCGCTCCCAACCATGTAGTCTCCAAGTCCTGCTTCTGGTACTTCACAGCTCAGCTGAAGAAGATGAAGAAGTTTTTTGGGGAAATTGTGTACTGTGGGCAGGTGTTTGAGAAGTCCCTGCTGTGGGTGAAGAACTTTGGCATCTAGCTGTGCTACGACTCACACAGTGGGACCCACAACATGTACCAGGAGTACCATGACCTGACTACAGCCAGTGCCATTACCCAGTGGTATCGCGACATGGGTGCCCAGCACCACACATACACCCACTCCATCCAGATCATGAAGGTGGAGGCGATTGCAGCCAGCAACTGCAGCTGGCCGTCCCTCAAGCAGTTCCACTGCTCCAAGATCAAGTTCCCGCTGCCCCACCGTGTTCTATGACACCAGGACAAGCTGCACTTTACCACCAAGAGGCCCAGCACCTTCTTCTAGGCCTGGCCCCCGCCCTGAGACCAGCCCCAATTAATCTGTACAACACCCCCCCTCCAATAAAAAGGGACATTATTGGGGCATATGAAAAAATTGGAATATAGAATGTAAGTTTTTTGTCAATGTTACATTTCTTGAACTCGATAACTGCATGCCAGGTGATTACATAAATGAATCCTTGTTTTTAGGAATGTATATGGCAGTATTGTGTTCAAGGAGCATGATGTGTATAACATACAGTCAAGTTTTCAGAAAATGAATTGATAAATAGATGAATAGATAGATATGGATTGAAAAATAGAAGGCTAGATAGATGGAATGATGTGGCAAATGTAGCAAATTGTTTTATTTTTCATTTCTTTTTTTTTGCAAATTGTTAAAATTGGTGGATTTGGACATCTGGGATGATAGGTGTATGTTGGAGTTCTGTATATGGAATTTGTATTATTTTTGTAATTGTCTTGTAAGTTTTAAAGTATTTCAAAATGAAAGTTAAAAAAAAAAACAAAACAAAAGGAGAGCAAGGAAAGAAATTGGAAACAAAACTATATACCATGCCTTGTACTTATTCATTCATTCAAGCTATACTTATTGTGTGCTTAACTATATGTAAGGGAGAATGCTCTGAGAAAACAGTGATGAACTAGTGGATCCACAGATCCTGCCCTCATGTAGCTTCCAATTCAGCAGGGAAGACTGACAAATTATGCAATCAATTATTAAATTATAATTGTGATATGAAGGAGCATTAAAACTTCCTATGAGAATATTTAACATAGTATTCAATATATTTGATATGAGAGAAAAAAACTACATCTCAGAAAAAAAGAACAGTGAAATGAGGGTAGAAATAGCATCGCAATCTCAAAAGCAGTCTATGGCTCACTGCATTCAAAGTGCAATGGTCTTCTGTCGGGCGTGACAGGTATTTATTTGTTCATTAGTTTCTTTGTTTTAATAAAATAAGTCAAAACAATAGGACTCTTAATACTGTGTATTCTAAATTTTGAATCTATATTAAAAATTATGAATATATCCAGGGTGACTTCTGCAGTGGTAGATGAAGACAGGTGGCCTGGGAGAACATTAGACCCTAGAAGAAAGTAATCCCAGAATTTTGAAAATTAAGAAGCCCTCATCATTCTTGGTTCTTGTAAAAAAGCAAAATAAGAAAAGAAAGGTATAAATCCAGTGTTTCCTAATATTCATAATAATTATTTTTTTCCAGTATGAAAACATTTTCTAATTAAAGAATTTGATTTCATGTTCATGAGAGAGGAACTGAAATGAATTTTTTTTTTCCAGTTCCCTTAAGAGTTTGTGCTCTGATTTCCACCACCAGGTGGAGACCAAACAAAACTAGTTAAAATACTTACAGCTTCTGCTTTAAATTGAACTTGAGAACATCTTTACTCTGAATCAGGAGCAGGGAGAATTCTTTCTCTTGTGAGTCACTACTGGAGGTGGGGTCATAGTTCAAAAACTACGTGTAAATTAAAAGCAAACACAATTTTTTGAAGAGAACCATAATGTGTTCAAATCAATTAATTTTAAATTTAAAATTGGGAAACATGAATATTTAAAATACATTTAACAAAAGTATATTTCTGTGCTATATTATGGCCACTTGGAGGATGGGATGGGGTGAAATAGAGGAAAACAGAAAAAAAAAAAAAAAAAAAAAAAAAAAGAAAGAAAAAAAAGAAGAAAGAGGAAGAGAAAAAAGCAGACACAGGCATACACAGAGTGAAACACCAAGTGGCTGGGGCCGAGATGGAGTATGAGCCAGGCCAGATTGTCTGTTCCCGGCCAGCTCAGTTTTGACCCTTCTTGTCCATGTACACCAAGGAGATCTGGGTCAGCAATTCCCTAGAGCTCTTTCAAAGGCTGATTAACCTCCAAGCACCTTCCCCTTTCTAAAATGAGAATTGTCTGCTTTTATTTTCAGACTTCAAAGTTTAATTTTAAGATGATTTCTTTTCCCACCAGACTTGAAAGATTTCACTGTCCCACGCAAAGGAATCACTTCAGTTTTTAAATCCTTCTTTGTATCTTTAGAGATGCTCTTTGGGGTAAGATATTTAATATTTCCAAACAGTTGTGTGGCTTTATCTCTATTTTTTTTTTTTTTTTCTTAATTAGAGGTTTTTCTTTCCATAATATTTAGAAGTTACAGTAATTCTAGTGGCCACATAACTGAGCCTATTGCCAATCAAACCTATTGAGTGTGCTTGTGTGAGAGTGTGCGTGCCTAATTAAAGCATTGTGACAATATTCTATGATATGAACAAAGACAACATTTTCCCTCTGGGAACAGAGGGTTATAAAGCCAGACCCTGCTTTCTGCCTCTTGAGGGATCCAAAAGTTTCAGTCACTTCAGCTCACCACAAAGAGGGGGGAAATAGTACTGTGGCTGTATAGCTCACTTCTCCTATTTACCAGGAACTGGATGCAATGAAATTAGGAGCCAGATCCCGGTAATGGGCTGAACTTGTCCACTAGGGTCTCATTGTTCAGAGGAAATGTCTGGCAAGTTGTCTGGTGCAGTTGTCATTGTAAATAGAAAGTAGTGGAGGTAGTGAACCAGGCTCATTGTTTTAGAATTGCACAGTTCATAGGTACCATGAATAGCCATCCTTTACCGTATTTGAGACTTCTGTGAAGTTACGTTTTATGAAAGTTGGTAGCCTTTTGACAAAAATGTGACAGTGCCTACATTTCTTCCAATATAACACTTAGGGAATTTTAAAAAATTGGATCAAAAAGAGAAAGCTAACAGTGACTTAAGTTATTTAACAAGTACCTATTACTTTTTAAGAGCTTTGAAATAAAAACAAAATTGCTTCACTGGAAACCAGTTGTGTGACTTTGGGCTACTCATTCAACCTCTCTGGTTGTCTGAGTCTTGAAGGTGGAGTACACACCTCTGAGATGTGTGCAAGATGATCAACCGGGAAAAAATGTTAGAACTTTTACTTATATTTTTCCATCTAAAATGTGAGAAAAAGATAAGCTTTACTAATATTTGATATATGAATCAACAGAATGAAGGTATATAATTTACCAATGTACAAATTTTGGGGTGGCTGCTCCAAAAGGCTCTGCTTTTTAAGTACATATGATAAAAAACAAACAAACAAACAAAAAAACACATGAAAATTACTGATCCACACCTTTCAAAGACTAGGCTAGATTTAGTATTTTTTTCAAATAGTTGATCACAACCTGTTGTTGGGTTGTGCAGTCAATTTAGTGGGTTTTTAAAAAGTGAAATAAAATATAAAATATCAGAGTGTATTGCACAGCATGAGGAATAAACATTGTTCTGTGAAGCTTTTGTTTCAGATAAACACATGCCTATGTACTGGGTTGTAATGTAAACTATGTTTCCTATTGTGGTTTAAAAAAATGAAAAGCAACTGTCCTAGAGTAGTAGTTCTCAGTGTATCATGACCAACCACAGCATCACCTGGGAACTTGTTAGAAATGCAAATTCTTGGCCCCCATCCCAGAATTATTGAATAAAAAACCGGAGTGGAGCTTAGCAATTTGTGGTTTAATGAGTGTTTCAGGTGATTCTGATGAACACTCAAATTTAGAGTCAGTGGCCTAGGTCTCGTCCAGTTGTAAAAGTTTAGTACTTTATTAGATAGTCACTTAACTCAGGCAGTGCCTTCAAGCTTAGCTGCTCATAGGAGTCACCTAGGGTGGTCTAACAATCCCTCGGAGATTCTAATTAAGCAGGTCTGGGGTTGGGCCCTGGGATCTTATTTTTAACAAATACCCCCAGTGATTCTTGACATCAGGCAAGTTTGGGAAACACTTTGCCAAGAAATTTTGTCAGGGATGTGGAGAAATTGGAGCCATTATATACTGCTGGTGAGAATGTAAAGTGGTATAGCCACTGTGGAAAACAGTTTGGCTAGTCCTTAAAAAGTAAACATGGAATTATGACAATTTCAGTCTTAGATAGATACTTCTGAAGAACTGAAAGCAGGGACTCAGATACTTGTACAACTAGGTTCATAGAAGCATTAATTATTATAGTACAAAGGTGGAAACAACCTGTATCCATCAACAGATGAAAGGATAAACTAAATGTTGTATATACATACAATGGAATATTATTTGCCCTAAAGAGGAGTGAAGTGCTGATACATGTCACAACATGGATAGACCTTGAAAACGTTATGCTAAGACATAAAAGAACAAATATTATATGATTCCATTTATATGAAATATATAGAATAAGCAAATTCATAGAGAAAGAAAACAGATTGCAGGTTACCAGGGGCTGGGGGAGAGGGAATGAGGAGTTATAACTTAATGGGTTCAGAGTTTCTGTTTGGGGTGATAAAAAATTTTAGTAATGGATGGTGGTGATGGTAACACAACATTGTTAAAGTAATTAATGCCACCAATTGTATACTGAAAATGACAAATTTTATGTTTTATACATGTTACCACACTAAAAAGAAAGAAATAAAGGAAATATGGAGAATAGCAAGTCTCTCTATAGAAAGTAACTATTTTACAGAACAGAAAACAGAGTTAAAGAGAAACCAAGTATGAGGAAGAGAAATAAGTCATTTAAGTCAGAACTAGAAAAGCTAAGAATTATCTAAACATTTCTAAAATGAGTTAAATGACTTTTCTTTCATTTTGAGAGAGCCTCTCCTGAAAAGCTGTCCTGTACAGGACTTCAGGCACATAATTAGTGCTCAAAAAATGCCAGCTGAAATGAGACTTGCATGCCTGTGATACCTATTCCTTAGGTAGTGGTCCCCAGCTCCTGGGTTCAAAGAGTTTGACATAGCCATTGGAGGAGATGCTCTGAAATTTCCTTACTGTGTGGATGAGCCAAACTTGAAATTTGTTAGTAGGGTAGACACCCCACTTTCAAAGGTAAGGATCACAACCAACTTTATCTTGCTATTGCTAAAACTGTGTTCTCAGTTGATTTTTTTCAAGATTTAAAAAAATTTTTATCCCCCCCTCCCCCTTGTTGTTTTGCGCTCGCTGTCTACTTTCTGTGTCCATTTGCTGTGTGCTCTCTGTGTCTGCTTGTCTTCTCTTCTTGTCTTCTCTTTAGGAGGCACCGGGAACTGATCCTGGGACCTCCAATGTGGGAGAGAGGCACTCAGTTGCTTGAGCCAACTCATTTCCCTGGTTTGTTGTGTCTCCGTCTCTCCTCTTTGTGTCTTTTTGTTGTGCCAGCTCTCCGCACAGGCCAGCTCTCCAAGTGGGCCAGCTCACCTTCACCAGGAGGCCCCAGGAAATGAACCCAGGATCTCCCTCCCATATGGTAGATGGGAGCCCAATCGCTTGAGCCACATCTACTTCTCGATTTTAATTAGAAACAATATCTTTATGATATAGAAAAAGTATTTATAATATAGAAAAGTAATACCTGCACCTTAACAAAATAGTCAATAAAAATGTATGTATGGGGAGCATATGTAGCTCAAGTGGTTGACTGCCTGCTTCCCATGTATGAGGTTCCAGGTTCGATCTCCAGTACCTCCTAAAAACAAACAAACAAAAGTGTGAAAGAAACAGTTTGAAATTGGTGATATCTGCAGTGCTCTCTCTCTTTCTCTTAAAAAAAAAATGTGTATAAAAATCTGAAAATCTTCTGACCCTCATCTCTGCCCCAACCTGAAGGTAATCATTCCTAACACACTGGAGAATATTTTTCTCACTTTTAAATATGCATACATATAGTCTTTAAAAAATAAAACTATTATTGATGTTATTCAATAATTTTTCAGTAGCAATATATCATGGACATTTTTCTGGATCATTACCTAAAGATCTAGCCAATTCTTTTAAAAACAAGCAGATTTTAAATGTTTAATTTAAAATTTACCATACTTATTTGACCACAGAACACTTTTAAAATTAGATTGTATTTTGACTGATTATACAAGAGTGCAGAGCAAACAATGTGTACTTGGTTTAAAGAAAACAGTTAAAAGGTGTCTTCTGAACAGATTAATCTTTACAACATTTTTAAATATTTACAACAGGAATAGTAATAAAGGTGAAAGAAATTAAATCATCATATTTTACTAAGAACAAAGCATATTGGATTAAGTAAGACATTTTACCTTAATATGTTTTTATAAAATGGGACATAAAAACACCCTCACAATAAAAATAGTCTTTTGGCATCATTTTATCACATAGCTTAATAGTTGCAATACTGTTTTGGGGGTAAAATCTTATATATGGTAAAGCATCAAGTCTGTTGCTATGTGTTCTCATTTCAGCACAATACAAGAATCCTATTTTTTATACAAGAACACTATAACAAAGAAAGAAGGGCATGAGTGGAGTACAAGAATTTTATGGTATTCATGTAGTCTTGATTTAGAGCAGGGGTTCTTAACCTTTTTTGTTCCACGGACCTCTTTGCCAGTAAGGTGAAAACCACAGACCCCTCACTAAGTCCACACTATACTGTGTATTATTCAATAAATATGTCACACCTGCACCAACACATCTCCACAAGAATAATGTTGTTTTCTTTTTTCATTTAAATTCAAGCTCATTGACCCCTTGTTAAAAACCCCTGATTTAGATGCTCTAAAAATCCTCAATAATATCCTGTTTGAGAGATCTCTACTGAGTTTTCTAGAAACTGATGGGTACAATTATTCATTTTTATGTCAGTGTATTTAACCGTTTCGACCTTTTAATTCATACACAACTTTTGAACAAGACTGTTTTTCATTTAAAACTTTCTTCTTTCAGCCTTAGATCCATGAGGAACTAGTTTGTATTTAATAATACCATAAACATCAAATAATAATCTCAAAGGTAGGTGGCAATTATGAGATAAGACACCTATCCTGAAGCTGTCATCATGCAGGAAAGAATGTGCAATGAGACTGTTAGAGGTACGGTTTCCTATACATTGGTATGCTCAGAAATCAAAGTCATGCACTCACATGTGAGGCTGCAACTTCCTGGGTTTCTGAGGTAGAACTAAAACTTAGTATTCTGAAGCTCTATGGTTTAGGACACAATTGTTCTACTTAGCAAGGGAATAAATAAGTAATAATAAAATATTATAGATTTAATTTTTGGGTCAGATTTTTCTGATATCAGAATCAAACTCTTGAATCTGAATTCTTCAGCCAACACTCAGGCCCAGGAGTGAATATTACTTTACTAAGATGTCTGTTACTCAGTTAATCTTGGAGGTGGGAGGAACCTTTCCATCACTAAAGGCTTTTTAACTTTGTGTTATGAATTCAAAGCCATTGCTTTATCTACCACATCCGGAGTCCCATGCTTCAGTAGTTCACTTACCATCAAGACTTTTGCCATATGTACCACTGCTTTATTTCTTGGTTATACTTTTAAATTGACTCACTTATATATATATAAACTTATTTTAAAAGAAAACTTTATATGAGTGATCTCCAAAGTAGGGTAGGAAGATTTTACAAAAGGAACCATAGAATAGTTTTAGGTCAGTTCCTTTTCAGATCCTCAAATTCCATAGCTACTCTTTCCTAAAACAGATCTGCCTGAGAAGTGCTTTTCCCTTCTCTCCTCACCCCTATCCCATTCTTACTGTGCAGCCTTGCCTCTGCTGTCCAAACTAACAATTTGGAATGTCAGCTTAGGTGTTGACTGTAAATAAGCCCTTTTGAGAAACAGGTAGTTTCCCAATTTTTTTGCTTTCAGCAAAATTGAAGAAAGACCTAATTGAGTTTTCAGCTGGTTGATCACAAAAAATAATTTCTGGTGAGAGATCACTTTATGGATTTTGGCATAGAACTCAAAGGAGTTCAAAGACTGATATGCTATACCAAAATGTCTCCAATTCCCACCTACTTATTTAAGTTAGCAAGATTTCTCAGAGCCAAAATCTATAAAAATGAAAAATAGAAATAGAATTAATGCTGAATCTGCCTAATTCAACCAGAAGGATATTCATCCATGGATACTTGAATTAACTTAAAAAAGAATTACCAGCCACATTCATCTTATTAAAATATGTGTTTTCTTTCTTTTTTTTTTTTTTTTTTTTTAGATACTGGGGTCAGGGATTCAACCTGGGACCTTGTTATGTGGGAGGCTGGTGCTCAGCCACGGAACTACACTAGTTCCCCCGAGTTGGGGTTTTTGTTTGTTTGCTTGTTTTTGTTTTTAGGAGGTACTGGGGATCGAACCCAGGACCTCATACATGGGAAGCAGGCATTCAACCACTGAGCTACATCTGCGCCCCAGTATAACTTTTTTAAAAAAGATTTATTTTTATTTATTCCCCTCTCCACTGTTGTTTGCGCTTGCTGTCTGCTCTCTGTGTAGTATAACTTTTTAAGTTTTAAAATTATTGATCATGGTTTATGATATATTTAGGTTGTTTGATCAACTGTATACTAATATAATTATAATGGTAACTTAACTGATAATTTTTTTTTAACACTTAGAACTTTATGGTCACAGATAATACAAACGTATTTTATTTTTTTTAAATTTAATTTAAAAATTTAATGTAAATTTATATATACATATTTTGAAAGATACTAGATTACATAAATGTTACATAAAAGATATAGGGGTTACCATATGTTCCACTCCCTACACCTCCCACACCCTCCCACATGAACATCCTTCATTAGTGTGGAACATTCATTGCAATTGATAAATGCATCCTGGGGCTTTGCCTATAAGCATGGACCATAGTTCACACTGTAGTCTACACTCTCTCCCACAGTTCTGCATGTTATGTGATGATATAAAATGGCCTATATCTGTCATTGCAATGTCACTCTGGGCGATTCCCAAGTCCCGAAAAAGCCCCCGTATTACAACTGTTTTTCCCTCTCCCTGTCCCCAGAGCCTCCATTGGCCACTGGCTCCACATCAATGTTGTAATTTCTTCCATTGTTGGAATCACAATATGTCTATAGTAGAATACCAGTAAGTCCACTCTAGTCCATAGCTCTTCCCCCAATCCCAAGGATTCTGGGGTGGCGACATCCATTCCACCTCCAATTGAGAGGGGACTTGTATCCCATGGGGAAAATGGATGGGACTATCCTGCCTGCAGCTGCAGACTCTCTCCGTTCCCTGGGATGGATGCAAATGTATTTTAATTTATAATCTGTTAGGTGAGATTCACTGTGCAGAGTGGGAGTGAGGATAAACAGGGGGTTGAGATTTTAAAAAAATCATTATTTTTAAATTTATTGGAATTTTTCAATGAGCATGTGGTCTTTATTAAAAAAAATACACATAAAAAAAGAAAATACACATTCTAACAAACAAAACAATCAGCACCCGTCCCCTGCATTGGAGCTGCTGAAATCAGAGTTGATGATAAAGTGATTACAGTCTGTTTTGGTGGTCCATGGACCTAGCTTTCTTCATTTCAAAGAAGGTATAATGTCATATTTTCCCCATCTGTCCATCCCATAAGGCTATTTCTTGAATCATAGAACCTCCTCAATGAAGTCAAATAGATGAATCAATGAATAGGAATAATTTGGGTATAGCTTCAACATAATTTGTTCCAGAAAAGAACTCTTTCTTCCTGTGTGGAGAAAAACATGGGCTATGAAGTCACATGGCCTAGAATCTAGTTCTACCACTGTCCAGACCTGAGAACTTGGGTAGGTCACAAGCTTTGTGGATTCTTTGAACCTGTTTCCATATTGGTAAAATAAGCAAAATACTTGCTTTCCCAAATCTTACTAGAGTAATTGTGAGGACCTCATGAGATAAGGTGAAAAAATAGATTTTGTCAGAGGTGTTATAGAATTTATTATCATTATTATTCAGAGAAGATGAGTTAAATCACCTAGGTGACCTGAATTATAGGTGATATTTCTATTGTCAACAAATATTCCCCAGAGCTTCTGGTCAAAAAGGGGTGAAGAGTTTAGCTTCAACTGGATACTTAGAGGTAAAAAGGAAAGCAAGAGCAAGCATTTATTGCTTGTTACTATGTGCCAGACCCCATGAAGAGAGTTACATATTTTATTTTGTTTAATCCTCACAACAGGCCTATGATTTGGTTATCTTGAGCTACATATACAGATCAGAAAACAAGATTAAAAAATTTGTAATTCTTTGTATGAACCCTTATTTATTCATTCATTCGTTCATTTAATAGGAGCACTATGTACCAGGAATATTCTAGGTATATAGAATATATAGGTACTAGGAATATAACCGTATTCTGCTCTCACAGAACTTACTTTTGAGGGGGACCTGATTTGAAGTTTCTAGCTATCAACAGGCAGAGGGGGAATTCTCATTAAAGTTCATACCACTTAGCTTCTGGTTCTAAACCCTGAGGTTTCCTAGGTTGCTCACTTTAAATTCCATCTGTAGGTTCCAGAACTCTGGTGTTCTCCTATCCCTGGGAAATGACACCTCATAGGGTTCCCACTCCCCACCCCGACATTTTTTGAAGATACAGAAGATCGTATTAACCAATTTTTCCTCCCAAGGTGTGATCATCTGAGCAGAGGAAGCCTTCAGGAAAACTTCACTCCCTAATGAGTCAGCTGTCATCATGGCTCTTACCTAATGCTGAATTGGGACTGGTTTGGGAAGCTGAAGTCAGTGAAAAAGCTAAGACTCACAGGTTTGGAACTTGAGGTTGCTGGAAGCACAGGGCTGATTGTGTTTCTACAGCCGGTGCCAAGCCTTCATTTGTTCACTCTCTCTAGAGATCAGTGGCAGCCTTCAGGAGTCCTATTTTTAAAAGGCCAGTATTCCTGGGAAGGGACTCCTTTTAAATCTTTCTTGGTGAGTGCTTTAGCAAGGATAGACCACTGAGCATAGGATGGGGGTAAGGGGGAGAGTGCTGGCTGGAGGAAGATGAGTGAGAGGGGTGGCCATTAGGAGGGTGGCACAGACCTCACACTTTTCTTGGGGTCATGAAAAGTCACCATGGGCAATTGTGCCAACCACCTAGGTACGTAAGCTAATGTTCCAACACTGAAACCTATTTTTGTGACCAGGTCCTCATGTAGTCAAGACATAGCTAACAGGGAAGCGGCTGTGGCTCAATCAGTAGGGCTCCCGTTTACCATATGGGAGGCCCCGGGTTCAGTTCCCGGGGTCTCCTGGTGAAGGCTGACCCAGTGAGCACAAGCAGCAAGGGGGGGATAAATGAATAAATAAATAGAATCTTAAAAAAAGAAAAAAAAAAAAAGACATAGCTAACAAAGGCACTAGGACACGTTGGTGCAGGTATTGCTGGTCTTTATTGCTCTGCTTAAAAATAAGGCTGCATATGCTAAACGTTACCCACACCTATGCTGTCTTTCTTATCAAACTTTCTGGCTTTTTCTCATCTTTTAAGAAAAGTGTCTTCAGTCTCAATTTGGAGAAAGTAAGCACACAAACATTCACTGCTTATTTGTGTAATTCTTCACTCCCCGGATCCTTGGGGCATTCTGACCTGCTTTTTCTTGCTGCTACTGCTGTTTTTGAATCAGTCCACACTCTGCCCAGATATGGGCTTCCTGCCCCATTCCCTTAAGGTACTCTTGACTCAGAAGTTAACTCCCAGTCTTTGCAGTATATAGACAAATCTTCAGGTCACCATTTCCTGTCATGAACTTTTAAAAATTTACTATTTCCTGACTTCTCCCAACCAACATCTTAAATATATTATCCTAAACCAACTGACTTCATTATCTCTCTCTCTCTTTTTTTTAATTCTTTTTTAGGACTCTAGGATGAAGAATTAAGTTGCTGCCTTTCCTATGTGAATGGTACCTCAAGGCAGTTGACAAAGGCAAGTTTCTTTTTACAGAAGTATTTCACTAATGAGTTGAGGAGAAAGGATAGAATTAATAGTCTTAATGGGTATAGGACTTGGTCATCAATGCTGCTAGCATCACAAAAACAGAAACAACCAGACATTATACAATGGAAGTCTCTACCACTACTTATGAGTTCATCTTGGCAAAATATGAACCTGAAGCTGATTAGGCTTCCAGATTTAACTAAACAATCTACAGGAAATACAGGTGATTGAGGATTCTACAAGAATGAAATCAGGAAAACCTAGACTTAGGGAAAAGCTATAGGACAAACAGCCCTAATTATTAAACAAACAATTTCAAGGGGAAAAAAAAGGGAGAAAACGGAAACCTATGGATGAAAAGAAACTTAAGAGGTATGCCAGCCAATTGCAATGTATGGCCCTTCTTTTGATCTGGATTCAAACAAATAATCTATCAATTTTTAAAAAGACAATCGGGGAAATGTGGTTATTGATGAGATTTTTTAATAATGTTAAGGAATTATTGTTAATTTTGAGGTAGGATAATGGTATTATAATTATGATTGTTTTTAAAAAATCCTTATCATTTAATGATACATGCTGAAATATAATATATATGGATGAAGTGATATATCTTAGATTTCCTTCATGATAACCCAGAGGGTTTTGGTGAAATGGGAGTGTAGAATACCAGATTGGCGATGAGTTGATAATTGTTTAAGTTGGGTGATAGGCACATGGGAGTTTATTATACTGCTTACTTTATTTTTGTATATGATTGAAATGTCCAAAACAAAACTATAAAAAATTGTAAGGTAATCACTGGAAGAATGGGCATAGAATGTTTAACTGGCAATTATTAGAGGGGTAAAAAGCGAATAAAAAAATAATGAATTGATTAAAAGGCAGGAAAAGAAAAAGTCGCCCTAGAATGCATTTGAAGTAGAAAACACAAAATAAGTTGGCAGAAATATCTTCAAGTCTGCCAGTAATAATTGATAATAAATAGGAATGCCTTAAATTCACCTATTAAAAGACAGATTGGGTAAAAAATTTTAATTTTGGCTTTATGCTCTTTTACAAGGAAAACCCCTAAAACAAAAAGTAGAAGAAGAAAATGAAGAGATAAGAAACAATCTACTAGACTAGACAGATGATGATATACAGAAATTAGGTAAAACAGTTCAATAAAAGAAGAAATGAAAAGTATCCAATGGGATTAGGAAAAAAGTCATCACTGGTTGACCTTAACAAGAACAATTTCAGGGCAATTTCAATGCAAAGTGGGAGCTGAAGTCAGAAAGCATTTCCATGAGCATGGATTGGAAGAAGTGGAAAGGAAGAGGATGTAGCAGAAAAAGCAAGTGGAAGGATAGCATTCCCAATTAGGGAAGGCTGGTCACTTATTTATTTATTATTGATTTATTTATTGGCTCTATATAGACGCTGATGCGATAAAGCCAGAGGAGAGGGAGAAGTAGAGGAAATGGGAGACAGAAGGAGAAACAACCCAGAGGAGAGAAGAAGGCTCAAGATGATGAGACCCAGAGTACCAGGGCAGACATTAGCAGAAGACAAGAAGGAAACACTTTTATTTGATTTCAGATTTATTCATTTGTCATTACACAAACAATACATGAACATCAAATATTACAGTTAAAGCTAATGCACTTCACCAAACTACAGTTAACAGTTTGGTTAGTATCCTTCCAGACCTTTTCTATACATTTATATAATACACAAATATGTACTTATAGAAGTACACTATATATAGTATTTTTGTGTGTATATGTGTGAATGTGTGTGGTGTATGTTTTAACATTAGTGGTATCATATATATTATATGTATTGGCTTCAACCTTTTTTTTCAAACTTTTAAGAAACTTAACATTGTATTTTAGAGAACTTTCCATGTCAGTACATATAGGACTCTCTCATTCCTTTTCATTGATGCCTAGTATTTTATACTGTAT
Source organism: Tolypeutes matacus (assembly GCA_026826555.1). Classification (NCBI taxonomy): domain Eukaryota; kingdom Metazoa; phylum Chordata; class Mammalia; order Cingulata; family Chlamyphoridae; genus Tolypeutes; species Tolypeutes matacus. The sequence goes on from JAKSZT010053887.1 coordinate 82,433,970, forward strand.
ACCATACTCTCTCTTCTTAATGGGTATATTGGCTTTTCCAATTTAATGCTATTTTGACAAAGGTGCAGTTGACATCATTGTACAAGCCACCTTTTGAACACATCTGAGTTTCTTTAGGGTATATATTAAAAATCAGAATTGCTGGGTTACAGGGTATACAAATTTTAAAACTTAATGGATACTACTCCACTGCCTTTAAACGTGGCTGTACATTGACTGTACACTTTGGATGGATTGTATGCTTTATTAATATGTATCAATAAAATTGATTTGTTTTAAAAAAAGTGGCTGTGTCAATCTATATACTCAACAGCAATGTAGGATTCCCGTTTTCCCACACTCTTGCCAGCACTTGATTTCTACAGTTTTTAAATATTTGCCAATCGCTCTGAGATAGTTTCTTGTGTTTTAATGTGCATTTCCCTTACTTTGCTGAGATTGTGCATCTCTCCATACCTTGTCTGTAATACATTTTGCTCATGTGCATCTTCACAGGTAGAGGATATTCAAGCTTTCAATTTTTAAAAGGGATATGTGACTCAAAAAGCATAAGACTCACTGATAGTCAAGCTGGAACTAGTTTTTCTTAGGTATTTAAATTTATTTTTTCCCAAATGGTTATGTTGTCCCGATACTATTTATTGAATAATTCCTTCTTTGCCTACTGATTTGAAATGCCACTTTTATAATTTATTTAATATATATTTGTGTCTGTTCTTGGATTCTCAGTTCTATTAAAGATTTGTTTTTGGCATCAGGCACCTGAGTTATTCTTAACTTAGTTCTTTGAATGGTAACTGATTTTGTCAGCCAAGAGCATGAGCAGGTTGCTTATGAGAAAATAGATAATATAATTGATGACACACAAATCCTATTCTAGTTTGGTTTTATTTAAATCAGTTCCATTATCTATGAACTTAAAATATTAAAAAATGTGTAAACTTCTTCAGATAAGATAGTTCTTCTTTTTTAGGGGATACTTCATAAGCTCAATGTAGAGGGACAGTGGACCTAAGCTCTGGTCCCCAGGAAGTACAGTGTATCTTTACATCGAGCCTGTGAGATGTCCCCTAAAAAAAGGAGAAACACTATGTTGGCCCAGTGGGAGGTTTTTCACCAGTTTCTCCCTCCATCCCTCCCTCCCTTTTTCTTTCCTTCCTTCCTTCTTTAAAATTAAAAATAATTTTTAAAAATTGTAGTAACATATATTGTTCTCTTGTGCTGAAAGTATTATTTGATGGTAACATTTTTTGGTGATTTAAAGTTGTTTCCTGACAATGCTAAAGAGTTTTTCATGGTATGGCAATATCACTGTTGGTTGATGCAAGGTCCACAAACTATGACATATCAATAAACAAGATGGCACTTCAGCTTTTACTTTTTTTTTTTTCTTTTGAGGTACTCAACCACTTGAGCCACATCTGCTCCCCTCAACTTTTATTTTACCCTGGACTATGAGCTCCTGAAAGGCACAAATCATGTCCCATTTACTGCTCTGTCCCCAAAGATCTAGTACAGGATGCAGTACCTGAATTGAAATAGAACTGAATTCCATTACAACAATGCCTCTATAAAATAAAAAATAAAATCCAAACTTCTCAATAGTCATTTTAGGAGCTTTCAAAGCTATACATATTTATAATTTTCTGTCCATGCAAATCTGCCACCTGATCAAGTGACTATATATAAAATAATTTTTTTTTTTTATTAGTAGGAACACTAGAATTAGACACTGACCTGGTGTTATTTCATGCCCAAGTGTGGGGAAAATGTTCCCTTGCTCTCCGTGGACTTCCTCAGGTATGATCTATCTATGATGCGTTGCTTGCTTGTGAAATGACAGTAAGAACTGTGATCTGGAGAACATTTTGGAATGCTGTGGGTAAGAATACTTTATAGTTGTTAATTATAAATATTGCAGGCATGCAAAATAATGAAATGAAAAGGTGAACTAAACTTTTCAATGGGAAAGATGAAGTGTAGCTTTTGCCTGGTTCTAAAATTCAGTTATTTTAATGATCTAATTTAGCACACCTATCCTCCCCCCCACCCCCTTAAAGGGATAACTGTGGTTTCTTCGGGCAATTGTTTTGTTGGTCCATAAACTTAGACCCTCTGTTTTACAGCTGGACCTATGATGAATCAAACCATGGGAAAATTCCACAAACTGCTTAATCTATCAGTTTCCTTGGTGAGAAGTAAGGGGAAAAAAAAAAAAAAAAAAAAAAGCTAACTCACCATCCAGGTTCCAAATTCGACAACCAAGTCGACTGTGTCAGTGCAAAATACTGGCTTCTTTACTTTACTCTCCCTAATCCTGAAAGGCTGTCTTTTTCTTTTTTATGATTCCATAAAAAGAAAAAAAGAAAAAAGAAAATGAGCAAAGATGTCTTGCTTTTAACTTGCTTTGTATAAGTTGTATAGCCCAACTTAGTACCTGTGAACACAGAATATTATACTAATTGTACCTCACTAGGGAAATAATTACAATAGCACTTTTATAGTAATTCTTTCACTGAGAAAGGGAATACATGTGTTTACAATGGATCTTGCTACAGAAAGTTTGTGACCTGTTGTACAAATACATGAGAGAGGGATGCATTCTACAATGTCGAAAAGGGTAAAAGAGGGTACAAATATATATCCCTAAATAATGAACTATCAGTATTGTTAGAAAATAGAAACACAGATCACTAGGAGGCTTGAGACAGGAAGGGGTGGGGTCAGGCTAGTTCTGCTTAGAAGGGGACTTACAGGAAAGAAATAAGCCTGCTGGATTGACCTGTGTCAAATAATGAAAGGCTAGTAAATGGAAGTCCTATTCTGACATGGGCTGCCAGTATCTGCAATGGGGCAAGATCCGCTATTATCCTTCCCAGGGAGCAAGGAATAGGTCTGAGGGGTAGGCTTTACACTCATGCTTCTCTAATCCTAGTCACCATAAAAGGACTAAATTTGGTTTACCTTTAGGCCTCAATTTATCCAGAAGCATAATGTGAACGTCAAGGCTCCTCTATTCTTCCTACCTTTTTGCTAAATTCTTGAAATCCCTTTAACAGGAAACAAAAACTTTCATTTCATAAGGATATATAGCTGTTGGAAGGAAAAGGCTGACCCCAAATTTCAAGTATGAATTTGAGCTGATACATCCTCAGAGGAGCGAAAAAGAATAGGAGATCTGATGCTGGGAAGGAAATTTTCTTTGTGGAGGGAAAAATGGTATGTACAGAAAGACCCACAGACAAATTTCCTTTAAGAATTTCACAAGATTACCCTCTTCATTATTTCTCTTCTAGATTATTGTTGTTCCTCCTAAATTACTTACCAGCTTCTAGTTTTGGCCCCCTCTTATCTACCTCCCATCTGCCACTGGAATGACTATATTTTTCTGAAATGCAAACTTGATCAAGATATCCCACTGCTTAAAATCATTCTTGTTTTCTGAGTAAATGGCATACTACTAACATGTGTGGGGCATCACTGTCTGCCTTTCCTCCTCTAGTGAAACAACTCCATGGTTGCCCTAAGGAGCCTTGTTCATGCTCCCCTTAAAGCCTCTGGGCAGTTTTCTACTTCTTGAAATGCCCTTTTCCTTGGCTAACTTTAGTGTCCTTCAACTCAGGCAACACCTTGGAGGAAACCTTCCCTGAAAGTCATCCTTGCCTGTATGTACTAACAAGCATTTATTGTTGCATTGTATCCGTTTGTCTTTGTCTTTAACTAGCCTGTGACTCTTGAGGGCTGGGCTTTAACAGGATTATTGAAGAGAACAGATATGTCACAAAATGCTTATCACTGAACTATGACGCTTCCTTTAAAACATATTTGACTTCATACCATTGTAAAAGTTTACAGAATATTATCTAATATTCATTTCAGATTCTACAAAAATAAATTTCTATTAAGAGTTGGGGTATTCTGGTTACTCTAATCTTATTGTCCTCAAGACACTTATTAAATGGCCCAGCAGTGACTAGCTTTGGAACTTGAAGAAATGCCACAATCTGACATGTGACAATTCTTTGTGAATAAGGGCAGTTGCGATCACCAATCACTGGCAGCTTGATGGTAAAGTATTCTTGTCTCAATACTTCTATTTATTCCAGAACATAGGAAAAATTATTTGAAACATCCAGCTATTTTGGACCTACTATTATGAGTTGAAACTAATTAATGCTCTCTTCTCCCCTTATTTTGGGGTATGGCAAGCTGTAATATCACTACCTAAAATAAATTCTTTGAGGAAGGTTAGGTTTGTATTGTAGACACATTGCACTATCAGAAACTAAATTTTCAACCTGTCATTTCCTGTTTGGCTAAATTGAACTAGCAGAAAGCACAGAAAGTCACACCTTGGTCTTTGGACATGGCATTAAGAAAATTATACAGATGCCATTCCTATAAGACTGTGCACAAAAACTGGATCCTCAGTTAAGATTCCAGCTATGTGGAATAGGAGAACCTAAACCTCCAGGGTAAAACTGAAAGTGTCTTAAGATCTAAAATGAACTAATCAGTTGGGAGAATGCTTTACTTGTTTCCAAGTGCAATACATTTGATCTAAAAATCTCAATAGCTTTCTCACCCTCATTAAATTTGCCCCTGACTTGAGTGGGGTGTAACTCATGGGAGTAGGTTTGGATGTAAAGTCTTCCTTCTACAGCTTTTTCTTATTTCCCCAGAAAGAAGGGGTTGGGTCCGAAGGTAGGAAAGGCATGATGGGAGAGCAAAGGACAGACATTCTAATATTTTGCCTTTTTTTTTTTTTGAACATTGCACCATGAGCTGTCTGCTTATGCCATTAAACTGAAAAGCTTATTCTTAAACAGCAATTATTCTTCAATGGCTGCTTAATATTCCATTTTATGGACAAACTCATATTAAGTTAGTACTTAATTTTTGGACACCTAAGTTTTAATTTTTTCAAACATCCTTAATTTTGATTCTAAAGTAACTAGGTTAGATTCTTAGAAATATTACTGGATCAAATATTATTAAAGCTCTTGATAAATACTTATTGCCAAATTACTTTCCAGAAGTATACAGGAGTGTCTTTTTTTCTAGCAAGAGTCCTGCTATTTAAAAGACAATTTGTTAAAAACATTAATTTTCATTTCTTAGGTTACCAGACATTGAGTCTTAGAAATTGCCATTTATTCCTTCTGTGAACTATCCATGTTTTCTCCCCTTTTCTATTGTGGAGTTAGCATCCCACCCATGTAAAAGTGGCAATAATTGTTAATTACAAATTTAAACTTTAGCATATTAATCATTTCCTTGGTGACTATTACTTTTATGCTTATAAAGTGTTTTTCTATCCCTAGAACCAAAATTTAACTATTTTTTCACAAATATTCCAACCCCCCTATTATGTTTTTCTCTGCCTGTGTTAAAATCCCTGCAACACTTGAGGGGTACACCCAGAGAACCTTTTGGTTAACATTCCAACAGTAAAGTTTCACATATCTCACCTGTAGTGGCTCTACTTAAAATCTCACTCCACATCCTTAGGATGGTTTACTTAAGCCTATGCACTTGCTTCCTTAATTTCTAATGTTCATTAACATTAAAATTTTGCTTACTGACCAATATATCCTGCAGCATAATGAGAACATAAAATATTTGTTAACTTTCCACTTATGCCCCAATTTTATGCCTTTTGTTTGTAGCTCATCTGAATAAATTTTTATTTCAAGTAGATAAAACTATCCTCTAATTGAGAGCTAATAAATGGTTTCATTAACTCCTGTTTGGCTAGTTGTCTAACATACAGAGCATGTTAATTTCTACAGGCACCTTTCTGAATCCAAGATTTGGTAGACAAAGATTTCCTTTAAAATGTCATTAACACAGCATGAATACAAAGTACAGATATTCTTCACCATTCCTGCATTCCTTTAGTTTACTCTGAAAATTTAAAAATTATCAGGAGGTCATTAATAAGTTTTCATTTAAGGAATATTTTGAACTGCGAAAATACAATTTTCATCAAATTAAATTTTGAACACATATAGAGCCAAATATTTCAACAAAACTGCAGTTTAATTTCAGAAAATGTGTTAAAATATATATTTATACATCAATTTCTGACACACACTTAATGTGTTAGTATACACAAAATGATGCTTTCTCTTGAAACTGTATTTATGAAATGTACATTTTAATTTAAATACTCAGTATACACTGCACTTAATCTGCATGTTGCATTTATTAAATACATTAAAATCTGCAATGTAACAAAATGTTTTCTGCATACGAAATTCAAAACACCATTTTAAATGAACAAAAGATGGCTCACTTCATTTTTTTTTTTTTTTTTTTTTTAAAAATAGTGTATAGAACACTAGCTCAGCTCCACCATATACCACCTGTTCGTTCTTTTTTATTTGACATTGTTCACAGACTAGTACATATTACAATAAGAGTGCTGGATAAAAACATGAGGTACGAAAGTGGTTCAAAGATTATAGGTCATGCAGATCATGCTAGACAGCAAAGAAAATTGTGACCGAGAAAACACTAAATAAAAATACATGAAGAATGTGCATTATAAAAAAAACTCCATTACACAGCTTTGCTTCTTTGGTTACAAAGTAGGTTGAACAATTTCACAGCTTTTTATTCCCACCCGAAAAAAAAAAAAAAAAAAGTCATAAGAAATGTCAAAAAGCAGAGGAATCATGGCAATTTCTCTATTAGAAAGTAGAAACAAATGAACAAAGTTTTCTTCATCAAAATAGCCCAATTATTTATTATATCACAATAAGTGGCGACTACCTGTACAGTTGCACTATGGTCTTCATACTTACACTATACAAAATTTACATTCAAGCTGGGTCTTTACTACTGAAAATAAATACCGAAGGTAAATTGCCATTAGTGTTAGAAATATGCCAGGATTCTTTTGTTCAATTATTGCCCAAACATTTTATCTATTAAATGCAATCCTGTCTTTCAATTCTTTTACTGATACTTATATTTATTTTAAAAAATTAAAAAAGTTCTGTGACATTGTTCATGTACATTATGAAAATAGCAGCCCTGTAATAAATAAAACACAAATAAATGAAAACTTATGTAGGCAAATGTTACTGATATTGAGAGAAAAGTGGCTCTTTAGATGAACTGTTATTGATAATGTGATAGAAAGGCTCAGGGTAATCCATGGGTAATAGGAAACATGGGTGAGCCATCAAAGCTCTTAAAGACCCCACTCGTGCGCACCAGGTAAAATGCAGATTTTGCTGCTTTAATAAACCTCATCTATTATCTATTCTCCTTGTGTACTGAAAACATAGAACTGGACATCAACAGCGCTGCATGACATCTCAAAGAGGGGAAAAACTCTTGTAGAATGATTGTCTAATACTGAAAAGGCCAAACACACAATCGAAGCATGGCTACTTGCTTTCGTATAAAGTGGAAAGAACACCAGTGGTACACAAGGATAGATTGCTTTCAGTTTTTTTTCTTAATGAGGCAAGAAAGCTTTATGCTGAGGAGACATTCGGCTGCTGCGGAGGTTGCGTTGGCTGCGGAGGCTGTGCTATCACTGCTTGTTGTTGCGAAGTGCTACCAGGATTGGCCTGTTGGGCTGGGAGTTGTGATAACTGATCATTGTTTGAAAGAGATTTTAACAGTGCATTTTCTCGTTCAAGTAGAGAGTTTCTTTCAACTAATTCTTTAATTTGTTCCTTTAGAACTTCCACTTCTTCTCTTACTGCATACATCAAATGGCTTTTCACCAGATCCTGTGAAAAAACAAAATTAGGAATGTCAAAAGGTGAAGCTATTTGGTTTTAGCCTACCTAGTGTCTTTTAAACACAACGCATTTAAAAATGTGTTGTTTCCAGCTCTTGCTTTTAATGTTTCTGGTGTATCTTTTTTTTTTTTTTTTATTTTTTTTTTTTATTTTACCGGGAGGTCCCGGGGATCGAACCCAGGTCCCTCCATATGGCAGACGGACGCCCAACCATTTGAGCCACATCCGCCCCCCTCTGGTGTATCTTAACCGGCCAAGATTTTCTTTTCACAATTTGGAGTGATTTCCAAAAATATTAGCTCCCTAAATTATAAATTTTAAGTTCAGAATTTAAAAAGTTTAAGATCACATGTTTTAACATTAGATCAAGAGAACAAAGTAATAGCAATCCAGTAGAAGGCTGTCTGATATTAGTCATAATATAGCTTTATAAAGTGACTTGTAATTTTCCAACTTTAAAATCTTAGGATTTATTATTTGTTAAAATAGTTTGAGATTTACATTCTAGTACTTATTCATACTCTACACTTTTTTTTTTTTTTTTTTTGCTGTTTTTTAATTTAATTTATTTTAATTTTTTACCGGGAGGTTCTGAGGATTGAACCCAGATCCCTCCATATGGGAGACGGATGCCCAACCATTTGAGCCACATCCGTCCCCCCATACTCTACACTTTTAATACACTTGAAAAAATTTTATATAAAATGACCAGAATATCTTTAAGGGAACAAAAAAAAAAACCCAAAAACCAACCAACCAACCAAACAAAAAGGAACGTTTTCCAGTTAATTGATAGTAATAGCAGAAATCAGAACCAGAATTGATAGACATGCCTATTTATTAAAGCTGAGTAAAACAGTGCCTGTAAATGACCAAAGGATGACAAATTTCCAGAGCAGTTTTCACTTTAACACTTTAAACTATATTTGATACTGGGAAAAAAAAAAAAAAAAATTTTTTTTTTTAAGGAGGTACCAGGAATTGAACCCAGGACCTCATACATGGGAAGCATACATTCAAACCACAGAGCTACACCTGCTGCCCCGATACTGAGATTTTTCAGAAAGTATAATTTGGTCATCTTTGGTTTAAAGAAATTAGGTATTTATTTCTGGCATTAAAGAAAAACAAATGCTTCAAACAACCAACAGTCTGAAATGAGAGGATTATAAACATTTACTTACCATTGCTTGTTCTATTTTGTTGTCAATGGCTACACCACCTCCCCCAGATGCACTGGAAAAAATTAGAATATTTCATTAAATTATTCCACAAAATTTCACTTCCCTTCCAAGTCTTAAAATAATGTAAAGACATTTGTGTTTTACTTAAAACCAAATATTGTAATAATTTTAAATAGCTTAAGTTTATTCTCACAATTTCAATAATCAGCTCTCTCATTTTAAATGAGGGTATCAGTAAACAGATGACTTCTAAAAATCCTTTGTAGTTCCAACATTTCTAGCTTGCCAGTGACATTTACTACTTTGAAAGCAACTCCAATTCTATTCAGTTCTCAATTAGTAGTCTTAAAAGGATACATTTTGAATGAGTAGTACCCTCTCCACATCTGTTAAAACTTCTTCATTGACCAACTATCTGTTCTAATCGCTTTTCATGTGGAGATACTAGTGATTACTTATTACATTAAAATCCAGATGACTTTTCTTCTAATAAATTAGTATATTTTAATATCTGGTTAAATTTTTTCCCTTTTAGAACTGGTTTCCAAAAATGATTCAGAAGGCTTTCAGGCAAACATTACTTGCAGGGTTGGTTAACAGGGAGCTTAACACTCTGGTAGTCCCACATGCTTTGACTGTAGGTTACTTGCTGGCCAAAAAGAAAAAAATCACCTAGTAAGCTATGTGGTATAGCCGAGGCATTCCTAGAAATAATTGGAAACAGTCTAGTACGTCTGTACATCCCAAATTCAAAAATCTCCTTAGCATTTGTATGATAATGAGCACAGAAGGTTGAAAAATTGTCCTCTTTGGTGGTTTATATTCTCCCATGCATTAACTTAAGTAGTAAGAGTAACAAGAATCTACATCCTCCTCTCTTGATGTTTTTGTAATTTAGAAAGAACATTGACTAAGGTTTTTTTATTCGATGAGAAAAATTAATCTGATAATCTATTGTATCAATACAAACAGAGGCTGTTAAAACAATTTTATATAAAAATTTACTAATACTAAATACTCTTTATTATAAAGCATACCCCACCTAAGAAGATTTAGGTGCTAAAAAAGACGACTTTCAATTTAGATGGTGTGGACCCTCAATGCTGTTTAAGAATGGGGCTCAGAAACATCCTATCTGATGTGGTGGTACATTTTATATTTTTCATTTAAGTAGACCCGGTTATAATCCTGGTTCTGCTACTCACTATCTGTACGACCATCAGCAAATCACCTACTTAACTTCCCTGGACCTCAGTTTCCTCATCTGTAAAATTAAGGAGTTGGTGCAAATACTTTTCAGTTCTAAGCTTGTTTATCTAAGAATTAACCATATTAATTACACATATTTACTGCTGTATATCTATGTCTATACCTAGGTAAATGGGAGAGATATAAATGACTAACAAATACCTATACATATTAGGATTTAAATGTTTGTAGAGAGCTATGCAAAGCAAAGTCTGACTATATATATTTAACTATAAACTATAGAAAAACTTTATAAAATAAGGCTTTAGTGTGAGTTCAGGGATAGATACCATGTGGCTATCTACCAAATACAGATCATGATTTGACAAAAGAAAACAGTGATGGTCATTTAGATTAGCATTTGCCTGAGAATGCTAGATTTTCTTTATTTTTATTTCCACATCAAAGACTGAATAATAGTTTAAGGCCTTTCTGACTTAAAATAAATTCAACTCTTTCTTTTGCTTTTTAAAAAGAGAACACCTGAAATACTAACTTTACAGCTAGTTTTGTACATTCAGAGTTAACAAAAAAGACCTTTAAAAGTAACTTTTATTGCTTCCTTCTTTTTAGATGGTTAAATAAAATCAGTCAATTCTCCAAATCATTCCCTTAGGGATTACGCTATTCTTTGAATGCTGATCTAATAAACTCTAGTCCTGATTCACACCTTTTGCAGCTACAGAACAGCTTTGCAAGTTAAAAATGGATCATGTTGAAGACATGTATCCCTTTAAAGGTATTACTATTTCAACTTTATTGAGGATTGTACTCTAACAGTGTTATATCAACTGCAGATAAACAATTATTATCATTACAGTGCACTTTGACTATTTAGAAGGCATTTTTCAAGAATTCTATAACCTCCTGTAGTGATTCTCAAACTTTAGCATGCACCAGAATCACCTGTTGATCTTGTTAAAACACAGATTTCTGGGCTTCACCTCAGTGTTTCTTATTCTGTAGGTATGGGGTGTACCCAGGAATCTGCATTTCTAACAAGTTCCCAAGTGATGTTAATTCTCCTGACTGTGAGACTATACTATGACAAGCACTGGTTTAGAGATGAAAGCTATACAAGAAAGAATAAAACCCCCGAATTCTATTTTAAAAACTTTTTAGCTTGTATACAAAACTCTTAATGGCCTTATATGGTCTCATCTCGTCCCATACCCCATTTGGTCTATTGTGCTATGGTCTTATATAACTATTTGCAGTTTGCACAACATATGTTCTCTCAGATTTCCATGGCTTTGCAGAAACTGCTCCTTCAGCTAGAAATGTTTACAGTTCCAATTCATCTAGCTCTCTTCTCATCCCTTAAGATACTCCAGGTACTCCAACTCCACACAGTGCCTTCTCTTCTTTGATGCCTTTTGATTTCCTAAGGTAGAGCAAATTGCTCCATCACTCCTGTGGTCCACCAATCTTCACAAACCTTTTATAGTATATAATCAGGGGGACAAATTCTGGCTCCTTCCATATATTCACTGTGTGAATTCTGGGAAATTATTTAACCTTTCTAGGTCTCAGTTTTTTCATCTAAAATAAGGATTATATGATTATTTTCACTATTATATTACTACCACTATTAGCCCTTTTAGACTGAACTCCTTGAGGGAGTTCACTTCTATAAAAGAAGTGAACATAGTAGAGTTGGCCCATAGGAGCTCAAATGCATATACTGAAAGAGTCAAAATGATATGAAACAATGACTGGTTGGTACCAGGAAGCCATTAAAAAAATGCTGAGTTCAGATAAATCAGAAATTATCAGTGTAGTCCCTGAACTAGCAGCATCAGTACCACCTGGGAACTTGTTAGAAAAGTAACTATTTAGGCTCCTCCCAAACCTACTGAATTATATACTTTTGGGATGGGGCCCAGGAAATTTATTTAAAATAAATTCTCCAGGTTATTCAAAATAGAGACTAAAGTTTGAAAAACAATGCTTTAAATAAATTTTGTTTATAATAAAGATACCAATATGGTAATCTTAAATAAGAGGGCAAATATTCTATTTTAAGATCCCAGAATATGGTTAAAGAGTATTGTTTCAAAGAGGTACAGGGGTCACAGAGTTAAAATAGAATCATATGGTTAGACCTGAAGAGCACTGTAAATACTAGTCTCATTATTCATTACAAAAATTTTTAGAAATATTGGCCCTAGAGTGTTATTGAATATATCTACTTGAGTAAAATTAGGTCTAGATGAAGTATTCACAATTCTTCCATTTCTCTACATTTGGCATAAAAAATCATTTTGTTGTTAAGATCCAAGTCCTTTGATGTCTGTACACTGTGAGTCCTAAGGTTACAATCATATATTTTGCCATGTCTGAATGATTTTATGGCAATTGTAATTAGTATATGTCAGTTTGTATTTCCTTTTGGTTTTTCATTCTTTGAAAAGTCATACCATGTGAACCAGCCTAGAAAAGTTATGAAAAATTAAGAGTAAACAAGCTGTTTTCTATTCTAGTTAAAGTCAACATAGTGGTTTGGGCTTCATGCTCTCTTTTTCTAAAACTGAGAAAAATCATCTGAAGCAGAATGAATAGTTTTCCTTCAAGTTTGCTTCCTTGACTACACTATATCTTGATGGTTGACCTGTCTTCTTACTTAAGCTCTTTAAGGGGAAGGCTTCCCATCTATCTTTCTTTTTTTTTTTTTTTTTTTAAAGATTTTATTTATTTACTCATTTATCCCCCCCTTGCTGCTTGTGCTCGCTAGGTCAGCTAACCACGCCGCGCGGGCTGGCTTGCCTTCACCAGGAGGCCCCGGGAACCGAACCCGGGGCCTCCCATATGGTAAACGGGAGCCCTACTGATTGAGCCATAGCCGCTTCCCTCATCTATCTTTCTTGTACTCGCAAGATAAGAATATATATATACCTGGTATACAATTAGGTACCCCATAATCATGGTAGTATGAAAAATATCATACACCCCTAGATTAACAGGGGTGTTTTTACACACTGAAACTGAAATAAGCTAATTTTTTTTTGAAATAGGCTAATTTTAAAGCAAATGTTACAATTACTGCCATATAGAAATCATAAAATGGTGGAAATGAAGTGCTTAGAAATTCCCTTTTTAACTACTATGCTAAACCGAAAGCACTAAATTTTTTAAAAAGAATAACTTTCCATTTATTACGGGTCACTCTTTTAGAATAAAATCAGACCTTGATTAGCATTTGTTAGATGAATTAAAGATTGTGGGTATGGACAGAAATATAGACCTGTGGAAAGAAAGACATTTAAGAAAAACTATATGATGAATTTTTATTTATTGGAACTGAGGTCCCCCAAAGAACCAAATGAGCTTTAAATAAAATAATATATAATTACATTCACGGGAAAAGAAAATTCATTTAACATACGTTATCAATACTACAGCTAGATAGGTATCAATGGTACAATAAGCTAGCTTGGCTTAATTCATTCCAATTGGATCTACTGCAGCTTTTCTTCCCAGGTCTCCTTATTCTTATCACAAGAGATCATCTGCAACCTCACTGGAAGAGGACAGGCCATATATAAACTTCTGGGTTAAGTCCTCTACACTTCTATCCTTCTAATTGCTTCTATCATGCCCTCAACTCAGAGACTAATCCATCCCCTGTTTTTTTTTTCTCTAAAAATCAAAGTTCTCAAAAGTGTCTTTCTTTATCTGTAATATATATAGAGACATCATGGCTCTTTCAAATTCACTTGTTTAAAAATAATGTTCTCTATTTCAAAATAGACAAATTTTGACCATTTCTTTTAGTCTGAGCATTTGATTTAAATGTTAATCAACAAAGCAACACAGCAGAGGAAAGGAAAACTTAATGACTACCCACTTTACAGCAGGTGTGCATCTCAGTGAGTTCCTCACAAAAAGCCTGAATAACATTCTTATTTTACAGTGGGGGAAACTGAGGCCAAGTAACCTGCTCAGAGACACAAAGCAGTAACAGGATTCAAACCTTGACCTAATGTCAAAACATATGCCTTTTCTACCATAACAGTGAGACCATGAAAGGAAGAAAACAACTACCTTTAAAGACCTCAAAATAAAATCCAGAGTTATGTATATTATGAAGCATGCTTTAACTAAGCACCAAATGTTAATTGTGGAACCATAAGCATGGATTCCAAGATTAAACCATTTTCATAACAAGTCATTTATCTTATCTATCACATTCCTAGAAGAGGTTCAGCTCTGAGAACAAGGGAGACAAATTCTTGGAAAACGCACTTGCTCAATGATCTTTAGATAGCCAGGATAGTTTGCCTATTTGCTAAGAACTAAGCCGTTCATTTGGTTTGTTTGAAAGATGAAGACATCTTAAAATTATGTTATATATAAGCAAAATACTGAAAAAGAAAAGAAAACAAAACAAACAAAAAACAACCTTGCTTTGCTCAAAGGCCCTTCTAACTTTCTGGGTCAAATCACATACAATTATGTATTGTTTCTGGCAAATCCCTCACCCCCCAAAATAAATGCTACAATAAGATTACTACTAAATGCATTAATTCTAAACTGGGTAACATTTTGCTTCTTCTCTGAGAATGTGTGTTTTGTTTGAGTTTTAAAAAGAAAATTAAGAAAATGTTAAGTTGCTGATTGCAAATGAATAAATCTAATAAATCTACAATTTGGCAAACCTGTCAAGTTCAAATATAATCAAAATCCGCCACTCTTCTAAAAGAGGGTATTAAAAATATTTATAGCTTAACATTTTAAGAACAAATAATTTTCCCTCCAAGAGAGCCTAAATAGATAAAATTCATGTAGACTTAAATTTTTTTAAAACAATTAAAAACTATAATATAAATACCATGTAGTAACAGTGTTAAAGGACTATTTTATAACTAGGAAAACAAACATGTACATACTACAATAAGCCCCAACGATTTAATTTCTACATTCATCCTACATACCAACCCAAACTTTTCTATATTGATCAATATTTTTAAAACAAAATTTTCTGGTCAAATGCAAACCTCCATGGTTAAGAATAAAACTATTAGATGAAGTTAATAGCAAATTAAGCAAAGAGCTTAAAATTTTATGGATTCTAATTATTGAATCCATAAATAACTAGTAAATTCTACCAATGTAAAAACAAATATTTGCTTAATTTCATGATCAGAAAATCCCACAAAAATGCTCCATGGCAATTTTATTATTGTCAAAACAAAATAAGTTATTTTAAAGCTTTTATTCATCCTAAGCAAGCAAGTAAAATGGCTACTTAAAAAACTAAGTTTTATTATTTTCTCAAGTAACTAGTGGTGTGAAGAAAGCTTTTACTAAGAAACTATTAAAAACCCAGCTAAATATTTATATGATTATTAATGTGGGTAACATCTACAAAAAAACTTGCCAATCACCCTTAGCATATTTTACATTTATCTAGCTAATTTTACATCAAATTTCTGGTCAGAAAAAATGTTTTAAAAGATGAAAAAAAGTTACATGTGGTGGACTCTACCAATATCAACTTCTTGGTTGTGATACTGAATTATAGTTATGCAAGACACAACCATTGGGTGAAACTGGATGAAGGGTATATGGGATCTCTCTGTTTTTTGTTTTTTTTTTTGTACCATCTTGTGAATCTGCATTTCCAAGTTAAAAAAAAAAAGTATATAGTGAAAAATCAATTTAAGGAGTATACACAAAAAGGTATGCAACAAATATAAAGTCCCTCTCCTACCTGAAAGTCAACCATATCATTTGTATAAAGGGCCTTAAAAAAAAAAAAAAAAAAAAAAAAAAAAAAGCCCATAAAAACTTCAATAATTTCCCTAAAATATAAAGTAATTCTAGACATCCATAATACCAGAATCCTCATATAAAAATGGGTAGAATTCACATCGACAGATTACACACACACAAAATATAAACATATGAAAAATATTCAACTTCTCACCCATAATAAATACAGATTAAATTACAATGTAACAGACTGGCAGACATTAAAATTTAATACCTGTTAGTGAGGCTGTGGGAAAATAAGTCTTGGCATATAGTGCCGGTGCAAGTGGTTGTATTATTCTTATAGAGGCCAATTAGGTTATATCTAACACAAGTCCACACCCACACCCACACATTTATTTAACTTTTTTTTTTTTTTTAAAGTTTTTAGAGAAGTTGTAGCTTTTCAGAAAAATCATAAAATAAAGGGTTCCCTTATACTACACCTTGCATTAGTTCTTTATTCATTGTGAGTCAGCAATGCTACATCTGCAAATTTATTCTACATGTTTTTACATAAATAGGAAATAATGTATTTATATAAGGTTACTCATTGCAGCACTATTTACAACAGCAAGGCATCTATCAATAGGGAACTGGGCATGGTACAGCGCCATCCATTTAATTGAATACTATGCATCTATTAAAAAAAATATGAAGATGCTTTTCTGTGTACTGAGATGGGAGCAATATATCTTAGAGGTCTTTAAAGTAAATGTACAGATCTTGAAAGTAACAGTACAGAAACATAGATAATAAATATCGATCTTCTGGGTGAAAAGGAAGGAGAATTATATATATTATATTTGCTTATATATGCATAGGAAACTGAGAAAGGATACACACACACATAAACTAAGAAAGTGGCTCTCTTGGAAGGCATGAAGATGGGGGACAGTGGTGGCCAGACTACTTTCAGTGCACTTTGTAGAATACTTAAAAACACATTCGAAAATGAAAATGACTCATGTAGGATTTATTACCCTGTACAGTGTGAACTCAAGATATGAACAAATGCCAGACAGGAAAAGTAACAACAGGAAACAGGAAAAAGGAGAAAGGAGTGAAGAGGAGGCAGCAACTTCACTTTTTCCAAGAACTATTTCATTGTGGCAGATAAGACCA
This sequence comes from Tolypeutes matacus, assembly GCA_026826555.1. Taxonomy (NCBI): domain Eukaryota; kingdom Metazoa; phylum Chordata; class Mammalia; order Cingulata; family Chlamyphoridae; genus Tolypeutes; species Tolypeutes matacus. The sequence goes on from JAKSZT010053887.1 coordinate 82,451,044, forward strand.
ATCAACATAAGATATTCCCAACCCATCTTCACCCCTTAAGGAGTATATTTCCAGCTTTAAATATTTGTAATTTTAAATTCATTTCCTTGCGTTTAGACTGAATTATACTACCTATGAATATGGTACAAATAATGTTCACAACTCCTGGTATAGTTATTTCTATTCATTTAAAGTGATTCTGGTAAAGAGAGAGTAAAAATTTGTGACAAACAACTATGATACAAAATGCCACGTAAATTTACCCAATAAAAATATTACATTAAATATGCATTCCAAAGAAGGGTCAGATAAAATTAATATTACTTTCTTTTTCCAAATCTTTTACATTTTCAAATTATGATTTTTTTTTTGGAGGGGGTCATAAAATTTTTATTTTACTTCATCATAAAATTCTTATAAAATTATAAATTTTCCTTTTATAGTTACTCTAAAGAAAAAATTTAAAAAAACTAGCTGAACTAAAATTCTGTTAAAATACTTAAGGTAGAGAAGATACAAACGTTTAGTCTGGAAAAATTGGAGCCAGGTACAAAATAAAATCTGTAAAGCAATTTTACCATTACAATCCAAAGATTCCAAATAAATCAAGAAAATTTAGTTAATGTAATATTATTTCAAGTTAAATACTTAATATTTACAAGAACATGGAATCATATCTACATAAGATAAATGAGTTTATGAACTAGCTAGTTATTTCATATTAGGCTAACATTAGGCAAGGTTTGACAAGATGAAAAGATTATTTCCTTCCTCTGAGTCATACCTAAATAAGAAAAGGGTATGAGAAAGGGGTAGGAGGAGGGTGGCATTCTCCCCAATGTTGGAATGTTTACATTTAGAGAAAGCTCTATTGAAGGAGATTTCACCGTACTATTTACACAGCAGCACCTAGATAATTTGATGATAGCATAATTCATTACTGGGGAGTAAATGAACACATACCCAAAAGTTTAAGTTCAAATTAAAAATTTCTCACTATAGTATTGGATACCTTAAATTATTTCCTGGAGACTGGGAAAATAGCCTATGGCTGACAAATTACCTAGATTTGGATGTACACTGGTACCTCAGACCAAAAAAAGGAGGGAAGGATTAGAAAGGATTTCAAATTTTGCCAACTGATTTCTAGCTCAGAATACCTGACAAGAACCTAAATAATCCAAGTTATACAGAAAAGCAATAAAGCACAGTGTAGTTTCAGATATTCATTCTAGATATACTAAAACCATTCCTTTAGTCTGCTAGGATAGAAGCTGATGGCTAACCAGCTTCTAAAAATTTTAGAATTAAGTGATTATAGTACACCTTAATCTAGTAAAATATCTGTTTTTCAGTACGGGATTTTAAAGGCATATCTTTCCTAGAAAGTACAAAAGTTAAATTAAAACTTTTCACATAGCAGGTGGCCTATTATAAAAATAACCTTTTTATATGCTAAATGTAATATTTCTAAAAGTAATTCATAATTCTTTAGCAATGACATACAAGTGGGTATCCCCCCCCATCCCATCAGCTTGTCTACTAATGAAGGGCATTACTTTCATTTCTAATTCTAACCTCTACATCCTTCCTTCTCTCCCCCCCCTATTTCAAATGCCTGCTCAACTTTTAAACTGAACATCTTTATTCCTTGAGACTCTCCATGGTTTACTTTCACTCTTTGCTCCTACCATTTCTCATTCTCTGAACATTTCTGTGGAATTCCTAGCATTCTTTTTTTTTTTTTTCCCTAGCATTCTTTTATAGCTCAATCCAAATGTTTTCATTCCTAAAGGTTTCTCTAATCCTCCCAGAAATAACAGTGTCACTATAGAATGAGCCATGCTTCACACCATTCTTATGGCACTAACCATGTATGCTATGTTTAACGGTTGAGTCTATCACCCACCAGACAAAATTCTACTGTGCCATGCAAAATCTACCTCTATAATGAGGCTGGAAGCTGTCCACTAGATAATGCATATGCCTCAGTAGCCTGGACTCAAAAGCTGGATACTTAGCGTCTGAGTCTTAAGTATGCTACTTTGACTCTAGGGCCTCTTTCCCTAGCTAGAACATGAGGTAGCTGTATTGGATCACCTCCAATCACTTCCTGACCTTAATGACAAAAATGACTCTTATCACAGCAGCCCTTGATATCTAGTAGACATGGGTAATGCTTTCCTTTCAACTCAACTCTAAACAGATAACTGGGGAAATAACCCTCAATTTCATTCCTCCATTTTCAGTCTGAGCTAAATGTGCCTAACTAAGGAGAAAGGAGGGATAGCAGGACATTATACTTTGTCATAGGCATGAAAAAGCCTATGGAGGTAAGGTGAAATAGTTTTTACAATTAAAGCATAAAGAATCTCTAAGAGAGTAAAGGGATAATGAAGGAAAGAAACTCATCTATGACAAAGGAAATGCCAAGTACGACTCTGGCTTTTGGAGCAACAACTAGGAGTGGGGAGATGGTTAGTGTGTCTTAGGGAAAAAGACTAGATCTGTGTGTGTATGTATATGTGTGTGTGTGTGTAGTGTGTAGGGATGAGTGGCAGAGGAACATGGGAACACAGATGAGAAATGAGAAATTTAAGTTTCACTTCAGATTTTTGAAAAATATTTTTAACAAATCAATTTTGATACATATTAATAAAGCATACAATTCACCCAAAGTATACACGTAATGGGTTTTGGTATAATCACATAGCTGTGCATTCATCATTGAATTTTAAGATATCTGGGATATATGAAGATCCTAGTGAAGAAATAAGTCAGTTGCTAGGAATTGGTATCTAGAACTCAAGGAATCTCTGGCCTAGAAGTCTAGAGAGCTGTCAGAATGTGGTATATGTTTCAAACTCGGGGAGAAGGTATCACTTAAACAGTGACAAGATAAGTGGGCCCAAAACACTAGGAAACACCAATATGTGAAGAGTTATGGAAGAAGATGGGCTTGGGAAGAAATCATTCTTCTTGGGAAAGTTGCTTATTCCTTTCACACTCCCTCCCTTTCATTGTCTCCTTTCTTGAGCATTCTACAAACTATTTCTTTCAACTGAACTGTCATTCTTTAACAAATCCTCCCAATCCCATTTCCTCAATGAGGTCTGATCAAAGTGGAAATGACATTAACCCTTTGTATTCCAAATGCCAAATACCAGAGAAGAGCATATAGTTAATTTTTGCTCATCTTATGGTTAATCATTTTGTTTATGCCTATTTCTTGAAGGTTCAGAGATGTTAAAACAGCTTTATAGGAAAAGTATTCTATGGACAGCATTTTTGAAAAAGTACAATTATGTTAGTCTCATCCTTAGGATTACTTGACCAAAATCAGGCACTTAGTTTACTGACTAATCTTTCTTTGCTAACTTCCTAATCTATCTCCAAAGTCCAGGGATTCCAGTAAATAAAAACAAAGGTTGTCAAGGGACTGTTTCAAATTAGGGCTAAACCCAGAAAAATAAAAGAGTATCACGAAGTTTTTAAAAAGATAGTTGTTTCATTCTAATTCTTTATTTTACCTTTTAATAAATCAATAAATGTTTTGTACTGGGATGTTCTAGAAATCTACACTGGCCTGGGTTTAAGGAAAAAATTAAATTTCTGATTGTCAACAAATATACAAAAAGCACTGTGAACATATGCCATGAAGAGTTAGAAAGCTGTCTAGGTCATCTGTTTACTACCACTTAACTCAACTCCCTTTTGCTCTCTGCTTCATTCTAAGGACAGAGAGCTTATCTCTCAGCAGTTGCCTAAGCAAAAAGCTGAATTCTCAAATAAGGTGGCTTAAGAACACAGTCTTTGGAATTAGACAAATCCCGACTCCACCACTTACTAATGGTATAATCCTAGCATGTTAACCTACTTAAACCATTTTCCTCATCTGTAAAATGAGGTCATGTTTGTACTACCTTAAAGGGCTGCTGTGGAGATTTATGAGGCTACGTAAACAAAGTAAATATTGCCGCCCCCCCCCCCCTTTTTTTTTTACCAAAACCAAACAAACCCAAAACCCCCAAGCAATTAGTTCCTCCTATTATTTGGATCAATTGGGACTTGGGTACTTTATAAGGTTTACTATTTCAGGGCATCTTAAATTACAAACTAAATAAGAGTTAAGGGCCTGAGACAGTGAGGTACAAATAAAAATCAATTATGATTAGTATTAAGGCATTAATGGGCTCTGTATTTATGTCTCACCCTAAAGAATAAACAATCCTACCTATGCTTCACATTCACTTAATTTCTTTGTACTCAATATAATGTTAGAGACTCAATGCAATTATAATACATATGCCAATAAAAACTGACTTAAGATTTTAAATTTACATTGATATTTATTAAGCACAGCATTCCTGTGGATTGAATATCAATAAAGTTCTTACTGATCTATTTAGGACTTCTATGTTTGTTTGGGATAAAAATAATCTTGGCTTACTGTGGGAAAATTTTCCAAAGGCCACTAACATATAACGGAATTAATTCAACATAAAAACTTCCAAAAACATATTTAACTAAGAATATACCATGCCTTCCTTTAGTGTTATTTCAAAAGTAAGTATTACTAAAAGCAAATCAAACCAATGGAGCAAAGTGTTGTTTTGCTTTTTTAAACCACATATTACTGTAGTTGAAAATTACCACTTTAGAATTACCTGCTTTAAAAAGGGATTCTGATACAGGTCAATAAAGTAAATTATAAAGTATCACTACTCTAAAATCTAAAGGGTCATAAGGTTCTTTTACTTAAACAGAAGGGTACTCAAATAGGTATATTTTCAATGATAAATTTCTTCCTTTCTTCCAACAGGCTCCACCCCTCTGACTCTTCCCTAATTTTTTGTTGTCTTCATCAAATGCTTTCTCTCCTGAATTGAACCTTAAAGGCAGGGACTGTGTCCTTTTCAAAGGTCTACTTATAACAATCCACATATAGTTGATATTAATTGAAGAAAACATGGGATAAAACAAAGTATTTAGTATACTGTCTAATTATACTTGGTTCAGTATGAACTTATATTGAGTTTAACATGTCAGGACAATGATCTAAGAAGTTAACCATTTAAAAAACTAACTAGAAAGTTGTCAGTGGAGCACACTGAGGATTTTTTTCTTCTCCCTGACAAAGACAGTTTAAATAAAAAGCATGAAAACCTTTTGTGTGTGTGTGATGTTCCTTGAGTCTGATTGTTATTTACTGAGGAAGAAATTTCTATGTAATAATTTAACGACTTAAGTTTGAGGGATAAAAAAGCTAGAGCTATATGGGTTTTCATGTTACTGCTACCAAGATTATGCCAGTTGAAACTCAGCAGCTCCATATATTAATCATGGTGATGACAAAGTCATAGAAGATTTCATGGAGAAATGAAATGGGCTGCAAAAATTATCATCTTTTGAATAAAAACTTTGACAAACACCTTTTTACCTAAGGATCATAGATTTAGGGAGGAACGCAGTATAAGGCTTAATTACCTAATTTTAACTCATAAATATTCATTTGTAGGTTCTCTCAACTGAACAGTCTCATTTGCCATGAAAAATTAGAATTAAATCTAAAGGGGAGAAGTGAAAAGAAACCAAAAGCTATTTTGAAGGCAGAAAGCAGTGGCCCAAGGTGCCAAGGTTTGGCCAGGGCAGATAATTCAAGCATGCTTCATGAATAAGTGGGGATTCTAAGTGAACTAGGTACAGGAGTCTGAAGAAATTCAGATGCACTTTACTCTTTGAGTTTACACTGGTGGATCAGGGCATAGCAAAGGAGTCCTGTGAAGTCCTTGCATCATCAACAGAATCAATAATTAAGAAGTGGAAAACATCCATGTGATTTCCTATAAGAAGTTAAGTAATACTGTCTTATTTTTAAAGCAGAACTTTAGAACTACAAGGTACTAACACTGATGACTTATGACCATCAACTAGAACCCATATTCTTGATTATGACGGCTATGAAAACACAGAAGTAACTAGAGAATTCACTAAGTTCAATCTCTCCACAGAATTTGTGGTACAGCTTATATTCTTTCATATGAACCTAATTTCTTTACTAAAAGCTTCAACTGAAGGCAATCATCTGATTTTTCTGATTCACATTTTGGAATCTCTATTGTACAGGGAGAGTTTATGAAAGCTTAAAGATGGAATGGGAAAAGAAAAAAGACCAAGATGCCAAGATAAACATCACTGGACGCATTCAAAGGCTAGATGGCAACTTAGAAGATGCGGAATAAGTGGTTGGAATAAATGACTACGAAATTGCCTTTCCAACTCAGAGATTTATAATTCTAGACTAAGAAGATAAAAAACTTAGTGATGGTATTGAATAAAAGTGCTTTGGCCCTGGTTTGAATCAGTTCCATCATTTTTAAGATGTAACTTTAGACATGTTATTTAGTCTCCCTAAAGGATAACAGCAGGACCAGGTACTAGGATTCAGTGAGATAATGCATTAGGTGCCTGGCATATGAAAAACATTCAGTGTACTACCTGTGTAATTTGTATTGGTTAGGTTAAAGTGGCCAAAAGCTAAATATTATGAAATATACAAGGAACACCGGCTCAGGAATTAGGTGATCTGGTTCTGCATCTGGCTCTGTTTCTAAATGAATGTAATAATTTCTAAGATTCTTTCCAGATAATAAATTTTGTGATGTCATATTTCAGAGGAATTTTCATGTACTTAAACATTTATCAGATACTGGGCATACAATATGAAATAGACATAATTTCAGAGTTATGAGTTTACAGTTTGGTATAGGAGACAGACAAGTTAACAGGTGTGATAAATGCCAAGATAGGGCGTTTTGGGGACATCAAATCAAGATCTGGGGTCAGGAAAAAATGCTTTGGTAGAGGCGGTGCCACAGTTGGGTGAAGAAGAAAAGGACACATACACACAAGTGTTCCAAGTAAAAACATAGTAGGTACAGTGCTTCATAAGCCATGTTAGCCACATTAGGAAACTCAAATAAGGGAGACCAGTTAGAAGGCTGTCTCATTTACATATAAGAAAAGATAGTGACCTGAATGGGAATGAGAAAGATAAGCTGAAAAAAAAAAAAAAAAAAGCACTCCAGAGGTAGAGTTGGCAGTATTTTGTGATTAAAGAGCCATGAGATATCAGGGAAGATGGAATCTAAGAAGAGATGCCTGGGGTGGAGCTAACAGGTTTGAGAAGGTCAGGACAGCACCCGGAGGATGCCAATAATATTTAAAAGGTCAGACAGAAAGGAAAAGCCTGCCAAGGGACCAAAAAGAAACAACCAGAAGGCAGGAAGGAAAATATGGTATCGCAGATGTCAAAATCAGCCCAAAATGCAAAATCTATCACATTAGCTTTGTACAAATGAATGGGTATTAGGAACACCAGAAACTATTTATTAATAAGCTTCTTAATCACCATGATTGCAACTCTTAATATACATGCATAAGTACTCAAAGTTTGGAGGGAATAGGAAAACACTGAGAAAGTACCTGTGTTAAAAACTTGGATTAGATGTGATTGCTTATTCTATTTTCCAAACTTTCCAGTTTTAATTTTGAAAAGGCAAATATTTTACCATTAAGGAAGCTGGGGAATAAATGTATTATTCTAAAAGACTTAAGATAGGATTCTCATATTCAGATGACCTATCAAGTTATTTGTACATTTAACCATGGCACTAAAGAAATAGTTTTTACTTGATCTGCAGATTTCAATTTAACTGAGTAAAGAAATTCTTATGGTTTTACTAATTTTTGTCTAAGCAGTAGTATTATTATGTATATAACTGTAAGCCATATTTAGACATACAGGAACTTTGTTATAAACACTTAAAAATAGGGAAAAAGTTAGAAGGTTTGGAGCTTATCTGAGAGTAACAGAATCAATCACAACAAAAAGTAAACGGGAAATTCTGAAAATCTGGGAAACTGTAAGGGGTTTTATTTGTGATTCATCCCCTAACCCCACCCCAAGAAACATTTACAGCTTAGAGTGGCTTTTAAAAAATGTCTCCCAGTATTTATAACTTATAAATCCTAAATATTAAAGAGTGAGTTCATTAATGGTTACACTCAGCATAATTCTATTCTAATAAGTACTGAGATTTTTCTAAAATTAATATATGCTTATACTTATAAGCATTAAATTTGAATAGAAGTTATTTTCTAATATAATAAATACTCAATTTTAGATAATAAGCAATTCAATTTTTTTTTTCATTGCTAAGGTCAAAGTAAATCAAATTTATGTATCCAAATTTTCATTCAATAAGAGAATGCCTTATCCTATCCTTCACATTCTGAGATTACTCTACATACCTGCAAACTGACTGTAGAAAGCTAGATTGATCTGAGCAAGTTACTTAACCTCTCTAACTTTCAATTTCCTTCTCTGAAAACGGAGGATACTGATACTATCTATATAACATGGCTATTGCAAAAATTAAAGAGAGAGCACTAAAAAAATACTTAGCACAGTACTTATGCAGTAACCACTCAGTAGCAAAAACACAACTACTTCATGGAAAAATTCAGTGAACACTTGAGCACAGAGATTGTCAGTATAAAATTGTTAAAACTGAATGTGGCTAAATTCTGATTTGTTTCATCAGCCTCATGGTAACTTCTAATAAAATGTGACTTGGACAAATATCAATAAGAGTTACAGAATCAGTGTACTCATTAAAATTTGCTTTCATTAGTTACATAATGGGTGGCTATCAAGCCTTGTCCTTTAGACACAAAATATTCACTAGCACTTTTACCTATTTTTGAAAATCTGACAAATGCTAAGAACCCTGCACTGAAAACTGAACATACATAAAATTCTACCACAAATTCCATAGTGTTCATGATTCCTTGGAGCCTACCCACTGACTACTAAACATGGACAATCTACATTAAAGAAATTAGAAATTATTTTCCTAATTATCAAAGTTATGCAGATTTATTGCAAAAAAATAAAGAAAACAGAAAAGTGTATAAATAAGGGACAACTTGCTATAGTTTGTTGTGTTTCTCTCCAGAATACCATCGACCACAATTACTGGTTTAAGAAACATATTATGAAATACCATACCAGAAACAATTATTCAAAACGCAGGATGAGCATGGGTATGTAAGGGAGAGAATAACATGTCTCTCTATAGTTAAGGATAAAGTTGGTAAGAGATATGGTTGCCTGTTTAGATGATATCAACCATACCTTTTTGCTTTTTCTTTTTTTAAATAAATAATTTCAAATAATCTTTGACAGACTTGCAGGATGTGTACCAGTTTAATATTTTTGAAAATATTAATTCTATAACTGTATGGCCTTTGACATATAACTTAACCCAGGTTTTTTTTCATCTGAAAAATGATTATCTTCAGTTTGAAGATTTAAAAATTTAACCTCGATCTAAATTCTGATTCTAAGAGTCCTCCTACAAAATACAGAGGTGTATAACAAAGCAAAATAAGGAGGTACATGAAACAAGTTAACTTTTTTTTTCTTAAGTAGCAAACAGTTCTGAAAGGAAATATTTTAATTTTCAGGGCATACAAAAAAAAAAGGTATATTGAATAATACAGTTTTTCTTGACATTGGTATTTTAAGTATTTTCAATGTAAGAATTGAGAAAATTTTTTTTTCTTTAGAGACACCTAGACAAAAGTGCTTTTAAGAAAAATAAAGCAATAAAATTAAACTATATTTTATGAAGAAAATGGAGCTACTTTTTTTTTTAATAATAAAAATTAAACTTAAAAGGCTGATATATTATTTCTCAAACATCTCCTGAGATAATTATAAAGTATTTGGGGTCCTTTACTGTATTGTAGCATCTACTGCATATGTGACAGCAATATTTAAATAATCTTACTATTTTGTACAGGATTTCACTTTCTTTTTTAAACTGATGTATTTATCAAACACCACTGCAAAGATATGGCCTTCAGCTTCATAAGTCTTTCGAAGGATTATACACTCCAAGTATTTAAAACTTAATTTCAAAGTTTAAGCTATATTTAATACTATACTCTTAGTTATACAACGTGCTCATTTTGTTCATAAATATTCATCTCAATACAATAACATCAGGTATAATACATAAAATCTAATCCATTAAGTCTTACCAATTTATGACCTGATGAGACACTCTTGTGGACAACATTCAGTCCTTAGAAGCTAGAATAACCCTCCAACCATGTGAGGGCATCACAACTTTTAAACTTTCGGCTTTCGATCATTATTATGTCACATTCCTCCTCCGATGCTGAATTCTAAAAAAAATTCTAGCAAAGAGTTTAAGTAAATAAGTGTTTTAATCAAATAGCCTTTAAAAATCTTTTATAGCAAAGCTTTATGTTTTACCATGATTACACAACTGATATTTTTGTACTTAAGTATTTTTTTAAATGTTGAATTTCATATTTGATCTGGATACTTCAAACTTTAAATTCCAATATGGACTTTCAGGCCATCAGGAATACTTGTTAGTAAAGAGGCAGGTAGAAATGGAACCAATTAAAGGTTTTAGATCGTGATCCAGAAATTATTATTTAACACCATAACCTGCTATCGACAGCTTTGCAGTCCTGGAGAATAGCATTTGAGTTCTGTAGTTAGGCACACATCCATATATGAGTTTCGGAGTTTATAGCATAAGTGGCTGGATGGGTAACAATCTATACTGATTTAAATGCTCCAGAAAGCATTATCTATCCCTACCACCCCCAATTTAAAAACAGAAAGCATGATGGCAGGAATTTTATTATGTGCTTTATGTAATAAACATAACAATGTGTCCTATTGAGCATTGGTCTTCATCTGTTTGGGCACAGAAGAAAATTGGGGTAGGAAGATTTAATAATGGCAAAGATTATTACAAGAAGAATACCATTTTGAATTTATTAAGTTTTTACAAGAGAGCTTTCAATTGGGCATTTATTTTAATCCCTGAAGGGTAATACCATTAACAACATTTTCTGTCTGATAAGAATATATATTTATATTTTTAGTTGCCAGTAATCCACAGGAAAGGCAACCTGTATTTAGTGGGCATATTTTTGCTAACTTAATCCCCTAAATAAAGTGATAAAATGGGGGCAAGGAGGAGGTAGAAAGAAGGGGCCATTGTTGAGGGAGATAGTGTATATGTACAAAGCTCTAGAAAAACTCAATGAGAACACTGTAAAGGAGACTCTTACCTATCTTAAGAGATATTTAATTTGAATGTAGGGGTTGGGGGTTAGGGCTTATGCTATATAGAATTTGACGCTTAATGGAACGTCTCTATTATAAATGGCCATTTAAAAGTCTTCCACGCAATCAAGACTACTAGGATTTTTCCAATTTACAAATATAATCATTCCAAGTGTAATCTCACAACAAACACATTTGACTTCAATAAAACCATACAAATTTACTTTCTCTTTTGTCAAAGAACAGCCTTATATGAAATCACCTGGTGAAGGCAAAAATCCATATTTATGAGGATAAATAAAGTTGTAGTCACTTCAGCAACACATTACTAAATGTTTTTAGAAAGTTCTTATACAACTGTCTCCTACCAACCAAAATACTACCACAATTTTTAGAAATGTTTATTTTGAAGATTTAGTCTTTCGTGGGTCAAGTCCCATGAGACAATACAATACAGTAGAATACCATATTTAATAAGGTAAATATTTCCTGAAATACATCTCTATAATGCTGGTAATTTGCTTGTCCACAGGCTTTGATGAACTGATCACACTAACTGACCCTTTACTAAAGGGCCTGCCAACAAACAAGCATTATTATGATAAATGCCTGGAAAGCCTTTCGAAGATAGAATTAAACCAGCAAAATAAGGCAGATTCAGTTATTTTACTAGGAAGCTTATAGAAGAAAAATGTTAAAGGGTATGTGCATTATCCTAACGTATGGTTAGGACTTAAGAGCTGTAAATATTTTAAAAGCACAATTTTTCTCTATTAAAATTTTCCTGAGCATGTTTTTTTTTTTTTTTTTTAAAGATTTTATTTATTTATTCATTTATCCCCCCCCTTGCTGCTTGTGCTCGCCGGGCCAGCCAACCACGCCGTGCGGGCAGGCCTGCCCTCACCAGGAGGCCCCGGGAACCGAACCCGGGGCCTCCCATATGGTAAACGGGAGCCCCACTGATTGAGCCACAGCCGCTTCCCTGAGCATGCATTTTTAACATTGGTTTCTACCAAGTACTGGGGTCACATTTGAAGAGTTTCAATCATTAAATATCAACAGGAAGAAAATCCTTTTTAAAAATCTGAAATGCTGGGTAACTGAAGTGCTTATAGATGAACAGAGTTAAGATGAATTAGAAATCCATTAAAATTTAACTTAAAATCAGAATTCTTCTTAAAAAATCAAAGTACTCAGAAAGCTGTACTAATATATCAATTGTAATCTTGAATCTCTAGAAAATCGCCATCAAAAACAAATCCCAAACATTTACTACAGCTATTTGTTTTATCATTTCATTCCTTTTCAATTTGTGAGGAAGAAAAATCCCATTTATGAGAACATGATATTAAAAGTTCTTGCATAGTATAGTCCAGCAAGAACCAGGCTTATGTTTACCATTATTTAGCTAACTTTCCTTTGTGGAAAATCTATATTAACAGAACAAAACAGAGAAACAGGCCAAAGAGTGGATGGATTTACAATTTCCAATTATTGTGAAAAAATAAATCAAACAAATTACCAAACAAGCCTACAAATGTTCTTAAAGGAACTTGCTATTTGAATGAATGTGCTTTGTCTGATAAAAAATTTTTACTTTCAAGTATAAGCCAATGTTTTTTTTCAAGGTACCAGGGCTAGGATTGAACCTGGGACCTTGTATGTGGGAAGCCGCGCTCAACCACTGAGCCAAATCAGTTGCCCTGAGTTGGTTTTTTCATTTGTTTCTTTTGTTTTCAGGAGGCACTGGGGACAGAACCTGGGACCTCCCATGTGGGAAGCGGCCGCTCACCGCTTAAGCCACATCCACCCCACATTTATTTTTAAATATTTCAAAAAATTCTTTGACTATTCACTAATTTAGCCATATTTTCACCCTGTTTTTCATAAAAGTTCAGGACACTGTTTTGGGATATCCTAGCAATAATCAGCCAATGCTTGCTTCTCTCAAGGGCAGAAATGCTCATTTTTAATGGAGAAAGAAGAAAAATGGAATAACCCTGTATCACCCCAATAAATTATATATAGTCTTTCCACAGATTATGTACTGGGGAAATGTGGCTCGAAATATCAAAGATAAACTTATGAAAACAATTAGTACTAATGTACGTAATAGAATAAGAACATTGGAAAGACAATATGCTCTAAGAAATTCACATGTAAAAAGACAATTACAGGGGACGGATCTGGCTCAAATGGTTGGGCGTCTGTCTTCCATATGGAGGGACCCGGGTTCGATCCCTGGGACCTCCCGGTAAAAAAAAAAAAAAAAAAAAAAAGACAATTACAAGAAACAGGTTGATCTAATAATTTAAGACACAAAGATTAGTTATGCTAAAAACTAAAAGTGATTAACAAGTTATGCATTCATTATATTGAATACTCCTACTGGCAGAAGATATGCAAAATATAGGTTCAAGAATATAATGCAACTTTGAAAAACAGCTCTAACAAGCTGTTTTTTAAAGGTAATGTTTATCCACAAATAGCTTATACTCTCCATTCTTTCAAAAGGACTAGAAACAGTTTATAAATGATGCAAAGGGCAGTTTATAAATGACATAAAGAAGGGAAAAGGAATTGAAATTGGGGGTGGGGAAGGAGAGATAAAAATGGAAAAAAAAAAAAAAGTGGAGGCCAGTTATGTGTCACTCAAATATATGCCAGAAGGACCCATATACTTCATTCAAACTAACAGCCAACATAAGGAAGGCAATATAACTGCTTTTTAAGTTTAAGGCCACCAGCACATATTATGCTTCTGAGTCTCATTTCTTGAAACAAAGTGTTATGACCATCCTAGAAATATATTTAGCAACACCTTCTGGATTAAGTTGGCAATATCTAAAATAGAAACAGCTGCTGCAAATAAACAATGAAATTTTGTGAAGATTAATGGTTAATAGTCACTGTGAACAGAAAGGGTAGGATCAGTCAGGCACCACAACTCTTTTCCTTCTTTGTTCCTCTTCCAAAAATATGTAGGACCAGGGAGAGCATAACCGTCTTTATCTTGATATTAACAAGTAAATATATAGAAAGGTATGTTTTTGGCTTCTAGAACAAAAATTACATAGATTCTTGAATACCTTGCTCTCAGCAGGAAATAACTACTATGGATACCACCATTTAGTATCAATACTGAAAAAGTTAAAAAACAAAACAAAACAAAACTCTCAATCTCTGGCTTTATATAACTTCATGGACAGTGCAGCCATGCTGCCTACATACATACTTTAATTTATCGAGGACGCCACTATTTCTAGGCCAACTATTACAGAATTAAAAACTGTAAGCAAATACAATGAGCACCTTCCAAATCCCTTAATATCTGTAACCAAGGATTTCAGACTCAGAAAACAATGAGTAATTAAACTGGCATAAAAGTTCTATTTCTTGAGGATATTTACCCATTGATACAGTCTAAAATACTACCAGCTCTTTACATTTATTTCTATCAAAAATGAAAAGTATTTTACAAGTAGCAACTGAAGACTAAATATGGAGGTTAATTTTTGTTAAGCTAAGTCATTTAAAAGCTCTGTATCAATCATAAAAATCTATTATATTCCCTACATTGAGTGACTTTGTGTAGTAGTGTGTGTATACGCACATGTGCACACACACACACACGCCCACAAATCACGAATGTCAGAATATAAAGAGTCAATAAATTCTCTCTTCATCTAACCACTACTCCAAATCTTAATGAAAACAACATACGTTAAAATAATTTCATTAATTTCCTCCTTCTTTCCCCTATCCAGGGGGTAGAAAGGAAAGGAAACCATCAGATACTATACTTCACTATAGTGCTTGTAGGTAGATTTCCTTTTATACTATGAATTCAAGATAATGATGATACTACTCAAGATTCTAAATGTAGTACGTAATAAGACAATTTTCTGCTGAAAGCTACTGGTAAAAATTAAAACTTAATTCTATGCTATGCTATTTGCAAAAATGATTGTATTTTCTTTTGGAATGGGTATGCACAAATGAACTATAGCACATAAAAATAATCTATTGTGAAATGTAATGCTTCTCTTTGGTAAAAATACCACAAAACTACTGCTACTGAGGGCTCTATAAATGTTTATTTAAATCATTTACGTGCAGCTATATTAAAACATATCTTTT
Organism: Tolypeutes matacus; assembly: GCA_026826555.1. Lineage (NCBI taxonomy): Eukaryota > Metazoa > Chordata > Mammalia > Cingulata > Chlamyphoridae > Tolypeutes > Tolypeutes matacus. Next base: position 82,466,342 of record JAKSZT010053887.1, read on the forward strand.
TACTTAAAAAATTTTTTTTCATTTAATATTTTTTCTTCCCAAAATGTTGTCAAATTATCTGTGGGTTTAAATACACTGAAGATACATGAGTTTAAATTGTCAAAAACTAGAATAGGATTAAAAATAAAGTCAGCTGGGAAAACACCTGTTCTATGTTTGTTCAGGTTCAACAATTTCAGGCTATACATAAATTTCCTTCTCATCTGAGCAAGTTCAGTAAGAATTTTTTCTTAAAAATCTCTGGTACAGTTCTAGATACTATAAAAAAAATAAATTGGGTTTAGCAAATTACCTAGTTTATATACACACAACTTCCTGCTCTAGTCATAGCTTAGGTTTACTTAAATCCGTTTGGTGAAGTTAAAACAAACAAAATCAAGAAACTGTACCAACTGTGCCTACCTTTTCCAACTGTTTCTCAAGTTTCACCCTGAAAACAATTAACCATTGCCAATCCTTAAATCTGATCATGTGCTGAAAATACATGTCAGGTGTCCCATTTCATCCACAGAAAAGCTAGGAGAGAAGAAATGTTTAGGATCCACTGAAACACCACCTCAAACAATGATATACAGATCTACGGTAAAAAATCTAGCAGCAGATAAGCCGCTTTAGGGAACAATAAGAATAAAACCAAGAGGACACAAACAAAATATAATTATAGCAATTACATATTTTGTAAACACAAATGGTGATGTAAAAAAATGTCTTCAAATTACACATTTTCCAAATAAAGATAATTAAAATCTCAAATTAATACATACGTTTAAAAATGACAGTACAGACAAAACCAGTTTATGAATACACCTCAATTTCTGTTCCAAGGAATACATTAATATTCACTTTAATATTCTTCTCTGCTATCCCCCACACTCACACACATACAAACTTTGAGAAATATAAAATCTCCTCAACTGCAATAGTTCTTTCAGCTGGATTTTAGGCAGTACTTTTGCATGTCTCCCTTCCCATGATACAGGGTAGCTAGGCAGATGAATTTTTTTTCTAGTATTTTATCCAGAACATCAGAATTTCCTTCATTGTGGATATTTAGATTTTAAACAATCCTAGAGAAGAATAATACAAGTGAAGTACTCATATTTATTTAAGACAGGAAGAAAAGAGACAGATATTTGCAAACCAAATGTAATTGATGATTCTGTATACGTTCTTGAATCAGGTAAAAACTATGAATTTTTATTACATATTAGATAATAGTATATCAACATTAAATTTTCTGAATTTGATCATTATACTGTTGTTATATGATATTCTTTTAGAAACATGTTGAAGTACTTGGCGTAAATGGATATGAGACCTGCAATTTACTCAAGTGGTTCATAAAATAATGTCAGGATGATAAAGTAAACATGACAAAATATTAATAGGGAACCATGGTAAGAAGATTTATGGAGCTCCTTGTACTATTCTTGCAAGTTTTCCATGAGTCTGAAATTATTTCACAATAAAGACCAAACATCTTCCCTTCTTTCTGGTTAAGTGAATCTTCTAAATTCTAAAATCTCATCCTCCTCTTTACATTTTCTCCTTTTCTCTAAATGCAGGTTTGAATCCTTTACCCTACTCTGCTCCTGGGCAACCTCAGCCTTTCCCAAAGCCTGAACTCTTTAAAAATAAATAAGTAAATAATCCCCCCCCCCCAATCCCTTCCAGCCTTAACATCTCTTATCAAGTTGCAGGTCTGCAACTCCAACTGCACACAGAATAATTCCCACCTTGACTTCCCACCAGCTCTTCAACTCATTACCTTTCTAGTATTTATTCAAACTATCCAATCCCAGTTGATTGGTCTCTACTTAATCAAATCTCTATTATCCATTGTCTTTAAATATCTCATACAAGGTTACTAGGAGATAGGATAAGGACTGAGAAGGGGTATGATGCTTAATGTATATAGAATTTTTAATTAGCTTTACTAAAAAAGTGTGGAAATGGATAGAATTGAATTAACACTTTATAGTGAGTATAACACAGATCGTTTATAAATGGGATTGTGGCTGAAAGGGGTAGTCTAGGTATTTAAATGTCAATTGAAAGAAAGAGAATATTCTAGGGACTGAATAATATAGTGAATCTGGAGGTAGATGAGGATTGTGGTTAACAGTACAAATACAATAATGTTCTTCTATAAACTAGAAAAAATGTACATCACTATTACAAGTTGGTAAGAATATGGAGATGCATGGGAAGCATAAAGTTAATGTAACTTATGGATTATAGCTAACAGCAATATTGTAATATTCCTGCACCAATGTCAAAGAAGGTACTGTGTTAATAATAGGGGAGTAGGGGAAAAAATATACCAAATGTACCCTATAGACCATTGTTAGTGGTAATAGTCTGTTGATGTTCTCTTATAATATGTATTAAATGTACCACAATAATGTAAAGTGTTGATGGAGAGGTGTTGTATGGGAATTCTGCACATTGTGCATGATTGTTTGGCAAGTTCACAACTTCTCTAATAAATAAATAAATATATATATATCTCACACACCATTCAAATTTAACCATCCTTACTGCATATGCCCTCTACTCTCACAATGGTTCACAGTATTTCCTCTAATTGGAATGTCCCCTTTCCTTCAGTTCTCTACCTCTGCATAACTAAATTCTACTAGCCAACTTTCAGGTTCCAACTGAAAAAGCCACCTCTGATGAAACTTTTTTTTTTTTTTTTTAAAGATTTTATTTATTTATTCATTTATCCCCCCCTTGCTGCTTGCGCTCGCTGGGTCAGCTAACCACGCCGTGCGGGCGGGCTTGCCTTCACCAGGAGGCCCCGGAAACCGAACCTGGGGCCTCCCATACGGTAAACGGGAACCCTACTGATTGAGCCACAGCCGCTACCCTCTGATGAAGCTTTGACCAATTCAGCTGTGAGAGGCATAAAGTGCTTGAAGTTTAAATGGCAGTTATCACATTCAATCACATGATGATGTATTCACCTACCTTTTTCCACATTAAGACCAAGCTTATTAAAGGCAGATATTGGATTTTACTAATTTTGTTTCTCCCAGTGATTTATTTATAAAGAGACAAATTTATAAATAAGTTTGCTGGGTCAATTACATTTTTCTCTGATATTGTCCCTTTTTTATTATGATCTATTATAAAAAACGATATTTTAATGTTTCAGTCTTTTCGTCGAAAAAGGTGGTTTGTCTCTCATACAACCACCTAAAATAGCAACAAGAAAATCCTTTAATGTTAGGTATCTATAATTTGGGACAAACAGATATTGCTAAAAAAAGGACTACTTTATATTATGATCAAGCATCTAATACTTTATTGAAATTCCCATGTTTCTATTCAGAACACTGTAAGCATGGGTGTTAGAGAGTTTTATGTTGCCTTCTTTCCCTAAAACCCCAATGACACACATTCACTACATTCTACATACAGTTGCATGTCATTCCTACATTCTGCTCTTATCTTTTCATCAACAAGAATTTGACTATATTTTGAGGGTATCAATTTCAGAACCATTCACTGTGGCTTTTAAAAAAATTTGGGCCCTGTTTTTCCTATGGTCCCGTGACTACTACACAGACTGATGCCCATGCATGTATAGTCCAAAATTTGAGTTACCTTCTTAAATTCTTCTGTCAGTTTATAATGTAGGAGTTATTTTTCTTTGCAAGTTACCTTACCTCTACTTTGAATTTGGGAATGAAGAAATCTCTAGTTTTTAAGATGCTGATCATGGTACCTAATTATTTATGGGGGCTTCATTTACCACCATCATCTATGGCATCATTCCCAAATAAACTTCCAGTCACTCCTAAAAGAGCCATTGGTTCCCCTATTTAGTACTACCACTTATTGCCTCTAACATGGAATTCTTTTCTAACATAGCAAAACAGTTTATTAGCCTACCATTCCTTAGGCAAACATTCTTTGAGGTTTTTCAACAATGACAAAACAGAAGTTAAGGAACTCAGTTCCAATGCTTTTACTTACCTCTTTTCTCTTTCATTTAGAACTTAAGTGGAGGGAATAAAACCCCACAGAGTAGGCATTTTAAGAGTAACTGAATCTAAATTTCACACAAAGTCAACATCCCTGACTAACAGTCATAAAGACAGCTTTATTATTTCTAGAGATGACAAGACTATTTGCCAAGGGGGCCCATTTACTTTCAGAAAAAGCACCCACCTGGCTGTCCAGGGAAAGTAGAAAGTAAGTAGGTTTTCTAGTTAGCTTTGTATGTAGAGTAGCTATCCTGTAGACATGGAGTTCAAGAGGTCTGTTACCATCTTTTCCTGCGTATTTTAGTTCTATAAACATTACTTAAAATTACATTAGCTTTTGTGGCAAGCCTGTCACTTGCTAATCAGTACTATAAAACACAGTCAACTAACACACTTAGAGTATTTTTTACTCTACCTACTCAACCTAGGTTCCATCCTCCTTGAATTTACAGATAAGTTATTTTAATTTATCAATTTCTGTGTATGCTTGAGCCTGTTAAATTTATAGATGATATTATTCAATAAGAGCCATCATTTCTCTGCTTTAGTAAGTCATCTGAACATTTTATAAGCATCTCCTTAGGTTTTCATCTAAATCTGTGATCCAAGGATGTGCTTTGGTGAGAATATATATAGCTTTCTTCAAAACTCCAAAGGATCTTGATAATCTGACTACCCTCCTCTCTTTACTGCTCAGGTAAGAACTACAGATTATGTTACTGACAAAAGCATTTATAGACAGTGGCACACAAGACTAGTTAAGCACAGTGAGAAAAGTTGGAGATTTAGAGGGGACCTTAAACTGCATCTATACACTAACAAAGTCAGCCTTGATATCCTTTGACACATGTTAAATAAAGAAACAGTACTATGTTACAGACTGACATAGGAGGCATAGTAACTAAATGTAATGTGGGATCCTGGAACAGTAAAAAGGGCATTAGTGGAAAATCTGGTAAAATTTGATTAAGGTCTATAGTAATTAAGAGTATTATACCAATGCTAATTTTTGAGTTTTGTTAATTGTACTACAGTTTTACAAGATGCTAACATTAGGAGAAGCTGGATGAAGGGTATACAGGAATCCTCAGCACTACATACGCAACTTTGCAGTAAGTCTAAAATTATTTCAAAATTAAAAATGAGAGAGAAATAGTCCTAAGAGAGGACAGCTCATTAAAAACCTATCCTCTGATTTGCAGCATCTTGGATTATCCACTAGATGTCCATAACTGGAATAGGTCAAAATTCAATCAGATAATTATATAGGTGCTAGGTACAAATTATTAGAGACTATATTTAAGGTGGTTACAAAAAGGCTTGGATTCTTATCCTGAGTGTAAACTGAATATAATTATTAGGAGAGAACATTTAACAAGTAACAATCTCCAAAAAGTAACCAACTATAGAGATTCTTTAGAAATTATTTAGTTCAGATCTACAACTATGCAGAACAATATAGATGAATTTCCAACAGTATTGACTGAAAGAGGCCAGACACAAAATACATATCATATAATTCCATTTACATAAAATATCAGAAGACAGAAAAGGGGAGGGAAAGTGACTGGAAGGAGACCTGAAGAGGTCACAAGGGAGTTTATAATACTTGGTGTCTTAATCTGGGTGATGGGTATTCAGGTGTTCAGTTTGAGCTGTACATTTATTAATGGTGCACTTTTCTAATATAAATTATACTTCAACAAAAGTTTAAAAAAATCATACAGCTGAACATTCAAAAATGACATCAGCCAAATTCTGAAACCTAAGTCTTAAACAATCATTTGGGCTAACAAGTAATTGTGGTGCCAATGACAGATTACATTCTTGGAGGAAGAGTAAAATAAAAATTGTCTTATTCAGTATCCATGGTTTTTTATATAGGCATCTTAGTTGTGATTTACTCTTAGCTTCAAAATGAAATCTCATAGAGAACAATAATAGGAAATACTAAGAGTCTTTTCTAACACAAAATACTTGAGGTTATTTAAATAAGAACATGTTTTAATCTAATACTTTTAAACTAGATGTATAGATGTAAGTGAATAATCACTGTTAAAAAAAAAACTAATTTAACAGAAAATAATCTAGTAAGAGCACCTATAAAGGTGTCTATCATTTTCCTTATTCATTTTTCTTTAAATTTGGGTGCTCATAAGGAAGGACAAGCAGACTCAAGGGGATGGTACACTTAGCAACTATTACCCTCACTTGTTCACTATATTTATACTTTTTCTTCATTAGGGTAGAAACATTCAAAGTGTTTATTAATGAGGTTAAATTCTTACCAGCTACCCAAACTCTTTTTGTCTACCTGAGCTAAGGGTTCGTTTCCCTCTAATAATTCTTTGCCCTAATTTTTAGATAAAAGTTTGCTTTTGTAGAAAAAGGATCCCCAACTGAAAGCCTGCTCCCCAGTGATCATCAGGACAGGTTTCCAAATGATTTTTGTCAATTTAACAAAGGAATGCCAAGAACTAAATTTAAAAATCTGTTCTGAAAAGAAAAGACATAAGATGTCAAATATTAAAGTCACTACTTGGAAATGCCAATAGTCTAAAATATTGCTAGACACTGACTTCTTCATTGTTAGGTAACTGCCTAGAAAACTAACTATGGAAGTTACAGTATTCATTTTTTTTATTTTTTTTATTTTTTATTTTTTTTATTTTACCGGGAGGTCCTGGGGATCAAACCTGGGTCCCTCCATATGGGAGACGGATGCCCAACCATTTGAGCCACATCCGTCCCCCACAGTATTCATTTTAATAAGAATAAATAGTCTAGAGCAAACAGCTTGGGCTTTCTAAGAGAGGATTGTATTACTTTTGAGCTATCAGTATCTACTGTCCTTATATTTTAAGATTCTTTCAGCTTATTGATTCCCTGAGGAGTCTGCAATTGACAAATAAGGAAGACAGAAAACAATGATGTCATATATAAGAAAAGGGAAAGAAGGCTTGAGAGTAGCTTCAACTTTAGTACACTAACTGAATGAAGCACCAGATACCAATGGAAAGAGAGATTATCTAAATATAGGCAGAAATAGGGAAGGAAACAAAGGAGCCATTAGAGAACTTTAAGTCATTATGAGAAAGGTATATTAGTTACTTGTATTTTAATCAAGATACTCTACCAAGCTGAAAGAACTCTGGGGGAAAAAAAAAAGAGATTCCAGTATTTCAAGTAAGGCAAACCTAGGGGTCTTCAAATATCTAGGACACTATTAATGGAAATTGGCACAGGGCTTAACAGCTGCCCATACTGAAAAGAATTTCCAAAATTTCATAAAGAGGATCCTGAAACATGGTTATCTATCAACATTGGCAGATAAACTTATACCTCAAAATAAGACAAAAGCAGTAGAAAATATAAGGGATTTATAGTCCTGAATGGTTCTATTTAATAATGGAATCATCCCTTCAAAATAATTTGCCAAATTAGTAGTAAAATAAAGAACAATCTGAAATTTTTAAGTCATACATGAACAAGGCAGTTTGATGAGGTCCAGAACAAGATCAGAAGTTATACAACAGTTCTGAAAGCTTAACACATACAAATCTTCAACCTCTGTCTTCAATGAAAAAGAATAAATACCCCACAAATACTTTCTATTAGCTGATACACCTATTAACAAGTCTGTGGATATTTGCCAACTCAAGTTGTAGATTGTTAGAACTTATTAATAAAGCTAGCTGACACTGGACTTATCAATTGAGAAATGAATTAGCTAGTTAAAAAGTTAAAAGGAAGCCACTAGTCAGTTTCTATCAGATTGAGCTTGTCATCTTGGTACCAACAGGTTAAATTTACAGTAGAATGGCTGATTTAGAATATAAATTCTGATTATACTTTGGCATTAACACACCATTGACAAGTAACTTATTTGGCTCAGGACAATAGGCTCCAAAGAGAAAATATTTTCAACTCATGAGAAACTACAGGTATAGCAACTTGCCTCATTCATGGTATCTTAAAAGTTTCTGGCATCTAAAAAGAAAACAGATAAGGAGTATTTAACTGTAACAACAGATGACAAGCAGGCAACTTCTATAGTTGTTTTATAATGAAATAAAAACCTTTTAATATTAGATCTAAATTATAGAAAATAAAGCTCAAACATTTTTAGTATGCTTTGATGATAATATATTACCCATATTGATGTCATGGCAGTGCAGAAAAGTTAGCAATTTGAAATAAATTACTAAACATTTGAAAACTACTATTGTATTAAATTTCTAAGAAGAGTGCTAATTTTCTGTTTTCTCTAAGGGAAAAGTACGAAGTACACTAAAAGTACTCTGGCTTCATTTGGTAAACCATTTAAATGATTAAACCTTCATGCTTGTTTTCATGCCATGATTTACATTTATATCTTAATTTATATTGCTATGGAGGAACTGCTGAAAAATTGATTTTATAGACATGGTATGACAATTTAAAACTTCCTGTTTCAACTAACTGAAGACATTTTTGGTTAAGGGGCACATCACCAAAAAGATACTTTGTTAGAAAAATTTTCAAAGTGACACACATAAGCAAATCAAACCTAAGAATGAAAAGACTGTTACCACTTCTAGGCAATGAAGACCATGTCTTAATATGACATGTACATGCACTTAGCAATACTCAGTTCTCTAATGAAAGAGAGAATTGAGTCCATGAGTGTTATCTGAAACTATGCCAGAGGACACAAATGCGTTGCCAGGCAGAGTTAAAAGAATCTAAAAAAGCTTTGTGTGAATTTTAAAAAGCTCGTTTGCGCTTAACTTGTAGTAATTAAGCACAGAATGATGGAATGCTAATAAATATTCAACAAAATAACTGAACAGAGAGAGCATACACTAGATAAAATGTATTAAGCAGAAAGATAAACCAAAGTATCTTTTGCCATAAATGAACTCTAAGACTTCATTCTATATTTTTAAAAATTAAGAAAAAAATCTGTACATTTCTATGAGAAAGCAAACTGTTTTAGTGGTTTACAGATCAGTAATGCAGAGCTAGTTAATTCCAGCAAACTTGATGTTAAAGTTTCTCGCCAAGAATGAAACAATGACTATTTTGATACTTGGTCCTGCCCCTCCTTCAACTTCTTAATGTGAAATATTTTGCATTGAGTCACTAAGGTTTTTACAAAGAAATTGTATAAAAATAACACAAAAATTACAATAACTAGATGGTGTATTTTATAGGATATTTTCTGCTTCAAAATAAACATAAGTGGATATTTCATAGCATAAAATTCAATAGAATATGCAAATCCTTCAAAAAGAAAAAAACCCAAATAATTAAAGTGCACAAAATGCAGTAAAAAGAAAAGTATGTTTATATTCTATACAAAATAGATTGTCTTTTTTGGTTTATTTTGCTGCTTTGTCTAATGTTAGATACCATGTGATTTCCTTCCTCCCATTAAATTAATCCATTTTGATGCCGAAAACCAGTATAGTGCAAAGCAATTCATGCATACACTTTTGCATGTATGCATTCCACATGTAAGTATTCATACCTATCCCAGAGGTTCTTTGATTCCTGAAACGTGTTCAAATGGAACGCTTGGTAGAAAGCAGCGGAAGGATTCCTGTGAGATCCAAGAATCAAATGGAAATGAGGTTGAGAATGTACAGTAAAATCACCATTTTTCCAAAAAGACGGAAGATTTTCCATTTCTAATACAGTGTAAGTGCTTTAATAAAAGACAACAACATCAGCTTGCTTAAACACTTTGAAAGAAATTAATAACTGGGCAAAATCTAGCAGACACCGGCAATGGTTCAGGATCGCAGTTTTAAAAGAAAAGTGTAATACAGATAAAATGATATACTAACTAGCATCCAAATATGTGTATATGTTTCTGCATAAATATATATGTATGAATATGACTAGTTCATATATTAATCAATACTAAGTATTAGATATCTTTATAAATCCCTATACGTTTAGCAATTTAACAAAGCTGTTCTCAATTTGTGTATTCATGTAAATCATGTAAATAAATTAAGCTATATCTTCACAACGTATAATTTCTTTGTAGCTCTGTTGTAAAAGGGAAAGGTTTTACGAGGAAAAATGAAGAATCCTTTCCTGGATTAGACTTGACACAATTCCACCTTCAGAATCCATTTTTTATGTGTGGTTTCTCTGGGCTAGGGCAAAAACTGCTGCTACAATTGTTATGGCAGTTTTCTAACCACTTGCATTAATACAGTGACCCTTTAAGGGATAAGAGCCTATTCATAATCATCTTCCATTTCTACCATGGAGCACAGGGGACACATTCCCTAGGGCTACCACCACGGATTCTTTAACTCATGGGCTCAGCTGGGCAAGCTCCAAGTATGCATGATTCACTTCCTATCTCTGGTGTGTTTTCTAAGGGAACTAAATTTTTTGACACACCTGCTCCCTAATGGTTGCCCTCCCCCTCAATGTTTCCACAGCCACCCACCCCCAACCATGCATCCCACCTGTACTAGGTTAAGAAGCCAAGAAAAACTTGCCATATCACTTCTAAAATTCTTGACCCATGCTGTAGTAGAATAACAGCATAGCTAAGGACATAAATGCACTATTCTAAGTGCTTTACATTTATAAACTCAATTCTCAAACAGCCCTAAGATGTAGGTGCTATTATTCTCATCTTAAAGATGAGGAAACCAGGTCAAAGAGAAGTAACTTGCCTGATGTCACAGAGCTAGGAGGTAGCAATCTGGTCCCAAAGCTTACATTTGTATACTGCTAATACTAAACATATAGCAGAGTTAAATTTTAAGTCTGCTTCTTTATCTGTTAAATGATGATATATCTAGCCTTGCAGGGTGGATGAAGAATTGAGACTATATGTAAAGCTTCTGGCAGAGTCAATGCTGAATAAATGACAGCAATTACTTTATCAACAAAATGAGGTTCAGATACAGTTTGACAGTTCCGAGGCTTTAAGAGAGCCTCTACAGTATTTATACAATAGGAAGGAAAACTATTTTCAAGGTCTACTGGAGTAACAATCCATTTGATTGTTATTGATTGAAACTACTGGAGAGTCAACCATCACCAAGCCAAACAAATCCTCAACATAATTCCATGATTTGAAAACTCAGATTAAGAGTTAAGTTTTGTTAACTATAGAGAGAATTCTTAAAAATTATTTTTTAGAAAATATTTTTAAGTTTAACCAGTAGGGTATCTTTTAGATGATCCAAAATTGGGAAAGGCAGATACTAGATGGCAGCATGTCATTGAAGCAGAGTATCACTGATTAATTAGGAGTCTTCAATAAATCACTTTTCTCTGCTTACCCTACTTTAACTCCTTTCTGTTCTTTTAATCCTTTCTCTACTTTTCTCTTGACCAGGTCTAAGGCAACCAAAGTTACTGATAAGACTTGCTAATAGCATGAAAGGCTTAAAAGACTGCTACCTACTAGTTATTTAACAGCTTGCATTCTTTAAAGATATATTTATGGGAGGCGGCTGTGGCTCAATCAGTGGGGCTCCCGTTTGCCATATGGGAGGCCCCGGGCCCGGTTCCCGGGGCCTCCTGGTGGGGGCGGGCCCGCCCGCACGGCGTGGTTGGCTGACCCGGCGAGCACGGGCAGCAGGGGGGGGATAGATGGATAGATAAATAAAATCTTAAAAAAAAAAAATAAAATAAAATAAAAAATAAAGATATATTTATTAGGCTACTTTTTTCCCCCACTATATATAGAACTCAGTTGGCCAAATCAAATGAAAATCTTGAAACCAACTGAATCAACTGAAAACTAAACTTGGCTTTTTAACCAAGTCTGCCAAGGGCCATACAGAAACTAGTTTGCTATCCACACAGGTCTATTTGGAGACTTTGGATTTAAAATAAACGGGGTGACTCAAAGAGAATAACAAAGAACAAATTTGGATGTTATTCTGCAAGTCTGGAATTAAAAATTAATTAAAGTAAAAGTATTTATTTATAAGGATGCAAAGGTTGGCAGTTAATCACTTTTTCTATATATATTCAAAATGAAGACATGGAATTATACAATCTGTGTATTACAGAAAATTTTAAATATAGACTTTAAGGATACAAATTTAGACAGTCTCATAATAAAATATGAAAATTTTGAATTTTGGGATACTTTAATTAGGATGTTATCCATAAACTGAGGGATTTATCACCAAGTAGCAGCAATGATTAGTTTCAAAATACTGATTTACAGGACAAGATTAAGGGAGTTAAGTCTGTGAAACCTAGCTAATCAAGAACTTCAAGGGGACGGAGAGAGAAAAAGCCATTTATAAATACTAAAGAATCTTTGAAAGACTTCTACTTTGGAATTGAGGAAATTAAGAGCCCAAGGAAAATGCTGTTAATGGGAAACACTTCAAGGTCTATGAAACTTGAAGGAACCAATACATAACTGACATGTTCAAAACCTACAAGAGAGAAATATTGAATCGTGTGCAGCTTTGGTCACAAATTTTCTTCTGCCCAAGAAATAAAATCTGAAACCAATTTTCTAACAACATATTTGATGTCAATATAAACTACCCATCTAAGTACAGAGTCAATGAAACAATTCTTAGGAGGACTGAGGTGAGTAATTTATTCCAAATTTATTTTGGCCACCTAAAAATGAAAATGTTGTTTTCCTATTTGTAGACATTTTTTCTAAACCAATGACCAAAATATATTCTTCTCTCCATGACTCCATATACTAAATAAACTGTTCATGTTCATTTCTAAGTACCTGAGAGTAATACCTTAGAAAGTGACTCAAAGCATTTGACAGGTTTTAGCAAGATACTATCTTTATAGGGTAACTAAACAACAGGGAGAAAAAACACAAACACATAACCCCCAAACTAAGTTACAAAAATTGCAGCCGCTTAGAAAATGAACTATATGAGCCCGGAACTCAGTGAATACTCCCTCTTATCTATGCCAAAACAACTCCAGAGACTCTAAATAGAAGCCATGGAAATATAATAAGTGGAGGATCAACAAGGGCTAACAATCTTCAGCATTATTATCTGGGGATTTTGAATTACTGAAAATATCCTTTAGGTAACAGATCATGGCTACAGTAGCTTTTCTAAAATTTTACATTTTACAGTCTGCCAAGCAATAAAACAAAACTTCACAGACTCTGGGAATATCCAATAATACTGGCTTTGGCGTCAGAAGGTTGGAGTTTGAATCTATGCTCTGCCACTTAATGGCTGTGTGACTCAAATTCTAAAAAAGAGGAGGAAATCACTTTCCTAATAGGCTGCTGAATCAATCAAATGAAATTATATATACACAGGGCCTGACAATTAAACTTGGTTTGTATGTTTAATATAGTGTTACAGTTTCCAAATTATGGTACATGAAAAATCAACTTTTGGTAGAGTTATCTTAATATGCACCAAATATCTCATCATTAAGGTAATTTTGAGGCAGACACAATACTTAGAGAAAAAAAAAATATAATACTAAAATTTAGAGCCAGGTATACCAAATTATTTAGTGCCTTCCAGAGGCTAAGAATCCTGACTTTTGGGACTCAGTATTCCCTATACGTAATTTTATCATAAATTTTAATTTAAAACAATAATAATTGAACAAGGGACCAAAATGCTTCCAAGACACATACCATACAATAAAGCTTCAAGAAATACCTTGAACAGAAACCATAAAACTAAGATAAAATCTAAATTCCTTACCAGGACATTCAAACTCTTCACCCGTGTTCCTGTCAAATTTTTCATCATTTTCCAAGTCTGACATATTCTTACTCTTCCATTTCCACACATTGCCTTCTCCCTCTGCTTGGAAAACTATTCCCTTCTCTTATCAGTGACCTAATCTGAATGACCCCTTTGAGACTCAGTTCAAGAGTATGCCTCAAAAGAATGCTCAAGTAAAAACAGTTTGCTTCTGAGGACAGATTATTGAGAGACTGGAGGTGACAGGGAAGCATTTCAATTTCAATACTCTTTCACATATTCTGAATTGTATAGATGTATTACCTATAAGAGAATAAATGTGTTTTTTTAAGGAGGTACCAGGGATTGAACCCAGGTCCCCGTACATGGGAAGTAGGCGCTCAACCACTGAGCTACACCCGCTCCCCAATGAGAGTTGGTTTCTTTCATTTGTGTGTCTGCTCTGTTTTTAGGAGGTACTGGGTATTAAAACGGGACCTTATACATGGGAAGCAGGCGCTCAATTACTTGAGCTACATCTACTCCCAAACAAATGTATTTTTAAACGGGGAAAAACTCAGTGTACTACCTCCTCATCCTGATGAATTGATGTCCTAAATATCTCCCATTAACATCATACTCCATATCACAGTCTACAAAACAGTTATCCATCCAATAATAATTTTTTAGATTGTCTGAGATCTTGGGAGACAGAATAGTTTTATTTCTGTATCCCAGTGCTTACCACTCAGAGAGCACAAAGAAATGTGAAAGATTGGTATACTATTGCTTTAAGTTTTCCTGGTTATTCAATCTTCTTGAGTATTTGCAAACTTCATTTTCTGTGTCACACAATAGTCTGATGAAAGGAAAGTGGTTTGCTAATGAGTAAGGTTTAAGCTGGTAGCACTCTCATGAAGCATGTTTAAATATATGAACTCATATGCATAGGGCTAAAAGGAACTTTAAAATCCGAACAAGTCTTAAATTCTAATTTTACCAATGAGGAAAATAGAGAGGTTAAATGTTTTGACCAAAGAAACAAACTAAGTGGTAGAAGAACCAGGACTAAAACACAATTTGCTGTACTTATTACTACATCATGACTTCTTTGGCCTAAAACAATGTCTCCTTTTCTCTGAGCGCATCCAAAGCATATAATTTACACTTTATCACATGAAGTACTCCTTTCAGATCAAAATCAAAAGTTTGTGGTATGATCTGTACCATTTCAAGGAGTAATCTGGGAGGGTAGTTTGGGTGCTGAAATATTGATATTTCTGTGATGTATGGTTGCCATACATATTGTTTTTGTGTTACGAATTTTTCACAAATTACTTTTATACCTCATTTAATCCTCTCAAATTTTCCAAGTAGTTATTATTCCCACCCCCCCTTTTTTTTTCCATATGGAGAAACAGAAAGCTTAAAGGGCTAAGCAACTAGCTCAAGGTCAAGTGCCTCAATATATGCAGCCCAGTTGGATTTCAGCCCAGGCTAACTCCACTAACTGTCCTTAATGGTCACTCTTATAATATGCTAATACATAACTAAACACATTATTGATTTTGTTTGATTAAAAGAATTCCCCCTCACCTCATATTTTTGTTTTGTTTTCAAAGGCTAGGTAGACCTTATACCAAGGTAAGGATTTGTTTTGGTTTAGTATATAAAATTATTTAATAACAGTGGATTCTAATTTTACTTTAGAAATTAGTGGGCTTTAAACTTTGCTTGAGAATCCTTTTTACAGATTAAGCAAATAACCTGTATAAATAATGAAGAGGGATAGCCGAAAACGTTAAAAACTAGCATTTAAAAATACACCAGAATTATTCACAGTAATTGATACATTAACCACAGTCTCTCTTCTATACAGCAATATTCTTTTGGTCAAATTTTGGGTCTTATTTGATTTGCCTACTTGGATTAGTACAAATAGTGTATGTCCTAGGTGAACACTAATAAAATTATTAATTCAATCATCTGCAGAATTTTCACTTAACCATCATACATTGTACAAAAAAGTATGAGTTCATTATTTTTTAAACAAGTGTTATCTTGGTTATAAAGAAATAAAACTAAATATTTAAATCTGATTTTAGGCTTTGAATGAGAAGCAACTGATCCAGAGAGGAGGCATAGTTGTAATTTAACTCACATGACTTAAAACTAGAAATTATGCATATATTTATTAGAGATCAACCAGCTAATCAATATAACATTACCACCCTAAACTGAAGACTATACATTAGAATATATTATGAAAGTTATGAAATGATACATAGGAATGATACAAATTGGTTAATGTACCTAAATCTTTGTGGGGAGAACTCAACTTCTGTCCTACCCAATGCCAGGTTGAGTAATATGGTAGGTTTAAGAACTGCTGTGGGAAAAACCTATGATTCAGCCATGCATATTCTTTTGTGGATGTACTAATTGTATTACACAATCTAAAATAGCAGCCTCATATCACAAGTCCACTGGTTTAGAATAAAGGAAAACCATAAGCTTAAAGGATTTAGTTCAATTCAGGAGTTTTGCTGGACATTTCTTTTAAATACTGTCAACTATCAATATTTCTTATTAAAAATCTGTTAGCATACATAAGGAATTACTTAGGGAACATCATTCAGCCTATATTTAACCAAAAAGATCTGCTTTGCAAAGTCTCTCTTCTTCATACTTAAGCATTTAAAGAGTAAAGCAATTAAGAAGTAAATAGTGGGAAGGTGATACAGCTCAAGCAATTGGGCTCCCGTCTACCATATAGGAAGTCCAGGGTTCGATTCCCAGGGCCTCCTTATGAAGGCAAGCTGGCCCACACAGGAGTGCTGGTGCAGCAAGATGACGCAACAAAAAGAGACCCAGAGAAGAGACAATAAGAGACACAGCAGATCAGGGAGCTGAGGTGGTGCAAGAGATTGAGTGCCTCTCTCCCACTCTGGGAGATCCCAGGATCAGTTCCTGATGCTGTCTAAAGAGAAGACAAGCAGACACAGAAGAACACACAGCAAATGGACACAGAAAGCAGGTGTGTGGGGGGGTAGAAATAAATAAATCTTAAAAAAAAAAAAGTAAATAGTATCTGTTCAGGAAAGGAAATATATTGGTCACAGGAGAAGGAATCAGACTACTGTTCTTTACTCATTATTAACAAGTGTTCTTATTCCTTCTGATGCTGCATTTGATGCATTTCACTGTATTTTCTTCTGTCTTGGTTATCTGCCCTGCCCCCCCCAACTCTTGCCATTTTAGGAAAGGAAAGTCTTTTTGTACTCCCCTATCAACCATTCCTCTATTAGGAAAGAGATTCATTTTGGTTTCTTTACCTTCTGATTGGTAGGGCTGCTCTTTTACACTAGAGACCATGATTGTGTTCAATCTCTTCTGATGCAGAAAAAATAAGTTCCATTTGAAATTAACAAGTACCAGGTCCATAAATCCAGTATCACGTTTTGCTATTGCCAAATTAGTGCTAGGAGAATTCTTAAAGAACAGATTGGCATTACATTTACTCTCAGGAATTAAAAAACATATATATCCTACTACCAGTACTGTATAACTTACTCCTCATAAAGGTGATTTAGTTCAAGATTTTCCCTACAGGGAAAAAACAAGAGTTACTAAAATAGTTACTTGGAATCTGGAATCCACTCTCAAGTCTTGTTTTCTAAAAAATTTAAAACAATGTTTGGCCTATATGATTTAGGTCACCCAAAATTTAAACCATGTTTCACTGTGAATAAAAAAGGCCATATCCCTACTGCTATTGCGCTTTGTTTTGGGAATTTCAGGTGCTTTTGGAAATCTATAGTTGTGTTTTTTTTTTTTTTTACTTACAGCCATATTCATGACTAAAGTATTTTAGTAATAAGCATGGCATCAGTTTTTATTTATTTATTTATTTGTTTGTTTGTTTATTTATTTATTTTTTACTGGGAGGTACCGGGGATCGAACCCCGGTCTCTCCATATGGTAGACGGACGCCGAACCTCTTGAGCCACATCCGTTTCCCTGGCATCAGTTTTTAAAACTAAATAGTGCCATATATATATATATATATGATTTTACATTTTCATTACCAACTCGTTAAGAATACCCTCAAAGGCTTAGATAGGCATAAGATGGTATCTAGGGCATAATTTAGATCAATTGTAAAGCTGGAAGGGTAAAATTACCTTCATAGTTCAACAAAAAGAAGCGGTAAGCTCCCCAGAAATACAGATTCAAGTATGGAACTTCCATTTCTAAAAGTGTAAATGCACTAAGACTTTTATACAACAGAGCAGATCTCTCTCTCTCTTTTTTTTTTTAAACAGCAAAGTTAAGAGTGAATGAATTTCTGTTTTGACTCCTGGTATACAGTTGCATAAACGTTTTACGTAGCTTCAAGAAAAAGTAAAAAGACATGAGCAAGACCACCTTTAAACACACATACATAAACGTACAAGAAAACTTTGCATTTAAAACACATACCAGAACACACCAGTTAACATTCACAATTTATACTACTTTATCATTAGTCATTAACTACATGAATAACACCTTAACAAGATATAGGGATATTTTGCCACTAAGGGATCCTTATAATCAGGTTTTCAACAGTCTTTCGGCTGCAGTTGACAGTTCACAATCGCAGCCATTCATTAGAGTTCCTGGAATGCCTACAGAGTTCACATTGGTCAGCTATATCTATGGAAAATGATCTGTACTCTGTTCCTTTTCCAAAAGAGTCAGTAATATCTTGCACCTTCCCCCCTCTCCCCCCCGCCCATTTACAGAAAAGGAGTCTGTTAAGTGTGTAGGTAGTTTAAACAAACTTTGTAATATTCACTGTAAGAATGGCTACACATTTTTCTTGGAACAATATTTTCAACTATCATTACATATTCCAGTTTATACAAAATCAGTTTGTAGAGTTTTAATGACTTACCATAAGCCTTTCTGAAAATTAACATGACTAGAATAATATCCCATAAACTTTATGGTCATTAATAATATAGGGTCAATAGGCAATGCTTAGGTGAAAAGAACTTTAAGACACTTTCTTATTTAGAATTTTACAACCATCAGTCCTTTTAAAGGTATAATATTAAACTATATGACTATAAGGCCTGGCTTTTTCATATAAATGGTCTCAAAAATGAGCCAATATGTTGGCCTTGTATTAGGTAATGGAACCAAATTTAGAAGATAATTTTCAATATCTATCAACCTTGACCACTTCAATATCTTTTTGTTAATCTTCAATTTTCCCTCCCTTTCTCAAAAAAAAAAAAAAAAAAAAGGAAAAGAAAAAAGAAAAGACACTGTTTTCCCTATCAAGAATTTTAAAGCAAATATCTTATTTACAAACATTTCCTCAGGATGTGAAATTTGTCAGCTATTCACAAAGTTTAAGTCATAATTACGTGATCTCACCCCAATTTGTTTTATTTTACATTTGACTGAGTGCAAATAAAAACTGTATGCAGATTTTAAGAAGCAACCCAAAATTACCATATTAAGATTTTTGGTTAGATAGTACTTCCTTCTCAAAAGTACTCATCTCAGTAATTTAAATATATGCCTGAAAAAACTAATTTCAAGTATAAAACTTTAAAATGCCCTTTCTTTTACAAAGGCTTTCCATAAAAAAAACAAAAACAAAAACCACTTTACTTAATGGATTTATTCCTTCACCAGGTGTGTTGGTCCAGCGACAAAAGAGTCAAACGTGTAAGATTACATCTTAGAAGTTAGCATAAGTTAAAAACCAATGAAAGGCCATAACAAAAATTAGGAGTGTACATTTGATAAAAGATGTGTTCCATTTAAAATACCACTGTACACATATCAAAACCCCTGCACTGAATTAACTGTTGCAATTGATAAGAACACTGATACAGTAGTATCCAGTAGTATTTGTAGATCAAACATTCACTTGTTTGGAAAGGAGATTCTTGAGGTTATCAACGTTTAATAGAAGAGAAATAAATTCATCTTTGAGGTCATACCCTAAAGAATACATCTCAGAGTTTCCATCTGTCAACAGATCTCTCTGTTTTGAATCATGTCATCATATTAAGATTCTGGGGAATGTAATTACATATGCTGTAAACTGAGAGAGGTATAAAGAGGAGGGAAAATGTATTCTTCCTTCATGACTGTGTGTGTAAGGATGGGGGGAGGGGGAGACTGGGAAACGAGCCACTGTTTCTTGAAGAGTTATGGGGGCAGTGTACAGGAGCAGAGAGGTGAGTACATGGTTATTTACCCATTCCTCAGAAAAAATTGGCTTTTGGCAGCTAGAAAAAGGGAAAATGCTTGTTGACTTTATCAAAGGTGAAAAAATAGTCTCAATCTCTGTGTGAAGAGTGAAATACAGAAGCAACTCTAAAAGTAATGAGGGATTTTTTCTAAGTGGCTTGCAGAATCAGTTTCTTTACATGGCAGTCCCATCCACATAAAATTAATCAATGACTAGCTGGCTGAGCTCACTTATGGAACGTGGTATTCTCTAATGGTTCTCAAGTGGAAGAAAGACTTCCCACAAACAAGTCACCTATAAAAAAAGATGAACTTTGAATTACAAAAAGCAGAGAGGATGAATGAATTTCAGTGAGCATTTTTCAAACCAACAGAAGCATATAACAAAAATCCAAAGCTAATTAGAAATGGAAAGCAAAGAAAAGGATGTGAAGTAACTCAGAAGAAACATAGGAAGAAAAAGTTAATAGATCTCAATGTATTCTTCACCATATCAATTATTTTAGGAATCCATAAAAATAGTTTTGACCTTTTAACACACCTAAAATTATCCTCTCAAAACAAAATTCCCAGCAAATGTCTAACTGTAAAGTACCTGAAACTTTCTCTGTAATTTTTAAATGTAATTGTAAAGCTTTGTAACAACTCAGTTTTTAAAAATTTGCATTATGTCAAGTATCAAATTTTCAGGTGATATTTCCTCACAACCACTAAAAATCCTCAATAAACCATAACCAAACATCAACTGTTGTAGAATTGGCATGTTAATACACCAATTTCCACTTAAAACACTAAAAGCATCCCTTAAATAGAGGGAGCCAACTGTTAGCATTTACACTTTCACTATAAAATTACTCTATTTTCAAGAACTATGGCTTTCACTACTGTTAGTCTATTTCATACCTCTCTTTCAGTCTATTTCATACCTCCCTTTCTATAGGAAAAAGATTGATGGAAGATAAGAATATCTTTCCTATTATATAGATATATAAAAAACAAACCATAGAAGTCACTGTGAAGCCTCCTAACCTATCTCCTTTTATTAAAAGGCTGAATGAACTAGGCTTTTTAAAGCTGGATATGACATTTCATCATTATCTCTCCAGCTTTTCCAAATACACTGGAGAAGATTCCTTATCTACATCTTTTCCTACTAGAGGTTCTTCTGGTTTTCCAGAATGGGAAACTTTCCTAAATAAGTTTGTGTGTCAGCCTCAAAACTCACACTGACAAAACTCTGCCATTAGTGTTCAACTGATGATTCAAAGGATGATCCTAAGGAGCATAATCTAGCTACTACCTCTAACTGTGAGGATTAACCTAAGAATCACCTTTCTGAATAAGCATTGTTGCATCCCTACCCACTTAAGTGCTTTTTTAAACTATGACAAGACCAAGTCTCTCATTACACACCTTTAAATCAGCAATCTAAAACCAATGTCTTTCCAAGAACTGGTAAATCAAACTTATTAAACATAAACGAAATTTTACATTCAAAAATGCTAAACGCCTCAAATTGGGAAAAAAAAAAATCTCACAGAGTTGCATCCTAAGCTACAATATATACTTGGCCAAGATGTCTATTAAATTTTTAAAATAAAAATTTCCATACCTGTCTTCATCACCATCAACAGGAATAGCTATGCTGAATACAGAGGTGGCCAGACTGTTCATAGGTGTTAACTGAAGCGGGTTTGCCAGGGCATCTGCAACAGGAGGCTTCACAACAGGCTTATTTTCAGCAATGAGAGAAAGTGGTGGTTGAGGTAGGGGTTCTGATTTTCTTCTAGTATCGTCAACTTGCCCAACTACAGGCTGGGTCTGGGTTTGAAACTGGCTTAGGTCGGACTGTGGTAGACTTGATGGTACACTGGGTGTGCCTTGCGCTAAGGGCAGCCCAACGTGCTGGATTATGCCCGCGCTCCTGCTGACTGGCGTGTGGCTGCTCAGCTGCTGCGACTGGCCCAGAGGTGCGGGTACATTTGGCATAGTAACAGATGTGGTAGACACACTAGGCACGCTTAGGGCGGGCACGACGGCAGGCACGTTTGGAACTCCGGGCACCACGGCGTGAGGGCCACTAGGCACGGCTGACACCTGACCACTGCCACCCATCTGCGGCTGAGGCACAGACTGCGGCTGTCCAGCCCCGGGAGGGCCCAGGCCCGGTGGCACGAGCCCTCCCACAGCAGCCTGGGGCACTCCAGCAGGCTGACAAGATATGGTCTGTCCCCCCTGCACTGGACCCGGCCCCGGGGCCATGGCTTCACCTGGCTGGGAAGACGTGCCCATTATCTGCGCGCCCACTGCGGAGGCACTAGGGCCGGTGCCCACGGGAAGGCTGGCCGCCGCGGCCGGGCTCGCTCCCGCGCCGGTGGACGAGGACTGCGCGGGGCTTGGCGGCTGCAGGCCGGCCGCGTGCTGCTGCAGGTACTCACTCGGGCCGGACGGCTGGACCGAAAGCAAATGCCCGGGAGGCACCTGAGGCTGGGAATACGCGAACTGCTGTGTCGCAGAGGCGCCGGCAGCCGGGCCCGGCTGCGGAGGCAGGGCCATGCCTGGCTGCGCCAGGGTTACAGTCGGCGGCGGCAAACCTTGTGCGGTGGTCCCCGAAAGAGCGACGCCGGGCCCGGCTCCCTGGGGCTGACCTGGCTGCGGAGTCGCCATCATTTGCTGCGGCCCGGTCGCGGCTCCCGGGTACGGCGGCAGAGGAGTCGAGCTTTGAGCCATAGCCCCACCTACGGGCGGCGGCAGCGGCTGCCCAACGCCAAAACTCTGCGGCTGGGTCGCAGCGGGCTGGCTCATTTTCTCCGACGGGGGTAGCTGTGACACAGCAGTCAAGGAGCTGTCAGTTCCCGAGTCGGGCCCGTGCGCCCCCTGCATGGAGGCCACCACCACCACCACCGAACCCCCGGTGGCGCCCAGGCCGCTGTCCCGCTCCGCAGTCTGGTCAAAAGTATTGCTGTGTCTAATGCAATCCCCCGACCTGGTCAGGACGCTGCTGTCTGAATCCCGCTCATAGTATTCCATACACGTCCATCGGCCGCGTCTATAGGGCTCCCCGCTCCCATGGTCCAGCTTGATGACACGAAAACGCGAACTACAAGTGGCGGGGGGCTGCGATGCGGCTGTCGTCCCCTGCCCGGCCGACGAGCCCGCGAACGGGAGGCCGCCGGATGCCCCCGAGGCGGGGGCCGAGGTGGCTGCCGCCGTCAGGGTACTGGCCAGCGCCCCGGCCACGCTCCGGGCCGAAACGGATCCTCCTGCGCTGGCGGGGGCAACCACCGCGGCCGCCAGCTGTCCGTCCAGAAGGAGGTTTGGGGAGACGGTCCCGGGAGTCTCCGCATCCCCCACATTGTTAAGCGTCTCCTCAGAGGAGCTGCGCTCGCAGACCTCCTCAGGGCCGTAATCCGTGGCCCGGGAAACATCGAATATCTCGGAGGAGACGTCCTCTGTGCGTGACTCGTCCGGGTCGTCCAGGCTCTCGGTGTCCTCGGTGATGCTAGTGGCCACCTGGGCCGTGGTGACACTGGTGATCTGGAAGCAGCTCTTCTTCTTGGCCGGCATCTTGGACATGGTGAGAAAGGCTGGAGGGCAGAGAGGCACGTCGGCTCCTCTGGGATCCTGCCGGAAACCGGGAAGGGTAGAACACAGGCCCCCAAAGACAAAGTCCGAGTCTGCACTGGGGTCTAAGGCCCGCCGCTTGAGGAGTCACGGGCTGATCCGGGCGCCGGTCGCTCTGCGAGACATCTTCCTCTCCGTTTCCTTCGCTGTACCTGTCTCTTCGGTTCTGCCCCCGTCTCAATCCCGCGGCGGCTCCTCCTTCCTCGTCGCCTCCCGCAGCCGCGGCGCCTCAATTCAATCCCCTCAGAAGCGGCGAGAGCGCGATCCCAGGGGCGGGCCGGCTGCTTCCTCCCCTTGTCTCCCGGCCGCCGTGGTCAGTCCAGCTCCGCACTCGGAGCGGTCAGCAGGCCTTGGCTAGGGGTGGGAGTGGGAGGGCGAAGAGGAGGCGGCGGCGGCGTGAGGGGCGGTGCTGCCCCGCTTGGGTTCCTCAGGCCGGTGCCGGCGTCAGCTCAAGGCTCTCCGACGCTGAGGGAAGAAGGGGGAGGAGCGGTGAGTCCGGAGCCGGGGATTCCTGATTGAGTCCCGAGCCGCAGGCCGGGCTAGCTGAAGGTTCGCGGGCCGGCGGCGGGGCTGTGGCGCGGACGGGCGGCCCTCCCTCCCCGGCTTTAGCCGGAGCTCAGCCCCAGGGACATGTCGACTGTCTCTGGCGGAAACCCGCTCCGGAGGAGGGGAAAGCCGGCTTGGTCCTCCCCTTACAGGGGGAGCCACCCCCGCGGACCGCGGCGACGGCGGCCTCGGCCTCCCCTCGCGGCTCTTGAGACTGTGAGGGGCGGCGGACCGCTGGCCGGCGAGCGGAGGCGCTCAAGTGGTGTGAGGTAGCGGCGGTGGCTTCTTCGGGTCCTCCTCGGTGTGCTCGGCTCGCAGACCCTGGAGAAACTGAAATTCAAACTGCTGAAGCGGCGGCTGCAGCTCCCTCCCCTCGGCAAAGATGGGGCTGAAATGGCCGCGCCAAGGATGCTGGGAGGAGCAGCAGCCCCGCTGCCGCCGCGGCTGCCGACTAAAATGCCGCCGCTGCCGCAGCCACCGCCGGCGCCGCAGCCGCCGCCGTACCGTGACGCACCGGCGTCTTGACGTCACCTCCCCGCCCCCTCCGGTTTCCTGCAGTTTCGCGTGGAAGCCTGAGGGGGAGGCGGTGGGCGGGGCAAAAGGCTAAAAAAGGGGAGCGGTTTCTTTTTTTAAAATTTTTTTTAAATTTAAATTTTGCGCTGAAGGCTCTTTATGAGTTGAAGAGCTAGAGCCTATTTTAAACGCCAAGCGCAAAGCAGGGCTAATCGAATGTTTTCATCTCGGTTTGCTCCGAGGCACTGCAAGGCTGGAGGTCATGTGCTGTGTTTAATATTTAGCAAAATCTTAGTGAAACAAGGGCGATAGGAATGGGGGTTGGGAGAGAGTGGATGAAAGAGGGAGATAGCTGGAGGAATCAAATCAGTGACAAGGTCTTTCCTGAAGATTAGTTTTGACTACTATAGTCAGAAGAGTAAAATGTTGAGAGAAACGGGGATGGTTAACGAAGAACAGCAAGCCAGATTGAGTCAGAGAAATGATCTTTTAGCCAGAAATTCTGTCTCCAACAATGGCATCAGGGGATGGTTACTTGCCCAGGGTGAGGTCAGTTTAAAAAGAGATTAGGGTTACCTAATTTTCCTGAATTTGCTATAATTCCAGCATCGAAGAGATCGTTTAAACTCTTGAGACTGGTTTTACTCCCAGCACGAAATTAGCTTATGGGCTCTATAAATGTAGAACCTACTGCGTTAAATATAGTTCCTTTTGTTTATTCTAAAACTTTTAGTTGAAGCGAGAGTGTTGTATGGTTTGGATTGGGCTGTGAACAACCATGACTAGTCAGAGAGAACCCTTTCTTGTCCAGGACGTAGGAGAGCAGCTATCAAAGTGCGGACGAATTTATCATCTTGTAGCTACTTTCTGGTAAAGGAAAATGGTAAGGCCATTCTTCTCAACAGTTAAGAAATGGGGGAGGGGGGGCGTTCTTGAACTTTAACATACTAATGAAGTCAGGCTTTAGGCAAAAGTGTAAGAAGTCTTGCCAGAAATACAGATTTCATATATACTGCAGCTTTAGCAATTACATCATGATGACTTAGATAAATCAGTTAATCTCCAGTCTTTGAAGAATAGGAGTACTTTTTTATCCCAGAGGATGTTTTGAGAATTAAAATTCACAGAGAAGTTTTTAGGCCCTTAGTTGTAAAAAATTTATAGAGATAAGTCTTAACCTTAGTAGAAACCCTGTCTTCCAAACCAATTGACTTGAGGTCAGGATGTAAAATAAGACCACATAATAACATCCCTGTTTCTTAAGGGGGTGGGAAGGAGTAAAGGAACAAAGTGTAACATTATGCTGCTATTGTGGCAGAGATAGATAATGGAATGTTTCATTTCTAAATCTGTAATTTCAGTAATTGTTAGAGACAGTTTTCCATCTATAAGTTAGATCAACTAGTTAAATACATTATGAATTTATAAAAGCTTAATTTAATTTTGGATTGGTTTACTAGATTTTTAAAAATAGAGATGTTGAGTATGGCATTGTGGAAAAATAACTATCATATGCTTACTTGGCCCACTACATTATCTTATTAAGTGGGCTATATTCCTGGTAAGTATAGGGTTAAAGATGTTAAAAGATAGTTTAAGGGGAAAAATAAGATTTATAAAACTAAAACATCTCATTTCGGTGTTTGAGGATGTGTGTGTGTTTAAACTAATCAAACAGTTCTCTTCAAAGTAATGTTTTTCAAAACTTTTAAAAGCCTTAGTTTCTTTTATATATTTGCCCTAAAAAATGCAGAGAATTTATGGCATAAAACTGCTATGAAGAAATAAGAATTCTAGTTGTTGCAAATAAATTTGAAATCATTGTATAAAGGACAAAGATGGTATACTGTCAACAAATTACAAAACTCTAAGTAATTCATAATTGGTTCATAAAGGATTAAAAGCCTTCAACTAACTAACTAAAATTATAGAAAGCAGGATATCCATGCAAATATATCTGCTTCATGTGTGGTGAGGTGATAAGTAAAATGGTAGCCTAGAGTTATGATCCACCTTACTGGAACTGGAGAGATCCTGGAGTCCCAAACCTCAGGACTAGGGGTCTTATCCTGGTTCCAGGTCTACACTCAGAAATCATAGGTGGAGGCTGTGGAAACCCTTCTATTAGTGCTCCCAGATCCCCAACCTGACTGTCCTGCACTTGGTACTTCCCTCAAAGATTTGAAATTAAAGCTATGTACAGAAAGCACATTTAAGTAGATTGATGCAGGGAAGGAAAAAAACCAACACTTAGAAACTAAGGAGTATTTTCAATGATGAAAAAACTACTGGAGGAAGATCCTTTTCTCATTCATAAGCATTATTCCCTCAAATTCTACTAGGTTATTATCTAATAACATCCATACCAGATGGTGCATTGTTTCATAGTTACTAGAATGTGAATTGCAGATCTCCAAGAAAACTGACCTTTTTTTTTCTTCCAATGAATGCATATTGTAGTTAAAATAATGATTCATTTATTTAAACATTCTGGGCTAAGAAAAAAGAAAATCATACTTTTAGTAGAGAGTAAATAACTGCCTAGGCTAAGAGAATTAACCTTTAGAATTATATTATCAATCAGTAATATTTATCAAGCACTTCCTGCATTAGATTTATATAACCTGTACCAGAGCCAAAAAGTTTTTCTGAGATTTAGAAGTAGCTTATTCATTTTCTATGTTTTTATCATTGAATTGTCATGAAAATACAAAATAGAGGAATAGTTTTAGGGTTCCATTTGCTAGGAATAAATTTCAATTTAAACACGTTACTTGATTTATTACCATGATAAGTGCTGGGATTCCATTTCTGGAACAATGTATAATAATCCCTTGCAGAGAGACCATTATGTAAATTGCAGTGGAAAGAGGACTGAGGCTAATGAAATTCCACGAACACCTCCATAAAGAAAAACATAATCTGACTTAGATGCTTATACTTTTATTTGAGAATGAGGGGTTTTAAGATGTTCACATTAAAAAAAAAAAATTTATTAGAGTTTGCGATATTATGAAACAATAATGTCTTTTTTGATGGTGATTTCCTTGAGTTCCAAGATTTTTGAAGATCAGACAAAACAGCAATTTGGTGGAGGAAAGTGTGCATTTTTAGCTAATATTATGTATATTGTCTTATTAAAATCTGTTTTGAGTTTAATTTAGAATCTAAGAAATGAGTTCTGTATTCTAAAATCTAGTTTAAATAATGTAATTGTAGGACCATGTGAATAGAAACTCTATTAAACAACTATATTACTTTAAAAAAATATATTATTTATGCCCACTCAGGATAAAATTAAAGAAATCTACATGGCCAAACTTGAGCTCCAAAGTCAACTATGGTTTTGCTATACCCTTAATTTGTGACTGCTGAGAAGTGTATTAATCCCTCAGTTTCCCAGTTACCAAAAAGGAGCAACAGTGGTGTAAAGAGATGTTGAATGATGAATCCCATCAAACAAATGTGTGGAAAGGTGACAGATGGGACAGTGCTTTGGCATCTTTGAAAAAAGGGTACCAATTCAATGTTATATTATTGACATAATATTTTTAATACTATCTGTTAATTTAAAAAAAACAGTTCTTAAGTGTGACTGACTTTATGAAGAAGCTATATTCCTGAGAAGTTGCAAGAAAATAAAGTATTTCTTTTAAGATTTACTTTATTTATTTCTCCCCACCCCCTCATTGTTGGCACTTGCTGTGTATGTTCATCTTTCTTGTTTCATTTAGGAGGCACTGGGAACCAAACCTGGGACCTCAGATATGGGAGGGAGATGCCTAATCACTTGAGCCACCTCCATTCCCTGCTTTGTTGTGTCTCTCATTGTGTTTTTCTTCTTGTGTCTCTTCTTGTGTTATCTTGTTGTGTCAGCTTGCTGTGCCTGCTGGTCGCGCCAGTTCGCTGTCTTGCTCGTCCTCTTTAGGAGGCACCGGGAACCTCCATTCCCTGTGTTGTTGTGTCTCTCATGTTTTTCTTCTCGTGTCTCTTGTTGCATCAGCTTGTTTGCACCTGCCCATTGTGCCAGGTCGCTGTCTTCTTTAGGAGGTACAGGGAACTGAACCAGGGATCTCCCTTGTGGTAGGTGGGAGCTCAATTGCTTGAACCACATCTGCTTCCCAAAAATAATTTATGAGGATTATTTTAACTGTCAGAGATGAGCTAGTTATTTACAGAGATACTGATATTGATATTTAGACATTGATTAATGGCAAATCCTTTGGTAAGATGAATCATTGCCATCTATTATGACTTTCTTGTATATATGATACATGTGTAGGTTATGTGAATACATGCATATATGAATACATGTGTGATTATGTATAGTTTAAAGTGATAAGGCATAATTTGGGGGGGGTTCCATCCTCCCTTGAATTTTCTATTTAACTTTTTATTTTGAAATACTTTCAAACTTACAGGGCAATTAAAAAAATAATACAAACCACATACAGAGAACTCCTACATACTGATACTCTCCATCCCCACCTCCAGATAGTCAGAGCTATCAACTCTAAGATTTTGTCACATTTGCCATATCATTTTCTCTATCTATCTATCTATCTCTCTATTATCTATCTATCTATCTATCTATCTATCTATCTATCTATCTATCTATCT
>JAKSZT010053887.1:82503574-82562453 GCA_026826555.1 Tolypeutes matacus
AAAAAAAAAAAAAAAAAAAAAAAAAAAAAAAAAATTATATATATATATATATATATATATATATGTAGTGTGCCAAGGTTATTGTAGAAAATCTTTAAAAAGGATATACATGTCTGGTTATGCATTTTGTTAAATATCATTCTGAAACTCCTTAAATTATTTTACAACTTAATTATGAAGCTTACAGATATTGATCATAATACATTACAAAGGTAGCTTGCTATAGGTAGAAAAATACTACCTAAACTTTATAGCCCCCCTCATTAATGAACTTTACCTCTAGCTGATCTCTATTTTCAAAAATCTAAACCATTTTTGAAGATGAGCATTTGTCATCATTGGATGATATTTTTTTTAAACGTTAAATATGGTAGAATGTCAAGTAAAAAAGCAATAAAACAAATTGTATCTCATCTTTGAAAGAAAATTACATATATGCATAGAAAAGAATTAGGGAGAAATACATCAGAATTTTAATAGTAGTTATCTCTGGTTGATGGGACAATAGACTCTTTTTCTTTTATATATCTTTTGTGTTTTCCAAGTTTTCTACAATGATCCCATATAATTCTTTTAAAGATTTATTTTATTTATTTATCCCCCCTGCCTTGTTGTTTGTGCATGCTGTCTGCTGTCTGTGTCCATTTATTGTAAGCTCTCTATGTCTCCTCGTCTTTTTTTTTCCTTCTTTAGGAGGCACCGGGAACTGAACTAGGGACCTCCCATGTGGGAAAGAGGCGCTTCCCACCTCTGCTTCCTACTTTGTGGTGTCTCTCATTGTGTTTTCTCTTTGTGTCTCCTTTTTGCGTCATCTTGTTGCATCAGCTCGCTCCGCCAGCCCGTTGGGTCAGCCTACTGTCTTGCTCATCTTCTCTAGGAGGCACAGGGACCTGAACCCAGGACCTCCCGTATGGTAGGTGGGCTCCCAAATGCTTGAGCCACATCTGCTTCTGATCCCATATAATTTTATCTGAATATATTACCTTTTTTTTTTTAAGATTTATTTTATTTATTTATTTATTTCTCTTTACCCCCTGGTTGTTTGCATTTGTTTTGTCTGTTTGTAGTGTGCTGGTCTTTTTAGGAGGCACTGGGAACGACACCTGGGACATCCGATGTGGGAGGGAGGCACCTAATCGTCTGAGCCACCTCCGCCTGCTTTGTTGTATCTCTCATTATGTTTTCCTTGTGTCTCTTTTTGTGTCATCTTGTTGAGTTAGCTTGCTGCACCTACCCATCACATAAGTTTGCTGTCTTCCTTGTCTTCTTTAGGAGGCACCAGGAACTGAACCTGGGACCTCCCATGTGATAGGTGGGAGCTCAATCACTTGAGCCACATCAGCTTCTCTGAATATATTACTTTTATAGAAAAAAAAATAGGGAAGCAGTTGTGGCTCAATTAGTTGGGCTCCCATTTACCATATGGAAGGCCCCAGGTTCAATCCCTAGGGCCTCCTGGTAAAGGAGCGCCCATGTGGCCCAGAGAGTTCAGGCCCGGAGAGCTGGCACAACAAAGAGAGACAAGCAGACACAGGAAAAACAAAAACAAACAAACAAAAAACGCACAGCAAATGGACACAATGAGCACAAGCAGCAAGGAGGGGATAAATAAATAAGTTAAATAAATAAATAAATGCCATGATTGCTGTGGTGAGGATTAAGATAAGATGACTTAAAAAAAAAATGTACCCATGGACTCCAGCCTAAACCCAAAGTAACTTTGTAATGGTATAACAACAGACAAGACTATAGTTTTAGTTCTTGAGATGTGATAGTTGATACTTCATAATCATTATTCAAAGATAAATTGTCCCTCAAGAATAGTATATATATATATATGAGTGCCATCAAAAGATCATATTAGAAATTACTTGTGGTTTTTCAGTTAAATCAAATTAATGCAAACACACTTTTAAGAGTTAATTTATGAAACAAAAAAGACTTAGGAAGGAATTAGAAGAACATAAAGGACAAAAAAATTAGAATGAGAGAAATGAATTTGAAAGAAAATAGGATGTCAGGAAATCTTTGTTCTGCAGCATACTATCTAGTTGTGTGTCTTTAAACATGTCATAACCTCTCTGGGTCTCAGTTTCTTTATCTGTAAAATAAGAGGGTTAACTAAGAGGATGACTGTTTTTAGTGCTAAGATTTTATAATTCTAGACTCACAAAGGAAAACTTTGGATCCTTGGTTTCATGTGCAATAGCCAACCTACAAATGGGCCCATAAAATGTCTGCTTCAGCTTTAGTCACACTCAGGTATGCTGGTTATTGCCCCTGCCTTCCATCATTTCTCTGTACTCCTCTGTGTTCCAGGAATGGGGTGCTATGTACTTCATCAGTAGGTATTCTTTGTCGTCCCGTCTCCAGTTAGGTAGTGCTAATGAGAAGTGCTGGTGGGAGATAAGAGGGCAAAAGAAGAGGGGATTTAGATTATTTCTCCCCCCTTCCCACAGCCAGACTGAGATTCTGGTAGTGATGGCATCCCTCTACAAATACAGCTCTTATCAGAGCCCCTTTCATGGCTCTAGCTCTCACTGGGCTTCTTCAGATCCAAGGGTGGTAGCAGCTTCCCAAAGTACTAGATATGAGTGCTCCTTATTCCTTGTTGGGTCTCTTGAATCTGCCCACATTTCTATAATTGTTCCTTTCATTAGTTTGCCTTTGAAATCTCCTTTGAACTGTGCCTTCAGTTTCCTGCCAGGACTGAATGAATGCATCCAAGTGATTTAAATTTTTCTGATTTTCACAACTTTGTTCAAATCCAAGTTTTCCCACTTTGCTTAGAGTAGAGCCAAAGTCCTGATAATAACCTACATGCTCTGTGCTGTGCTTGTGGTCACTCCAGACACAATGACCTTCTTGCTATTCTTCCAGCACACCGAGCTACCCTCCTGCCTCAGGACCTTTACACTTGCTGTACCTTCTGCTTTTTCACTGAGATATAGATAGGGCTACTTCCCTCATCTCCTTTAATACTTAAATGTTACCTTTTCAGTGAGGCCTACTCTGACTACACTATTTAAAACCACAAGACTCCCCAACCCCATTCCTCTCCCCTTCTTTGTTTTTCTCAGTAGCATTTATCACTTTCTAATATACTATATCACTACTTATTTAGTTTGTTGTCTAGCTTCCCATGCTAAAATTGGTTGCTCTAACTCGAGGGCAAGGAGTTTCTTCTATTTTGTTCACTTTTGTATCTCCAGGGTTTATAATAGAACCTGGCACATAATCAGTTATCAATAAATATTGTGTAAGTAAGTGAATTTTCCTTTTTCACAGCAATCTACATGATCTTCATTTCATATTATGAAAGCAAAGCAATAAAAATGTCTAAAATCATAGAACATTTGTAAAAGGGGAAATTCCCTGCAAAGGCAGGTATTTTGTAAACATGTATATTTAAAAGAAAAAAAATCATGGTAATTATTAGACAAAAGTATTTTCTTTTTTTATTGAAGTACTTTCAGTCTTTGCCGAAATTTCAGAAAATATGCAAGCTATATATTGGATCAAATGCAGAATTTCTTAAGATTACAGCATCTTTAGCTTTCTGCAGAAAGCTGAAGATGGACATTTTGATCAAGAATTCATATTACTTGATCAAACACTAGTAATTCTTAATTATACCTAATTCAAGGCACATTGAAATATTTTAAATAATAGTCCAGTTTAAATACCATTTCCTTTACTTGGAAAATTAATAGAGTCATTCTGGGGGCGGGGGTGCAATTTCTTATCATTTAGTTTTTTAAATATAGGTCTATTGCTATGTTACTATAGTAACAAACTATTGGGGAAAAAAGGCTCTATCTTGAATTCACAGAGCCTGAAGGCTGTGGGTTAATGAATACCTAGGTTTTTTTTTTTTTTTTTTTTTTTTTAAAGTCTTTTATAGACTCCTTGGGCTTTGTTTTCTTCATCTGTTTGGTTTGGCTGCTTGCATTTACGTACTTGTTCTCATTAGAGTTTGAATTACAGAGCTGGACTTGCTCTGCAATGAGAACAAATGTCTTGCCATGTGATACTAACTTTCCATTACATCCTGAAGCATTTGCAGTCCCGGAGGCAAAGAATTTATGGTTGGTACATGAAAGATGGAACCATCACAAAAAAGAAGCCAAATTTGAAAACATATTTTTACCTTGGTGCCAATATAGTTTCAGGACAATGAGAACTCAGAATAATAAGCTAATGACCAAAACCGAATCATTGTTAAAAGACTGTCTTTTTGGCATAAGATAGTTACTGTTTCTAGTTGGTTGATAATTTTCATAGCAACCATGGTATTTGGCATGTCCTAAACATCTTTATTAGAAGCCCTCAGACCCCTTTGAAGCAGCTCATTATACTCTGAAACAGTTCTGAGAATCAGGGAAAATAATGCACAAGTTTTGCTGATATTCTGTAGCTGTGTAGAGAGCATCGGGTAGCAAGTACTTAAAATGCACTACAAGATTTCTCAATAATTTTCCAGCCAGGTAGGAAATTGAGTAGATGCAGAAGGAGCATTTCAGAAGTACTGAAAGTCAATCCCCAAGTTAGAATTTTACCAACTTCTCATTATTCCTCACCATGTCTTTATGAGATTTTTTTGGTGGCATGTATGATTGTAGTCTGGCCAGAAAGTCAAGGGAAAAAGGTATTAAAAATAGTAGTCTTTAGATACATGCTAAAAAATGGATGAAACTTGAAAATGCTATGCTAAGTGAAAGATGCCAGACACAAAAAGACAAATATTGTATGATTCCACTTATATGAAATATCTGGAATAAGCAAATTCATAGAGACAGAAAGTTGGTCAAAGGTTGCCAAGGGTTGAGGGGCAGGGAGAATGGGGAGTTATTGATTAATGGGTATAGATTTTCTGTTTTGGATGATGAAAAAGAAAGCATAATTGATGGTGGTGATGGTAGCACATTGTAAATATTAATGCCTCTTAATTGTACACTTAAAAATGGTTAAAACAGCAGATTTCTTTGTTATAGATATGTTACCACAAAAAATAGTCAATAATTGTAAGAAGTCATCACAGATCTGTTCATATTTGCTTCATATATGAAACATTTTACAGTTGTCAAACTCTTGACACTTATCATATTTGATCTTTATAACCCTATCTGTATGACCTTAGGCCATGGTTTCTGCTTGGTAAACTAGGTTTAATAGACACCATTTATTAAGTCTGTAAGAATGTTTCAGAATTAATGATAGAGAAATTCAAAGCATTATGTACTTTTAAAAATAAGAGTATTATTATAAATGCAAGGCATTATTATTCATCTGGTTTGGGAAACTGAAATTTAGAGAGAATAAGTAAGTCGGCCCTAAGTATTTAACCACATTGTCCCCAAGAAACATAAAATCTTGGTTTAAAAGGTTAAGAAAACATGAAGCTTTATGACAAAGGACAAAAATATTGCTTTTTAAGTGAAGAATAGTACTTTCTAAAGAATATAACCATTTCCTCTATTTTTTCCCATTTCCCCATCCTCACCTCTCTCCCTCTTTTCTCCCCACTGAAGGGAACACTCATGAGCTGGGTAAGATTGAGAGGCACCTTGTCAAGTGTCAGGAGTTTGAGTCCGGGCTCCTTCACTTACCGTCTGTGTGACCTTAGCTAAGCTGCCTCAGTTCTCTGTGCCTGATGGTCCTCAGCCTCAAAGTGGAAGTATTAATGGATATCTCAAAGAGATGTTATGATGATTGAGTGAGGTTAACATATGTAAAGCCTGCTCATAAGTGACCCTCAGTAAAAGTTAATTCCCCTCCTTGTCTATCTAAAAAGAAGAAGAAAAATATAATATAATAATTATATTATTGTATATTATAATATTATAATATAATATTTCTGACCATGAAATCACAAATTTTATTTAAAGGTATCAAACTGAATATGATCTTACCAGTTACTGACTGTGACAAGTGATGAGAAAACCAATTTGTTTGAAAAGATGCCCAATTTGGGGACTATTAATCTTAGAATGGATAATAGCTTTGATAAAATAATATTCTCAGAATATGTACCTGCAGAATAATATTTCTTAAGCAGCAGTTAAGGTGGTCAACAACTAGCTCCTTGACACAGTATTATTTTAGGTAATTTATATATTAAAATAAAACCTTAATAAGTATATTGGCTATTTTATAGATGTCTCAATTCAATTAGAATTATATTCCATAGCTTTTAAATTATTCTTTATTTAAAATATTATTGTCCCAAATCCATGTGATTCAAAGATTATTTGTATTTACTAAACATTGTTAACAACAGAAAACAATCATCTTAGAATTATTTAATTTAAAAAATCTCTATAATGGAAAATTTCAAGCATATGTAAAAGTAGAGACAATTGTATAATGAACAGTAACACTTGCGTATTCGGCTGTGTTCTAGAAAATGGAGACAAAGTGATCAGCAGCAGCAGAGAGAGAACGAAATGAATTGCCTACCATGGGATAGGCAGTGTGGTAGACGTTTTAAAAATGTGCCTTCCTTTAATCTTTACAACTCTAAGGGTAAGCATTATCTACAGTTTAGAGATAAAGGAATTGAATCTCAGAGAGATTGAGGACTTTCTTAAGAGTTTAGAGTCAGAGCCAGATTTGAACTGGATCAGGGTAGTTCTAAAGTCCATGTTCTCTCCACTACTCCATTCCATAATTTATGAACCACTGGAGCAGATGTTCCCAAACTTGTGAAGTTCCCATTAAGAAAAAAAATTTTTTTGGAGACATCATGATGGTAGAAGTAGAGGTCAAGAGATAGGGACTGAACCTGGCAGGGATGGATGTGAGGAGAAGGACTTCTGATAGTGAGGTACTTGAGTGGGAGAAGTGGCAGGCGGTAGCTGCTTACCACGTGAAAGAAGCAATGGACCAGTTCAGGCTCTGGGATATACCAGTTAATTAGGCTGATGTGTTGGGGGAACTACTGCAGTGGTGAGATAAGACCCTCTGGAGGACTTTCTGTTCACTTACTGTAAGGAGTAGAGATTTTATAATATCACATGAAGAATATTTGTTTTTCTATTCTTAAAAAAGGGGGGGGGGTGATGGTCTGTAATTTTATTTCCATTAAAATGAAGATGCTTCTTTAGCTGGAATCTATGTGTAACTGTCTTGGAATTAGATTCTGTAAGGTCAGACTATCTTCACACGGCAGACAAGCACATTCCCAGGATACCAGGCAGTGTTTTCATCAGACTGCTGCTGTTTCCTGTTCCAGAGAAGAGGAAACTTTGCTTCTAGTTCCAGCTCTGCAACTGGTAAATTACCTCACCATTCTGGGCCCCTATTTTTCCATCTGAAAAATAAGGATGCTGAACCTGACAATTCCAAGACACACTTCCAGCCTTTCTGCTTTGTGATTCCATGAAAAGAATGAAAATCACAGCTTATCCCTTAGCCCCACCAGGGGGCAAAACCCCAGACAAGATGTACCTTCCATGGTAAAACTGTCTCTGTCTGCTATATTATAAATTTTAGTGTTCCAAAATTTAAGGTCTCTTGATTCTATAGACTTGCCAGGAAGCAAATCAGTTGGCATTTCCATATATTACAAAAATTTTCTGTGGCTAAAACTTTTGCCAGGACTTAATTCTTTTTTTTTTTTACATTTCATTTTGAAATTTAAAGTAAGTGATTTGAGTATCCTACTCAGATTCTTTCTCAAATAATTCTGTCAAACACTCAAAAAATTACACTCATCCTCAAACCTTATTTTGATTTTTTTAAAGATTTATTTTATTTATTTATTCTAACCCCCACACCCCACCCCTTGTTTGCACTTGTTGTGTCTGTTTGTCTTCCTTGTTTCTTTAGGAGGCACCAGGAACTAAACCCGGGACCTCTGATGTGGGAGGGAGGTGCCTAATTGCTTGAGTCATCTCAATTCCCTGCTTTGTTGCATCTCTCATTGTATTTTTCTTCTTGAGTCTCTTGTTGCGTCATCTTGTTGGACCTGCCCATTGTGTCAGCTCACTATCTTGCTTGTCTTTAGGAGGCACTGGGAACCTCTGCTTCTTGCTTTCTTGTGTCTCTCATTATGTTTTTCTTCTTGTGTCTCTTGTTTTTTTTTTTTTAAAGATTTATTTTATTTATCCCCCACCCCCGTTGCTCGCTGTCTGCTTTCTGTGTCCATTCGCTATGTGTTCTTCTGTGTCTACTTGTCTTCTCTTTAGGCAGCACCAGTAATTGATCCTGGGACCTTCCTGAGTGGGAGATAGGTGCTCAATCTCTTGCATCACCTCAGCTCCCTGGACTGCTGCATCTCTTATTGTCTCTCCTCTGTGTCTCTTTTTGTTGCATTATCTTGCTGCGCCAGCTCTCCACGTGGGCCAGCACTCCCTCTGGGCCAGCACTCCTGCATGGGCCAGCACTCTGCACAGGTCAGCACTCTGCGTGGACCAGCACTCTGTCTGGGCCAGCACTCCGCTTGGGCCAACTCTCCACTCAGGCCAGCTTGCCATGTGGCTCACCTTGCCTTCACCAGGAGGCCCTGGGAATCAAACCCTGGACCTCCTATATGGTATACGGGAGCCCAATCGCTTGAGCCACATCCGCTTCCCTCTTGTGTCTCTTTTTGCATCAGCTTGTCGCACATGCCTGTCATGCCAGCTTGCTGTCTTCTTTAGGAGGCATTGGGAACTGAACCAGGGACCTCCCATGTGATAGGCGGGAACTCAGTCGCTTGAGCCACATCCGCTTCCCTCAAGTTATTTTAGGCATAATTGCTTTCTATATGAAATGGAATAGGTAAAAATGGAATAGAATGCTATAATACTTCAGTTATTCAAACATATACATCTTAGTGATGAGTTCATGCTAAATGAAAACACTTTACTATAGTATTATTTTTATGCTTTTCTACTGCATAAGGTTCATGGGTGCATAAAATGGTTGGATAATATTAGAAAGAAAACAAAAAGACTTTTGATTATGTGAAAATACAGATCCATCTTCTTTAGGAGTTGTTTGCTCAGCAAATGGGTTGAGTTCCTGCTAAATTGATAAGCACTGCACTAGTTGCTGAGGTTATACAGATGATTAAAATATGCTCCCTGCTCCTGGAAAATGAACAACTAGTGGGAGATGCTTGTAGTCTGTCTGGAAAAATAGAGTTTTTAAAATTCTTCTACTCTATTACTTTATTTGAACCTATGATCCTATGATGTGATATTATTATTTTTTCTTAATTTTACTCATGAGAAACCTGAAACTCCTAGAGGTTAAGTTATTGTAATAGTCAACTCAATATTTGTTGTCCCCATTAAACAAGGACTGGGACCATGCCTATCTTTTTTCATTGTGTAACCCCAGTGCATATCACAGTACTAGGCACATAAAAGGTGTTCATTTCATAGTTGATGGATTAATAAATTTTGGATCAAAAATAAGTTTAGTAGCCACAAGTTCTTAGTCTTCAAGCAAGTGCTCTTTCATTATACTTTGCCACCTCTTTAATTATAATTGTTTAGTATTAACAGAATTAATGCCTGAGGTCTGGAAAAAGAATTATGTACTGCCTGGTTTTTAAATGAGAGGAGATTGCCTTTGGACAGTAGACACCAAACGGCCTTATTTAAACCCTTGCAAAAATACTAGGATAAATCTCACAGAACTCAGACACCTTAAAACTCAACCCTAAAAACATTCTTTTTTTTCAACGATGAAGTGGTTATGTA
Source organism: Tolypeutes matacus (assembly GCA_026826555.1). Lineage (NCBI taxonomy): Eukaryota > Metazoa > Chordata > Mammalia > Cingulata > Chlamyphoridae > Tolypeutes > Tolypeutes matacus. Next base: position 82,513,267 of record JAKSZT010053887.1, read on the forward strand.
TGTATATCAAATGTTCCCCTTGTTGAATGGTTTGGAATCATTTTGAATTGGACATTAGAAGTGATGGCAATGCGAATATTCTCACTGTCCTGATTTTGTAATAATCAGAGTAGGCTAAACATTTGCTATACTAGAAACCATGCATGTGTCCCCATACCTAGTTTTTCTCCCTAGGTCTTGTTTCTGAAATGCTGGTGATAAACTAGGCCTGATTTATTATATGACCATCCTGTATGGGAGGAGACTGTAACTTTGGGTATCTTTGGTCAACCTTAAGAGATATAACAGGGGAAGAGATGTGGCTCAGGTGGTTGGGTGTCCGTCTCACATATGGAGGAACCTGGGTCCCTTCCCCGGGACCTCCCGGTAAAAATTTTAAAAAAGAAAAATATAGAAGGTGCGTGGGCCACCAGGCCCTGTGCACAGGTGTGCCGCCAGGTCCCACAAGCCACGCAGCAAGATGATGACGTAACAGGAGAGTGACACAAGGGAGAACCAAGACGAGACATGCCAAAAAACCAAGAACTAAGGTGGTGCAGGCGGTAAGACGCCTCTCTCCCACATCGGAGATTCCAAGGAGTGAATCCCAATGAAGACAGAAGAAGGATGAGAAGAGACGGCAGGAAGTGGACACAGAGTTGCCCAGCGAATGTTCATAGAAACAGCAAAAATGGGGAGGGGGGGAAATGGATAAAAGTAAGTAAATAAATAAATATATATATATTTTTTATTATAGGTAAAAATCAAAATTCTCACAATACATACAAACATTTGCAAAATGATATATAAATATATATGCATATATGTGTATTTGCTTACAAAAATGTTGTTTATATATATATATATATACATATATTTTAAGAGGTACTTAGATTACCCAAAATATTACACGGAACCCACTGGGATTCCCATGTTGCCCACCTCCCACACCTCCCATCACATCCCACACAAACATCTCCCACAGTGTGGCCCACCACCCTCAATGAACTTACACATCCTGGAGCCTTGCCACCAACCATAGACCACAGTTCACACTGTAGACCACACACTCTCCCACTCAGTTCTGAGTGGTGTGTGCTGATTTAAAATGGCCTACATCCGTTGCCACAACAGTACTCAGGACAACCTCCAACTCCCAAAGAAGCCCCTGTATTTCAACTGCTCGTCCCCTCCCTACCCCAAAAGTGTCAAGTGGCCACTGGCTCCACCTCATTGTTATAATTTCTTGCATTGCTAGAATCACCATATGTGAACAAGAGAATACCATCAAGTCCACTCTAGTCCATAGTTCTTCCCCCAATCCTGAGGGGACTGGGATGGTGATGTCCACTCCAACTCCAAGTGAGAGAGGGCTTATATCCCATGGATATGGTGGGTGAGATGATCCTGCCTGCAGATGCAGGCCCTCTCCATTCCCTGGGATGGCCATTTCCCATCATTGTCTCCTCACCAGGTGACTTGGATGAGTCCATTGAGCTGTAGGGTAGGAGTTGCAGCTCCACCGAGATTTCATGCACACCTGGCACATAGGTAGGCGGGAGGCTCCAGTCTCTGGAAGTATACCTAAAAACTCCAGCATCGCATATAGGTTTGAATAGAAGGGACTGGTGAACCATGTGCAGGGAGGACTTATTTGAGTCTAATTCTGTCACTCTCGGGAGCACAGATTCCAAAATAGAACCCACTGATAAGGCATCAGTCTCTGGGGCTATCCCCCCTTATATAGGACCAGGGTGTCTCCGGAGCTCTCAGGAACCCCACTGAGTGGGGTGATAGGCACTTAGATGTTCTATGAGCTCCTACTGAGGTGTGCGTAAGAGTTACCTCTGGGATGACCTCCCAACTCTCTTTGAAGTCTCTTAGCCACTTGAACTCATTTGTCTTTACCATTTCCCCCTTTTATTCAAGGTCTTTTTCCAGTAGTGTTGCCAGTTGGCACTTGGGAAAAGTTTTCAATTAGCAATAATCGTGCCTTGGATAAACCTCATTGGCTACGATACTGCCACTGCGCAAAGCTGCCAGTTGGCACTTGGTATTAATCCCTCGTTGCCAGGGAGGCTCATCCCCGGGAGTCATGTCCCACATTGGGGGGAAGGTAATGCAATCATATGTTGAGTTTGGCTTAGAGAGAGGCCACATTTGAGCAACAAGGAGGCTCTCAGGTGGCAACCCTTAGGCACCCCACAACTGCAGGCTAAGTCTCATTTACAAGAGCAAAGACTCACAAGGGTAGTCATCAATTAAAAAAAAAAAACAAACATCAGTGGGTCATCCTATTTTGACAGGCACTGTCCCAACACTCAGAGGACTATTGTTGCTCCCTTGGAGACTGTGACAGAGCTCTCCAGGCTAGGAATTCAGATTCCCTCATTTATTGTGTGATTATCCACCCATCGTGACCATGCCCCATCCCCCGATCCTTTGAATGATTTTGTATATCTTTCATGTATATTCGGATGAACCAATCCCCACGAACCCCCCCCCCAATAATCCCCCGCAGTACCCATTGTAAGTAAATAAATAAATAAATTCTTAAAAAAATTTATAGGGGCGGCAGATATGGACTATAGATGATAGTAATACTTTGATGAAGCTCTTTCATGATTTGTTCACAAATGTTTTACAGCAATGCAGGGTGTTTGTGTGAGGGGGTGATGTGTGGGAGCCCTGTGTGATGTTATGCATGTTTGTTTTGTAAGATCACAATGTTTACTGAACACTTATAGTTTGTGTATGTTCATGTATGAATGATATATTTCAATAAATTGTTTTTAAAAATGAAAAAAAAAAGTGATGGCAGCAAGTTTGAGGGTCTAGGAGTACTTTGTGGGTTTTATCAGTAATTTGGATGATATGTATGAAGCTCAGTTTATGGCTGATGCTGACACTGGGTTATTAATGCTTTACATATATGAATGGAATTCAGAATGACCTTGGCAAAATTGAGAGTTCCTAATCCTAAACAGGAACACATGTAGGCAGGAAAGGCAAATGTACAATAACTGCAATACGCAACTGTGGCAGAAATGGATTCAGAGTACTAAATTCAGTAAGCACAAAGTAAGCACAGGCTCTTGCTAGAATCCTCTGGTCAGTCTTGGGCCTACCAGTTTAAGAGATGTGCAACAAATTGTATGAGTTTCAGATGATATAGAAAATAATTAGGTTAGTAATTTGGGAATGTGAAAACAGAAAATAAGTTTGATTTCTGTCTTGGAAGATATTAAACATTTCACCTCTCACATCCATTTTCAGAAGTTACTGGAGGAAGTGCTCTACCGAAATGAGGAAATAAAGACAGAGGAAGACAGTGGGTACAGGAGACAGGCAAAGGGAATTCCCAGGAACTAGGGAAGGGAGAGGCCAGGTGGCAGCAGTGCCCCTGGTGTAGACTGGGAAAAGGGCCTCTGCCCAGTTGATGCGTGTCACCAAGTGTGAAGAGAGACTTCTTGGAGAAGATGAAATTGAAGGCATCCCTGATGTGTCTGAACATTTTAAGAAAAAGGTAAACAATTTTGGGGTTAAATTAGTGATAGTACATAAACTCTTTGGCAAACAAGCAAAAACCAACTCCAGAGAAACAAAAGTTTGAGTGAAAAAGAAAAGAAAAATTATAGTATGTATACAACAGGGATTAGCTATCAATAACATTTACATACCTACCATAATATAAACACTATGTATTACTCTGATAAAATTTATGATATTATATTCAGTGGATGAAGAGATGGGAAGAATGAGTGTGTGGGGGGTAGGGAGAGGGTGGTTAAAGAAAGCTATGTCCTTATATGGAAAATGCCTACACCTGAAAAATCACAGTAGTGATATAAATACCATAACATGTTTAGAGTTGTGGAAGCAAACAGCAAAAAATAGGAGCCAACCAATCTAACAAGACAAAATAGCTAAAAATGTTGAACCACAGCTACCTTTGGAGCGGGGAGAATGGTGCTAGTGAGGAGGCATGAGGGGCTGCTATTTTTCAAAACAAATTTAGAAATTGGGCTCTTTAAACTATGTGCATGTGTAACTTTGACTAAAACAAACAAACAAAAATCAAATTATTTAACTGCATAAAAATAGAGTTAAAAGGTAACAATAATATCCAAACCTAGGGAAATTAGTCTTTCCTCAGGATAATGCTTGTATTGGGGAGGTTAAGATTTTGGTTAGGTGTTATGTTCTGGTAAGGACTGAGCTATAGGAATCTAAACAGATGTGGCATTTCCTTTCCTGGAGCTGTGTGGGAATAACAAAACACACTCAACAGTCTGGCATGGCTTACACGTCAGGCTTTGTGTTATAGGGCCCAGGTGCATTCTCTGGCTCATCTTCTGGCTCCTTATAACTTTGTGGGCCTCCGGCAGAGATGTGTTGTGAAGGCTTTGTATACATAAAGACCTAAAGTCAAATTCATATTACTCTAATCGTATTAGTCTGACAATTCTAACATATTCAGGTAGAGAATTAAAGAATCTATTTAAATATCTAATTGTTGGAACTCTAACATGATTCAGAAGAACCAGTTTTCCCATTCTAGATGCACATGCTTTAAAAATAATTGACTTGCTCAAATTAGATAGCTATTTTGATGCCTTGTAGACATGACTTAAATGTTTAGGTGGCCAAGTGCCATGAGACAACTTTAGAAATACTCAAGATCTATAAGTGATGGAATAGTCAAAACATGCCCCATCCAACCAGTCTCCCAAATTGCTACATAACCCTTTGAGACCCTGTGAATCATAATTATAAATAACTATTCATAGCTACAGGTATTTCCCCTGGGATATTTTTTATGTGAGGCTGCTAAAGAGCAACTTTTTTTTTTTTTCCTTTTACCTTGCTAGGTATTAACTCTAGCACCTAGCCAACAAGGAGTGTGTATGTGTGGGTGGGGTGTGTGTGTGTATGTGTGTGTGTGTGCACACACAAAATCCACTTTGGAAGAGAGGATGGCAAAGAAAAGTCAGCTGCTGAAAACAGACCTTCCTAAGGAACGAGGGTCACATGGTCCTTTGGTCCATCATAACCAGGTGCCATGACTTGGCAGCAATAATAAATGTTCCTGGTTGATGAAGAATAAACTGCCACTTACCCAGGTTTGTGCTAATGCCCCAAATAGATTTCAAGAAGTAAGGTCAGAAAACTATCTGTGGGTTGCTACTTTTCAAATCTGCTCATTTGTCAGCCAACAATTCAAAGTGGCTATGAGAGCAGTGTTTATTTTCTCACAGTGAGGAGGGCTTGGAGGGAGAAAGAGATGCATTAGAAGAAGTCCAGGTGAGATATATCAAGGTCCTGAACTATGGCAATAAGTATCTCAAGGAGGGGATAATAGATAATTAGAAATCATTTTTAAATGCCAACTCCTATGTAAGATCAAAATAAGATATTAATTGTTGAACTGAAATGGAAGCCAGCACATTATTTCACTTGAGCCTGGCCTATCTGTTCTAACGTGGAGTCTGTCCCACCTCCAATTAATGAATATTTCCTGTGGCCAATCTAATGCACAATGCTTGTCTCCAGTTGGTATGTGTTACCATCACACAGTCCTCTAGTGACTTCCCAGAATTCATTGTGCAGGCTATTTGTGGAACAAGCTTGTGCCAGTCTCTTTAAACATCATAAAATAAACTTAGACTGCCCATTTTATTTTCTTAAGTATCCCATAGAAGATGATTAGCTTTGCTTCTAAGCACAAAAGATTATGTCAAAATAACTTTTGTAGAATTGGTAAAATGGGGAAATTTAAGGATGTGGCTTAAGATGCCTGTGATTTTATAGGCTTTTCATTTAGATGAATGAATTGATGGCTGTGCCACAGGATTTTCAGCATTCCAGACTTGTGATAAAATGGAATCCGGTTCAATTTTTTAAACTTTTGTTTTAAGGAGCTAAGTGGCACTTGTGATGAGATAGGTAAACATTAATAAAATCCAAATATGCATGTTTGGATTTGACAGTAATTTAATATTTTTATCAAATACCTATGTTAAATCCATTGATGAGACAACTGAGGAAATAATTTCTGGAAAAATTTTTACTGTTCTTCAGTGTTCCTTAAGCAGGAAGCCACAGGAAATAATGTATTGTGATGCATATTTCCCTGCAGGATTTGGTGTGTCATTCTTGTGGAGAATTTTGCTTTCCAGCTGCCTGTAGTTTACATTTTTGTATTTGCTTTTCCCTCCAGGATAATTTGATGAAGTCAGTTCCTCAGAGATAGAAAATGTCTTTTTATTTTTGGGGGTCAGATTGTTGTTTTTTTTTTTTTCCCCAATTGAGAGTTAAACTTGATTAAAAAGAAAATAATAGAAAGAATTAATTATTTTGACATATGAAATAACTATGACTACAATATGAAATAGTCATTAGATAATTTTAATAATCTAATCAGATAAGTGTTTTTTTGCTTAATGAAAATAAGGTCTGTTAAAATTCTGAAGCAGTTTAAAATGTGGTACATTAGAACCTGGAAAATGGAAATGAAATCCACTCTTTTGAGAAAACCTGATTCTTATTTTGTTCAATATGGTTTTCACTTTAAAATTTCTCTGCCATACTTCCTTGCACTCACTTCTCTGTACCATTTCTTTATTGGATAGTGAAACATTTTCTCTACTCTTACATAGGAGAGTAGTAGGTAAAATGCTAAGTGAAAACTTTAGCCAATTTTTTTTTAAACACCTATACTAGTCGTTTTTCAACTTTGACTGTGCATTAGAGTCATCTGGGGAACTTAAAAAACAAAAACAAAAAACAATAACAACCAATATTCAAATATGGGTGTCCATGATCAAAGTTTTTGCTGATAGGGTTGCACCATCAAACCGTTCATAACCACTGGGGTAGGCAGAACAGAGAACATTCTTTTCCCTCTTACTTAGGTCCCCTAATTCTCTGTTGTCACTAAGAGCAGCTCAGATGTTGGCTTTTTGATGTCTGCAGGTTGCTGCAGTCTCTGCTAGAACTTTGTGTGGAGTCTTACAGGAAGTTTGGTCTCTACTCCACAGCTTCTGACATATACCTAACCACGTAATATAGTCTCTCTTTTTGTGTCTTGCCTTTCCCAGATTTCCTGATACAGCCCCATCTCTTGGTCTGTTCTCTTAATAAAGTTTTCTCTCACATTCCTAAGTTCTTCTCAAATGCACAAGCACATTTGGGTACAGTAACAGAAGGAGAGAATTTAATATAGAGATGCCTTCAAAATATCTTCTATTTGCTGATATAAAGAAATTACTTTTTAGGTATACTAGTGATATTGTAGTTATTAAAAAATAAAAGGAATCCTTATCTTTTAGAGGTATATATTGTAAAGATTATGGATGGAATGATATAATGTCTAGAATGTACTTTAAATTAATATGGGAAGGGGAAAATTGATGGAGGTTGGATGAGACATGGGGTGGGGAATTGACAATTGTTGGATAAGAGTAACTGGTATGTGGCAGTCATTATTATATTGTTTACTTTTTTTATGAGCACAATTTTCCATAGTAAAAAAGTTTTAAAAAACCTTTTGGATCGCTTATGGTTTCTTTATTTAAAAAGAAAACCCACAGCCCAATATAATGGGGGCACACCAAACCACAACTCTTGGGCCTGAACAATATATACTCTCTTTCAGATATGGGCCTCAGATTGTGGGCTGAAGTGAATTCCACTCCTGTTGAGGCTGTTTTCCTCCTTCCTGTCTGCTCCTACCCACTTCTCTTTTCTTCTTCTTCCAATGCCTATCTCTATACTTGGTAACAATCACTTTCCTACAATTAGTAGCCCCTCTTCCATCTGTCTTTCATCTGACATCTCAGTTTCCATATCAAATCATTTCCTTCTCTACCTCAGACATTAAGTTGTTGAAGCTCGTAGGTGCCCGCAGGCCATTTTCTCAGCCTGCTATCTAATTTTACCAGGCAGCTTGGCCTGCTCTGCTGTTTCTGTTCTGGCAGGCTGGTGTGCCAGCAGGGCCAGAAAAGCAACCTCCCTCACTTCCTTCGTGGGACCAATTCAAGATCTCTAGGCTCTAGGCTGAAGTCTCAAACTGTATGCTCTGAATCTTCCAGCCTCATGTTACAATCAAGAACGAGGGGATTTCAGATGTTTGCAGATTGAGAGGAGGTGACCTTTCTGCTCCCTACTGCCAAGCCCGGTGGAAACCCCCCTCCCCCTACCTTCCTCATCTCCTGAGTCGTGGAAAGTCTAGATACAGGTTTCAGGGTTTCTGCTGGGGGAATTTCTAGGATGCCTATTAATTTTCCTGAATTTTTATACCCCTTTTAAACACACAAGTTGCTTTGAAAGTCTTGGAAGCATTTAACCTTGTAATTGTAAGCCCTGACATTTGAAGAATTTCAGGGTTTTCAATTAACTTGGATAGACAACATCTCATTTGTGCAATCATTTATTTTTCTTTTGTAATGTGCACAGCAGCTGGTTTGCACTTTTCATAACTCTATTGGTAAGAAGAGTCTCTCTCAGCCTCCTTTGATACAAGTTCCGTTGTACTGTCTGGATTCTGTTTTTTTCCTAATAATTTTCTTGTCCCCCAGCTGTAGCAGAGATGCACTTAGATATTACATCACCACTTCCCTTTTCCCTACTGCTCTGGACCTATTACGTGAAAAGCATTGGTCAGTGTGGATGAGTTAGCTAATGTACTAGCATCATGGTGATGGCTGCTGCTATCATTTTGACCTATAGTTAGGCCTGGGGTGGGAGATGGGAGCTGAGGGGCAGAGGCTTTCCCTTCTCTCTTTGCACTTCCAAATTTTGAGTGACTAGAGGCAAATCTGCCAGCTCTAAAGGGACCTCCACTTGAGCTTGTATTTCAAGGACATTAGGAGAACTAAACTTAGGACCTTCCAGCCCCACCTGCACCCCTAGGACTGAGGCCAAATAGGAGAAAGGAGGCTAAAGAGGAGCCCACTGTGGCAGTGGAAACCAATCCTAGGAAAAGGGAGAAGAGAGAGGTGAGAGATGAAACTAGGAGAGGGGGAAGAAGAGAAAGGAGAGGATAAGAAACATTTACTTTTTCATCTATTTCTTTTGCTAGAAAAAAGCTGACTTATTTCATTAAAATGCATTTCACTGGATTCTGATGAGATATTTTAAGTGTCCAAATGGTAGGTGAGCTTTTGCTATGCTTGGATATTATGGGCAAAATGAGGCAATATTTTCATATACATTCCTAAAGCAAGAAGTTCCTGATATTGAAGAGACAGTCATTTGCTGGCCACATTTATCTAAGTTTATGTCACAGCTCTTCAATAATTCATATAATATATATTTCGAATTAGGTTGATGTTTTGACTCCATTTTCCGGGCCAATGAAAGTAATTGCTGGCCTGCCCACATGCCAGCTGTGCTTAGAATCTCGGTGGAGCTGCAAATCCTACTCTACAGCTCAATGGACTCACCCAAGTCACCTAGTGAGAAGACGATGATGGGCAACAGCCATCCCAGGGAATGGAGAGAGCCTGCAGCTGCAGGCAGGATAATCCCATCCACTGCATCCATGGGATATAAGCCCCCTCTCATTTGGAGGTGGAGTGGACATCACTATCCCAAACTCCTCAGTACTGGGGAAAGAGCTATGGACTAGAGTGGACTTAATGGTATTCTGTTATAGACATAATGTGATTCAAGCAATGGAAGAAATTACAACAGTGAGGGTGAGCCAGTGGCCACTGGACACTTTTGGGGCAAGGAAGGGAAAAGCAGTTGTAATACAGGGGCTTTTTCAGAATTTGGGAATTATCCTGAGTGACATTACAACGACAGATATAGGCCATTTTACATTAGCATATACCATGCAGAACTGTGTGGGAGAGAGTGGGTTCTACAATGTGAACTATGGTCCATGCTTAGTGGCAAAGCCCCAGGATGTGTATATCCATTGCAGGTGATGTGCCACACTAATGAAAGATGTTTATGTGGGATGTTATGGGAGGTGTGGGAGGTGGAGAACATGGAAATCCCTGTAATTTTTGTGTAACATTTATGTAATCTAAGCATCTTTTAAAATATTAAAAAAAAAAAAAAAGTAATTGCTTGAAACTCTTTGTTTTGCCTAGACAAAGGCCTAGAGGTTGATAAGTTTCTTTATTCTTTTTGTATAAATTCTCATAGGAGCCAGAATAAATAAATAACATTTATTTATTTAATATTTAATTTAATAAAATTTATTTAGTATTTATCTTTTTTTACAATGGTGGTATGTTCACCTAAAGAAACTCAGAATATGTAGAAAAAGTACATAAAAGAAAATAAAAGACCCAACCCTCAGAGAGAATTGCTGTTTAGTGCAGATCCCCTAAAAGGGATCTTGGTGTTTGTTCTGCTTTGCATTTTTGTTTTTCTTTAACACTATACCATGGACATATTCCTATCTATACAACAGGAGTTATTGCCTAAAATATAGGAAATGTACAAATTGTATGTGTGCAGCTTGATGAATATTCACAAAGTGCATGGCCCCATATAACCAACAGAACAGGACAGCACCCCAGAAACAGAAGCTAACAGCACCCCAGAAGCCTCCCCCATGTGCCCTTCTAGTCACTATACAACATCCCATTATTCTGAGTACTAAAGCATAGTTTTTTTTCCCCCACCTGGTATTGAATTTTATATAAATGGAATCATACAGTATTTTCTTTCTTTCTTTCTTTCTTTCTTTCTTTCTTTCTTTCTTTCTTTCTTTCTTTCTTTCTTTCTTTCTTTCTTTCTTTCTTTCTTTCTTTCTTTCTTTCTTTCTTTCTTTCTTTCTTTCTTTCTTTCTTTCTTTCTTTCTTTCTTTCTTTCTTTCCCTCCCTCCCTCCCTCCCTCCCTCCCTCCCTCCCTCCCTTCCTTCCTTCCTTCCTTCCTTCCTTCCTTCCTTCCTTCCTTCCTTCCTTCCTTCCTTCCTTCCTTCCTTCCTTTTCTTTCTTTCACCTTAGCTTCTCTCATCATTATGATTGTGAGATTCCTTCAATTTTTATGAATGGTTATAGTTGGCTCATTCTCATTGTGGTATAGTATTTTATTAGATGAATTCACCAGAATATATTTAGCCATTCTATATTTGATGGGCATCTGTGTTAAATGCTTTCATGTTCTGAGCTACTATGAACAGTGCTGCTGTGAACATTTTTGTACGTATCTTCTGGTATACATATGCACTCATTTCTCTCCTAGAAAATGGATTGCTGGATTATGTAGTAGGCAAATGTTTAGCTGTAATAGATAATGACAGTTTTCCAAAATGGCTGTACAATTTTATACTCCATCAGTAATATATAAGAGTGCCAGTTGCTTTACATTCTTTCCACCACTTGGTATTTTCAGAGTTGTGTGTTGTTTTTTTTTAAGATTTATTTATTTATTTACTTTTATCCATTTTTAACCTCCCCCCACCCCCGTTTTTGCCTGTTTTTATGTCCATTCGCTGGGCAATTCTCTATGTCTCTTTCCTGCCTTCTCCTCTCATCCTTCTCCTCCTGTCTTCACCGGGATTAGACCCTCGGAATCTCTGATGTGGGAGAGAGGCATCCTACCACCTGTGCCACCTTAGTTCCTAGTTTTTTGGTGCGTCTCGTCTTGGCTCTCCCTTGTGTCACTCTCCTGTTATGTTATCATCTTGCTGCGTGTCTCGGTAGAGCCTGGCACACCCATGCATGGGGCCTGGCGGTGCGCCCACGTGCAGGGCCTGGCGGCCTGCACACCTTCTATATTTTTCTTTATTTTACTGGAAGGTCCCAGGGATCAAACCCAGGTCCCTCCATATGGGAGACAGACGCCCAATCCTTTGAGCCACATCCACCCCTTCAGAGTTTTTAATTTGGACTATTTTGGTAGATGTGTAGTGGTATCTTGTGGTTTTAATTTTTATTCTCTTTTGTGAAGTGCCTGCTCAAGTCTTTTGCCCATTTGTCTATCGGGTGTCTGCTTTTTCATATTTAATTTTTAATATAATCTGGATGGGTCCTTTGTCAGATACATGTTATAAGTTCTTCCTTCTATGGCTTGCCTTTTCAATCTCTTACTTGTGACTTTTAATGGACTAGAAGCTCTTAATTTTTATGTAGTCCAATTTATCAATATTTATCAATATTTTCTTTTACATTTAGTATGTTCTGTGTCCTGTTTTAGAAATCTTTGTCTATATTAGGTGATGAAAGTATTCTCTTATGTTTTCTTCTAAAAGACATTTTGTTTTTTTTTACCTTTCACATTTGGAGCTATGATACATCTAAAATAGGTTGTTATGAATTGTTTGAGGTAGACAGTCAAGATTCTTTTTTATTTTCCTATGTATATCTAATTGACTCTGCATCATTTATTGAAAAGACCATTTCTCATACAACATGATTTTTAACGGGTCCATGGTATTCTCTCGTGGATGTGCCATTTAACCAGTTGAGAGAGCTTTTTTTTTTTTTTTTTTAGGATTGAACCCAGGACCTCATACGTGGGAAGCAGGCACTCAACCACTTGAGCTAAAAATCTACTCTGAGAGAGAGGTTTTTTTTTTGGCGGTACTTAAGTTTATTTTTTTAAAAAAGATATGTAGATTATATAAATGATAGATTAAAAAATGTAGGGGATTCCCATATGCCCCACTCCCTATCCCTCCCACACTTTCCTGCATTAACAACATCCTTCATTAGCGTGGTACATTTGTTACACTGGATGAACACATATTGGAGCATTGCCAGTATGTCTGGATTATAGTTTACATTATAGTTTAAACTCTGTCAAGCAAAATTTTGTAAGTTTTGACAAGATATATAATGGCCTGTATCTGTCATTGCAACGTCATTCAGGACAATTCCAATGTCCTGAAAATGCCCCCATATTACACCTATTTTCCCCCTTTCCCTTCCCTCAGAACCTCTGGTGGCCACTGCCTCCACATCAATGATAAAAGTTCTTCCATTGCTAGAATCACAATAAGTCTATAGTAGAATACCAGTAAGTCTACTCTAGTCCATTGTTCATTCCTCAATCCTGAGAATTCTGGGATGGTGATGCCCACTCCTCCTCTAATTGAGAGGGAGCTTAGATCCCATGAGGCAGATGGATGGAACTATCTTGCTTGCAGTTGCAGACTCTCTCTGTTCCTTGGGGTAGTTGTTGTCCATCATCATTTCCTTGTTAGTTGTCCTGGGTAAGTCCAATGAGCTGGAGAGTAGGTGTTGCAACTCTCTTGAGATTCAGGGCCCAACTGGCACATGGAAAGCCCAAAGATTTAAGTCTCTTAGATGTACAACTATCAACTCTAGTACTAATTATAGGTTTACATAGAAGGGGCAGAAGAGCCATGTGTAGGGAAACCACAAATGAGTGCAACTCTGTCACACTGGGGAGCATAAATTCCAAGGTAAGACTAACTGGTAGGGAGCCAAACTCCTGAGCTGTCTGCCCTGCCTATAGTGTCTGGATGCGAGAGAGTTTTGATTGAGCATTTTCTTCTCTATTTTTCCTTGACATTTGGTCCAAGTGACTGTGAAAAAAAAAAAAGATATTATTGGCATGAGTGCTAGAGTACTTCATTCTATAAAGAATGAATATCAAGATGCTGAAAACAGCCAACCATTAAAAAAATATGATAAAATTCTTAGTCCTGATTCTGAATGGACTATTTTGAACCAAATAAAAGGGAGATTTAAAAAATGAATTTTTACTGGATGCTTGGGTAAATTAATAATTTTTTGTGGGCTTAGGTTAATTCTAGTTAACAATGATATTAATCTTATTTTATTAGATTAATCTGAAGAATTATTAAGCTATTATTTTATATTTTGAAGGGCAGTTTTGGAAGTGTAACAAATTATTTGGTATTTGCCAGAGGAAACTTGGTTTGAGAATAAATTATATGTGTAGCATTTATTGCTATTATACTACTAGCATTTGTTCTTTCAGTGACTTATTTTGAGGTTACTCTGAGAAGATTCATAATTTTAAAGGTAATAAAAATGAAAACATTTGAAGAGTTATTTGACAAAGATGGCTATAATCAAGACTTTGCCAAGAACTAGTTTCTATATATTTTGATGATATCTGTGTGAACTTTTGTGATTAAAATATGACATTTTTGCATGGTTAAAACAACCATTTCATATGGTTATATTTATTAGAATAAATCTAATCAGGAAGCATAAAGCCAATTACCCAAATGGGATTGTAATATATTCTCATATAACCTGATATTCTATCAGGCTTAACTTTAGCTACTGGGAAAGTATCAGTGGTGTCAATTAGCTGTCAACATGGATCTCTCTCTTCTATTAAGAATCTGTATTATTATGAAGTTTAATGTATTTGAATTTTAAAAAATTGATCTTAAGGCGCTTAATAGTTTTTCCATTTTAAATTATTGCAATTAAAATAAGATGAATTTTTGATGAGTAAACTTAATTTTTTCCTACTTGTTTGAGCAGAAATTATTAATTTTAATTTAAAAATCTGACTAATCTTCAGTATATAAAAATACTTTCAAATTGGATTTTAACCTTTAGTAGTTAGATTTCTTATTTTTTGTAGAAGTATACATATTTGTCCTTTCATGTATTAGCAATTTTTGGTCCTATTGAAGTTCTTTTGAGGTGAATAAATGTGGTCAAACTTGATGTACTGATACCTAAACCCTTTTCTTTTACATGTGCAAACCATATTATCTATTGTGTCTTTCCAGAGATCACATCACCTTACTTATTTAATGCTTCAACTAAACAAATTAGAACTCAAAGCTAGAAATTATGATAGAAAGGTTTGTGGGTTGTAGAGAGCGATTTAGATAAAGAGCTTTTCAAAGAGTATTTCACAAAATACTGGTTCACAGGATAGTGTTGTGTTTAAAAACAAAACAAAAGGAATACAGTGGTCAAATTAATTTGGAACATAATGGGTTAAACCAAGTTAACCAGACATCCCAAACTCTGGGCTATTCAGAAACTTTAATACTCCATGTGCATTGAGTATTAAATAATCCAGGTGGTGGTGGGGAGGAAGCAGTCCAAGGATTACGCCAGGGTCTAGTCCAGTGTTTCTGGAACATTCTTCAGGAAATGTTGGTTTATAGAAAGCTGTTTCACCCCAAGGTCACCAGCTCAGCTTAGTCCCTAAGCACCACGCCCAAACTACTAATTCTGAAATGGACCTGATAATTTTGATGCTTTTCTCTGCTTAATATTCCTGGACAGAAAAGTTAGTGTAATTCTTGTTTCCATAAGGGAGGAGTTTGAACCCCCTTCACATCCTTGAACTAGATCCCGACCAATCCTTTTCTTCATTTGACAAACATTTATGAGCTCTTACCATTCCCTCAGGGAGGAAGAGTCTTGCGCTGGATATTCCCAGGCATGGCTGACTCCTCATCAGGGCTCTGCTCCAATGCCAGGATTAGATCACTTCCCTTATGTTGGCCCTCCCCTTCCTTACACATGACCCAGTTTTATTATCTTCACAGCACTTGTCATTATCTGAAAATATTTATTTATGCGTTTATCTAATTGTTAATTGTCTGACTTGCCTCTCTGGAACATAAGCTCTGTGACATTGGGGCTTTGTCTCTCTTGTTCTTTTTATTCCCAGTTCCTACAACAGTGCCTGACACACAGTGGGCCCTCCAAAGGGCCTGGCCTCTGTGGTCAGGGGACTCACATTCTAGAAGACCAGAGTTATAAACATGGTCTATAGAGTTATATTACCATCTGTGCTGGAGGTAAACCTAGGAGGCTATGGGACCTCCAAGGAGGAACTCTGGTCTTGGAGGGTGGTGGCAGGCATGGGTGTGTCCTAGAAGACTTCCTACATGCAACCTCTGAACTGAGTCTTGAAGGCCAAGTAGAACGCATAGTGTTCCTGGCCAAGAGAACAGCTCATGCACAGGGCTGAGGGTGAGTCAGATGATTCAGAAATGTGCGTGTGTTTCAGGGGAGGGCAGCTGGCAGAGAGGAGGAATTGAAGCAGCAAGGCGGACAAAGAGAGAAGGCGACAAACCTAGGCATTTGTGGGAAGGAGTTAGGACTTTATTTTGAATTTAATAGGGACCAGTAAAATTGGAAGGGTGTAGACATGTTCAAATTAGGATTTTAGGAAGATCCTTCTGCCAGCAAGAAGGATGGTAGACAGGAGGGGATGAAACTACAGATGGGGAGGCCAATGTGAAGCATTTTGCAACAAAACAGAATTAAATACTTAGTGTTTAAGTGACTTGGTATGCACTTTCTCTTCTCCTTTGGTCATAGCTGCTGCTTTAGTGGAAAACATCTTTTCTTCAATTGCCATGTGCCCTAATGCTACCTACTGTTTAAGGCCCAGCCTGAGTGAATGAATGTGGGCACCGTGGGCCAAAGACAATCAAGTATGTGTCCCTGGACCTGTTTCCAAGAGTATGTGGGGAGGGTTTATCCTGATCATTCATGCATTTGTTCTGGGCATTTGGGGCAATATAGAGCTAGTCAATGTTTTGTTTCTTACATGCCAGGGACTGTGTCAAATACTGCATTTACAAGGATTATCTATTTAATTCTCACAAGTACCTATACAGTAGGTATTATTAGTTTATATTATGGGTTAATCAACTGGAGCACAGCTTTATAAATAATTTTTTCCAAGTCATACCATCATTAGCAAAGTTTGGAAAGGAATCTTGGAAGATTGACTCAAGAACCATAATAAAAGCCTTGTTTTATAGAGAGCATTTACTAAAAGTAAGTAGAGCTGGATCCTAGTTAATAAGTAATAGCAACCATATATCCAGCTCAATAACCCAGTAAAATGGGTGTTATCACCCACATTTGAATAGGTAAGGATACAGAAGATCAGAGAGTTTAAATTAATTGTGCAAGACAATGCAGCTTGGGATTTGAACCCAAGTCTATATGATTGCAAGGGGTCATGAATTTAAACAACTTGGCAGTGCTCTTCCTGGCAGCTCTGGTGCTAGTTTGTTTGATAAGCCTATAACTTTAAATTCTGAGGTCCCAGCTCGTTCACCTGTAAAATGACAGAATTGAGCTAGATGATGTTTAGGATCCCTTTTGCTCTTAGATCCTAAGATTTAGGAGCATCCTGGAGCCCCCATAAATTTCATCATTTATTTTCACTGCTTTGGGTTGGACTTACTCCCTTGAATAGTGAGAAAAATATGAATAAAGATAATAACCTGGATAGGTAGCTTGCAATGTGAGCCCGGGCAGAGAGCCAAGGGCTGGCTCCAAGCCAACTGGAAACTGAAAAAGTAATTGAGGTGATGACAAACCTGAGGTCAAACTCCATACAGCTGAAGTATTGGAGAAGAGCACTGTGGAACTGACCATGGAGCTTCAAGGTCACCAAGAGGCCCAGTGAGAATCATGAGGGAATAACGAAAAGTATGTTAGCAACTAGTGCATGTGGCAGATATAGTGTAGGGATAGGGTTGAGAATGGAACTCAGTGAATTAAAACCAGAATTTCGTAGATAGTCTGTTGAGACAACATTGTATTGAGAATAAAGGCAGAGAAAAGTAGGTCAGTTGGGTGACACCTGATCAAGGCAGCTTGTCTAAAATGGAAAGATCACATGCCACCTGGGAACATTTCCTGGGAAATGTGTTTGCATAAAAGCCAAACATTAGTAGATAAATTGCTGGGAAAGCTTTCAGGATGGAAGATGCAGGTCATGTTTATATAGTTAATTATATCATATTTATGTGGGGCTTTGGCAATAGAATTAGTAATTTCCTTTCTTGGGGTTTTCATGTCAGAGAGACAAAAGCATAAAAAATGAGATTTTAAGGGAGTGAATTAAAAAAAAGGCTTCATTGGCAAATATAAAGAACAAATTTTGGAGGAAAATAGAAACCTTTGTGTTGTGTAATCCATGTGCAATACAACTGCAATAGATCATTAGCAAGGAAGGCACCATTCCCAAGTCCTGCTAACCTCTTTACAATTACTTAACTATCTCCGTCTGAAATACTGAGGCAGAGTTACAAAGAGAACAAGCTGTCATAGACCCTTGTACTGGAATGCTCTTCCATGTTATAAATTTAATGAGATTCAGTTCTCTTTAGGAGGTTAACCTAGCCAACTTTTCAAAATCGGGGCCTTGTGATTAGAGATACCCATTTCATGAAGCTTTCTGTCTAAATTTCTCCAAATCAAATAAGGCTCGTTTAGGTAAGCCATGCTTAACATATATTAGCAATTGAGTATAAAACAATTAATGTAAAAAATAAAGATTAGAGGTGTGTCAACATGCAGATGGAGGGATAGAAAAATGTAATTTACACTTCTAAGGTCCCAAATGCTATGAAATGAAGCTCTGAAAATGTGACCTAAGTGTGATGATGAATCACCAACCAACCTTTTTTTGTCACAACTAGGAGTCCTTGAAGATAAAAACTAGAATAAAGAAACTGTTTTAGGGTGAACGATGATGACATAATGTAAGATATTTCTTGAGAGACAAATGCATTAATAATCAGATTGAAACTTGAGATACTTCACTGATGTTTAAATGTTTTGGAAAATATGGAAATGTCCTGCAGCAAGGTAATGCGTATAACGTAAGGCCTGATACTTATTAGACCCTCATTAAGTCTTTTTCTCCCTTGCTCTACTCCTAAGTGGTAAACATGGGAAAAGAAAGACTGTGAGACTCCTTATTCCTCCAACACTTTATTGGACTGAAACTAGGTTTACATAAAGCTGCTGTTGGGAAGAGAACTAACATTTGAGGTACCAGGACAAGTCCTCGTAGAAATGGGCAAGCAAATAATGATATAATGTTTATTGAGGATCTATTTTGTTCAGGCACTTTGCTATATATCAGCTATTTCTTTTTGTGCTCACAACAATCCAGTCTCCATTTTGAAGATGAGGAACCAGGGAGTCAGAAGTTTAAAATTTTGCCCAAATTCACATAGCCTCTAAAGTGGCAAAGTTGGGGTTTGTCTTCAACCCATACTGTACTCTTTCTTAAACTATCCTACCCTTAAAATTGTCATGTAAGTTATTAAAGGGCATCTGTGATGTGAGTGATGGATGGTGGTGCCAGAAGACTACCTGACTGACTTGCTTTAAGGATTATGTACCCTCCATCCCTCCATGCCTTTATTTATTTATTATTTAAAAGATTTACTTATTTATCGCCCCCCTCCCCCATTGTTTTTGCCCTCACTGTCTGCATTCTGTGTCCATTCGCTGTGTGTTCTTCTGTGTCTGCTTGTCTTCTCTTTAGGCAGCACCAGGAACTGATCCCCAGACCTTCCAGAGTGAGAGAGAGGCGCTCAATCTCCTGCACCACCTCAGCTCCCTGATCTGCTGTGTCTCGTATTGTCTCTCCTCTGTCTCTTTTTATTGTGTCACCTTGTGTACCACCTCTCTGCTCGGGCCAGCCCTCCTGTGCAGGCCAGCTTGCCTTTCACCAGGAGGCCCCGGGGAATCAAAACCTGGACCTTGTATATGGTAGACGGGAGCCCAATTGCTTGAGCCACATCCGCTTCCCTCTCCATGCCTTTAAATAAAACAATAATGATAACATTTTTCTTATTGCAAAGATAAAGCAAGTTTCCCATTACCCAGAGATAACCAGTGTTTAAATTTTCTAGTGTTTTTTCCTATGCATATGCACTTACAAATATTATGCCAATACAAATATATATTTTATAAAAAGTGATCATATGTCCTTACTTGAGTTGCAAACTGATTTTTGCTTATTCAAACAGATTAAGATGCCTTAAAAGTATAAAGACTGGATTTTATAATATACTTGATGGACAATTCCCTTTTGCATTAATGAATGCAACTATAACATGTATTAAATATTTGAAGTGTGCCGGGGGAGAGGTAAAACTAACAAAAATGTTAAATGCTATTTTTATTTACTAAAATGATATTCACTATGTGAAGCATAATAGCCTAATCTCTGACAAATTTGATATCCAGATCTCATATCAGTGCTGAAATGGGTGGGTATGCAAAGTCCAACTGAATTTCCTTTGAAACTGAAATTTTTATATACCCTCAGTTGGCAATAAAGAGTACCAGAGTAACTTTTCAGGCATTGTGAGACCTCAAATTATCTGTTATTACACAAGTGTGGCTGAGGGAAATAATATTGAGAAGTAATATTCTGAGAACACTAAGTGACATGCTATTCATCTATTCCTCTAGGGTACTCTGTTTTACCTTTGGATCAAATAAGGTCTTTTGGCTACAGTGTATTTATATATCTTGAAATCCTTAATGGACATTAATTAGGATCCCTGTAAGAAGCGGGTATGTAAAATTCATTCCTGTATTTGCTATAGAAATACTATTGAGTTCAGTGTCTATCACACTACTTGATGTCCCTAATTTTAAATCCTTTGAGAAAATTTGCCTTAGATTTCAGTGCCAGGAAAAAATGTCTTGCTGAGAAACTCATATGCTTCTTCCTTCATCATAATAGTAAAATTTCCCTAGCAATTAACATTTTTTATTTAAAAATTTATTTTTTTATATCAATGTTAAAAGTTACTCAACACGAGGTAATAACCACAATAACAATAAATATGCTTAGTCAGTGGTTACACTCACCCCTACCCCTTATTTTTGTTCATTCCTTAATCTTGAGGGATTTGGGACGATGTCCACTTTGCTTCACGTTGAGAAGGGGTGTGGATATTATGGAGCAGAGGAAAGGAATTGTTTTGCTTGCAGTTGAAGATACTCCTTGCTTTTAGGATGGGCTGGTCCATCATTCTGTTAATTGTCCAGGGCAAGCCTGAAGAACTGGAGAGTAGGAGTCGGTCACATATCAGCAGGGTTTCAGGGCTCAACTGGCATAAGAACAATCTGAAGGCTTTTAAGTCTCTGAGAAATATACTTAACAGGTAGTTTGAAAATTACAGGTTCAAATAAAAGAAGTAGAAGAATCATGATTATGGGATTTATAAATGAGTATAACTATCTTGGGGAAATAGCTTTTCATATATTCCCAGATAAAGCCTGCATAATAGCAATTTTAATGATTGTGGTTCCCAACCTCCCCAACCCCTAACCAAGAAGTTTAAGCCAAATTTGATGCCAAATCAAAGAAATTTTGTTAATTCTTAATATTAGTATGTCTGCACTTTCTTCTTTTTTGGTATTGTTTTATATTCCCATTTTATTACTGTCATATTGGAAAGGGCAATTCTTCCTTATTTCTTTTCTCTCTTAATGATTTAGAAAGCTAAAGAAAATGTCTTTTTGGTTAAAAGAATGTGATGTTATAAAGTATTGTGTTTCACCAATTTACTGTTCATTTAAATTTTCTGTGTGTATATGTAATCTTGTAGGATTTTTCTCTTGAAACTTGTGTGATGGTTAGGCTAATGTGTCAACTTGGCCAGGTAATTATGCCCAGTTGTTTGATCAAGCAAGCACTAGGCTAACTGTAATACAAGGACATTTATGGGTTTTAGTCATTGGTGAGTTTACTGCATAGATGGCTGATTACATCTGCATTAACTAGGGACATTGCTGTCAGCAATGAGTGATGCTTTATTCAATCAATTGAATGACTTAAAAGGGGAAGTGATCTCAGCATTCAGAGAGAATTTCCCAGCTCGTCTTTGGACAGCCAGCGTCTCCCGGAAATTCATCAAAGATCTTCACTGGACTTCATCGGAGCCTCTGGTTTGCAGCCTGCCTGTGGAACCTGGACTTGTGCACCCCCACGGTCATGTGAGAGACTCATAAAATCTCATACTATTTACAGATATCTCCTGCTGATTCTGTTTCCCTAGAGAACCCTGACTAATACAACTTGGAATTTAGAAATTCATCATAGCTGGCTGTGGCTTTTTTCACTTATCTTGCCTGCGCATTAACCTGAAGACTAAAACCCTCTTCAGCTCAGAGAATTTTTCTTCTAATATTTTTTTGATTATTGCCTCTCCTTCATCTGATCTATTCTCTAATGAGCAATTTTTTTTTTCTTGGAATTAAGAAGTTCTATGGTGACCGACTCTATCCAGCTTGCTTAGAACTTTCCCAGTGTTAGCACAAACTGGGACAATTGGTTGCCCTACACTTAGTTAAGAAAACAACAGTGGTTTTCAAAGTTTTGTGGTGACAAAGAAATTGTTTTGTTTTGTTTTTTAATTTCTACTCCATTATGGACTGGTT
Organism: Tolypeutes matacus; assembly: GCA_026826555.1. Lineage (NCBI taxonomy): Eukaryota > Metazoa > Chordata > Mammalia > Cingulata > Chlamyphoridae > Tolypeutes > Tolypeutes matacus. The sequence goes on from JAKSZT010053887.1 coordinate 82,535,400, forward strand.
TTTTGAAAAGACAATAAAAATGAAAACTACACAAGTGAAATAAAAATGACGTACAAAATACAAGCCCAATTTTAAAAGTTATTTTTAGGTTCAACAGAGGTATAATTACTGTGTTACACTGCTCCAAAAGTTTCTAAATGGTTACTCCGTTTCTGTAGATAATTTGTATAATCTGGTGTTAGTCTGGTGTTAGCTTGTGGATCACACTTGGAGTAGCCCTGCTCTAGAATTTCTCTGGTCTGCACTCCGGTCTGCACTGATAATCCCTTCCTTATTTCTACCCCACCTGCATTTTCTCTAGACTGGGCTAAATGCCTCTCTTTTTTCTTTTAAAGATTTATTTATTTACTTTTATCTATCCCCACCCCCCCCGCCTCATTTTTGCTCTTTTTGTGTCCATTAGCTGGGCAATTCTCTGTGTCTCTCCCTGCCCTCTCTTCTCATCCTTCTCCTCCTGTCTTCACTGGGATTCGATCCTCAGAAACTCTGATGTGGGAGAGAGGCGTCCTACCGCCTGCACCACCTTAGCTCCTGTGTTTTTGGTGCGTCTCATCTTGGCTCTCCCTTGTGTCACTCTCCTGTTACATCACCATCTTGCTGCGTGGCTCGGCAGGGCCTGACGGCATGCCCCCTTGCAGGGCCTGATGGCACACCGGCGCATAGGGCCTGGGGGGCTCACCCACGTGTGGGACCTGGCAGCGCACCCACGCACCAGGCCTAGTGGCACACTCACGTGCAGCGCCTGGGGGGCTCACCAGCTTGTGGGGTCTGGCAGAGCACCCACACACAGGGCTTGGCAGCACACCCACTCGTGGGACCTGACAGTGCACCCACACGTGGGGCCTGGCAGCCTGCGTGCCTTCTTTATTTTTAATGGAAGGTCCCGGGGATCAAACCCAGGTCCCTCCATATGGGAGACAGACGCCCAACCATTTGAGCCACATCCGCCCCCAGCTATATACTTCTTGAGGAGCAGAGATGGAGTCTTATTTATCACACTGCCAGGCAAGGAGCTTGGTAGGCTGTTGTATTCATTGACTATTGAGTGTTAAGATCTGAAGCCAGGGAAGGACTCTGGTTGTTTTGGGGCCTTGTTAGGGTATCTTTTGGATGATCCATTGGACTGAGACCACTTCCAGAAGTTCAGCCCTTCTGGGTGAGACTCTTATCTTCTCTTTATCAGAGCATCCTCTTTTCCGATGGAGAGAATGGTATAATGTTGGTATACCAACATTAAGTTTCAGGTACCCGGTCTCATGGAATTCATTTGACCAAGTACTGGGAACATTATCTATCCCTCCCAGACCCTCTTTTCTCTCTGCCATTGGTGTTGCTTTCCCATCTCATGAGTTGACTCATACATGGTTTGGTTCTTTTTCTCAGCTCTCTATATACTTTATCTGAGCCCCAGACTTATTCCTTGGATTCCTAATTGAAGCTCTTTTCCTCACAACTATCTGAAATCCCCACAGGTTTCCCCTGGTTAGCACTGTGGACCATATGAGATAACTACAGAAGTACCTTCACTAACCTTCCTTTTGAATATAGCACTTTTCCCAGCTGTCCTGAACATGAATAAGTTCTAAGCCATCTGTGCTGCTTATATAAACTTCCTGCTGCCTTTTTAACCACTAGGTCTTCTCCATTTTCCTGCCTTTGGTTTTTAAAAATTCTTCCTTCTAGCCTAAGCATAAGAGGTTTCAGGATTTATTCTTGACCCTCAGGAATCAAATTCCTTGTCCCTAACTTATGGACTACCAAGTTTCTGCAAGAACATTAGCGTATTTTGTAGCATCTGTCAAGTTTAATTACGTATCCATTTTCAGGGAGGGCTTATCCAGATGCCAACAATAGTCCTTTGGAGAGGATTTTTTTAGCTATGAAATATCAGAAAGATGAGAGTGGGAAGGAGAGGAGAAAAAAGTGTACGAGGAAAATGGGCAGAGCTAATAATGTAGCAAATTCTACCGAGAAAAGGACCTGGGAGGTCAGAAATGCATTTAGCAGGAGATAAGGAAGGAAGGAAGGAAAAGCATTTCTGCTGGGCTGATGGTACTAGGATAAGGATGGAGCTGGTTAACTCCGAGGAATCCAGACGTGGCTGTATGGTACATGCTGTGGTTAAATTTCTTTATACCAGAAATAAGTTCAAGGAAAATAACATAAGAAATCAGACAGGAATCACTGTATTCTGCTCAGCAAGCAATTCTGGAGCAAAAGTAAGTTAAATACTTTCATCCCTCTCTGCTTGTGCGGGTGTGGCCTGAGAACTTCTAGCTGGCTCTGTAGTAAGCATAGGAGTTTGGTTGAAAAGAACATCTTTCAGATTTGCTGCTCTCCCCACACAGTTTTTGGTGCATTGATTCACACTTGAGAGATAATTATACATGGACCTCTTACACTCTGCAGCATTCTAGAGTGAGTGAGTTTCACGCTTTGGAAAGTAATTTGGGATTATTTGTCAAAAACTTTTACTGGGTTTGTAACCACCACTTTCACTTCTGGGCTTTTTTCCTAGAAATTAATCAGAAATATGAAAGAAGCATAATATTAAATAGAGAAAAATTAATAAAACATTTTAGAAAATGAAAACAATAAAGGAATGATTGCATAAAGTATTAACAGCTCACTGAAAAATTATTCAGCCATTATAACATTGTTTACAAAGACTGTGTCTGAAAAAGGTGTGACGATACAAAATGACAATGTAAAATTATACATACAACATGATTACAAGTGTGTACAATTTTTAAAGGAAGGGGAATGGAAGAAATCAGATCAAAATTTTAGTTATGGTTGTTTTAGGAGAAGGTGAGATTGTGAGAAAACTTCCTTTTCTGTACTTTTCAGTATTTCCTAATTTTTTTCTAAAACACATGTACTACTTTTAAAAATGGAAAACCATAAGCATTCTTTTAACAACAACTGGTATTATGGAATAAGTGATCTCTAAGTCATGGCTTGCAGTCTGTAAAAAAGTCCCCTTTCACAGTGTAGTTGAATTGTAAGACAGAGGCCAGCTCGTGTGAGGAAAAGAATACTAAACAATCCCTATCGTCATTGAGGAACAGGATCTGATTTTCAGCCTATTCAGACTAGGAAAATCATCAGAAGATTAAAATGACTAATAAGAAAACAGTCAAGGAAATTTTGTACAAATTATCCCCTAAAAAGAGAAGATAAAGTGGTTTTGTTTTGTTTTGTTTCCACATTGTGTTCCTTTTCAAGTTGCATGCACTGTTGTGAAGTTCAATGACCATCTCATTTGCATTTTTCAGGCCATGGAATAACTGGATGTGATCATGTAAACTGTGAGTGATGGGAACCTTACTGCCCTACCCAGACAATAGTACTGTTTGAACTGGCAGTTAATCACAGTTCAAAAGTGACTTATTTGTAATGTACAATATGACTAATTTAGCAGCTAAGCAGTTTCATTGTGATTTTCATGTCAGTGGAATTCCTGTCACCTCTCCAACAGTGAAGTCATATTGCATAATTGTTTGGTGACATCACCGTGCTTCAAGATTATTGGTTGACAAAAAGAAAAAAAAAAATGTTTCCTGGACTTGTAAGCCCTTCCGGTATCTGAACAAACGACCTGTACTGTTACTGCAGTACAGCCAGAGACCAAAGAAAGATGTGATTTGAAGTGGCTTGGCTTTAGTGTGTCACTGAAAACAAAGGTCGGTAGCACACGGGATCCTGTGGGGGAGATTCTGCAAAGTGCCTAAGTATGAAGTCTCTTCCTTTTGTGTGGGACTTCACAGTGCAGTCAGTAAGGTGTGGGGTGAAAGAGCTGGAGACAATGGCACTCTTTTGTAATGAGGACATTTCATTTTTCTGAGAACTTTACAGCCTTCCCTTTGGAGGGAATAGTTTTTAAAAAATGCAGCTCACCATCTGCTATACACATAGAAACTGAAGAGATGGTCATCTGGGACCCAGTTGAAAACCTTTTATGGCTAAAAGCCTAGCTTATTTCTAAGGGAACTGGTGATCTAATTTAATAGCCATAGAACACATACACTTTAACATTAAGTTTATTTTACAAAATGTCATGGGGAGTGGGTGTAGCTCAATGGTTGAGCACCTGCCTCCCATGTTGGAAGTCCTGGGTTCAATACCTGGTACCGGGAAGCGGCTGTGGCTCAATCAGTAGGGCTCCCGTTTACCATATGGGAGGCCCCGGGTTCGGTTCCCGGGGCCTCCTGGTGAGGGCAGGCCCGCCTGCACGGCGTGGTTGGCTGGCCCAGTGAGCACAAGCAGCAAGGGGGGGATAAATGAATAAATAAATAAAAAATCTTTAAAAAAAAAAAAAAAAAAAAAAAATACCTGGTACCTCCTAAAAATAAAAAATAATAAAAAAAAAGTCAGGCTTTAAAATTATCCACAGAAATGCCTGAAAACTGGAGCTGTGACTGATTGGAATTTATGATAATAATAGCTACATTTATTGTTTACTATGGGCCAGCACTGTTTAAGTACTTTGCATATGGTAATTCATTTAATCCTACAAAGGAGGTACTATTATTATTCCTAATTTACAGATGAGGGGATGGAGACGACCCCAGGTAAAGAGAGGACTCAGTATCTAAACCGAGGCAGTTTAGATCCAGAGCACAAAGTCTTAACTACTGCCCTCTGCTGCATCTTTCGTAACAACTTCTACCTAGTGAGTGCTTTTTATGTGACAGGCACTGTATTATATGTATTATAACTTAATTTTTCATCAACTCTGTGAGGTAGAAACTGCTATTATTATCCTCATTTTATAGATTAGAAAAGTGAGGCACCAAGAAAGTAAGTCACTCAGAGAGTAGGTAATGAAGCAAGGATTCAAACCCAGCAGAATAGATCCAAACTCCATGCTTTTAAAACCATGCTACACTGCTTTCAAGAGCTACTATTCATTGAATACCTCCTAGTGTGAAATCCTCACAACAATCCTGCATTGTCAGTATCCCGATCCCTGATTTATAGATGAGAAAACAGAAGCTCCAGGAGAACAGGTAACTTGCCAGCTTTTAAGCAGCGAGCTAAAAATCTTCAAGTTCACTGAGCTCCACCATACCACAATACAGCTATCTCTCAAAAATCCAAAGCTACAGTTCCAAAGTGAAGTGACAGAAGGCATGTCAGGCAAAGGCCTGGTGTTTCAGGAGTCACTGAGTGTGAGGAGCAGTGGCGTGGTCAGGGCATCCCCAGAGCGTGGGGCCCCACAGCAGGGCCTGGGAAGTCAGCAGTCACCTAGGGGTGGTGCTCTGATTGCGAGGCCCCCTTTCTCGAGGGCCTCCTCTCCATTTGTGGATTCTGGGTGATCTCCTATATGTGGGCAGACTCCCCTCTCCCTTCAATTCCCTTTCTCTTTTCATCCCCCTTGATATTTCCAAAACTATGCTCCTCTGCCGTCCTTCATTTAGTACACAGGCTTCCACACACTCAGTTCCCTTGCCTTGTAAGGGTTGCCTTCCCAACCCTAAGCCTTCCTCTCATTTCGTAGCACATATTCAGTTCTCTGGAATGTGGCCACCCATAAGCATGACACATATCTTCAAAGGGCTTTAGAAATCCATGTGATTAGTGAATTTAATTTTGTTAAAGGAGAAGTGTATCAACACAGCACACATGTAACCTATTGATTTCACAAGATGGGTATCCTTCCTTCAAAACTGTAATAATTTTAAAAATATGAAATCACAATAAAAAGCAAAAACAAACTAAAAAGAGAAACAAAATAAAAGATTGAAAAATAGTTTGAATATTACCAAAGTATTTACACCAGAGTTTTCAAGAGGAGAATCCCTGTGGTGAATTTAAGCTCTTAGTCTATTAAAGAAAATCAGATGTATCCATTTATTCATTTAAGAAATACTTATTTGAGGGAAGGTAGAGAACAAAAATACATATGGAAAAAATACATATGAAACATCTTGCATGTACCTAAATACTTTTTAAAAAAAGATTTATTTCTCCCCCATCCCTCCACCCCCCCATCACCCCCACCCCCCATTGTTTTTGAGCTTGCTCTCTGCTCTCTGTGCCCATTCGCTGTGCGTTCTTCTGTGTCTGCTTGTCTTCTCTTTAGGCAGCACTGGGAACCGATCCTGGGACCTTCTGGAGTGGGCCAGCTTGCCTTTACGGTGAATCGAACCCTGGACCTCCCATGTGGTAGATGGGATCCCAATTGCTTGAGCCACATCCGCTTCCCCCTAAATACTTTTAAAAAACCTTAAGAATGAGACAAATTGAGGCTTGGTTAGTGAGGTAACTAACACTGGTGGGAATGAGCAGGGAACCTTCTTGAAGGAAGAGAAACTTGGCTAGAATTAGAAGAACTAGTAGAATTGCAATAGGTTGAGATTAGCAGTAAAGGAAAGGACAGTTTATATGGGGCACTAGTGTAAGACAAAAAGACAAGATGAAGGGATGGGGCCGTGACTCCTTCTCTAGGGTACCCAGCAATTAAGTAAGGTGAGACTCTCCTATAAAAATCTGCAGGGATGGTCAGTTATTTTTTCTGCTTTTATGGGGAGACTAGAATGTAGTGGGAAAGTGTGTCTCATCCTAAAATGGAGAAAAGGGAAAATCTTAACATTGTTATGCTATGAGCTGGCCCTGCCCTGGACCCATGAAACTCCCTTTAATGAAGATAGGCAAAGACTCAGCCTTGTAAACACAACTCAACAGCACCCAGAAAGTGTGTTCTTCTAACACTTACTCCAGTAAATCTCAGCAGACAGGGTTTCTACTCTGTGTCACCTGCCCTTCTCAGTGACCTCAGATCAATCACTCCATCTTCTCTGCTTGGTGTCCACATTACTGAGAAAAATGACAAGGTCCTTCTGTTCAGAGAGTGGAAAAATATGTGTGGGAACCTCTCTCAAGTGCTGTTTGTGGTCCTAATCAGTTTCTAGGGATGACTTTATTATAGCTATTACTGCTTCACGACAAATTAGCTCATCTTGGCTCTTCAATCACTAGGTGCTTTGGGATGTGGTCCAGAGGAGGACTATGCATTCCATCACTCATTCAGACATTGAATGAATGTCTACAGTGATAGCCTGCCTTCACAATGGTCCCCAGTGATCCCTGCCTCCTGGCATTCGTGACCTTACACATTTATCAGGGTTGGACTGTGTGACCAAAAGAATATGGCAAAAGTAATGGTATGTTATTTCTGAGGTAAATATAAAAGGAATTGTGGCTTCTGCTTTGCTTTGTCTCTCAGAGCACTTATTCTGGGGGAAGCCAGTTGCTGTGTCGTGAGATCACTCAGTGGCCCTTCGAGAAGCCCATGTGGGGAGGAACTGAGGCCCTCTGCCTATAGCTGGAGAGGAATCAAGGCCTCCTGTTGATAATTATCTGAGAGAGCCATCTTGGAAGCAGATTCTCCAACCTTAGTCAAGTTTTTGGATGATTGAGGCCCTAGCTGACACTTGGATTTCAACCTTGTGAAAGGTCCTGAGCCAGAACCCACTCATCTAGCTTGCTTTTGGATTTTTGACCCTCAGAAACTGTGTGAGGTCATAAACATTTGTTGTTTAAACTGCTAATTTGGGGGTGGGAGTGGGGGAGTGCTATCTGCCATTTGTCTGTTCCTGTGCCATGTTGTGGGAATGAATATGGCTTAGACTCTGCCCTCTGGAAGCTAACAGTCCTCAGAAAAAAGCAGAAATGTGAACACCTGTTTACATCATACAACAAATGCTACACAGAAGATCCTACCAAATGCTATAGGAGGTAGGAGACAAAACCGTACACTCTATTGGAGAGAAAAAGTGTCCACAAAACCTTTACGGATATTTGGAGATTAGTCTCTAAGGAAAACCAGGAATTTTCTGGGAAAAGAAGAGGGAATAGCCTATTTAAAGACCCAGAGTTGGGAGATCCATGGCATGTCTTAGGAATGTGTTCACTTCTATATAGTTGTGGCCTATGATTCATGTGGGGTTTCCTGCTAGGAAAGTTGGATTTTATCTAAGATATGTGAAACCATTGACAGGTCTTATTTATTTATTTGTTTGTTTATTTATTTATTTTCAAGAAACTTTAGAGTGCATAAATGTTATATAAAATGTATAAGGGATTTCCATATGCCCCTCTCTCTCCCCCTCCCACACTTTCCACATTAACAACACCCTTCATTAGTGTGGTACATTTGTTACAATTGATAAACATACACTGAAGCATTGCCACTATCTGTGGAATATAGTTTATACTATAGTTTAAATTCTCTCCCGCACAATTTTCTAAGTTATGACAAGATAATAATGGCCTATATCTGTCATTGCTATGTCATTCAGAACAATTCCAATGTCCTGAAAATGCCCCCATATTACATCTATTTTTCCCTCTCTCTCCCCTCAGAACCTGCAGTGGCCACTGCCTCCACATCAATGATAAAATTTCTTCCATTACTAGAATAACAATAAGTCTATAGTAGAATAACAGTAAGTCTACTTTAGTCCATTGTTCATTCCCCAATTTTGAGGATTTGGGGATGGTGATGCCCACTCTGCATGTAATTGAGAGGAGGCTTAGATCCCATGGGGCAGATGTATGGAAATATCTTGCTTGCAGATGCAGACACTCTCTGTTCTTTGAGATGGACATTGTCTATAATTATCACCTTGATAGTTGTCCTGGGTGAGTCCAATGAACTGGAGAGAAAAAGAGATAAAAAGCATCCAAATTGGAAAGGAAGAAGTAAAACTTTCACTGTTTGCATATGACATGATCCTATATATAGAAAGTTCCAAATATCTACAACAAAGCTACTAGTGCTAATAAATGATTTCACCAAAGTAGTGGGATATAAGATCAACACGCAGGGGCAGAGCAAGATGGTGGCCAGTTGGTGTATGAGTCTGTTCTGTGTGTGAAGCCAGACGTCAGCATCTACTATATTCTGCCTCAGGCCTCCAGCCTTGACTACAGGGCCTCAGACTGGAAATTAGACCAACCTGATTAGATGGTTGCCTCTGAATCACTTGAAAAGTGAAGATTGCCTATATCAAACTTGAGGATAAAGTTTCAGGGGGCCTCTGCTCAAGCACCAGTAGAACAGTATCTCAGCATTGCTCTGGAGACAGTAACAGATTCTAGCCGCTACTTTGTATGTCAGATCCAGAATGGCACTGGGCATAGTGCTTTCATTGGCATTGGCTTCACAGGTAGGGGTGATGCCTTTGACTTTAATTTTTCCTTGCAAGATCATTTCAAGTGGGTAAAGCAGGAATCTGAGATTTCCAAAGAATGTCAGGAAATGGAAAATCAACCCAAGTTAGATCTGAGCTTCAAGGAAGGACTGACCAACAAGTTGAGTATTGGGAGCACTAAAACCAAGAAAGGAGGTACTTCTAAGCCAAAGACCTCAGGAGCTGGGGGCCTAAGCTTACTCCCACCCCCGTGTGGAGGCAAAGTCACCATTCCCCCATCATCATCTTCAGTTGCCATCAGTAATCATGTCACCCCACCACCCATTCCAAAATCTAACCATGGAGGCAATGATGCATATATCCTTTTAGATTTGGATTCTTCTGCTCCTGATATGACACCAGCACCAGCTCCAGTTTCTTCAGGCAAGGACTTGTGGGGAGACTTTAGCACTGTGTCCAGCTCTGTTTCAAACCAGACACCACAGCCATCCAACTGGGTCCAGTTCTGAATGCATTGGCAAGACTTAAGGAGAGACTTGAAAAATAAAAATGACTTTGAGGGCACCAATCTCTGAGGGAAGTTTGAAATTCCTTTCCTCCCCAGAGCCAAAATTACTGGACGATCTTTTTCATAAGTTCTCCATTGCATTCAAGCTGGTTTTGTTATACCCCTTTGTTATTTCCTGCACAGCGAAGAGAGTATCTGCTCTCTCCTGCTCTTTACCAAGGGAGGACAATAATGGGTCTTATCATATTGTGGCTAACTATGCAGGACTCAAAAGGCCATGGTCTATTTGAAGGGGAAATGACCTCTAACATCTGTAAAATTCTTCTCCATCTTTTCAATTTCTTAACTTATTTTAGAATCATCTTATGATCCTGTGTGCCTCTTTGCAAAGCTCTTTTTGGAAATTTCAGGGAAGCAAAATTTTTGAAACTCTCTTCTTCACTAACCCAAGACTCTAAACTTGGACTTCCATGTTTACAAATTCAGAATTTTGATAGAAGTCTGTATAGGGAAAGACCTGTTTCCTGGGTCTTGGCTATATATCCTTCAGGCTTATCCTAGTTAGTGAACATCTAGTGTTGGATGCAGCTCGATCACCCTCTTGTGTGTTCACATGTCTCTTTCTACGATAAGAGGGTTGTGTTGGTGGTACCTCCGCTATTTTTTTGTTTGTTGGCTAGTGTAACATCTTTAGCCAGTGAGTGTCTCTTAGATGAATGAAGTTCAAGAAGCTGTACTCTCCAAATTATATACTAGAGCAGTGTTTCTTTTCTTACAGTTCCCAGGTACTTGCTGCATTTGAAACATGATTTTACTTTTTATTTGACCATTATTTGACCTAAAGTTGAAGGGTTTTGAGTGTTTAAACTGATCTAAAGAGCAGAGAGTTTGAAAACACTTAACTCTTGTTCAGCACCCACATTGCCTTGCTGCTTGGGTATCTGACTCCATTCCATAGACATTTCTTTTTCAATCCATCTAGCTCTTCAATAGCAAGCTGCTACTACATCTTTCATCATTTATGAAGGAAGTTGGAGAGTCATAGCTTTAGTTGTGAAAGGTTTGCCCAAGGCTGACCATCAACCAGGGTATCTCAAAAGCAAATTGCCCTCCCACCACTTTCCATTCTCTCTGCCTCTCCATTCCTTATATACTTCTGTGAAGAGAGTTCCCCTCTCAGATTAACAGGAACTATCTATCTGGTTTGTTAATACGCAATTTTGAGAATGAAATGAGGGAGGATATAGTTTCTTCCCTTTACACTTATTTAGATGTGTATACTCTGGTTGAAGAGTATTCTTATATCTAGCTTAACATTATATTCTTTTAACTGAACTTCCTTTTTATATCTTCTTAACTCAGGGTCTATTTTCTTTCATTGCCTCCCATTTCAGGCAGCTATATTCTTGCAGAGCCATGACAGGACATTTTAAAATTCTAGTGGAAAATGCTGCAAAGAAAATCTGTAGAATCACTAGTGACTAACTACTGGGAACCTATTTTCTCAATCTTCTTCCATGTTGTGTTCTTTGTATTCTCAGGATGATAATATATTGTGTATTCAAACTGCTAAAAAATTGAAAATGAAGTTTAAGATATATGTATTTAAAGGATATGCTGTATTGGCGCAATAATGGTAATTAAATATGGAAAAATATTAAACATGCAAAATTGGTAGTGTTTCTTTACACCAGTAATGAGCAATTTGAGGAGGAAATCAAGCAAAAAATTCCATTTACAAATGCACCTAAAAAAAAATCAAATATCTAGGACTAAATTTAACCAAGGATGTAAAGGACTTGTACACCGAAAACCAGAAAACATTGCTAAAACAAATCAAAGGACATCTAAATAAATGAAGGACATTCCATGTTCATGGATTGGAAGACTAAATATCATTAAGATGTCAATTCTACCCAAATTGATTTACAGATTCAAGGTAATCCCCATCAAAATTTCAACAGCCTACTTTGCATAAACAGAAAAGCCAATTATAAAATTTATTTGGAAGGGTAAGGGGCCCTGAACAGCCAAAAACATCTTGAAAAAGATGAATGAAGTTGGAGGACTCACACTTCCTGACTTACAACATATAACAAACCTATGGTGTTCAAAACAGTATGGTACTGCACATAGATAGATAGATTGACCAATGTAATCAAATTGAGAGTTCAGAAATAGATACTTTCATCTAAGACACATTGATTTTTTACAAGGCTGCCAAGTCCACTCAACTGGGAAAGAATAGTCTCTTCAACAAACGGTGCTGGGAGTACTATATATCTACATGCAAAAGAATGAAGGAGGACCCCTATCTCACACTATATACAAAAATTAACTAAAAATGAATCAAAGACCTAAATATAAGAACCAGGACTACAGAACCCATAGAGGAAAATGTAAGGAAGCATTTTCAAAAGCTTGTGGTAGGCAATGGTTTCTTAGACTTTACACCCAAAGCAAAAACAACAACAGATAAAATAGATAAGTGAGACCTCCTCAAAATTAAAAACTTTTGTCCATCTATGGACTTTGTCACAAAAGTGAAAAGACAACCTACTCAATGGGAGAAAACATTTGGAAACCACATATTGATAAAGGTTTAATATCCAGAATATGAAAAGAAATCCTACAACTCAACAACAAAAAAAGACAAACAACCCAATTGAAAAATGGGGAAAAGACTTGAATTGGCATTCTCAAAAAGGATATACAAATGACTAATAAGCACATGAAAAGATGAGCAACATCACTAGCTATTAGTGAAATGCAAATCAAAAGCACAATGAGATATCATTTTAGACACTCTAAAATGGCTACTATTAAAAAAATAGAAAATTATAGGTGTTGGAGAGGATGTTGAGAAATATAGGAACACTCATTCATTGCTGATGGGAATGTAAAGCGGTGCAGCTGCTGTGGAAAGCAATTTATCAGTTCCTCAGTGAGCTAAATATAGAATTACCATATGAGCTGGCAATCCTGCTACTAGGTATGCACCTAGAAGAATTGAAAATGGACTCGAACAGATATTTGCACGCCAATGTTCAGAGCAGCGCTATTTATAATTGCCAAAAGGTGAAGCAACCCAAATGTTCATCAATGAATGAACAAAATGTGGTATATACATACAATGGAAATTATTCAGTTATTAAAAAAATCAATTCTGATGCATGTGACAACATGTATGAACTTTGAGGACATTATGCTGAGTGAAATACGCCAGGCACCAATGGCCATATAATGTATGATCTCACCAATATGAGCTAATTATAATAAGCAAACTCATAGAGTTAGAATCTCGAATATAGGTTACCAGGGGATGGATTGGAGGTGATGCTTAATTTGTACAGAATTTCTATTTAGGTTGATTGTAAAGTTTTGGAAATGGATAGTGGAGATGGTAGCACATTATTGAGTATAATTAACAGCACTTAATTATATATGTGAATGTGGTTAAAAGGGGAAATTTTAGGTTGTATTTGTTACTAGAATAAAATTAAAAGATAAAACATAGGACTGTATAACACAATGAATCCTATAGTATATGATGGACTATAGTTAATGGTACAAGTATAAGAATGCTCTTTCATAAATTCATAACGGATGCATGATACTAATAACTGTTAATAATAGGGTGGTATATGGAAAAATACACCTAAAGTAACTATGGACTATAGTTAATAGTACAATTTTAAGATTCTTTCATCAATTGTAACAAACGTACCACACTAATACAAAGTGTGAACAGTATGGGGATATATGGGAATGCTGTATGTTTTACATGATTTTTCTGAAAATGTACTTCTCTGATTAAAAGAAATTTAAAGAGATTTTAAATTATGTCATGTGGTAGTTTTAAAATATGTTCACAAATTCTTTCATACTCCATCCTTCAAAAAAAAAATAGAGCCTAATTCCTCTCTCCTGATGTATGGGCTACACTTAGTGACTCTTTTCTAACATACAGAAATATGGCAGAAGTGACAATTTGTGACTTCTGAGATAAGGTCATATAAGGCATTGTGGTTTCCTACTTGCTCTCTCTCAAATTACTCACTCTGGGGGAAGGTAGCTGCTATGACGTGAGGGCACTCAAGCAGCCCTATGGAGATGTCCATGAGGAGAGGAACTGAAGCCGTCTGCCAACATCCAGCTCTAATTTGCAGGACAGGTGAGTGATCTACCTTAAAGGTCAGTGCGTGAGCCCAGATAAGCTAACTTTGGCTCTGGCTGACACCTTGACTGCATTCTCATGAGAGACCCTCAGCCTGAACCAACCGGCTAAGTTACGTCCAGATTCCTGACCTATGGGAATGGGTGTTTGTTGTTTCAAGCCACTAAGTTTTGGTATAATTTATCATGCAGCAATAAATAAATAATACATGTTGGTAGGTAGGAAAGAAATCATTGGAATAAAGCCCAGGAGGAACAAAGATCAGGAGAGAAGGTATACAATGAAAACATGGGGTAGGAAATGATTAATGAGATCCAATTACTTATGCAATAGATGAACTAAAATTTAAAAATCTGACAGTTCCAGGTATCAGGAGCTCCAACACACTGTTGGCCAGAGAATGAATTGGTTCAATCATTTTAGAAGGTAGTTTGCCATTACCTAGTAAAAGTGAAGGTACACATCTCTATCAGACAGGATATCAGAATCCTCCTCCTCAGCATACACATAACAGAAATACGTGCACATGTATATCATGAGACATGTATATGAATGTTTACAGTAGTATTGCTCATTATAGCCTCAAACTGGAAACAACCCAAGTGTCCATCAACAGCACAGTGTGTAAACAAATTGTGGAATATTCATTCTCTAGAAAACCATACATAAAATCAACAAACTACAGCTACTGGCAATAATGTGGATGACTCATAAAAACATAATCTTGAGTAGAAAAGGTCTGGCATGAAGAAATTTATATTGCATGATTCTGTTCTGGCAAAGTTCAAAAACAAGCAAAATTACCCTATTTTGTTTAGAGATGCATATGTAGGCGGTAACTCCATAAAGAAGCCGAAAAACAATACCATAAAAGTGAGAACAATGGTTTCTTCAGAGAGGAATGATGGGCCTGGGATTGAGAAGGGGCTATGGGTAGGGTCTTTAAAGGTATTTACAATGCCTCATTTCTCTTTTTTTCTTTTAAAATCATTCCTATTGAGCTTTAACTTACACGCAATAAAATTAATGTAACATTTCTTGACCTGTATGTTAGTTACACAGGTGTGACTTTACAATAACTCATTAAATAGCCTATTTGTGATCTATGTGCTATGTACATTCTACTTTACAGTTAAAAAGGTTAAAATAGGGTATGAATACAGCAGAGGATCTTAGGAATCAGACTGGATCAAAAGGTGGACATAAGCTAGCAATTGGGCTTCTACAGAAAAAAAAAAACACATGTTGAGAAATAAGAATGAAGGTAGCACACAATAGGCCATGAGCTACCTTCCAGTTTATATATGGAAAAAGCACTACATAGGCCAGTGGTCAGATCCTGATTAAGGCAGTTCCTAAATCTGGTTAATATGATGTAAGGGATTTTCATTTTGAGAGTGGAAAGCAGGTGGGCCCAGGAGAGGGTAGGCTTGATGCTATCAAAATTATGAAGACAGTGAAGCTTGATGAACCCTATCCCATTTGTGCTTGTCCCCTGCTTGTACTCTGCTTCTCCACACTTTTGGACTCTCAACAGCTTATGTAAGTTTCTCTCTTCTCATCCTGCCATATACCCACATCCAAAGTCAAGGCAGGCTCTGAAGTCTAGCTTTGATGACTCCTGTTCCAGACAGTGGTATTTCTACTCTATCACACAAACAAAAGGTATTTGCACTTTAACCTTGATCTCTGATATGTCATGAAAGATTTTGTGTCCTACTAAAGAAATTTCTGTCACCAGTGGCTGTTGTGTAAGGTGTGTTTTGGGTGAAGGGGGCCTTCCTGCTCCTGAAGTAGCATCTTGTAAGTGCTGGTATGGTATGCCCTGGGGAGCATGTGTCAAGTAACTTTAAATAATCACCCCAGGCGATTCAGCTATGACAACCTGCATGACAATCAGCTTTCCTCCACACCCCATCCCTCATTGAGAAACGCTAGTCTACAGGCTACTCACTGAGCATATATACTATTCATTCATTCAACCAACCAACTAACCAACCAACTTCAACTATTTTCTTGAGCTCAAACTATGTGTTTGGGGTGAATATTCTCACTGTCCTGATTTTGTGATAATCAGGGTAGGCTAAACCTTTGCTATATTAGAAACCATGCATGTGTCCCCAGACCTAGTTTTTTTCCCTAGTTCTGGTTTTCAGAAAGCTGGTGATAAACTAAGCCTGATTTATTATATGACCATCCTGTATGGGAAAAGACTGTAATTTTGGGTATCTTTTGTCAACTTTAGATATAGTGGGGGGACAGATGTGGCTCGGGTGGTTGGGCATCTGTCTCCCATATGGAGGGACCTGGGTTTGACCCCTGGGACCTCCTGATAAAAATAAAAAAAGAAAAATATAGAAGGCATGGGGGCCACCAGGTCCCATGCATGGGTGAGCCACCAGGCCCTGCAAGTGGGTGCGCCTCCAGGCCCCACACGTAGGTGCGCTGCCAGGCCCTGCAAGCCACACAGCAAGATGATGATGCCAAAGGAGAGTGACACAAGGGAGAGCCAAGACGAGACGCACCGAAAAACCAGGAACTAAGGTGGAGCAGGTGGTAGTAGGATGCCTCTCTCCCACATCAGAGGTTCCAAGGATCAAATCCCAGTGAAAACAGGAGGAGAAGGATGAGAAGAGAGGGCAGGAAATGGACACAGAGTTGCCCAGCGAATGGACACAGAAACAGCAAAAAAGGGGGCGGGGAGGGGCGGGGCGCGGTAAAAATGGATAAAAGTAAATAAATAAATCCTTAAAAAAATGTATAGGGGAGGAAGATTCGGACTATAGTTAGTAGTAATACTTTGATGATGCTCTTTCATGATTTGTTAAATGTTTCAGAACAATGCAGGATGTTTGTGGGCGTGTGTCTGTGATGTGTGGGAGCCCTGTATGATGTTATGCATGTTTGTTTTGTAAGATCACGATGTTTACTGAACACTTATAGTCTATGTATATTCGTGTGTGAATGATATACTTCAAAAATTTTTTTTAAAATAAAAAAACAAAAACAGAATCTGACCGTGGACCTGACCATGATCCTGGGTATGCTGCAGGGCCTCCAGAAAACAAAAAGCAAAAACACAAAACATCTATGTGTTTGGTCCTGAGCTAGTGCTGGTGATTCAGGAGTGAGCAAATTCAGGCATCGGTCCTGCCCTCTTGGAGCAGTTTGCACGAGATGCACATTAATCAAATCAACCAGTTAAATGTAAAATTATCAGTCAGGTAAATGCTGTAAACCTGGGTCCATTCATCGTAAAGACATTTTCAAATATCAGATGAACAAATTGTGTGGTGGAGAATGGCTAGCTCTTCTGTTGAGAAAGGGCATAAAAAGAGGTTTGCTTGGCATGAAGAATTTAAGATCATATCTGCCCCAGGGATTGCCACCTGTTTTGCCATTTCAGGAGCCACGCGAGCCACACACTCCAGAAGTTTCACAGACACTGCCAGAAATGCTGTCTCATAAGCTAAGCTGGAATCCTGAGCACACCAGGTCTTGCTGAGAGAGTTCTCTGTATTCTGGAGTAGTGCTCCTGCCTGGGGAGAGACACAGCATGTGTCAGTGGAGTGTCACAAGAAATGCAGCATGCTGCAGACACAGGAGTAAAAAAGAATTTAATATAATAGCTATTGTCATTAGAGGGCCTGCTCTGCGTCAGGCATGGTGCTAAGTGATATATATATTATATATAAATATATTAAATATTATAGTATATAATATGGTATATATAGTCAATATATAATATAGTAATATGTTTATGCATTACATATTTAAACAAATGTAAATATATATTTAATAAATCCTCACAAGAACCCTATATAGAGAGAAGAAATTGAAACCCAGGGAGATTAAATAACTTGTTTAAGGTCACACAGCTAATCTATATTTTTAAGTAACAGCTCTGTTGAGATCTAGTTAGTATAACAAAGTGTTTACATATACAACTCAGTGGTTTTTAGTATGGTTTTTAGTATATTCACAGAGTTGTGAAACTATTAGCACTATCTAACTCCAGAATATTTTTATCACCCCCAAAAGAAACCCTGTTTTCATTAGCAATAATTCCCCATTCTGTCCTTCCTTCAGCCCTTGGCAGCCGCTAATCTACTTTTTATCTCTATGGGTTTGCCTATTGTGTACATTTCATAAAAATAGAATCATACACTACGTGGCCTTTTGGGTCTAGCTTCTTTCACTTGGCATAATGTTTTTAAAGTCCGTCATGTTGCAGCATCTATCAGTACCTCATTTCTTTTCATTACCAAATAATATTTATTGAATGGATAAACCACACTTTATATTTACCCATTCATTAGTTTGATGGACATTTGAACTTTTTCCACTGTTTGGCTGTTTTTAATAATACTGCTATGAACATTGATGTACAAGTTTTTGTATGGACATATGTTTTCCTTCCTCTTGGGTATTGACCTAGAAATGGAATTGCTGGGTCATGTGGTCATGTGGTAACTATGTTTTGAGGAACTGCCAGACTTTTGTTTTCCAAAGTGACCGTACCATTTTACATTCCCATCAGCGGTGCATGAGGGTTCCAATTCCTCCACATTCTTGCCAACGCTTGTTATTATTTATGTTTTTTTGTTCTAGCTTGTAGTTTTTTGTGGTTTTAACTTACCTTTTCCTTATGGCTAATGATGCCAAGCATCTTTTCATGTGCTTATTGACCATTTGTATATCTTCCTTGCAGAAATGTCTATTCAAATCTTCTGCCTGTTTTAAAATTATTTGTCTCTTTATTATTGAGTTGTGAGATCTCTCTATAATTTCTAGATGCAAGTCCTTTATCAGATTCATGGTTTGCAAAAACTTTCTCTCATTCTGTGGGTTATCTTTTCTACATCATTCCTTTTTTTTTGTTAAATAACACTCCATTGTATGGATATACCACATTTTGTTTGATGAACAATTGATGGACGTTTGAGTTGTTTCCACTTTTTGGCTATTATTAATAATGCTACTTCAAACATTTGTGTACAAGCTTTTGTGCAGACCTACATTATCAATTCTCTTGGGTATATACCTAGGAGTGGAATTGCTAGGTTATATAGTAATTCTATGTCTAACATTTTGAGCAACTGCCAAATTGTTTTCTAAAGCAGCTGTCCCATTTTATAATCCCACCAGCAATGTGCGATGGTTCATATTTCTCCACATTCTTGCCAACATTATTTCAGCCATCTTAGTGTGAAGTAGTATCTCATTGTAGTTTTGATTTGCATTTCCACACAGCTAATAATGATGAAATTTAGATTCAAATCCAAGTTCAAAGTCAGAATTCTTAACCATTGTGCTATAACATCTCTCCCATACTTTTTAAAAATAAGGAAGGAATCTGGTAAGATTGCTACTCATTGGATTGCATTTTAATTGTAACTTGTGGATCCACCTCTGAAAGCCTTAAAAAAGAATTCTTTGTCTAGGACTTATTATATATGGAGTAAATCTGATATTCTGCTGGAAAATGATTAACAACAGCTGAGGGTACAGGGGTGGAGTGAGAGTGGTAGGGGGAGCTCTGATTTGTAGCATCTCCTGATATCCACAGTGTGGCTGATTTCAAGCTATCAACTTGATGTCTATCAACCACCTTGCAAAATTCCTGAAAATTTAGCAATTGGCTCTTGCAAGTTGGTATGAGCCAGAGTCAGCTCCAGCAAATCAATTCCATAAATTCAATAAGGTGCTCTTTGAATTGCAAATGTCCTTGCACATAAAAGAAAGCAAATGATCATTAGTTGCTGAAAATATAATTATATGTATATAAAAAACAAAGAAAATTAATGTAAAATTACTATAAGTGACAAGCAAAATCAGTAACATCACTAGATATAAAATAATTATACAAAAGTAATTAGCTTTCATCTCAAAAAGTAGTTAGAAATTTGATGGTGAAGACGTCTCAATCACAGTAGCAACTAAGTAACAGCAACAAAATTATAAATTACCTGGAAATTAAGTGAATAAGGATTGTACAGTTTGTTTAAGAAGAGAAGTTTGAAATTCTTATGAGAGACATGAAAAAATTTGAATAAAATGGACAAATATATGCTGAACTCTTATAAGAAGACTCAACACAATATTATATAAGGGCTACTTCTTCCTGAAATCTTTTTTTCTTTTCTTTTCTTTTTTTTCTTTTTTTTTTTTTTGCCAATAAAAAGAATTTATTAAGAAATGGGGGAAAGAATAGAGCTTGCTGAGAAATGGGAAAAAAGATGGAAATACACACTCAGATTTGGTGTAGGCTCCTCTAGGCAGAGAGAGCCTCCCTGAAATATTTTATAAATTAAATGCAATTAATTAACATCCCAACAAAATATTTTAAAGAATTTATAATATGAATAGAAAGTTCTTCTTGAAGAAGAAAAAAAGAACATGAAAAAAAAAAAAAAAAAAAAGACCAGGAATATTTTGAAAAAGAAGAGAGAGGAGGTGTTTCCTTTACCATACAGTAAACTATATTGCAAAACTGCAGAAGTTAAAATAATGTGTTACTGGCATACGAGTTTATTGTAGATTAAGGGGAAAAATAGGGAGTCTAGAAATGTTCTGAATTATATGTTAGATAAAGGTAAAATTTCAAATTAGAAGAGAAAAACTTAAAAAGTAGTATTGGAACAACTGGCAATCTATATGAGAAAAAAAATTCTACATGAGCCAAATATTTAAATATAGAAAATGATACCCTAAAAGAGTTAGAAAAAATATGGAAAAAATATTTTTACAATCTTGGTTTGGAGAAGTTGTTGCTTAAGATAACATGAAACCCAGATGCTATATATTTGACTACACAAAAAACTTAAATTTCTAAATAAGAAAATCAGAAACAAATAAATAGACAACAAAAACCTAGAAAAACTATTTGAATCACAAGCATCAAAGATCTAATATCATGGAATCTGTGGCGTTTTCATAGAGATGAAAAAATCCAACAACCTGGAAGAAAAATAAGTAAAGACCACTTAAGTATATGTAAGAAGTAAAAGCAGCCAATCAAACCTATTAAAAACACTTAATTTCTGAGAAATGTATGTATTTATTCATCTGTGTTTACTTTTTGGTTTTTAATTGTTTATATTTTCAATTATTAAATGTACAAAATAAAGTTAAAAAATACTCAGCTTCTCTGATAATTAAAATGTGTTTGTGAATTAAATTTGTGAATTAAAACAATAATGTTAAGTCCTTTCCTTTCCTATCAAATCTGTAGACTAAAGAGATCTATTGTACTCATTATTGGTGAGGTTGTGGGGGAACAGACACATTTCACATTGATGTAAAATCTTTCAGAATACAATTTCTCAACACATTGGTGAATTTTAAATATGCATATAATTTGACCCCAAACTTCTACTTCTAGGGTGTTTGCTGAATAAAGAAGTCCCACATCAATTTTTAAATTAAGAAAAGCAAGTTGCACAATATATATGATATAATTTTGTGTCATGCGAGATACCATCACTCATCAACAAAAACATTAAAAGCTTAATGTCTGTGCACCAATCTGTTAGCAGTGGGTACAGGTGAAGAATACGATCATGGACAATGTTCACTTAAGTTCTGTATCTTGCACTGCTAATTTAAAAAAAAAAAAAACAGTTGGCATACATTTGTTTTATAATTAGAAAAACCAAACGAATAAAAAAGCAAACAGAGAGGCCACATCAGAACCCTAGAGAGCCAGAAGCTTCCCCGACTCTCTGTGTTCCCTTCTTCTTGTGCCCAAAACGGCAGGGAAACGTGAGGAAGTGTAGTTAAATGATTTCTGAGTTATAATTTGGAATGCATCTCCCCATTGTAACAATATTATAAGAAGTGGTGAGATTCCAAGGCTAGCCCAGTTCTTTGATAAATTATAGGCTTCTGAAGCCTATCTTTTAACCCAACTACCAGAATTAATAACAATCCCTTGGGAATGTGTTCTAATGTTCAAATGCCCAGCTTTTGGAATGCATTCCTGTACTTAGTAGGGAATTGCCTAGACAAGTAAACATAATGAATCAATAGAGGATTTTCAGTGTGAATTTGGCATGTTACAGCAATGTGGTTTAATACTTTTTCACCGTAGAATGTTTCTTTGATTTCTCACTTGCTATTTGTACAACTAATGAAGGCAATTATGAATCTATTTTAATTTTGTGAGCAACAAAATTGATAACAGAATGTATAAACTTTCTAAATGTATAATACCTTCTTGTTTTTTAACATATAAATTTTTCAGAATATGGAGAAAATAAGTTCTTTCTGGAATGGACTATTTTTTGGACATTTATCCTGGAGTGAATATTTATGGGCTAGGCACAGTCCCCTGAAAATAGAAATGTTCTCACATTCTTGTTTATAAGTAACACTTATTTATTACAAATGGCAGGAAATGCTAATTTAAATCTCTTAAAAATGAGCAGAGAAGCTTAGTTTAGAACTAATTTAGAGCTTGAACATTTTGAGGGAATATTTGGGTCAATGTATTATTCACTGAGATTGTTGCAAATTTATAGGCTGATTATTCTGATTCAATAGGCAGAAGGTATACTCTCAGTGGGAAGCTTCCCCTCCACCCCAACAACATCTAAGGTTATTAAAATGCCATGCATATAGCCATCCAGGCTCATTTGCAATTTGCATATGGATGTGGGATATGGTGTGTGTGCCCACACAGCACACACAAAAATCCTTAAAGTTACTATTAGCAAATAATATCCTTCACTTTCCACGTTAGTGCAGTAATATTTCACAGATAGACTCACTCTGTGAGGATACTTTCCAAGCATCTTGCAGATGATGAGTTGTATCCCTTGACTCTGCCATCTGAGGCCCACAGCAGTTTGCCCACATTTAAACAGAGAGCTAGTGACAGTCTCTGTGGAGAACAGAATGCTTCTCTGTGCACAGAATTCCGGACTCCAGGATGAACACATATGCACTGTGTACTTTGAATATTTTTATTTGACTTGGTATAAATGTATACATTCATAGCCTCATGAGCACATATCTGTAAATATGGGTTCTCAATAACTTCATGCATTACCCTCACAGCCAGTGAGTTTTCTGGCATCTTTTATAAATCATCCACTCTTCCTAGATAGGAAGTTCTAAATTTCTGAGGTTTTAGCAAATACTATGTTTCATTTAGACAGTGTAGAAAGTATCCTCATAGAAGCACACTATTCTTTTTCTAGTTATGATTCTAACTTTTATTATCTTCAAAATAACACAAGTATAATAGGAAATCTAAAAATGCAGGTGAGTAAAATATATCTAATCCCACCACCTGGAGATGACAACTTTGATGTATATGCCTTCAAATTCTTTTCTATGCACATGTATACGTGCACAAGATTTTTCACAAAAATATGATATTATACAAATGTCTTAAATTCTTCAAACACTTCTTTTAATATTTAATATACTATAGATATCTTTCTATTTCCAACATAATATTTAATGACTGCAGACCAAGGGAGTTCCTGGTATGTGGAACCCTAGAATTCCTTGCCCAGATAGCCTGAGCTCCTTCTTGCCAACCTGAGGATGGGCTGTACCTCACTATGTCATAATAGGTAGCCAAGGGGCGGCTATTTAGGGTGGCTGGGTGTCCAAATGTGTGTGTGAGGTCCTTCAGGTCATGGAACTATGCAGGGATAGAAAGTGAGGTGGTTTACAGGCCAGGGGCCAAGCAACTAGGATTTGGGGCCCAGATGTCCCCATACCACTAATGAGAATTCTGGATTCAATCCCAGCCTTCTAGATCATTTTGCATTTTTTTTTAGGAGGTACCAGAAATTGAACCTGGGACCTCATACATGCAAAGCATGCCCTCAACCAATGCAGGATCATTCTGAAAGTATATTTTTCAAGGTGTAAAAGAAAATATCATTTATTTAATAAGTTGTTAGGTTGCTTCATAACTTTTAAACATTTGAACATAAGATAGGTATGTGGGCTTCCATTTGAATTCTTATCACAGGCTCCATAAATGTTAGGAGCAGGCCTGATTGTGCATATTTGATACCTTCTTAGTTTCCAGAACATGTATTTTGTTTCATGTAATATTTTGACTTTCCATATAGATGAAAAAGAGTAATATATAAAAGTACTCATTTGTTGACAATTTATGATTCAGTTTAATATGACATTTACTGAAACTTTACCATATACCACACTCTGCTAGGCACAGGAATAAAAGATAAAAATAAACTGGGGACTTCCGGGAAGATGGCAGACTAGTAAGACAGGGAATCTCTTCTCCAGAAAAATAGCTAGAGGACAAGCTGAAACAGCCCCGAAAAAGATCTTCTAGGGTTTAGGTCAACAGGTGAAGGCTGCACACCACCCAGAGGAGAGAGGGACAGAAGAGGGAAATCGCGACTACAGAACTGTGAGTTGCAAGTAGCAGCTTCTGCTGCTGCCGGTACCCTCCCCCACACTCTTCAGAACTCTCAGGCCCCTGGGCTGCAACCACAGACAAAGGGGGCTTCAGGGATCTGCCACTCCCGGAAAGGGAAGAGAGAGGGACACAGCCTTAGGCTGACTCAGGTTCGGACCTGAAATTTGGGCTGCAGAGCCCCACGGACCCTTCCACACAGCGGTTTGCCCTGGGAGCCTAGAAAGGACTGGAGAAATCCGATCCTCGCAACCTCCCTCTCTTCTAGCCTGGACTAATTGTTGAGGACACCACGGGAGAGGGGAGAGAGAGCCTGGGGCTGACCCTGCTTTGGACTCCCAGGTTTGGTCTGCCCGGTCCGAGAGCCCTTCCAGGCTGGGTGGGGCTGCGCCATTGTTTGCCTTGGAGCCTGCAAGGGGCTAAAGATATACAAACCTCCCAATCTCCTCCTCTACTAACAGGGACTGATTGTTGAGGATTCAGAAGGGAGTGGAAATATTTCCTAGCTGGGAAAAGGGGGGTGCTACGAGAGAAGTCTGGAGAACTGTCTCAGAAAGTTTGAATCACAGGGCTCTCAGCCCTCAGACAGGAAGCTCTATCACATTGATCTGGCCTGTGTCACAACAAATACGCTCTGACCAGGCATTGAATTGAGAGCTGCCAACAAGCGCCATCTCCTGGCAGACCAAAGAAGTGCACATAAGAAAATTAATAAGTAAGAGAGGCTTTTCCTGGCCTCTATAGCCTCCCTGCCCAAGGCCCTAGGAAATGACTCTACAACCAATTACTGGGTCCAGTGAACAGTTTTGAGCAACCAGCAGAACAATCCTAACAATCAAGGTTGAGCCAAAAATCAAAGAGCGGTGGTAACTCACAGCCTCCTGCCACTAAAACCCCATAAAAGAGAAAGAGATAGAGCATCTAAGTAAAATACAAACTAACCAGATGCCTAAACACCAACAAAAAATTACAGGCCATACTAAGAAAATAGAAGACATGGCCCAAGAAAAGGAATACAGCAAAGTCCCAGAAGAGATGCAGAATTTGAGAGAACTAATCAGTGAGATGAGCACACATTTCCAAAATCAAATTAAGGAGATGAAAGAGTATATAGTTAAAGAGATCAATGACATCAAGAAGTCATTGCGCGAACGTAAAGAAGAATTTGAAATCATGAACAGAAAAGTAACGGAGTTCATGGGAATGAAAGACACAATAGGGGAAGTAAAAAATACATTTGAAGCATACAACAGCAGACTCGAAATGATAGAAGAAAGAATAAGTGATACTGAAGACACAGCAGCTAAAATTGAAGAGAGAAAAGAACAGAGAGAGAAAAGAATGTAAAAAATTGAGCTGGGGCTCAGAGAGTTGAATGACAACACAAAACGCAAGAACATATGTGTCATTGGAGTTCCAGAAGGAGAAGAGAAAGGAAAAGGGGCAGAAAGAGTATTTGAGGAAATAATAGCTGAAAATTTCCAAATCTCACAAAAGAAATGAACTTTCATGTCCAAGAAGCACACCGTACCCCAATAAGAATAAAACCAAATAGACCTACGCCAAGACACATATTATTCAGAATGTCAAATGTAAAAGATAAAGAGAAAATACTCAGAGCAGCAAGAGAGAAGCAAACGATCACGTACAAAGGACGTCCAGTAAGACTTTGTGCAGATTTCTCTTCAGAAACCATGGAGGCGAGAAGACAGTGGTATGATACAATTAGGAAACTGAAAGAGAAAAACTGCCAGCCGAGAATTCTTTACCCAGCAAAACTGTCCTTCAAATATGAAGGTGAATATAAAGTATTCACAAACAGAAACTAAGAGAGTTTGCAAAAAAGAATCCACCTTTGCAGGAAATATTAAAGGAAGCCTTAGAACCTGAAAGAAAAAAACAGGAGAGAGAGTCTTGGAGGAGAGTATAGAAGAAAGAAAAGCAGAAAGGATAACCAAAAGAGTAAAAAGAAAGACAAAAATAAGATGACATGTGAAAACCAAAGAATAAAATGTAGGAAATAAATAGTGCATTTTCAGTAATATCATTGAATGTGAATGGATTAAATTCCCCAATCAAAAGATACAGGCTGACAGAATGGATAAAAAACATGAGCCATCCATATGCTGCTTACAAGAAACTCATCTCAGACACAAGGATACAAGCCGGCTGAAAGTAAAAGGCTGGAAAAAGATACTCCATGCGAATAGTAAACAGAAAAGAGCAGGGGTAGCTATACTAATATCAGACAAAACAGACTTCAAATGAAAAAGGGTGATAAGAGATGCAGAAGGCCATTATATTTTAATAAAAGGGACGATCCTCCAGGAAGATATAACGATCATAAATATCTACGCACCTAACCAGGGTGCCCCAAAATATATGAGACAAA
The DNA here is from genome assembly GCA_026826555.1 of Tolypeutes matacus. Taxonomy (NCBI): domain Eukaryota; kingdom Metazoa; phylum Chordata; class Mammalia; order Cingulata; family Chlamyphoridae; genus Tolypeutes; species Tolypeutes matacus. The sequence continues at coordinate 82,562,046 of JAKSZT010053887.1, forward strand.
CTCTAGCAAAACTGAAGGGAGAAATAGACATTTCTACAATAATCGTCGGGGACTTCAACACCCCTCTCACATCATTAGATAGAACAACTAGACAGAAGATCAACAAGGAAACAGAGAACTTGAACAATATGATAAACAAGTTAGACCTAACAGACATATACAGAACACTGCATCCAAACTCAGCGGATTATACATTCTTCTCAAGTGCCCATGGATCTTTCTCCAGGATAGACCACATATTAGGTCACAATACAGCTCTCAATAAATATAAAAAGATTGAAATTATACAAAGCACCTTCTCAGATCATAATGGAATGAAACTAGAAATCAATAACAGACAGGAAAAAAAGAAATTTGCAAATGTGTGGAGACTGAACAACACACTCCTAAATATTCAGTGGGTCAAAG
>JAKSZT010053887.1:82562463-82589586 GCA_026826555.1 Tolypeutes matacus
GAATCCAACAGCATATCAAAAGACTTATACATCACGACCAAGTGGGATTTATTCCTGGTATGCAAGGCTGGTTCAACATAAGAAAATCAATCAATGTAATACACCACATTAACAAATTGAAGGAAAAAAACCACATGATCATCTCAATAGATGCAGAAAAGGCATTCGACAAAATCCAACATCCTTTTTTGATAAAAATACTTCAAAAGATAGGAATAAAAGGAAAATTCCTCAATATGATAAAAGGCATATATGAAAAACCCACAGCCAACATCATACTCAATGGGGAAAGGTTGAAAGCTTTCCCCCTAAGATCAGGGACAAGACAAGGATGCCCACCGTCACCATTGTTATTCAACATTGTACTAGAAGTTCTAGCTAGGGCAATTAGACAAGACAAAAAAATTAAAGGCGTCCAAATAGGAAAAGAGGAAGTAAAACTCTCACTGTTTGCGGATGACATGATCCTGTATTTAGAAAATCCTGAAGTATCCACGACAAAGCTACTTGAACTAATAAATGAGTTCAGCAAAGTGGCAGGATATAAGATCAACACGCAAAAATCAGTAATGTTTTTATACACTAGTACTGAACAATCTGAGAAGGAAATCAGGAAGAAAATTCCATTTTCAATAGCAACAAAAAGACTCAAATACCTAGGAGTTAATTTAACCAAGGAAGTACAGGACCTATATGCAGAAAACTACAAAACAATGCTAAAAGAAATTAAAAAAGACCTAAACAAATGGAAAGACATTCCGTGTTCATGGATTGGAAGAATAAATATCGTGAAGATGTCAATCTTGCCCAAACTGATTTATAGATTCAGTGCAATACCAATCAAAATCCCAACAGCTTACTTTACATAATTAGAGAAGGCAATTACCAAATTCATCTGGAAGGGTAAGTGCACCCGAATAGCCAAAAGTATTGTAAATAAGAAAAGCAATGTGGGAGGAATTTCAATGCCTGACCTTGAAACATATTACAAAGCTACAGTGGTCAAAACAGCATGGTACTGGCAGTGGAATAGAATTAAGAATCCAGAAATAAACCCTCACCTATACAGTCAACTGGTTTTTGACAAACCTACCAAGCCCACACTGATGGAAAAAAACAGTCTCTTCAACAAATGGTGTTGGGAGAACTGGATATCTATAACCAAAAGAATGAAAGAGGACCCCTATCTCACCCCCTATACAAGAATCAACTCAAAATGGATCAAAGATCAAAATATAAAAGCCAGGACCATAAAACTACTAGAAGAAAATGTAGGGAAACATCTTCAAGACCTTGTAGTAGGTGGTGGTTTCTTGGACTTCACACCCAAAGCACGTGCAACAAAAGAAAAAGTAGATAAATGGGACCTCCTAAAAATTCAACACTTTTGCACCTCACAGGACTTTGTCAGAAGGGTGAAAAGGCAGCCAACTCAATGGGAAAAAATATTTGGAAATCACATATCTGATAAGGGTTTAATATCCAGGATATACAAAGAGATGTTACAGCTCAACAATAAAAAGACAAATGACCCAATTAAAAAATGGGCCAAAGACTTGAATAGACATTTCTCTGAAGAAGAAATACAAATGGCAAAAAAACACATGAAGAAATGCTCAACATCACTCATGATTAGGGAAATGCAAATCAAAACTACAGTGAGATATCATTTCACACCTATCATTATGGCCACTATGAAAAAGACAGAGAACTACAAGTGTTGGAGAGTATGTGGAGAGATAGGAACACTTCTTCACTGTTGATGGGAATGCAGGATTGTACAACCACTATGGAGGACTGTTTGGCAGTTCCTAAAGAAGTTGAATATAGACTTGCCACTTGACCCTGCAATACCACTACTGGGTATATACCCAGAAGAACTGAGAGCAGTGACACGAACAGACATCTGCACACCGATGTTCATAGCCACATTATTCATCATTGCCAAAAGTTGGAAACAACCCAGGTGTCCATCACCAGAAGAATGGATAAACAAACTGTGGTCTATTCACACGATGGAATATTATGCAGCTGTAAGAAGAAATGAAGTCATAAAACATATGGCAACATGGATGAACCTGGAGGACATTATGTTGAGTGAAGCAAGCCAGACACAAAAGGACAAATACTGTATGAATGCATTATTATGAACCAAATATATTGTGTAATATATTGTTTGATTCACACACACAAAAAAAACAAAAAAAACAGACAAAAAACAAAACAAAAAAATTTTTTTACATGTATCCATTACATTTAATTGAGATATGTATATATTTATTCATCTGTGTTTACTTTTTAGTTTTTTATTGCTTATGTTTTCAGTTATTAAATGTACAAAATAAAGTTAAAAAAAAAAAACTGGACCCTTATGGAGCTCATAATCACTTAGGGACCTCAGATATTTGAAATAATACCATATGGCATAATAAGTGCATCCGTCTAGTATGAGCATGATACAGAGATCGCAGGGAGAAAGGAATAATCGGCTCTGTAGGTGAGGATCCTGGGATCAATTATTAACCGGGTCAACTACCTGACAGAAATCTTCAAAAGCTGGGCAAACTACCCATCCAAGATGAACTGTAAACTTTCTAATAATTTAACATTTTTAAGTTTTTAATAAATTTGGTAAAATGGTCATTTTATAAATAGATCACTCAGGATTTCACTTTCAGCAAATGATTTATTTTTATAATTAAATTTTTTTTTCATTTTTAAGGAAGCTTTATAGTACATAAATGTGAATAATGCTGCTATGAACATTGGTGTGCATATATCCATTTGCGTCCCTGCTTTCAATTCTTCTGGGTATATACCCAGCAGTGGGATTACTGGATCATATGGCAGTTCCTGAGGAACCACAAAACTGTCCTCCACAGTGGCTGCACCATTCTACATTCCCACCAGCAGTGGATAAGTGTTCCCATTCCTCCACATCCTCTCCAACACTTGTATTCCTCTGTGTTTTAAATAGCCACTAGTCTAATGGGTGTAAGATGATATTGCATTGTAGTTTTGATTTGCATTTCCCTAATAGCTAGTGATGTTGAGTATCTTTTCATGTGCTTTTTAGTTATTTGTATTTCTTCTTTGGTGAAGTGTCTATTCAAACTCTTGCCTAGTTTTCAAATGGGTTGTTTGTCTTTTTATTTTTGAGATGTAAGATTTCATTATATATGCTGTGTATTAGGCCCCTATCAGATTGTTGGTTACCAAATATACTCTCCCATTGAGTAGGCTGCCTTCTCACTTTCTTGACAAACTCCTTTGAAGCACAAAATTTTTAATTTTGAGGAGGTCCCATTTATTTTTTCTTTCATTGCTCGTGCTTTGGGTATAAGGTTTATGAAACCATTTCCTACTACAAGATCTTGTCGATGCTTCCCTACATATCTTCCAGGAGCTTTATGGACTTTGTTTTTATAATTAGATCCATTTTGAGTTAATTTTTGTATAGGGTGTGAGATGGTGAACCTCCCTCATTCTTTTGGATATGAATATCCAGGTCTTCAAGCACCTTTTGTTGAAGAGGCCATTCTGTCCCAGTTTAATGGGCTTGGCAGGCTTGTCAAATATCAGTTGACTGTATATACGAAGATCTATATCAGAACTCTCAGTTTGGTTCCATTGGTCAATATGTCTGTCCTTGTGCCAATACCATGCAGTTTATTTATTTATTTATTTATTTATTTATTCATTTATCCCCCCCTTGCTGCTTGTGCTCGCTGGGTCAGCTAACCACGCCGTGCGGGCGGGCTTGCCTTCACCAGGAGGCCCCGGGAACCGAACCCGGGGCCTCCCATATGGTAAACGGGAGCCCTACTGATTGAGCCACAGCCGCTTCCCTACCATGCAGTTTTGACCACTGAAGCTTTGTAGTATGTTTTCAGGTCAGGTAGTATGATTCCTCCAATTTCATTTTTCTTTTTCAATATGTCTTTGGCTATTCAAGGCCCCTTGCCCTTCCAAATAAATTTCATAGTTACATTTTCCAATTCAGTAAAAAATGCTATTGTAAGTTTTATTGGGATTGCATTAAATCTGTAAATCAATTTGGGTAGGACAGCCATCTTTTTTTTGAATGGATAAATAAAATGTGGTTTATACATACAATGGAAAGCTGGTACCCACTACAACATGGGTAAGTCTTGACAACAGCATGTTGAGTGAAATAAGTCAGACATAAAAGGACAAATATTATATGAACTCACTGATATGAAATAAATAGAATACAACATTGTGAATGTAATTAACAGCTCTGATTCATATATGTGAATGTGGGTTAAAAACGTGGAAATTTTAGGCCATATGTATGTTACTAGAATAAAGTAAAATTAAAAAAAAAGGATTGAACACATAATGAACCCTATTGTAAACAATGGACTATAGTTAACAGTACAATTATAAAAATGTTCTTTCATGAATTATAACAAATGCACCACACTAATGTAAGGTGTTAATAATAGGGTGGTATATTAGAACTCTATATTTTATGCACGATACTTCTGCAAACCTACAACTTCTCTTAACAACAAAAAAAATCAATAAAATAAAATAAATAAATAAATAAATAAAAAGTCTCGCTGCACACCACGCCACTCCTTCTTCCTCCCTGCACATACTAGTCAGTGTTCCCAACTGGCCCAGCCCTGGCTGTGCTCACCTGGAACCTGCAGTTCCAGAAGCTGCAGCAGTGGCACTGTGAGCATGCCTCCAAGCTCAACCTGTGCCGCCTTTTCGACGCTGACAAGGAGCACTTCAGCGGCTTCAGCTTGACCCTCAACACCAATCAGGGGCAGATTCTGGTGATTACTCCAAGAATGTGGTGACGAAGGATGTGACGCAGATGCTGGTAGAGCTGGCCAAGTCCAGGGGTGTGGAGGCTGCCCAGGAGCATGTGTTCAATGGTGAGAAGATCAACTTCACTGAGAACTGGGCAGTGCTGCACACTGCCCTGCGGAACCAAATGTGCCTGTTCTAGTGAACAGCAAGGATGTGATGCCAGAGGTCAACAGGGTGTTGGAAATGATGAAGTCTTTTAGGACAGACATCTTAATGATGTTTAGTCTTTCAATACATGAAGATAGAATATTCTTCCATTTATTTAGGCCCTCTTTGATTTCCTTTAACAACATTGTGTAGTTTTCTGCATACAACTCCTTTTACATCTTAGTTTATTCCTAGGTATTTGATTGTTTTGGTTGCTATTGTAAATGGAACTTCTTTTATTGATTTCCTCCTCAGATTCTTAATTATTGGTGTATAGAAATGATACTGATTTTTGCATATTGATCTTATAGTCTGCCACTTACTGAGCTCATTTATAAACTCTAGAAGCTTTGTTGTAGATTTCTCAGGGCTTTCTATGTATAGGATCATGTCATCTGCAGATAGTGAAATTTTTACTTCTTCCTTTCCAATTTGGATGCCTTTTATATCTTTTTCTTGCCTAAGTGCTCGAGCAAGTACTTCTAACACAATATTAAATAAAAGCGGTAACAGTGGGCATCCTTGTCCTGTTCCAGATATTAGAGGGAAAGATTTTAGCATTTCACTGTTGAATATGATGTTAGCTGTGGGTTTTTCATATATACCCTTTATCATGTTGTGGAAGTGTGTGATTTTATCAGGAAAGGGTGCTGTATTTTGTCAAATGCTTTTTCTGCATTAATAGTGATAATCATGTGGTTTTTTTCTTTTGCTTTAGTAATGTGGTGATTACATTGTTTGATTTTCTTATGTTGAAACATCCTTGCATACTAGGGGTGAAACCCACTTGGCCATGGTGTATAATTCATTTGCTGTGTTATTGAATGTGAGTAGCAAGTATTTTGTTGAAGATTTTAGCATCCAGGTTCATCAGAGTGATTGGTCTGTAGTTTTCTTTTCTTGTGGTGTCTTTGTTTGGCTTTGGTGTTAGGGTGATATTGGCATCATAAAATGAGTTAGGCAAAGTTCTCTCCACTTCTGTTTTTTGGAAGAGTTTAATCAGGATTGGTGTTAGTTCTTTCCAGAATGTTTGGTAGAATTCACCTGTGAAGCCATCTGGTCCTGAGCTTTTCTTAATTGGAAGGTTTTTGATGACTAATTCAATCTCATTACTGGTGATTGGTCTGTTGAGTTCATCAATTTCTTCTTTCATCAGTGTAGGCTGTTTGTGTATTTCTAGAAATTTGTCCATTTCATCTAAGTTATTCATCTTGTTGGTATATAATTTTTCAAAGTATCCTCTTATGATACTCTTTATTTCTGTGGGATCAGTGGTGATAGGCCCTTCTTTTTTTCTTCTTTTATGTATTTGCATCTTTCTTCTTTTTTTCTTTATTAGTCTAGCTAAGGGTTTGTCAATTTTATTAATCTTCTCAAAGAACCAGCTTTTGCTTTTGTTAATTTTTTTCTAGTGGTTTCTTATTTTCAATTTCATTCAGCTCTGCTGTAATCTTTGTTATTTCCTTCTTCTTTTTCTTGCTTTGGGATTAGTTCATTGTTCTTTTTCTAATTTCTCCAGGTGTACAGTTAAGTCTTTGGTTTTAGCTCTTTCTTCTTTTTAAAATATAGGCATTTACGGCTGTAAATTTCCCTCTCAGCTCTGCTTTTGCTGCATCCCAAAGGTTCTGTTATGTTGTGTTTTCATTCATTTCAAGGTAGTTACTGATTCTTTTGCGATTTCCTCCTTGACCCACTGATTATCTAAGAGTGTGTTGTTTAACTTCCATATCTTTGTGCCTAATCTGGTATTCTGCCCCTTACTGATTTCCAGCTTTGTGTCATTTCAGTCTTTCTGAATTTGTTGAGACTTGTTCTGTGGCCTAACATGTGGTCTATCCTGGAGAATGATCCATGTGTGCTCGAGAAGAATGTATATCCTGCTGTATTGGGGTGTAATGTTCTGTATATGTCTATTAGGTCTAGATCCTCTAACATATTATTCAACATCTCTGTTTCTTTATTGAACCTCTGCAAGATGTTCTGTCTATTGGTTATAATGGTGTATTGAAGTCTACCACCTTAATTGTAGAGGCATCTCTTTCTCCACTTAGTTTTTCCAGTTTTTACCTCATGTATTTTGGAGCACCCTGGTTAGATGCATAAATATTTATGATTGTTCTTTTCTTCTTGATAGATTACCCCTTTCATTAATATATAGTGTCCTTCTCTGTCTCTTAAAATAGTTTTGCATTTAAAATCTATTTTGCCCTACATTAATATAGCTACTCCCACCCTATTTTGGTTATTGTTTGTGTGTAAAATTGTTTTCCAACAATTTTCAACCTCCTTGAGTCCCTGGGTCTAAGGTGAGTTTCTTGTAGACATGTCATATTTCCTTATCCATTCTGCCAATCTGTGTCTTTTGATTGGAGAGTTTAATCCATTAACATTCAATGTTATTACTGTCAAAGCATTACTTACATTAGCCATATTTTCTTTAGGTTTATATATGTCATATGTTTTTTTTTTTTTTTTTAATTTCTCTTTTTATCTTTTTAGTTATTCTTACCAATAATCTTCCTTCCTATACTCTCCTCCAACCGTCTCTCTCCTGTTTTTCCCTTTCAACCTGCAGAACTCCCTTTAGTATTTCTTGAACAGTGGGTTTCTTGTTGACAAACTTTCTTAATTTCTGTTTATCTGTGAATATTTTGAACTCTCCCTCATTTTTGAATGCCAGCTTTGCTGGAGAGAGAATTCCTGATTGAAAGTTTTTTTCTTTTTAGTGTCATACCACTGCCTTCTTGCCTCCGCAGTTTCAGATGAGAAATCAGCACTTAATCTTATTGAGCTTACCTCTATGTGATGGATTTCTTTTCTCTTGCTGCTTTCAGTATTCTCTCTTTGTCTTGAGCATTGGACAATTTGTTAAGTATATGTCTTGTGATAGACCTGTTAGGATATATACTGTTTGGGGTGCGCTGTGCTTCCTAGATATATACGTCCATTCTCTCAAAAAAGTTGGAAAAATTTCAGCCATTATTTCCTCTAACGCTCCTTCTTCCCCCTTTCCCTTCTCTTCTACCTCTGGAATGCCTATAATGCATATGTTGTGTGTTTTGTGTTGTCATTCAAATCCCTAAGACCCTACTGAATTTTTTCTATCTTTTTATCTATCTGTTCTATTATCTGTTTGATTTCAGATGTACTGTCTTCAACATCATTGATTCTTTCCTCTGCTTGTTCAAATCTGCTGTTATGTGCTTCCAGTGTATTTTTGATTTCTTGTATTGTGCCATTCATCACCATCATATCTGTTATATTTTTACGTACTTTTACAATTTCTTCAGTATGTTCCCCCAGTGTCTTTTTTTTTTTTTTTTTAAGATTTATTTATTTATTTCTCCCTCCTCCTCATTGTTTTGTGCTTGCTTTCTGCTCTCTGTGCATTCTTCTGTGTCTGCTTGTCTTCTTCTTTGTCACCACCAGGAACCAATCTTGGGACCTTCCAGAATGGAGAGAGGCTGCTTAATCTCTTGCACCACCTCAGCTCCCTCATCTGCTGTGTCTCTTTTTGTTGCATCATCTTGCTGCGCCAGCTCTCTGTGAGGGCCAACACTCCTCGTGGGCTAGCTCTCCAGTTGAGCCAGCACACACATGGACCAGCTTTCTTTTCACCAGGAGGCCCTGGGAATCGAACCCTAGACCTCCTACATGGTAGATGGGAGCCCAATCACTTGAGCCACATCTGCCCCCCTCCTAGTGTCTTCTTTTTTTTTTTTTTTTTTTTTTTAATTTATTTTATTTTATTTTATTTTATTTTATTTTACCGGGAGGTCCAGGGGATCGAACCCGGGTCCCTCCATATGGGAGACGGACGCCCAACCAGTTGAGCCACATCTGACCCCCCAGTGTCTTCTTAATATCCTTTATTTCTTCCTTCACTTCATTAAGTTGATTCATGTTATTTGTTTGGACATCTTTTATTAATTATTCCACATTGTGCATTTCCTCCTGTTTTTTTTTTTTTTAGTTTGTTCATTAGGCTGGGCCATGTCTTCCTGTTTCTTAGTATGGCTTGTAATTTTTTGTTGGTGTCTAGGAATCTGTTTTTCTTGATGGGCTTATTCAGTTGGTTAGCGTCTCTTTCTACTTAGGGTTTTATTTTGTTGTTTCTTAGTGTGTGGTAGTGTTCCTTTTTGATGCTTGGTTCCTCTTAGTCTATATCCTTGCAGTTGTCTATGTTCCTTTGAAAAAAAATATTAGGACCAGAGTAAAGGAAAGAGACAAGAAGAGAAAAAGAATAATAGTAATAATAACTTTTAAAAAAGGTAGAAGAGGAATTGTATAAGAGCTAGGAAACTAAATAATTAATGCGAGTAGAAAATCATAAAAAATACAAAGGAATAAGAATTTTTAAAAAGGTGGAATAGAAAAAATGAAATAAGAAACAAAATAGAGGGGAAAAATTAGAATTAGTTAAAAGGCTGAACATATGAGAAGAGAATAAAAGGGTAAAAATAAAATAAAAAGGAGAGAGAGAAAAAGAAAAAATGAAGACCAAACAAAAAGAGGTAGAATGAAAGAAAAGCAACAGAAGTCAGAAGATAGAAAAATGAAGGAAAGAAAAGAAATAAAGTAGGTTGAAAAAATAAGTTAAAGAAAAGAAAGAATACAAAGAAAGGGAAAAGACAACAAACAAGAAACAAAACACCAACAATAAAACAACCCAGGGAAAACAGCCTTCCTTCTTAAGCCCCTAGGGATCTTCTCAGGCTGCTGGGGCTCATCAATTAATCATCCTGCAGCCTCCTGTCTGCAGGTGATGTACTCAGTCTTAGCGAATAAAATAAAGGATTAAAAAAAAATGAGCTGATAAAAAATAAAACAATAACAGATCCAAAAAAACCTAAAACAAAACAATAGGATCTCAGTATACGTTCCCTATCATAAGGTGCTAGCTGTGTGCCTGATAACTTGGGAGATCACTCCCTGATTCCCTTCTTTTAGGAGGTACCTGGGCTCAAACCAGGGACCTTCTATATGCAAGGCAGGACTTCCTCTGCTGAGCTATACCTGCTCTATATTATAAACAGGCTTTTGAAAGCTTGTCGAGCTCTTCCTGCCCACATTCCCTCAGGCTAGTTGGACTTCTAACAGTTTGCAGAAGTCTGGCTAGTTAGGCGCCTGTCTCTGCCGCCTCCCTAACTAAGTTCCTCTCTCCCAGGGTGGCTGGGTGTGACAGCCTGCCTGAGCAGATCCCCCCTCCCCTCTCCCCAGGGCCACCTCAGTGCTGGCTGGCACCTCCCTGAGATTCAAAGGGGGCTCAGCTGGCCAGCAAATGATTTTTGACTAACTGGTTTGCTTCCTTGAGGGGCTGGTACCTGGTCCATCCAAGGTGGGATCTGAAGAAGGCACAGCAGTTTGAATGGGAGGAAAAGTAGAGAAATGATGAAAAGATATTCTGGGAAGAGGGAACAGCACATGTGTCAGCTTGGAGGCATGGAATGGCATGGCATGTTCTGAGAATAGCAAGTAGTTAGAAGTGTTAGAGTGAAAAAGTATGGTGGGAAAGCAAAAGGCTGGAGAGAACGGCAGGGCCACAACCATGGGAGCTTTGTGGCACTGTGGCCTATGGGGTTTCATCCTATAGGAGGCCTTAATGTAAGATGTGTGTTTTAAGCAGATCATTCTGGCAACTGTATGGAGAATTAGTTGAAGGGGAATTAGTCTGGAAGGAGGCTGCTGGGAAGTTGGAATACATAGAGGTCATGATGAAGGCAAGCTCTGAATTCAGATAGTTGGGATTCAACACCTGCTTCTATCACTTACCAAAAAGTGTTTGAATAAGTTCCTTGAGTCTCTCAACTGACCTGGCTTCCTCATCTGTAAAATGCAAATAATCATAGTTGTGAAGACAAAGAAGAAACAATACATATACAGTGCTCAAAGTAGACCTTGTCATAGAGAAAGCTCTTCACACATGCTGGCTATTATTATTAAAATATAATTACTATATTTCAGTTCAAAAAAAATAATGATGGTCTGAACTAAGGTATAGGCAGTGGAAATTGTGAGGAAGGAATGGGGATGAGGGTAAGGAAGAAGTGGATTTGACAGTACTTTTAATTGATTAGACACAAGGATGAGGAAGGAGATTTCTAGCTTGAATGACTGATTGGATGTTGTTGACACCAAGAAAGCTGGGGGAGATAGGAACAAGAATAGGTTGGGTGGTGGAAGACAATGAATTCTGTTTTGAACATGTTGAGTTTTAGGCACATGAGAGCCATAAAGGTGGAGATGTTGGGGGCAGATGAATTTGCAGGCCTGGAGTTTGGAAGGGAGTAGTGAACCAAATGCCAGTAGGATACTGGTTAACCAGAAATAGGTACACTGACATCCAAAAGTTATTTTACCAACTTGACCCTTCATGCAAGGCTTTTGTTAATGATGAGAAAGGAGGACACCTTAGTGGTTATCTCATTTGCAACTTCTACCATAAAAGCTTTGCACGTCACGGGAAGTGGATGTGGCTCAAGCGATTAAGTTCCTGCCTACTACATGGTAGGTCCCTGGTTTGGTTCCTGGTGCCTCCTAAAGAAGATGAGCAAGACAGTGAGCTGATGTGACAGGCAGGCACAGCAAGCTAATGCAACAAAAGACACAAGAAGAAAAAATGAGAGACACAACAAAGCAGGGAACAGAGGTGGCCCAAGGAATTAAGTGCCTCCCTCCCATATCGGAGGTCCCAGCTTCGGTTCCTGGTGCCTCCTAAAGAAACAAGGAAGATGAACATACACAGCAAGTGCAAACAACAGGGGGTGGGGTGGGGCGGAGGGGAGAGAGAAATAAATAATTAAAATAAATGTTAAAAAAAAAAAAAAAAGCTTTGTGGAGCAACCTAACTGGATAGAGACCCTTGCGTAAAGGATTCTTCATATTTTTCCCATGGGTTGATCTGTCTCTCACTATCTTTATTAGCGTACATTTCCTACCACGCCTTCCGCATATAAGGAGCTTTGTCACACTCATGTTGGCATTCCCGTCAGTGCCCTCTCCAAGGTTTTACCCATAGTAGATGTTCAACAAACATCTGATGGCCTGAGTTCTGCTTGGAAAGACCTGAGATCATGCCTCAATATATGTGCAGAGGGTCACAGAGATTAAGCTTGGGGCAGGGTACTAGGTAGAATACTGGGACAAATTCAAGACTGGGGTTCTAGTGGAAACAGAGAAGATGGTCTTAGTATAAAACAAGGAGATTAGCAAGAAAGGACAGAGGTTCCCGAAGATCAGTGGGAAGAGTAAAATGGTCAACTTGTTATGTTAAGGCACATTCTTTCCTGAGCATTTTCTACTACATAAACCATTATGTAAGATTATGTTGTAGCCTGGCTGTTTAAAATTGACTTTGAAAAGCTACCATTTTTGAGTTAGGATCTGTCTAAAGCAAATGACTTTCTTTGCTTTTTTTTTTTTTTTTTTTTTTTTGCTTTGTTTTTTCTTTTCTTTTTCTTTTTTTTTTAAGCAAATGACTTTAAGGGTTAAAATCAACAATAGTTCAAGTCCCTATAATTTGATGCAATTTTATAAACAACAACAACTAAGCAACCAAACAAATAAAAATCCAACAACTGCCTGACCCCATAGAAACGAAACGAAACAAAACAAAACAAAACAAAACAAAAAGTTTTGCTTGTTACACTTCAAATTCTCATCCACTTTTACTGGGAATCATTTTACATTGACTGAATGTTCGTCAGTGGTGGTTCAGGGGTGATGTTCTGATTCTGTGTATTCTCTGAGGGATACCAAGGGTGTTTGGGAGTTACGGTAGAAAACACAGAGGTATCTTGTCCCAAACGTCTCAAGATTCCTTTTGTGAGGGTGGGAGAAGTGGAAACGATTTATCTTTTTTCTCTGGAACATCTTCCTGAGTGCTGCCAGAAGGGACTTTCTAGCACCATCTCTGAAGCCCAGAAGTACAGAGGATGAAAGTGGAGTAAACTTGACTACCAATCTATGAGAAACCAGAGGTCCATGGATAAATGGATGACACACAGAACCTGGAACTGTGGGAGCTCCATGTGTCATCGCATAGACATATATATAGATATAGATATATACATATAGACTTGTGTTCTCCGAATAGGGAGCCACTCACCACATTTGGCTAATGAGCACTTGACTATGGCTAGTCTGAATTAAGATATGCTGCAACTCTAAAATATGCACCAGATTTCAAAGATATAATTTAAAAAAAAAGAAGTAAAAGAGCTTATTTATAATTGCTTATATTGGTGACATGTTGGAATGATAACATTTTGGATATATTGGGATAAAATAAAATATACTGTTAAAATTAATTTTAACTGTTCCTTCTTACTTTTTAAATGTGGCAACTAGAAAATTTAAAGTTAAATATGTGGCTCATGTTCAATTTTTGTTGGGCTGAGTATAAGATTTACACCATCAAGGAGCAAATATGCGTGTACTTACAGGAATTTGTTTCTTCTGTGAATCATGTTCAGCTGTGTATAAATGCAGCTTTATTGTTTATATAATGGCCCTGTGTACATCCAGAGAGTCTTTCATCTAAGGATCTCAAACATTAATTAATTCTCATTGAAGGGCTGAGGGAGACTGGTGTTCTTAGTCCTATTTTACAGATAAGAAAACTGAGACATGGGGAGATTTAGATGATTTGCCCAGGGCTACCCAGGGTAGAGAGGCAGCGCTCAGAATAGAAACTGTGAGTCACTGCAATTAATCACACACTCTAGTCAGCAAACAATATTTTTTCTTCCTAAGCAGGTGAACTCTTTCAAGGTAGGGACCTTGCTTTTAAAATGTTGTTCCCAAATGGTAAAATACTGAATGCTCAGCGAATATTACATATCGGTAGTAATCATTGCCATCAGATCTAAAAACTTTTGTACTATCAGGCAAAGTACAAAAGAGGTAAATAAGTGGCATTCTAAATCTGTATGCAAGTTCTCAAATATCCTTGAAGAGAAAGAATCATTATTATGTTGTCCTTACTTTGGAAGCAGATAAACAAAACTAATCAATTAGTTTGTTTATTTTAAAAATTAGATTTCCTTAGTCTTATTTTTATATTTTGAAGAGAAGACATTCCAAGCAAAAGCATGTTGGTCTGGATTTGGATTCCAGACCAGCAGAGGAAGAGCAGCTTTGGAATTCTATGGGGTCCCTAACATTCTTCTGTCATTTTCCACCTGTGAGATCTCCTTTTACAAGCTCAGACATCTTAGCTCTGGTGATTCTCCAAAGGGTAAGCTTTATCCATCTTATTATGGATGGAAGGCCACCAGAAACAGCCATCAGGCTTCCCAGACAAAAGTACATGAAGTGAACAGTTTTTTTGTTTTTTTTTTTTTCCAATTTTGTATTACATTTTTTTGTACTGAGAAAATAAAAAAAGAGAGAGAATAAAGTCAACTGCAGCCTTGTGATTACCTTCTCTTTAATTGAAACCGATTCTCAAAGTCAAGCTAAAATGTTGGCCCATGAAGGTGCATGAGTTTAGGAGTAGAATTCAAGTAGAAGTAGAAAGAGTAGAACCCATCCATTCATTCATTCATTCAATAATACATACCCTGTATCATGTAACCCAAAAGTATTTATTGTGAATGTACAAGTGAAAGGTTTCTACATCCCCCTAATTCTGTTACCTGTAAATAAATATTTGAATAAAATGTAAAATTTCCAAAAATAGTTGAAGGATGTTCATTTTTGCCAGCCCACACTTCTGTGTACAAGGGAGTATATTCACAAAAGGCCATTTTCATTGCCAACAGAGGTGAACCTGATCAGTTCTCAGTGTGTCATCTCATCCTTGTGACAGGAAATATGACTAGAGTGCTGAAAGGTTTTTAATTATACTTGCCCTTGCCTCAAATAATGATAGCCTACTTGTGGACACATGTCTTAGAGGAGAATCATAGTCCTCTAAGATTCCTTCATTTCCTTTGCTTTTTGCTTGAATCAGAAAATGGCTTAGAGAAATTCATGCATATTTCCCTGCCATTCCCACCCAACAGTGGTGAGGCTGACACATGATGTATAAGTCAGTGCGAGGAGAGTTTCAATATCTCTGGTATCTTCGATACTCCAAGCTCTGAATGGATAGAAGGTGGGAGTCAGGAATGAGTAAATGACCCTGTAAGGAGCATAATGCAGACACCATCCTAGAAAATCCTTATGCTTTTGATGTTTCAATTCCACTTTTGGGGGGTTGGAGGGAGGATGGAGGAGGTCAGGTAAGGTAGAGAAGATGTTGAGTACTTTAAAAAAATTTCCCAAAATAGTCTCTGCAAATCTCCCTTGGCTGCCACTTCCTGCCATTCAATTTGTCCAGATGTATTCATTTTCTGATTGTTACAAAGCCATTCAGCCCTCCATCACAAGAACAGTTTGATACTGATTCCAGCAACTCTGTTGGCAGAGAAATCAGGAAGACTTTTAAAACTGAGATCATTTAACTTATTTAACTTTGCAATATAATGGATGCTTTTGCAGGCCTTTATGCTGACTCTAAAGTTGAGATCTTTTACACAAATAAATCTAGTTCTTATGCCTTCATGCTAATGAGAAAACATGGAAAGCTGGGTTTTCAATACCTGAAGGAGAGGGGATAGTCATTTCATGGATTGATGCCTTAGAGTCCTATAGGGAAAAAAAAAAAAAATGCCTATAAAAACAGATGGTCTTCATTCCTACAGCAACTGGACTAAATCTATAACAGCTATTCCGCCAGGGAGTGTGTTTGAATGACAATTAAACAGACAATGGGGACAATCCTTTCCAGCTTAGATCTTTATTTAATAAAGCTTTATGCAGAGTATACATTTTTAAATTGAAGTGGTGAGAATATAATCGTACATGAGTGGAGTTAATGAATCGATGCCATTGCACAGCAAGAGAGGTGGGGAAAGGGGGCAGAATGGACTAACGGAATTTGAGGGTGTTACGAATTCAGAAAACAAATGCTTTCCCTTTCTGATGGGCCCTCTCGGGACAAGTCTTGGAACGTGGCCCACAGAAATCTGCACGAAGGCAACCTCCTCTCCTCCCCAGCAGCAGTGAGAAACTGCCGGTGCAAGAGTGCGGCGCCTTCTGCCCAGGCTCTAATTCATGCCTGCAGAATAACAATCTGCTCAGGGTGCACCAAGCACAATGCAGGCCCTCTAAGCTGCCACTCATGCGGCCCGCTAACACTCCCAGCCCTTGTTTCTGATTCTTGGCATTGTCGGGGCAGGGGGTGTGGGGAGAGCCGCGCACTTCCAGGCTGGGAAAGGCAGGGCCTCTGGCGGCGCAGCGAGTCATCAGATGGCCTGGGCAACAGCAGCGTCCAGAAGAATTAGAGGGGATCTGACACCTGGCAAACTTGCCAAGCATTCAGGAATTTTGGAGTTGTGGTTCCAAAAAAATTTGGTCTCTGCCTCTTCACCCCCAATTCAAAAAAAAAAAAAAAACCTCATTAAAAATTCTTTTGGCATGGTAGACTGATACAAAATCTGTTTGTATTTCTGAATGTCTTTTTAACACCTTTTTTTTTTCTTTCCTACCGGGAGGTCCCAGGATCGAACCCAGGTCCCTCCATGTGGGAGATGGACGCCCAACTGTTTGAGCCACATCCATCCCCCTTAATACCCTTTAAAACAACATAGTTGACAAATTCCCAAACAGCACTGGGCAGCCATCAAACTATATATTCTTGATATGGTTGGATAAAAAGTAATGCTAGTGGAGGGGATTGATTGGGATTATGATAGACAGATGAATGACAGTGACAGTGAATAATGGAAGTAGCGAATTTATTGTTAATCTTTACACTGTAAACAATAGAAGTAAAATATTAAAAACATCACACCCATAGCATATTCATTACAGGAGGGAACATTCTTAAATTTACGGCATAGCTACACAACACAGACAAGCCTCAAAGCTGGTTTTAAAGTAAAGACTAGTGCTAATTTTTAGTCAGGGGGCAATGAGACTATTTAAGGAAAAAAATTAAAAGCTACTACTTTTTGAGCACTATGTGGCAGGGATTTTAAATACATTAGCTAATTTAAGCCTCATGGGACTTTGTTAAATTCTGTTGTCCCCAATTTATCTACAGATGAAGATTTTGAGGCTCAGGGCATTTAGGAAACTTCTGACTGACCCCAAAGCCAGTGCTCTTAGATTGACTGCATTGGAATCCCTCTTTGAGGCTGAGAGGAAACACAAACCTAGGGGCATGAAATGAATGCTGTTGTTGTTTTTTCTCTTTTTCTAAAGGATTCCAATTTTCTTTAATCTTGGATTAGAGCTTTCTCTTAAAGAAATAATCCCAGATATCCTTTGCAGACAAGATATGACAATATCTAATACTGAGAAAAGCAGTGAGTATTTCCATTTCTGTGGCATGAATCAAAAGTGGGCCAATAAAGTCTAGCCTTTATGACAGTTCTTGGTCTCCTCCTCGGCCAAGAATGTCTGGACACACTGAGTCAGTCAGAGTGTCAGCGCTCTCTTGAACTGGCACACAACCTAACATGAGTCATGAGAAGGACTAAAAACCTAGGGGAGGGGAAAGCCCCGCTGTTAGATGGGTACAGCTA
The DNA here is from genome assembly GCA_026826555.1 of Tolypeutes matacus. NCBI lineage: Eukaryota > Metazoa > Chordata > Mammalia > Cingulata > Chlamyphoridae > Tolypeutes > Tolypeutes matacus. The sequence goes on from JAKSZT010053887.1 coordinate 82,580,031, forward strand.
AAAATGTTCAGGTATCAAGTCTCGTGCTCCTGGATGTGGCTTGTTCATTCATCTATTTGTTTACTCATTCAGTAAAGATCTATTCAAACCTACCCACTTAAATACAGAATACAGGGTGAAAAAAGTTCAATCAGTGCAAAATGAAAAACAGTAAGACAAATTTCTCACCCCAGTCACCTCGTTCCTCTGCTGAGGGACAACCACTGTTACCATACAGTTTCTTAGGGATCCTTCTAGAGATATTCTAGGCCTAAATGTTCCTTTTCCTTGGTTTTTATAACTGTTATTGGATCCTTGCTATAACCTGGGCATTGGGGACAAAGTGATGATCAGACTTGGTCCTTGGCCATGAAGAGGAGATGGACACATAAACCAATTGTCACCATGTGATTGATAAGTGCTATAATGGAGACTCTTAGAGGCATAGGGATCTGAGTGGATCAGTCTTGAAATCTTAGTGTAAATTGTTACTAATAGTGCAAAATCCATGTTTGCACGTTATTTCCAAAAACAGATGAGAGCTTATCCATATGATAATCACCCTCACTTGCATTTGAGTTGCTTTCATGAGAGAGAGAGAGAAAGGTATGCAGGTCAGCCTGGTTCACTGATAATTGTGCATGACCCTGGGCATGCCAATTGGTGTGTCCTCTTGTGAGTGTAATCTGGTGCACATTCTGGGCAAGTTGAAAACAGTGGACATACAGGTTGCAATGGTGGCATAATTCCCTCATTTTCTTGGGGAAACCCTAGAAAGCTTTTCCAAAATAGTATACACCTCCCATTCAGTTAGGATATTGATCTCCTAGTTGCCTGGTTTCAAACTATTCATATTTGTAATAGAAGGAAAGTCAGAGAGTGGCAAAGCTGCCCATCTGGATTGAATAGCATTCAGAACAGTAGTTTGTGCTTGGTGGGGCCAGACAACACTTTGCAGAGTTAAGAGACAGCTGAACCTGACACATGTGGATGTAAGCTACTGGTGGCAGGCTTGAAGCTTAGATTTATGGGAGCTACCCAAAAGCCTGTAGGCTTTGAAGAGGGGCATACCACAGTGATTTGGTCCACTAAGAGTTCATATTTACTTTGGTTCAGCTGGATTCTCACCCCATACTGACTTTATTTCCAGTAAAGTTCCAGTTGTAAGCGAACTCCACGCTCGGATGAATCTCTACTCAATATGTGATAGGGAATTAAAGAAAGAAAAGAAAAGAAATGGCATAAATAGGTTTCACATGATTTCCATCCCAAGCTATGAGCTGGCCCTGGCTCACTCAATCAGCCAGGGGCACAGAAAGTTTTGCAAACTTCAGTGACCCTTTCAGAAAGCTTGATCTACATCCTGCCTTCAGCAAACCCAGAACTGGTTAGAGTCGCTCTGTTTTAGTTTCTATGGCAGTTTGCCTTGTAGCCATCCTAGGAGAGAATGTGGCTCAAGTACATTCCCTTTTGGATCTTTCAGATGTGCCCCTCTGAGGGCAAGAAACTTTGCTGGTTATTGGTGACATGTGAGGCAAAAATGCATGCTGGAATGAAACACTGCCAAATTGCTGAGGGCAGGACTATAAAATACAATCTTTCCCAAGGGTTTCCTTCCTCAGAAGCTCAAATGGCAGCCCAGCTTGACAGCAGGAGATCTATGCTGACTTAAGTTTTTATATCAAGTCAGAAAAAATATATTTAATTCTTCCTCACTATAGAAACCCATAACTCAAATTAATAAAACTTCAGTTGAAGAAATCCTGAAACATTATTATTATTACCTTTTTAAAAGTCAACTGGTATTACTAAAGCTGACTATTGTTCCTCCCTCTTTAACCGATACAGGATATAGGGTTTGAGAGTTGTCTTCTTTTTCTCTTTCTATCCCCTCTCTCTGTTTCTTCTTTCTTTCTTCTTGAAAAAACTAAGATCTGGGTGAAATCTTGCCTTTCACCTAGATGTTTTCCCTAGCTGAGTTAAAAGAAGCACAAAAGGAGTGCATTTTCCAAGTACCTTAAGGGATCCTGTCAATTTGTTTCTTCTCCCTGCTTTGAAAATGACTCACCAAGAGATAAAATTACTTGCATTGATTCTCACAGAAAAGCAGCCAAGGTTTTATTAAAAACACTATCCTTCATACTCTTGCATATTTTCTTTCCCTTTTTAATATGGGAGGGTATCAAATGTAAAAGAAATACAAGTGTAAAATACTGCTCCTTTTATCTTTGTTCAATTTCCAGAATGTTCCAACTCATCACCTTATTTTTCCTAGTTAAACTTTAAAGTCAAGCAAATGGGAAGCTTTATTTGAATTTTGTGGGCTTGGGGAACTCTGGTAGTGGGTTATTTGCATTGTGCCACTCATAGGATTCTATGTTCTTACAAGGTTAAGATTTTTTTCACCCTATATTGGGCCTGGCAAAATGTTTTGATACCTTGGCGAACATGTTTAAATTATCTGGCTTCCTAAAGAACTCAGAATTCTAAAAGTTCAGGCGACTATGTTTCTTGGTATGACTAGATTCTTTGATTTTTAAGAAAAAAAAAAAAGATGAAACAGTGTCATTGATACCTTGTCAAGTAAATAAATAAACTTTGAAAGATGTTTAGGATTTCCCCTTGAATATATACAATGTACTACAGAGTTTTATCTAAAAGGGCACTACGTTGAAATATATGTGAAAATAATTTGATGAAATATAATAATGAAAAATAATTTAATGAAAAATATTTGATGACCTGGATGTCTTTATTTCTTTTTAATTCTTAGTCTAATTTCATTCACTAAAACCTGTCCCTGTCAAAAGCCACCTCTAAAAGTCAGGGTTGTGAAGCAGACTGTAGCAAAATGGGGCAGAATATTTGTGACGGCAAGATAGCAAGTTAAAAAAAAGAATTCAAAATTTTATGGCTTTTTTTTTTTTAAAGGACTAAAGGAAACATACCAAAAGAATAGCCTAGAATTATTTATTTGTTTTCTTTTTCTATTTTCATTCTTTCTGTAATTTGAGAAAATTACTTTCTTAACAACAGCAACAAAAAGATCAGCTGTAGTGGGTCTAATTTATCCTGGGCCATCCTGTACTTGCAGATACACACTTTTAAAAATGATGTGCTTTAAACTTTGACTAGCATATTAGAAACTGCAATTGTGCCTGATAAAAATCTTAGCCCTAAAAAAAAAAAAAAAAAAAAAGCAGTACAGTATGTGCTGGGATAAACATTTTGAAATGAAGTGAATAATGAGATTACTAACCCAGTGATGAGCACACCTGAGTTTTGATAAGCATGAACCAATCACCGGGTGTATGGTGAAATCCTCCATCCACAGAGAGTGCCTTGCATTTATGGAATGAGCATTTAGTTCCCATAAAGCCAGGTGCCATAAATTAGGGGAAAGCTGCTTATCCTGCCAAACCTGCTTGCATTCCTTTCTTTTCAGTTATTCCTTGGTTCAAGAAAGTTTCATCCTTTGGGGATGTTTTAACATCCTTTTGGAAACAGTGCCAAAATCCAGGACTTGGACAGCTTGATGAAACCTTATTTTATCCTGAAATGGACAAAAATCTGACTCTGGGAAGGGCTAAATTATCAAAGGCAGTACCATGCAGCAGTGATAAGTTAATTGGCAGATCTTGGAGAGATGAGAGTATCTTTGAACTTGCTGGGAAGTAAACAGGGAGAGTGCAGATTCCTGGGAGGAGATCTGTTACCAAAAGAAGATAAAGAGCCAGTAAGTGGCTTTCCAGCTGGAGAATGGGGAGGGAGACAGAATCCATCCGGCTCCAGAATCCAAGTTTAATTCTTGAATGGATGGGGGTGGGGAGGGAGTAAACCCAGAGAAATTTATGGGATGGTGTAGAAAATAGATGGCAAAAACAAGAAGATGGGCAGAGTTGCTATACTTTAGTATTATGGACCAGAATTTAAAATATTGATTTGAACAAGGAATTAATTGGACTTGTGAAGTTGCAAGTACTGAGCCGTTAGGGAATCTGGTGATTTACAGATGCCAAGGCTAGTTCTCTTCCTGGGGACTCTCTTTGAAGTCAGGCGATGTTTGGAACACAGGGGGTGAAGAGAGGAATGGGAATTAGGGTGAGAACTGGCTTTGTAGTCATCCTTTCCCCAAAACATTTATTACTCTCCCCTACCCCATTCACCATTTATTTCATGACCTTCTCGCTCTGCCTGGCACTCTGCTAAACATTTGGGATTCAAAGACCAGTATAGGAGATTTCCTGCGCCTAAAGAGTAATTTCAAATACTGACCAATTTCTCAGCCCCAGTCTCATTGGCAGGAGCTGCCCTGAAGAACTGATGTGCTGTCCCATGTTTCTATAGCTTTATATCTCTAATTTTAAGACATTTCTCATTTTTAAATAATTTTATTCTTTTAGTAAAAGCAAATCATTAAATGGATAAAGTGGGTTTAATTTTGATGTTATTTATAAGGCTTTTTCTCATCTAAATAAATTCATTCATTAGAAAGGAATAGACAGAACTTCTGTTACGAATGTTTTTTTTTTTAATAATTTCATTCCAATATTGATTTGATTTATTGGGGGAGATGGATTATATTTATCAATAGGCATCTAGCTAGTCTGAAAACCACTGAAGGGTTTTTGTTTATTTATTTCTGCCTATAAAAATATCAACTGGCAGCCATATAGCCAAAATATAAAGGTTTGTTTAAAGAAAAAATCTGTTTTGTCCTACCCAATCCTCTCTGAAGGGAGAGGGGAAAAACTTCTGTAACTTTCTAAGATGTGAAAACCAATTAAATGTTTTATATTTTAACAAGTCACATTATACTCATAACCAGTGCCATTTCTGATCAGTTAGAATATAAAATAGGATTCAAATAACTATTTTCTTTATAGGCTAAGACTACTTTGACTAACACTCTAAATATTTCTTACTTAATGAAAAATTCTCTGTATTTCAGTTTCTCAAGCATCACATGGGGGTTGGGCATGGTGGTTTTTAAGGGGTATAGCAGGATTGGTTTGTGTGACAAAAGAATATGGCAGAAGTGATGGTATGTTGTTTCCGAGGTTAGATCATAGAGGACATGTGGCTCCCCTCCACCCTCTCTCCTCTCTCTCTCTCTGTCTCCCACTTTCTCTCTCTTTCATTCCCTCTGGGGGAGGCCAGCTGACCTGTTGTGAGGACACTCTCAGGGCAGCTCTGTGAAGAGGTCCTTGTGGCAAGGAATTGGGGTCTCCTGCCAACGGTTTCATGAACGAGCCATCTTTGAAGGGGATTTTTCTAGCTTCAGCTTATTTTTCAGATGACTGCAGCTCGACTCTAACCTAATGAGAGACCCTGAGCCAGAATACCCAGCTAAGCTGTTCCCTGTTTCCTAATCCGCACAAACTGTGAAATAATAAATGCTTGTTGTTTCAGGTAGCTAAATTTTGGGAGAGTAATTTGCTATGCAGCAGTAGATAACTAATAAAAGTGTCTTTCAAGCCTAAGATTCACTGATGCTTGGATTTTCCTATCACACTGGTCATATCTGTCTTGTGAAATATTGCTACCAGGAGCCTGGGGAAGTTTTAAATCTCTCTAGCTCCCTGCACACCTCAAGCATTAAATAATACATATATCTACATATGTGTAGATATACAAAGTTAATGCATTTTTTTCTAAACATTTTTTGAAGTTCATTTTCCATTTTACAGATAATACATACTTATTAAAGATGTGACGGGAAGCGGCTGTGGCTCAATCAGTAGGGCTCCCGTTTACCATATGGGAGGCCCCGGGTTCGGTTCCCAGGGCCTCCTGGTGAGGGCAAGCCTGCCCGCACGGCGTGGTTGGCTGACCCAGCGAGCACAAGCAGCAAGGGGGGATAAATGAATAAATAAATAAAATCTTAAAAAAATAAAAATAAAATAAAAAAAAATAAAAAAAAAATAAAGATGTGGGGAAGAAATGAAAAAAAAATTACCCCATAATTCCAACACTCAAAGATGACTACTGTTCACACTTTCGTGTACTTTCTTCTATTTTTCTTTTGGAGTGTTTAAAAAGCAGTTGTGATGAGCCACTGTAAAACATGTTTTCCCTAAGCCAAATCCCTTTTCTTTAATAACAAAACCCATTAATGTGCCTTGCTTACCCTTGCCATTCTCCCCAGCTCAGAGTGACAGGTTCTCAGGGAAATCAGCTGCTGCTGTATCCTGATGGTGCAGGAGGCCTGGGAGAGGGTTGTGTGGTTGGAGCCAGCCCCTGGCAGGGAGTGATCAGCAGCTGGGGGTGCCAGACACACAGAAGATGATTTATACCAACTAGCAGTTGCCCTCTGTGCATATTCTTATTATTTTCAGTGCTAAAATGTAAGTGAAAGTCCATTTCTCCCCACCCCCACCCCCCATATCACTTCCTTATTCTCTGGCCTTTTTCAAATAGTCTGTGCATATAGAGATTTACTGAGATGCTGATAAAGGCCCTGGGAGGGGCTCTAGCAATGCATTCACATGCAAAAGTAATAAACTTTAATCACAATTGGTAAAGACTGCCCTCTCTTCCCACTCTGATAAACTCCCTCTGCAATCTCCGTAACCAACACACATGTAATTTCCTTTGTGGATGGCATTGGCATTTTATTTTCATAATTTTGTACTCTTTTTCCTGAAGAGGATGTGAAATATTGCATAGGTTTTTAGGAAAACCTACGTATACTTCTAGGTCTACGAATTGCAAATAAAAAATACAGCTTTGTCAATTGCTTTGTATGGTGAGCATTGTTTATTATTTGTTAGTCTTATTTGTTAAGCATCTTTTGTTTACATTACTAGGAGCTAAGTCAGTGGGAATTTCAGAGCCTTGAGAGTTACAGAATTAGAGGATTTCTAATGAGCTCAATCTGTTCTAAATGGTTGTATGTAATTCCCAGGGTTGTTTCATCAGAATCCCACAGGCCCTCAAGAGGCCGTCCCTGGTGTTCACAGAACCCCTTTTATCTACTCTACGGACATTTTTTTTGAAGAAAAAGTCTACCTCCCCAGTTGCCCACTGTGACCCTCAATTAAGAAAGAACCAAACAAATTTAGTCTACTTAAGTCAATACCTTGGGACAAAAGAGGAATGCAAAATATATAGTACCAACCAGGTGGGTGAGTGTTGCTATAAAAGGCTGTTGCTTACTCTCTGAATGTTTATTCATTTCACCCTTCGATCAGAGGAATTTACCCTTTCTAAAAAAAAAACTCTTGAAAATTTAAAATCAAATCCATGCAAGCTGTGGCAGTTATGGAGACGTGCCATTCAGATATTCCTTTAAGAGAACCTGCCGAGGCGTGGCATGCATTGTGGAATGACAAGCCCAGCTGCTACAGCTTTGGTTCTACCACAGCATTAATGCTGAGCCACGTGGCCCAGGGCTGCTCCCAGCCAATGACTGAACCCTGTGGAGGTGGAAGTCCTGGGCATGAGTGCTGGCTTTTCTGCTTGACACAGGATCCCTCCAAGGGCTTGGCCAAATCTTCCTCAGAACTGCTCTGGGTTCTAAGCTCTTCCAAACCCTATCTTTCCATCCCTCTCTCCTTTCACAGGCAGCAGACCTGATCATAGTCTAAGGGCTCGCCCTCTCTGCTCACAGGCTGGGCTTTCCTCCCTAATAAATCTCTTGCATAGCAATTCCCATCTTGGCACCTGTTTATCTGAACACCTAAAGTGACATACTTGCCCATTATTAGAAATGAACTAACCCAAAAGGGCTTATATTAAAAAACAGCAGTTCTCTATCTCACACCTCTCCACTCCATCTTCCTTACTCTGGGGATCACTCAGTTTCTGTTCCGAGCTCTTTTGGCAATTACCTCCGTATCTCTAAAGTAATATATTTATGCCATTCTATCTTTTATTAAAAAAATAACTATTGAGGTATAACTGACATAGAATAAACTGCATATATTTAAAGTGAAGAAGCAACCACTGATCTACTCTTTGTTACTATAGATTAGTTTTCATTTTTCTAGAATTTTATATAAATTAACTCATACAATATGTATTCTTCCCCCCTCCCCTCAGTTTTTTCACTCAGCATAATTATTTTGAGATTGTTTACTCTCTTTATCACTAAGTAATACATTTCATTGTATGGATATAGCATGATTTTTTTATCCATTCACTTGTTGATGGACATGTGGGGTGTTTCCAGTTTTGGGTTATTAAAAATAAAGTTGCTATGAACACTTGTGTACAGGTTTGTGTATGGGCATGTACTTTCTTTTCTTTTCCTTCTCTCAGGGGTTATTGCCCTTTATTGCCTGCCATCCAATGTTTTGAGTGCCATTGTTTCTTTTATTTTGTCTGATGTTTAGTTGTTTTAGGCAGGATGGTAAATCTAATCCTTCTGACTCCATTTGACTGGAAGAATTGTATTCCTCTTTAACTTATCATAATCTACTTTCAAGTGATAGTATACCACTTTAAAGGTAATAGAACTCTGTTTCTCCCCTCCCAGCCTTTGTGCACTTGCTCTCAAACATTTTACTTCTAAATGTCTTGATCCCTTCAATACATTGTTATATATGTTCCTATTTTTTATTTATCAGTTTCAGACATTATCCATCAATTTCCCTCATGGTGGATATGGATTTAGTCCACTTATCTTCCATCCTCCAAACTGGCCAGTTTTCCTTCCCTTCCCAATGAAATTTTGTTGCTATTTAAGAATCTTTTTATTATTTACCTAGTAATTTATAAAACATACCCACATCCTTATTTCGAATTCTATCATCTATTGACATTCTTGACTCTTTACTTTGTAAGGTGAAAATATGAGTGTCCTTTTTTTTTTTTATTTTTTTTTATTTTATTTTATTTTTTTCTGTCCTATCTATTTGAACCTAATTATGAGTGTCCTTATGCTTTCCTTCATCTCTCAATTTCTTCTCTCAGTCAAAAGCTTAATTTTAGCTTATGTTGTCAAAATAGATAACATTGACCTTGTTCTGTTTTCCTTTTGCTTGGTCTGTGGGTTGATTCCAGGAGCTGAAAATTGATCAACATTGACTATATAAAAATTGTTCCCTCTCAGCTGCACAGTATGCTATGATTACATATCTTTTTACACAGCCTTGTGATTTTCTTGGAATTTCTAATTGTCTCTCCCACCTCCACTTCTTGCATTGACTGTCTTTTTTACATCTTGATTCCAACTTCTTAAATATAATATCAAATCTGTGGATTCCTCCTACTCACATACGTTTCTCTTCCCAGATACCTGCCCTTTGGAGCCCTCGTTCCACCATCGCCAAACTGTTTGTTGAACAGCTGTCAGTCTTGGTCTTCTTTCCATTTTCTCCTGGTTGGCTTAAATGTTTCTTTATTGAACTTTTTATTTTGAAATAATTTCAAACTTACAGGACAGTTGAAAAAATAATACAAAACCAATGCAGAGAAGTCCTATATATCCCCTATTTAAATACCCAGCTTTGTCAAGTTTAACATTTTGTGACTTTCTTTTCTTCTTTCCCTCCCTCCCTCCCTCTCTGTCAGTCTATCTATCTATCATCTATCTATCTATCTATCTATCTATCTATCTATCTATCTATCTATC
>JAKSZT010053887.1:82589596-82812235 GCA_026826555.1 Tolypeutes matacus
ATCTATCTATCTATCTATCTATCTATCTATCTATCTATCTATCTATCTATCTATCATCTATCTATCATCATTTTCTAAACGTTTAAGAGTAGCTTGTATACATTTTGCTCCCTGAACACTTAATGCATCCAAGAATATTTCCTAACAACAGGGATATTCCTTTACATAACCTCATTAAATGTTGTTATCAAGTTCAAGAGATTTAATATTGATATAAAAGTATGCAATCTATATTCCAATTTTTTTCAATTGTCCCAATAATGTATTTTTGGACATTTTTCCCTCTGTTATTATATACAGTCCAGAATCAGTTATTGCATTTAATTATCATTGTCTCCTTTAGTCTCTCTCTCTCCCTGTGGAAACATATATAGAACAAAAAATTTCCCATCTCAACTAAGCATACAATTAGTGGGATCATCACAATTACAATGGTGTGCTACCCTCATCACCATTCACTAGTAAAACTTTTCCATCACCCCAAACAGAAACCCTGCACCCATTATGGATTAACTCCCCATTTACCTTCCCCTTTCCTGGTCATCTGTGTTAAACTGTTTCTTGAACTCTACATATTTCTCTCTCTCTCTCTCTCTCTCTCTCATTTGTTTATTTACTTTCTTGTTTTGCTAAAACACATCCTTGGATCACTTACTTAGAAAGATGTGGGAGATAAACTTACTGAGTCTGTCCATGACTTAGAATAACTTTTTTCTACCTTCAAGTTTAAATGAGGGGGCGGCTGTGGCTCAAATGGTTGGACATCCGTCTACCATATGGAGGGACCTGGGTTCGATTCCCAAGACCTCCCGGTAGATTAAAAAATATATATATAGAAGGCGCATGGGCTGCCAGGCTCTGTGTGCTGGTGAGCTGCCAGGCCCTGGGAGCCATGCAGCAAGATGATGATGTAACAGGAGAGAGACGCAGGGGAGAGACAAGACGAGATGCTCCGAAAGCTCCAAAAACCAGGATCCGAGGTGGTGCAGGTGGCAGAACACCTCTCTCCTACATTGGAGGTCTCCAGGATTGAATCCTGGTGAAGACTGGAGGAGGAGGATGAGAAGAGATGGCAGGAAACAGACACAGAGAATTGCTCAGTGAATGGACACAAAACAGCAAATGGGGAAGGAGGGGTTTAAAATGGATAAAGTAAATAAATAAATCTTAAAAAAAAAAAAGTTTAAATGATAATTTGACTGATTGTTGAATTTCTCAATTAAAACTGTTTTCCCTCTGAAGTTTGAAGACAATGTTCCATTGTCCAGCATCTTTCATTAATGAAGAGAAATTTGATGCCAATCTGATTTTTATTTTTAAAGAAAAATTGTTTTTCTCTCTGAACATTTTTTTTTGGATTTTAACAAATCATTGATATTCTGAAATTTCAACATTCCATAACTGGATGTGGGTCACTTTTCTCATTGTGTTTGGCATTGCAGTGCTATTTATTTATTTTTTTAACCCCTCAGGCTTGAGACTCATGTCTTTCAGTTCTGAGAAATTCTCTTTTTAATATTTCTTTGGTTATATTCTTCTCTCACTTTAACTGTTCTCTCAGGAGCTCCTATTAACTGGATATTGGATTCTTGGATTTATAGTTTACAATTTAGCCTTTTTTTCATATTCTTAATCTACCTGCATATTCTATATTTTTTTGAGATTTCCTTGACTTTATCTTTCAATTTGTTTACTGAAAGTTTTCTTAAACAACTATATTTTTAATTTTGAAGAGTTTTTTTAATTATTCTTGAGTTGTCTCTTTTTTATAGCATCCATTTCTTAATCTATAACCTTAATATTTTATGATTCTCTCTGAGGATACTAATTACAATTATTTTTAGTAAACAGGCTTAAAATGTGCAGATTCATGCATATCTTGATGGAAAGTGAATCTGGAAATGTCCATGGACATATGTTTATCAAGAATGGGCATTTGGTCAGTGGGCCTTACTTTGGAATATATGATCCCCAATGTAACAGAGTTAGACTTATTTATAATTTCCCTACACATGACTCTTCTGCCCCTTTTATTTGAACCTATAATTAGCACTATACTCATTAAATATGTATTCCAGAGACTTAAATCTCTGTTCATATGCTGGTTGAACCCTGAATCTCAGCAGAGTTGCAACACCTGCTCACCAGTTCATTGGACTCACCCAGGACAACTAACAAAATGATGATGATGGACAATGCCTATTCTTAAAAAACAGAGAGTATCCACAATTGCAAGCAACACAGTTCCATCCATCTGCCCCATGGAATTTAAGCCCCTCTCAATCAGAAGCAGAACAGGCATCACAATCCCCAAATCTTCAAGATTGAGGAATGAACAAGCATAAGGGGCAATGCAACTATGGACTAAAGTAGACATATTATTATTCTGGCAATGGAAGAACTTGTATCATTGATATAAACACAGTGGCTACCAGAGGTTCTAAGGGGAGGGAGAGGGAAGAATAGGTGTAACATGGGGCCTTTTGGGGACATTGGAATTATCCCACATGACATTGCAATGATGGATACAGGCCATTATACATTTTGTCAAAACCTATAAAATTGTGCGGTACAAAGTGTAAACTATAAACGATGGTTAGAAGCAATGCTTAAATATGTGTTCATCAGTTGTAACAAATGTACCACACTGATGGAAGATGTTGTTAATGGGGGAAAGTGGGAGAGAGGGGAGGGGTAGGATATATAGAATCCCCTATTTTTTTTTGAGTTTCTGGTCCTGGAACCTTGTATGTGGGAAGCCGGCACTCAAGCACTGAGCTACACTTGCTTCCTGGAGTTGTTTTTTTTGTTTGTTTGTTTGCTTGTTTGTGTTGTTAGGAGTTATCAGAGATCGAACCCAGGACCTTGTGTATGGGAAGCAGGCACTCAACCACTTGAGCTACATCTGCTCCCTCCCCTATATTTTTGATGTAACATTTATGTAATTTAAAGCTTCTTTAAAAATAAAATAATAAAAAAAGGATAGGCATTTATAAAATCTGATTACACAATTTTCTCCCTATTGGATGAGCTGGGTTTTCAAAATATGGAGTCCACATGTTCAGAATATGTACTTCCTCATTGAACTTCCAGTTAAAGTTGTTTCAAATATTTAGGAGGTCCTTTTCTTTTTATTATATATTTACATTCTGCATGTCATTTGATGATCTGTGGCCAAGTGGCCAATATTATAATAATGAGTGACTGGAGCCAAACTGGGAAATTCAGCAGCTGGTACAGAAACTTTTGCAAGGGTTCTGAAACTGGTTCATGTCCCTGGCAGACTCCCGGAGTGTGAGGGTGCAGTGGAAGCAGAGGGATGGGAGAAAGATCATCAGCTTGGTAGTCGGCCCTCTCCACATCTACCCTTCTCCAGAGAGACTAGTTGGATGAGCTAAGCATGGTTTTTCAGAGTTTTAACAGTGTATGCAAATTGCCAAACTATGCACCAAAATGTTAACCATGTTTTTTCTTGGTTTCAACATTTGGGATGGTATTTTTCCTTTTTAAAAAAATACATATTTGTACTTCTAAATTTTCTGTAATGAACATGAACTTAATAAGAAAATAATTTATTTTTTAACCTTATTTTAAGTTTTCTTCTGAGTCTTCATTTACTGCATTGAAAGTAGTAAAAATAAACAAACAAATGAAACAAAACAACAACATAGTTTTAGCCATGGGTAGCTACGTAACTGGGATGAAAAGACTAACTCTTGCACCTGAGAGGACCAATACACGATGGGGAAGAGAGGTGAAGAGAGGGCGAATGGGAGTGGGGTGAAGGTGTCGGGAGGATATAGGGAAGTAGGTGGCAGCAGAGAGAAGAGGCCTCAGGTGTATTCTGCTCTCTGAAAGCTCCCTTTTAATGGAATCATGGCTTTAGAAATAGTCTGGATTTGCAGATTGGAATATAATGGAGATTGGATGTGTGAATATTCAGGATTGCTGTGTTGCATACTCATGAATAGAGTTTCCTTCTCTGGTAAATAATTTAGAAAAAAATTATACATGTGGTTGGATGTTCTGTGCACTACTGACTGCCAGTTAGCACAGACAATATTCAGGTCACTCTACCACGGGAGCAGCCTCTGCTTTATGGAGGGCTTTTGAGAGCAGGCTGGCCTCTCCCTATTGGGAGTTCTATTCATTTGTAAAATCAACATATGTACTGAGACCTGAACTGTATTGCATTTGGTTTTTGTTGTCTCTTTGTTCTCTTTCTTTTTATTCACTCATTTATTTATTTTTTATAATTCAACAAACATTTATTGAACTTTTGGTGCCAGACACTGTGCTAAAATTCTAAGAATTCAAAGGCTAATGAACACATTCCTTGCCATCAAGGATTTTGCAATTTAATTAAACAGGCAATGTAAGACTAGCCTTTTAGAAAGATATAGCAACAATCTCCTAGGTGCCATTTAATTATAAGACAAAAGGTAATTACTCATCTCTTTTTTTAAAACTTTTTATTGTGGTGACTAATATAAAGCACAAAATTTTCCATTTTAAACACATTCAAGTGTACAATTCAGTAGTGTCAATTATATTCACAATATTATATTACCATCTCCAATATCCATTACCCCTCATTTTTCAACACCTCAGACATTAAGGATAACTTTGTTTTCCTGTCCCAGCCCTCAACCCTCCACCCCTGATAACCTATTACCCACTCTCTCTCTATGAAGTTTGCTTCTTTTGGGTATTTCATGTAAGTGAGATCATATAATATTTGTCCTTTTGTGTTTCATCTATATCATTCAACATGATTTCTTCAAGGTTCATCTATGCTGTAGCATGCATCAGAACTTCATTCCTTTTTGTGGCTGAATAATATTCCATTGTATGTATTTGCTACATTTTGTATATCTGTTCATCCATTGATAGATACTTGGGTTGCTTCCACCTCTTGGCTATTGTGAATAATGCTGCTATAAAAATTGATGTACAAATATCTGTTCAAGTTTCTGCTTTCAATTCTTCCTGGTATGTACCTAGAAGTGAGATTGTTATGTCACACAGCGGTTCTATTTTTAGCTTTTTAAGAAAGTGCCTAACTGTTTTCCACAGTGCTTATACCATTTTACATTCCCACCGACAATGTACTAAGGTTCCTATTTCTCTGTATTTTTGTCAGCACTTGTTATTTTCCATTTTTCAAATAATATAATAGCCATTTTAGTGGGTATGAAATGGCATCTCTTTGTGGGTTTGAGTCACATTTCCCTAGTTGCTAATAATGCTGAGCATCTTTTCATGTGCATATTGGCCATTTGTATATCTTTGGAGAAATGTCTATTTAAGTTCTTTACCCATTTTTTAATTGGTTTGTCTTTCTGCCCTTGAGTTGCAATTCTTTATATATTCTGTATATTAAACTCTTATCAGATGTATGTTTTCCAAATATATTCTCCCATTCTGTTGGTTGTCTTTTTACTTTCTTGGTAGTGTTCTTTGATGCATAAGAGCTTTTAATTTTGATGATGTTCAATTTGTCTATTTTTTATTTTGTTGTTCATGCATTTGTTGTAAAGTTTAAGAACACATTCCCTAATACAAGCTCCTAAAGATAGTTCCCTATGTTTTTGTCTAAGTTTTATAGTTCTAGCTCTTTTATTTAGATCATTGATTTTTATCATGTTTTTGATGTAATAATTATTGTTAAAAATAAATTTAAAATACCTAATAATAATAAAAGAACAAATTTATTCTAACTGTGGTGTGCTTTTCAGTATATGATGTGCCCCTCAAATTGAGTCATTTTCAAGTTTATGAGGAGTGCAATGACTTGCTATCTTTTCCCACACCTTTAAAAATTACCAGTGTCAGGAACTGCTACTTCTCTCATTTTGCTGTATTCTGTGGTCAAGAACTGAAACCTCCTACTCTCTTCATTTACTCCCCCTCAAACAAACAAACCTATCCAAGCATCATAATTTTTACTGAGTTATTTTTAAGAATGGGCCATATTTTAGTGCTTATGATGTGGTGGGCACTATACTAAGTGCTTTATATGTATTAACTCATTAAATCCTCATAGCAACCTGATAAGGAAATATGGTAAAATTATTATTGCCCCCATTTTACAATTGAGGAAACAGAGGTGAAGAGAGGTTAAGTAACTTGTCCAAAGTTGCATGGTTAGTAAATGGGATAGGAACTAAGATAGTCCACCCCTCTGAATTCAGTTATTACAGATGATGTCCTTGGTTCCAATCCTCCCCGTAACCTCCTTCCACTCAGTGCAGGGAACAATTATGATGAGCCATTGATTCAGATGCCCACAAACCGAAACAAAACAAAAAAAACCCATAACAACAACAAAACATGTGATACATGTCTTGAGCCCTTTTGTATTAATATGAACCTGGCCCCATATCAGGAGCTGATACTATGAAGATGAAAATGTTCTGGTTTCTGTCCAGGAGTTTACACCTTAGAAGGAGAACATGGTCTTTCAGCAGGAAGAGAGAGCCCCACAGGGGTGCATGGAAAAAGGGTGAGTCAGTTTTGTCTGGGGGAGAATGTCTGGGTTTGAAAAGACCCCATAAAATAGATAACCTTTGAGCAGGGTCTGGATAAGTGGAAATAACTTTTTTGACAAGTGGCTAAATACAGAGAGGTTTAAAAATAGTTTTGTTTTGGTGACTCTACACCTCAGGAACCTGGTACCAGTAAGGGAGGCTGATTGAAGGAGTCTCAGGATCAGGGTACCCACTGTAATAGTGAGGCAGAGGTGGAAAATGTGTATTCTTGGGATAGAGTTGGAGCACAGTCATGTTTTATTTGACCTTCATAGTATTGGCTAACATAAAAAATCAGAACTTTTCCCATATCACTCAGGATTTCTATCTTCTCTTAAAAAAAAAAAAAAAAAAAGAAAAGCTGCAATCCTACAGCTTCCTTTGTGTATTAGTAAGGGTAGGCTATGCTATGCTATGATGACAACTAGACCCAAGCATGTAATGAATCAACACAGCAAAACTTTGCTTCTTACTCATATCAAAGTCCACATATCAATGTAGTTTCAGCAACTCTTCTCCAAGTACTGACCCAATGCCTAGGCTCCTTCCATCCTGTTTCTCTGATATAATCATTGCATGGCTCCCAAGGTCTCCTGGATCTCTTCTCCATTTCAGTTGGGGGAAAAGAAAGAGTACAGGACTAAGTGGAAAATTTTTGATGGGTCAGGCCTGGATGTAGTATTCATTCCTTCTGCCCACATTCTGCTGGCCAGAACTCAGTCCCATGAAGAAAGCTGGGAAATACAGTCTAGCAGGAAGAAAAGGAAATAGAATTTGGTGACCACATAGCAACCACACATGTGTTCTCCAATTTACCATAATTCCCACCCAGGCTTTGTCTATTTGTATCTGTTGATACAAAAATCTGTAGGCATATGAGTTTGTAATACCCAGTTTAGGTGTTGAATTGTAGTGTAAATTACCCAAATGTGGAGTTAGACAGGCTTATGTTTGAAAGCTAGTTGGCCATAGTATACTTTATTATTATTGTTTTTTTTACCCATTGTAAATAGGACCTTTTGAAATAGTATACTTTAAGAAAGAGCAAAACACAGTGATTTAAATGGGATAGAAGCATATTTCTCCCTCACCTTAAAGTCCAGTTTGATACTTGATCCCAGGATTAGGCTAGCTCTAATCCATGAGGTCATCCAGGAAACCAATCTCCTTCTATACTGCTGTTCTGTCATTCCCTAAGGTATTGCCCTGGTCATGTGGTTGAAGATGGTTCACCATCACCACCAGTGGGAAGGAGGAAGGAGGAAGTGGAGGGCATGACCCGGAAATTAATCACATCCCTTTTTCCTACTCATTTTCCAATAGCCAAAATATGGTCACATGGCCCTCATAACTCCAAGGAAGCCTGGAATATGGGACCTTTTGCTGGACAGCCATGTAGCCAGTTATAACTCAGGGAAATCTGTAACCAAAAGAAGAAAAGAGGGACAATTATCAGTCGGCCACAAAGACTTAATACTTGTGTGGCAGTAGAAAAATTATTTAATCTCTCTGTGTCCCAGTTTCTTTATCTGTAAGAAGATGGTAACAGTACCTTCCTGTAGTTAGGAATGTACTACAAGTAACAGAAAATCCACCTACGGTGGATTAAACAAATAGTTCATCTTTCTTATATAGCAAGAGTTCTGAAGGTAGGTTGCTGTTTAGGAGATTGATAAAATTTGGGAAAATATTTCTGATTTTTTTTTTTTTCCTCTCATGGTCCAAAGACAGTTGCTCAAGCTTCAACCATCACATTCACATTCAAGGCAAGAGGAAGTGGAATGAGGGCAGCGCCATTTGCGTCTTTCACCTTTAGCAGGAAAAGCAAACATCTTCCCAGAGCTCCCAGACATCCAGTGAGTGGTAAATACATATTATCTCCAAAAAGGTACACAATCACACTGAACCTCAGTTTCTCCATTTTTATATGGGGATACCAATATCTATCTCAGGGGGTTGTTATGAGAATCAATGAAATATTATTGCTAATATGTCTAGAACGTGGCCTGAAATAGGATAGTTGCTCATCAAAGGAAAGGAATTACCATTCCAGGCAGTAGAAGGAGCTCCAGCTTTGACAGTTCTGTTTGAACTTTTCTCCAAAGGCTTACCCTCTTTGGACGTGTTTCCTCATCTTGAAAAAGGGGGATAATAGTCCCTTCCTTATAGGGCTGTTGTGAAGATTAAGTGGAATTATTTATGTTAAGCACCTGGCTCACAGGAGCAATTCTTTTAAAGTTTTCATTGGAACCACCCTGAATTTACTTGGGGTGAGTAGGAGAGAACCGGAGATGTTGGGTGCACGTTGCTGAGCTAGCTTCTCTCAGCACACTCAGCGGGATAGGACTGCAGAATCATGCTGAGCTGAGCAAGAACACTAACACAGAGGCACCATGGGAAAGCAAAACACACATCAGGTCAATAAAGGAAGCGTAAGCCTAAGGACCAGATCTGCCTTCTCTGCCTGAGAAGGGGGCAGCTAGTCAGGTGAATTTGAACACCCAACAGCAGCAGCGAACTCTGATGGTCTAGAGATGACCCGTAGACACTGGAAGGGTCCTGTCAGACTCTCATGGGCCATTTTTAGGATAACAGAAAGCACCGGGCAGGGCTCTGGAGGACAGCTTCTTAAGAAGAGCAGCTGTGGTGGAGCAAGAGGGCCTGCAGTTCAGATGTACGTGAGGTCAGCTTCATGAACTAGGAGGAGGCTGGAGTACTTCGTTTACTGGGGAACTTTTGGCAACTACAGGAAGAGGGCCTTTCCTCCCTATACTTCCTGGGAGAGGCTGTTGGGGAAAGAAATACTGAGGGGACAAGAGTCAATATAGTTCAGTGTTTATCCCAACCAGCCCTCTCCCCATCCTTTCTTTCTTCTTCTTTTCTTTTATCTAACTGCTTTATTGAGATACAATTCACATATCATAAAATTTACCTATTAAAATGTACTTAATGGTTTTTAGTATATTCAGAGTTGTACAGCTATCACCACTATCTAATTCCAGAACATTGCCTTCTAAAAAACCCTGACCTATTCATTAGCAGTTACTCCCTATTTGAATTTTTCAAATGCTAAAACAAATACCACAATGGGTTGTCTTTTCCTGGGTCAACGTTTCTGGCTGGTCAGCAATGCTTGGGTTCCTTGGCTCTTCCCTCACATGGCAATGCATATGGCAATGTCTTCTCCTTTCTCCTCCCATTTCTGTTGACTTCCACCTTCCATCTGCTCCCATTGGCTTCTCTCTCCATTTGACTTTCACTCTACTTAAAAAGACTCCAGTAATCAAGATTAAGGCCCAAACTGGTTCAGTTGGGCCAGGCCATAAGTGAAGTGCCATCACGAAGAGATCTTACTTACAATGGTCCACATCCTCCAGAATGCAGACCAAGAGCAAGAACATGTCCAAACTGGGGTATACAATTCAATTCGCCATATTCCCCTATCCCCACTCCTCCTAGCCCCTGGTAAGCATCAATCTACTTTCTGTCTCTATAGATTTACATATTGTGGTGGTTTGAAACCATATGTATCCCAGAAAAATATGTTCTTAAATTTAATACAAGGGAGCAGATTGGCTGAAGCAGTCGAGTGTCTGCTTCCCATATGGGAGGTCCTGGGTTCGGTCTGGTGCCTCCTAGGGACAAAAACAAACAAACAAACAAGCAAACAAACAAACAAATGAGAGAACCAACTCAGGGGAGCTGATGTGGCTCAGTGGTTTGAGCGCCAGCTTCCCACATATGAGGTCCTGGGTTCATTCTCCCAGTCCTGGTACCTAAAAATAAACAAACAAACAAATAATAAATTTAATACATTCCTGAGGGTGTAAACCCATTGTAAGTAGGACCTTTTGAAGAGGGTCCTTCAGTTAAGGTGTGACCCACCTCATTCAGA
This sequence comes from Tolypeutes matacus, assembly GCA_026826555.1. NCBI lineage: Eukaryota > Metazoa > Chordata > Mammalia > Cingulata > Chlamyphoridae > Tolypeutes > Tolypeutes matacus. Next base: position 82,600,022 of record JAKSZT010053887.1, read on the forward strand.
AAGGGTCTTAATCCTATTACTGGAGTTCTTTATAAATGGAATGAATACAGAGAGAGAAAGCTATGGAAGCAAGAAGCTGAAATCAATGAAACCCATAAGAGAAGGGGGAGACCAGCAGATGCTGCCATGTGCCTTGCCATGTGACAAGGATCCCTGGCAGCCTGCCTTTGGGAAGAAAGCATCGCCCTGATGATTCCTTGATTTGGACATTTCCCTGGGCTCAAAACTGTGAGCAAATAAATCCCCATCATTGAAACCAAAGCATTTCATGGTATTTGTTTGGAGCAGTGTAGGAAACTAAAACACCTATTTTGGACATTTCATATAAATGGAATCATACAACATGTGGTCTTTTATGACTGGTTTTTTTTCACTTACAATGTTTTCAAGCTTCTATGCTGTAGCATGTATCAGTACTTCATTTCTTTTTATTGGTGAATAAAATACCCTACATTTTATTTATCCATTCAGCAACTGATAGGCATTTAAGTTGTTTCCACCTTTTGGCTTTATGAATAATTCATCTATGAACATTGTATACAAATTTTTGCATGAACATATGTTTTTCTTTCTAGGAATGGAATAGCTGGACTATTTGGTAACTCTATGTTTAATCTTTTGGGACATGGCCAGACTTTTTTCCAAAGTGACTGCATCATTTTACAATCCTACCAGCCGTGTGTGAGGGTTCCAATTCACCACATTTTTACCAACACTTGTTATTATCTGTTTTTTTTTTTTTTAATTTAATTATAGCCATCTTAGTGAGTGTGAAGTAAAATCTCACTGAGGTTTGATTTGCATTTCCCTGATGACTAATGAAATTGAGCCTCCTACCTTTTCTTACAAGCAAGTTGAGTGGTTCCTTCTGTAGGAAATAGCATGGAGAACATGCAGATTTGGCGGGGGGGGGGGGGGGGGGGGCCCCCCCCCCCCCCCCAAAAAGGCGCTGCCGCATCTCAAAGTGGCTTCTGGAACTGGACAGATCTTGTGTTCAGTCATTCAGAGAAGGGGTTGCTGGCAATTTGTGTTTGGTTTTCCAACTTAGGTTATGGAGACTTTTGTTGTCTCTGCCAAGGCTGAAGGATGGAGGCTCCTGCTGTAAGTCAAAAGTTGCTCCAGGAGGCAAGGTGGTTAACTTGGTCAAATATTCATTTGTGTTAAGTTGCCCCATTTGACTTTGTTGAAAACAAGGTTTATGAACAATCTCAAGAATTCATGAAGTTCCCTAACAACCTTGGGCAAAAAAGGACTTAACATTTAGAGCTTTCGTCCCAGCCTCTTGCTGAGTTCTCTTTTCTAGGAGCATGACATAATTAAAGACCCAAATTGCAAAGCCAATATCTCCAACAGCATTCTTATGATCCCCTAATGGGGAGGTTGTGGAAGAGAATGGGTGGGGAGGGTGGAAGCTGGTTTGCAATGGGAATGCAGTTGTCCAGATTATCTGCTTCTCTGAAATGCCTGGAATTTTCTTCTTCAAAGAACTGCTAAGTGGTAACTGACTTTCAGGTATTTTGAAAACGTCTACAGACTTTGAGCAACTTCTTCTGGGTTTAAGCTCTCAAGTGCTTGAAAAACATCTGTAAGAGCTATCACATTCTGTGTCTGTTTTGGGTAAATTCCCAGCCATGAAAGGCATAAGTCCTGCTCTGTGGAGAAGCAGGTTGGAGGTCTCTCTCATATTGGTCAAGGATGAGGAGTAAAGGTGGAAGGGGTTATCTTAAAATTCAGGGAATAAAATAGACACACACATGTGTTGCAATTCATGACCAAAAGCTTTCTTGATGTACTATTGAATGACTTGAGACCAAATATGCCAGTGGTGAAAAAAAAGAGGATGGGAAAAGCATTTTTTTTCCCCCTGAAATGTTCTTGGGTACATGGTAGGGGCGGTGTGGGGAAAGAGGACAAATGGCACCATGAGAACATATCTTTCCTCTAAAGACTGGTAGTCTGATGGAAAAAAGAATAGTTCAATCCCCAAGCCAGCTCCAATGCTATAAATTTTTCTAAAGTCAATAATTTATTTTCTATCTCAACTTTTTAAAACTTCTTGGTGTTTTTCCCAACTGTATTCCTCCAGTCACCAACGATTGATGATTAACTTCTCTTTTGCAGTGAAGGGATAAGAGGGGAGGGAGAAGAGGCATTGGAGAAGCTACAAACACTTTGCAGTACTGGTCTCTATGGTCCAGGAATCCAGAAATCAAAGACTTTCCTGTTCATCACTCTGTTATAATTAATCCTTTTGGATTTTTAGAAGGATTAAAATAATTTACATGAAAAGTTTTCTTTATCAAGCTCACGTTGTTAAACCACTTGCTGGAGGGGATCCCAGTCTTACTGAAATGTTAATGAGTTCTTAGACTGAAAATTGAAATGTATGTAACATGTTTGTAGCCATTAGCAGAACTATGTGGGAAGTTGGAATGCTATAACTATACTGATTATTTAAAAAGAAAACTATTTACATGCCAAAATTGATATAAAGTCATTCTTCTGCATGAATAAAAAAAATAAACACAATCTTCTGGAAGAGGTTTGTCTAATAGTCTGGTAAAGAATCGTTTCACAGAGGAAAGAGATGTAAACGTATATATCATATCTTCCATTGAAACTCAAGCCATTTTATTTTGCAAGTGAGATTTGGAAACATTAAACAAATGTAAATAATTTCCAATGCATACTTAAAAATCACAAAAAGATGGGTTAAATTGCTTGTATATGTCCATTATAAGTATGGACTGTGACCATAGCTTTAAAATAAAAAACAGGGCACATACTTTGCTTGACAGTGTTTACAGTCATTCACTTTATGTGCATTGTGTGCCAGGTACAGTGCTAGTTTTTGGGTATACACCAATGAACTAGAATCACACATGGGGATCATAGAGCAGAATATAAGAAAAATAGAAACTGCCTCAGAAAACCTAGATTGGCTGATATATAATTATAAATCATGACTAGCTGGATATTGCGAATATTACTGTCTTCTGATTAAATTTAATGAGTAATTTTTTTCGTGTGACAAAATGTGAACATCTGTACCTGGGTTTCCACATAGGGTATAAAATAGTATACATATATTGTGGGTTATGGACTTTAGTTAATGTAAATCCCTAACGCCTACAATTTAGAAATGGCTTGCATTCCAGAAGTTTGTTTACAAGACATTTGTTTGGTGGTTGGTTTCCAAAGCCAATCAGCAAAAATCTATCTAACTTATAAAGTAACTGAAACAAAGCACTGGGCCTTATAATTAAAACATACCACTGGGTTTAATAGTGTTTCTAAGATTTGAGGATATCTGGAGCTCAATTTGGGGTACCAGGGGTACATTTCTTCTAGAAGCAAGAGAAATTACCCCCTAATTCCAAGATAATCAATACTGTATTACTTAAGCAGGGGCATGATCAGGTTTTATGGTAGCCTGAAGATTGTACCACTTGGGGAGCCTTCTTTTAATAAAAAGAATTCACAATTATGAATACAAAATTAAGTGTGGGACCTTGGAAGTCTCCTGGGCAAGTGAGGACCCCTGAAGTTTAAGCTCTATTAGCATGCCAGTAAATCTGCATGAATACCCACTTCAGGGTCAGGTCATAAGTAACAATTGATGGATGGGAGATTTGACAGGAAATGAAGATTAGTTGGGAGCAATTAAAGAAATAGGAGGGGTAGACACTAGGACTCTTCCATAGTCAGTGTAGGTTGGTGGTGCGTTTAACCGCTGGGTTGTTTCTGTGCCAGGTATGGTTTGGATAGTCGGGATGAAGGGCATGTTGTTGGAGTGACAGGGCCTTTGGGATAGCAGGATAGGATCACATGTGAAAAATTAAAGGACAGTAAAGTGTGGGTGGTACTGTCACAAAGCCAAAACTGGGTTGGGGGGTAGAGGGATGGGGAACAGATTCTGCAGCTGAAGTGGTGGGATGGAGCCCAGGCGTTCAGGCTAGCTCCCTATTGCTAGTATTGGGGTAGAAGGATTGGGTTAGCATCAGGGAAGGGAATTGTGAGAGAAGAAGGGAGGTGCAGTCTCACCTGCAGCACATAGAGGAAAGAAGCCACAGGCACAAGGATGGGGAGCTAGGGTGGGGTCCCCTCCATTCCAATAGGACAGTGATGTAAGGCCATGCATAAGTCAGAAGCCACAAGTTAGGTGCAGCCTATAATCACATAGAATGATAACACTCAAACTAGGCCAGAGCATGATTTGGATGCATAAGATTAGAGAAAGTGCAATCATTCCAGATGAATTAAAACAATTTGTAATTCATCTGCAGAAGTTAGGCTTATGATAAACTTTATTGAGCACTCCGTGGTAGCAAGAGATTGGCTCACAGTTTTCAAATAAAAGCCACTGGCTTGGTCAACAATAATTGTCTTTCCTGAGGAACAAGTGTAGTGGGAATTTGATTTCTTATATGAGAACAGCTTGAAACAAAGCCAGTTGAGAAGTGAAGATTTTGTTCCTGAGCACCACGTGGTCATTTTCCCCAAAAAACTCTGTCAGGGAAAAGCTCCGAATGTTTGCCTTCTCTGGTAGAAAGGGCAGCTAATTTACCTATGGGTTCCTCACTTGGTCCCGAGCTGCTATTGCGAGGAGCCTGACTAGAGGGTTTTCCACATTTACTGTTCTCAGTATTCTGATTCTGAAAAGAATGCAAAGGCCATTATTCCTAAGTATAAATCTACAAATAGCATCCTTTTAAAAGTGATCTGCAGCACTAGGTAATGATAAAGAATGGTAATTATGAAATATAGGGGTGTGGTGCAAAAGACTAACCAAAGGCTCACTGTGTTAGAAGTTCCACAATCTCAATCTAAGGTTACATATTATTTTAAAGACTACAGAGATGTCTTTCTTATTCAAAGCAAGAAACAGAAAATGTGTATTTAGAAATTGTATCAGTTATGCACCCTGGTCAGAAAGACAAACCATTCCAAGTCTTTTTGACAGAGGAAATTTGATATAGTGAATTGGTTACATAGAAGATGGAAGAGTGGAGAAGCCAAACATGGGCTGATGGAAATCAACAGCAACAGAAGGACAGTGTTCCCACCTTAAGACGGGAAGGATGTAGGAGGAAGTGGCATGATCAGAGCCCAGAAACTGGGATCCTCTAGTGGGAGCTAGAACCATAGTAGGGGCTTTCCAGCGGTAGCTGAGACCGCTCAGCTGGTAGAAATACCATGGGAAGTAGAGAGAGAAAATACCCCAGTTTCTCTCTTCCTACCACCCTTCAATCTAGTGCCCATGCCTTCCATTAGCCAAACCAAATTGGAAATCAGAAGTCAAAAGAGCCTGGGAAGAGTAATTTCTTGCAACCAACATACTATGAGAGCAAACTGGAAGTTGACTGAACATCACAGTGCATTTAAATTTTGTATAGTGCAGAGTGATACCCAACTGAGTTGAAAATAGTAACACATTAAGATATTATCAGTCTTGCATTATTTTCATAAGGTAACAGGAAAATATTACTCTATCACCATTGAACTAAGTTTTCATTACTTTTATTTTTATATTATTTATTTTTTTATTTTTAAACAATTTATTCAAGTATATCATTCATACAGGAACATACATAAACTATAAGTGGTCAGTAAACATCGTGATCTTACAAAACAAACATGCATAACATCATACAGGGCTCCCATACATCATCCCCCACAAACATCCTGCATTGTTATGAAACATTTGTTAACAAACCATGAAAGAGCATCATCAAAGTATTACTACTAACTATAGTCTGAACCTTCCTCCCTTATGTATTTTTTTAAGGATTTATTTATTTATTTATTTACTTTTATCCATTTTTACGCCCCCCCCCCCCATTTTTGCTGTTTCTGTGTCTATTCACTGGGCAACTCTCTGTGTCTGTTTCTTGACCTCTCTTCTCATCCTTCTGCTCCTGTCTTCACTGGGATTCGATCCTCAGAAACTCCGATGTGGGGGAGATAGGTGTCCTACTGCCTGCGCCACCTTAGTTCCTGGTTTTTCGGTGCGTCTCGTCTTGGCTTTCCCTTGTGTCACTCTCCTGTCACATCATCATCTTGCTGCGTGGCTTGTGGGGCCTGTGGGGCCTGGCGGTGCACCCGTGCATGGGACCTGGCCGCTCACCTGCTTGCAGGGCCTGGCAGTGCACCCCCACACGGGGCCTGGCGGCTCACCGCACGCAGGGCCTGGTGGCTCACTTGCTCGCGGGGCCTTGTGGTGTACCTGCGCAAGGGGCCTAGTGGCCCACGCGCCTTCTATATTTTTTCTTTCTTTAATTTTTACCGGGAGGTCCTGGGGGTTGAACCGAGGTCTCTCTGTATGGGAGATGGACGCCCAACCACCCGAGCCACATCTGTCCCCCTGCTATTTCTCTTAAGGTTGACCAAAGGTACCCAAAGTTACAGTCTTTTCCCATACAGGATGGTCATATAATAAATCAGGCTTAGTTTATCACCAGCATTCTAAAAACCAGACCTAGGGAGAAAAACTGGGTCTGGGGACACATGCATGGTTTCTAATACAGCGAATGTTTAGCCTACCCTGATGATCACAAAATCAGGACAGCGAGAATATTTGCATTCATTATTTTTAATATAAAAATTATTTTGGGGGAGTGGATGTAGCTCAGTGGTTGAGCACCTGCTTCCCATGTACAAGGTCCCAGGTTCAATCCCTGGTGCCTCCTAAAAAAAATATACACACACACACACACATAGAATAGATAATACAGGCACATGAAATACAATTCAAAAGTTGCATAAGGAAATGTAATGGATAGTAAGTCTCAGACATTCCTTACCCCCCAGTAACCTGTTTTGTTGCCCAGAGGCAATCTTGCTGATCAGTTTTTTGTGTATACTTCCATATATCTATATATTCTTTTCCCTATATGTGTGTGACTTTTTTTTTTTTTTTTTTTTTTTACCAGGAGGTCCCGGGGATCGAACCCGGGTCCCTCCATATGGGAGACGGACGCCCAACCAGTTGAGCCACATCTGACCCCATGTGTGTGACTTTTTGAGACTGTGTGTACCCCAGAAATTCATGTCTTTGGAGCTAATCCACTTCTGTAGGTATGAATCTATTGTAGATGGGACCTTTTGATTAAATTACTTCAGTAAGGTGTGTCCCAGGGTGGGTCTTAATCCTTTTACTGGAGTCCTTTATAAATGAGATGAATATGGAGAGAGACACAGAGAGAAAAACCACGGAAGCAGAGAGAAACCCACTGAAGCTGAGAGAGGAAGCCATAGAAACCAGGAAGATGAAAGCAACCCGGAGGAGAAAGGAGACGCTGCCATGTGCCTTTCTATTTGACAGAGGAGTCCAAGACCTCCAGCAGCTGGTCTTCAGGGAAAAAAGCACTGCCCACAAAGCCTTGATTTGGACATTTTCACGGCCTCAGACCTGTAAGCTTACAATTTAATAAATTTCATTGTAAAAGCCAACCTGTTTCTGGTTTTCAAAAGCCATATGTTGCCGTTCAGGTGCCGGTCAGGACCTGGGTCCGTGAAAACAGTGCTGCGGATGAGAAAGAAAGAATAAGACAAAGAGAAGAAAACCTGGGATCAGGGGACTCTCCGACCGATATGGAGAGAAGAGCTTTTGGCAGCTTTTAACAAACTAAAACAATGTGGAAGATAGATATTTCCCTCTACACAAATGATAGCATACTATACACACTCCTTTACTGACCTAAACTTTAGAACCAATTGGGTCCTACCAATTTCATACCTAAGATATTTCTTCTCTGTGGAAATAAAATGGGCGTGCCCATTGGGTCAGATATGTTCCTAGATGACGGAGGGCCATAAATCATAAGGCTGCAGACATCCAATGTTCAATCAGTCATGCAAAGAATTCTCCAAGGCCATAATTCAGCAGAAGGTTTGTTGGATCTGTCAGAATGATTCAAGAGTTTGGAATGACTCACTGGAGCTTGGGTTAAATACTCTTGTCTTAATTGTCTCACTTGGACCAAAGGTAAGCTGAAGATTTAAATCCTGGCAGCTTACTATCTCATCTGGATACGGGCAGAGTAATTCTCAGCCCAGCAACAGTGTCAGGGTCAGAAAAGAGGCCACAAATGTCTTGCATTGTACACCAAGATAATGTCCAGGTGGGTTATAGAGTGTGTATGTATGTATGTGTGTATATTCATACATACTTACATACATATATATACCTACATACATATATATATGTGTGTGCACACATATTCATATACATACATATATATTCACAAATATATTCATACATATTACAAATGCACATCAGAAAGGTATTTGAAAATTTCTCAAACATCTGGAGCAGGGATACATTTATAAGCTTAGATATGAAAGAAGAAATTACAAAGATTAAAATCGGAATTAAGGGAGTGGATGTGGCTCAAGCTGTTAAGTACTTTCTCCCCACATGGGAGGTCTTGGGTTCAGTCCCCAGTACCTCCTAAAAACAAACAACAAGCAAACAAATGAAAAAGCCAACTCAGGCAGCCGATGTGGCTCAGTGCTTGAGTGCCAGCTTCCCACATACAAGGTCCAGGATTCAATCCCCAGCCTGGGTACCAAAAAAAAAAAAAAAAAAAAAATCTGAATTAATTACAAGAACATTAATAAGGACTGTAAATAGAAAACAGAAGAACACAAAAAATGCAACATACCTGGAAAATACTTTTAACCAGTATGATAGATACAAGGATGATATCTTAATCACTTAACATATGTATATGAGGCCATATAATGTGGTGAGCAAGATATTTAACTGTGATTTTAGGGTTCTTGTGGTGTGCTTCAGTTTATTCATCTGTAAAATGGTGATAATAATACTTATTGGGGTTTTGTAAGATTTAAATGTGTTATGTATATAAAGTACTTAGAACAGTGCTTCAGATGTGATAAACACTCAGTAGGAGTTAGCTATTATTGTTATTAATAAAAAACATTGTTAGATAAATAAATGGGAAAAGATCCTGCACAGTCAATTCACCAAATACAATTAATAAATTAACAAGAGGAAAAATGTTCAGATTTAAAATTTATACAAGAAATATTTTGTTCTGTTTTTGCCAAATAGTTAAAGAATTAATAACCAATACTGAGGATGGAGTAAAACAAATGCATTGTTTGTGTCAATAAAATTAGTGCTATCCTTTTGAAAAGAAATTTGGCAATGTGTTTTAAGAACCATAAAATGTTTAAATTCTTATTTAATTTAATTACTTAGAATTTTCCTTAAAGGCATAATCCAAAGAGATATAAACAACTTTTTCCCTGCATTATTTATGAGAACAAGATAAAACCCACAGTAACCAAAATATGTATGTACCAATTTAATAATAGTTCCTTACTTGTGGTACAATGATTGAAGTTATATGCATCAGTAACAAATGATAGTTATTTGCATTCAAATAACAACTCATATACTGTGGTCATGTAGTTTATATTAACAATGTAAAATTCAAATTTATGATATCCTTGTAGTAACATTCTTATCATATAATGTTCCAATTTTAAATGTTTTCCCATATTTAAGCCCATATCAAAAGCCTGGAAGGGATTAAACAAAAATGAAAATAGTTATTTTTGGGTGGTCTGATTATAAGTGATTAGATTTCTTTACCGTTTTTTAGTCCTTCAAAAATTTCTTTGAAATGGCTTTTAATTTACAAAAGTAATGCAAGCATATTGTTTGAAAAAAATTGCAGAGGTATATCGAGGAGAAAGCAGAGGTCTCTAGCAACTTCCCCCAATTATCTACCTCCCATCTCTACTACTTCCCCTCAAATCCCACTTTTCCTCAGAGATAACCACTTAGGACTATGTCTTTCCACGTACTTCTCTGTGCAGTTACACACTCATACACATTTGCACACATACCACACACATTTTCTTTTTTTTTTTTAAGATTTTATTTATTCATTTATCCCCCCCTTGCTGCTTGTGCTCGCTGGGTCAGCTAACCGGGCTGTGTGGGCGGGCTTGCCTTCACCAGGAGGCCCCGGGAACCGAACCCGGGGCCTCCCATATGGTAAATGGGAGCCCTACTGATTGAGCCACAGCCGCTTCCCTACACATTTTCTTACATAAATGGGATCCCTACTGTTCTGTAATATGCTTTCTTTACTTCATTAATATATTATCTTTGATCTAACTCCTTGTCAGTTCAAAAAGATTTGTCTCACTATTTTTAATGGTTATGTGCTCTGTAATATGGGCACACTACAATTTGTTTAACCAACCCACAAGTGATGAAGTTTTGTGTAGTTTCAAATCTTTTCTACTGATTGCTTTAATCGTCGTGTGTGCATCTTTGTGAGCAGGTGTGAGGATTTCTTTACAATAGATTCCTGTAACAAAATTGCTGGGTACAAGGTTAGCACATTAAAATTCCTGATAATTACGTCCAAACCATATTGTGAAATGTCTTTATCAATTTATATCTCTATGATTGTTTTTTAAAAATAAGGTAATCAAAAGCAGAAGTTTCATGAAATTATCACGAGACAATCTAATGTGCCTACACCAAATCAATCTTCGCCCCAGAGGATTTTGTTTTACTCTGTCAGATATTCAATGAATTTGGTTCACAATTTCACATCATTTCCCAACCCTTTTTAATTTTGGGAATACTTATGATTATCATTTGGGCAGAATGCCCTTTGCTGGGTTTGGTCCTAGAAATGTGTATGAACTGTCTAGAGGGTACTAAAGGTCAGCAGCTTTGTAAATTAAGCTAAATGTTACCCTCTTGTTCCCAGAGCTTCTGGGCATGGTTGTGCAGGTTGTGCTCTGCACAAGATGGCTAGACCGAGGGGCAAGCTGGAACTAATGTCCAGTCTGTGCCCCCTCACCAAGCCCTGTGCCCTAGATGCAGGCTAGGGGGTGGGGAGCAGACTGGAGGACAGACTTGGCCCCAAGGTAGTAGTAGTTCCTTTTCTAATTCATAGAACCAAAGGTGCCCAAGGTTTCTATAATCAGCTGCAATGATTATTCATAATTAAAAATTTCTTTATTTAACTTATTCTTCAGTTGTCAATAGAGCTCATCATATTAAAAGGATGATGAAAAATTTATATTAATAATTAGCCATAGAATTTAAAGTATAAAAACAGTTCAAGCATAGTAGAAGGAAGGAAGGAAGGAAGGAAGGAAAACAGGCTTGCTGAGAGAAGGTGCTGGTACCTGGAGTTTCCAAGATAATGAAATAATCTTTTCAGGATATATATATATCTTTATGAACAAGACACATGAGTTTAGGAAAGCAGACTTTTTTTTTTTTTTTTTTTTTTTTTTGGTGGTAGTAAGGAAGAAGGAGGATTTGGAAGAGAATGGAAGAGAATAGCTCTTGATTAGGAAGATTAGAACTTCTAAAATTCTACAAAATAATTCCTGATACTGACAATTAGCAGATGTATCAGTTGGGATTCTCCAGACAAACAGAGCTAATAGGACACACACACACACGATTTATTTTAGGGAGTTGGCACATTTAATTGGAGGGTTGGCAAGTGTGAAGTCTGTAGGGCAGGCTGGCAGGCTGGACACTCAGGTAGAAATTGATGCTGCAGTTTTGAGGCAGAATTTCTTCTTTTCCAGGAAACCTCAGTTTTTGTACTTAAGGCCTTTTATATGATTGAATGAGGCCCACCCACGTTATGGAGGGTAATCTCCTTTACTTCAAGTCAGCTGATTGTAGATGTATTACCACATCTCCAAAATACCTTTATAACAACACCTAGATTAGTATTTGATTAAATAACTGGATACAATAACCTAGCCAAGTTGACATATACAACTAATCATCACAGCAGGCATATTGTTGATGGCCTCTGGGAGGGGTAGTCATCAGTATTTAACAAGGAGAATTGTTCTTGCTTGGTTCTATATGACTTTGGCTCTACTAAGAGGGAAAGTGAGGACTGAATGTGTAGGACCACAGTGCTCAGGTTCCTTCTGGCAGCTCTAAAACCTTAAGAGTCTGTGAGGGCCCCTGTCCTTGGCTGCATAGACAGTTTGGATCTATTAATGTAGTCACCAAGCCACAGTTACATTGAGTCCAGTTATTGAGTCCATGAAGGTCTTAGGCAAAATGAGAAGTTGAGAGCTGGTAGGAACTGAGCCTCAGGTGGGGAATATTAGATAAATGTGTAAGAATGTGAGTAAAGGAGAAGGTATATGTCAGCAACAACCCTCTGAGGTTGGCAGCAGTTTTGGTGCCAGCCATCTGAGTTACTGGGGTAACAGGATGGGGTGGGTAAATGAAATCCACAGGTAGTTCTTAAATTGTTCTAGCCCTCAGAATCAAGTACCTTTTCTTATCAGACCACTAAACCAGGTCTGATTTACAAATAGTAATGGACTGATCTTAATTACCTAATCTTTTTTTTTTTAAATGCAAGAATACTACCTGGCATAAAAACTCTTCTCTCCCTCCTCCACCCCATTTTCTAAAAATAGGGTGCAGGAAGAGCAAGGGGCTACAATATGCCTACGAGATTATTCTCTGGTTTATTATTGTCTACATGTTTTTATCTAGGAGATATAAAGCCTGAGGCCAAATCACAGATAAGATAAGATGCCCATTAGTTACCATTACACAGGCTACCAGACAAGGAGCTCAAATACAACGACAATAAAAATAGTGAACATTCATGCAGTGCTTTATGGTGCTAAGTGTTTTTCCACACTTCCTAATGCAGTCTGGACAAAAACCCGTTCGAAATAGGTATATACTTGTATTTATTATCCTTAGTATACAGTTGGGTAACATGAATAATAGTGAAGTTAAGGAACTTGCCCGTGGTCACATGGCTAATAAATGGCAGTAACCAAGGCATTTTAGACTCCCATTCAGAATTACTATACTGCATTTCCAAACCTAAGGAAATCCTAACCCTTAACACACTCAAGGAACAGACCAGATCCATTTACCTATTGCAGCTTCCTTTTGGTATCTTTGCCTTGGAACATAAACTATTTGAGCCTCACCCTGGAAGGACAGCTTTGAGTTGTACCCCTCCCCATGCATGTGGCATGTGTATTGAACCATATGACCCAAACACGAAAGACTGAACCCAGAAGACTATTTTGCCTATTGCAGGCTCTGTGTCTCTTTGCATGATCTCCAAAGCAGATTTAGTGCTCCCAGTGGAAAACTGTCCTCCCTCAATCACAGAGTTTGGTCCAAACACTGTAATTATGTAATCCATGACACATAGTGAGGGAGGAAACCAGAATTTATCTGTGAAGCTCAGCCATCAATGATAAGGGACAGTATGAGTGGGGTTTTTTCTTTCCTCATGGTTGGCAGAGGCCCAGTAGAGACGCCATTAGCTCCTCCCATAGCCTGAGGCTTAAAGGAACTTCTGGGGCTGCAAAAAAAAAAAGTTAAGTCACTCAACAGGTAGAGCATGGCAGGTGATGAACTATACACCTTTTTGCTGGGTACTGTGTTCACAGGCTAGTTCAAGCAATCCCTTTTGTTGTGGCTGTGTATTTTCCTTTCTGAGTTTAATATTTTTGGATGCACCATTAAAGCGTTACTATAGTGTAATGTCAGCTATGTGTAGAAGGGCATAATTCAGAATGGTCTCCCTTTATTTCCTAAGTTAGAATGTCTGTGGGTCAGCATTTGAGATACAGTTAGATCTGGCCCAGCCAAAAAAGGGAGTGTCATGCAACTAGCTAATGATCTGGAAAATGTTCATGACACCTTGTTAAGTGAAAACAGCAGCTTATAAAACATCAGTGCACTTGAAGTATGCCCAGAAGAAGGCTGGAAGTAGAGATACCACAAAGTTAACAATGGTTACCTCTAGATGGTGGGAATATGGTTGATTTCGCTTTCATTTTCTTCTTCATTTAAACATTATTATTAGGTGGCTACTGTGAATGAGGCGTAATAAATTTCAAATAAGTATTTTCTTTTATGTTTAAAAACACATAAAATATATGAACATCTGTTTCTCTTGTAATAAGAAATAAGCTATTTTTCAAACACCACCTCATGCCTTTAAAGAAAAGCTTTACATCCTTGGAAGAAAATTCAACATATAAAAATCCCAAACTTCAATACAGATAAACTAGGATGTGAGCACTCATTTTACAAATGGATTCACCACATGGTTCTTTTAAACAGAGTGCTCTCTAGTACTCAATCTTCAATTTCTGATTGAATTTGCAATCATTTGCCTCAATAATGAGGGAAATGTAAATTCAAACTTTGTAAATTGGGGTACAATTATTCACATGCCTTTTAGTTTAGCTTTTTAAATCCAGGTCGGAACCAATAAATGAGAAAAATAAAGGATGCTGATGAACGTCCTTGTCTGCAGGAAACAGATACACAGACATTGTGCTCACAGCAGAGGTGCCCTCTCGCCTATGAATATCTCCAACAGGCTTGGCGAGCTGAACTGGCCACAGGCACTCCCTGCTCTTGCCTCTGCCATCCCACCGCCACTCCTTCTCACTCTCATAGCCTTGCTGCTTTCTCTCATTCATGAGTGCATTGGCTAAAATGGGGGCCTGTTGCCTGTGAAATGTATGAGAAAGGAGGAGTGATGTTATGTAGCCTGACGTGACGGCCTAATGTTAGTGCTCAAAGAACAGAATAAAGTTGACCTCAGCATCTTCAGAGTTAACAGTAGAACTTGAGCATCTATCAGAGGAACAAGTGGTCAAAGGAGGCCTTGGGTGGAGTGAGGGGTGCATTGTGTAGTGAGGCCCCTCATTCTACTCCTGTGTGGGTGAAAACAGCAAAGGGTTGAGCGAGAGAAACAAGGGTCTCCTATAACCAGAGGCAGCAGACAAGGTAAGCTAGGCCAGGACTAGTGTGCCCAGAAGAGTGGCTTCAGTTATCTGAACCATTTTTACTGAGCTCCTATCATGTGCCAGGGACTGAGCTAGCATGGGAGGTACAGATGTTGTGCCTCTCTGATGGTTTACAGGACAAGGCAAGTGAGGCTTAAACCCCACAATATTGGAGGGAGAAGCTGAGAGAAGTGCCAACAGGAAGTTGAGCATTCAGAGGAGCCTTCTTACAAGGGGGAAAATGTTTCCTGGCATTCAAGGGGGTCAGGGATTTTGACAGGCAGAAAAAGAGAGAGGGATATTAGTGGATGTACCAGCCTGAGCAAAGGCATGGAGCTGGACGTGGAATGTAGGGTAGAAAGAGGAGCATGGTGATGCCAATTGCGTCCACGCAGGGGACACAGAAGGAGATATATGTCCCATGGGCATCTTTTTTTAAAAAAAGTTTATTTATTTTAAAATGTACAATCCAGTGGCTTTTAGTATATTCACAAAGTTGTGCAACTATCACCACTATCTAATTCCAGAATATTTCTATCACCTCCAAAAGAAACTCCATACACATTAGCAGTCACTCCCCATCCCTTCTCCCCCAAGTCCTTGGAACCCATTAATCTGCTTTCTGTCTCCATTGATTTGCCTGTTCTGAGCATTTCATATAAATGGACTCATACAATGTATGGCCTTTTGTGTCTGACTTCTACTTCGCATTCATGCTTTCAAGATTCATCCATGTTGCAGTATCATGTATCAATCATTCATTCCTTTTTATGATCGAATAATATTCCATTGTGTGTAAACACCACACTTTGTTTATCCATTCATTAGTTGATGGGCATGTGGGTTGTTTCCATGTTTTGGCTATTGTAACAATGCTGTGAACATTGGTGTACCAAATGGACATCTTAAATTAATACATGGGAGCACTCATTTGAGTGATGAAGTTCCAGGTATTTTCTTCTCTGCCAAAGAATCTGGGGGTCTTCCTAGGACTTCCCTCTGGCTCAATTCTCAGGAACCTACATCAGATTTGTGAGGAACAACTTGGTGTCTTATTCTTGCTGCAGGCTCTGGAATGAATCCATTCTTGGGGTTCCCACTCAGTAGTTCCTAAACCTAAGAACAGGCATCACCTCCTCACCCCACATGCAAACAAGGCTCAAGCTGCCACAGCTGGGCTGTTATTCTACAGTTGGAGTCTCAGCCCTAAGAACAAGCACACTGTTCTGCTTTTCAGACTGTTTTTAAAGAGGCAAGATTTCTAGCCTGCAACAATCAGAAGATAAATTAATAAATATGGTTAGTATATGTGAACTGGAGTCCAGGATAAGTAAATCTTGACATGAATCCACAGATCACTTCTTAAAAGGACTTTTCTTTCTCCTAACTTTTCTTTTAACCTGTGTGTCCCAAACCATAGCTCTTTTCCCTCTCTTCCCCTCAATATCTCTAGACCCTCCTCTCAAAAAGTCCCTAAATCATTGCCTCCCTTCTTAAAACTCTTTCCAAACCACAACCCCTGGCCTTTTCTCTCTGGTTACCTCATCTTCTAAACCACAGGCTTCCTTTTCAAAACCTCTCTGTAAACTCATTTCCCATTCCTCATTCTGTTTCACAAAATGCACTTCCCTGAGCTATAGTCCCCTCCCTGAAACCAAAAGACACAGGCATCCCACAGTGGGCCTGGACTGATTCAGGGAGAGAAGAGACCAGGACATTATTCCCCATGGAAGATGTGGAGAAACGTGAGGAAGATGTTGAGGACAGTGATCTGAGAACTATGGTTTTGGTGCTTCCTGTCTAAGCCCCAGGCTATGGGCAGCTCATTTCCTTGTCTGGGCTTTGATTTTCTCATCTAGCATATACTGAGTCCCTGGCTCAGGGGAGGCTCTCAGCAATAATTTTTGCTGATTTGATTGAGTGGCCAATGAAGGGCAAAGACTAGGTCATCTCTAAGCTTCTTTCAGCTCTAGGTGAACTCTACTATCCATGTAGTCAAGATGGAAAGGATTGGCAGAACTTGGGAAGTTTGAATTTTCTAACCAATTGCCTCCGTTTTGTTCTTGACCTTGCTTGTGTAGATAAAGTGTTATTTTTTTTTTCCCAAGTTGAAAAATAAATGGAGTTTTACTGGTGAGAGATACAAGATGGTTACTTCCCCCTTTGGACTCCAAACTTCTTGATTGTATATCTGTCATTGGGATGCTAATGAAAATAGCTTTGGTTCCATGAGGGTAACTGTGAGGGTAATGAAATCTAGAGATGTGAATTGGGAGTACAGGATGTCCAACCAAGACTGCTCTAAATTGTTCATAAGGCACTAATGAAAGTGAAATGCCAAGGTTAATAAATATTTGTTGATTGATTAAAGAACATGAAATTCTATGTATACCCCTGATAAAGATATCTTGTAGCCCAAAGCTTATGTACAAGGGATCAAATGTAATTGGACATGCTGGTTTCAATGAATAATTAACCTCTTGCAAAAAGTTCTGCAAAAAGTTAACTCAAAATGGGTCATAGATTGAAATGTAAAAAGTATGACTATATGACTTTTAAAAGAAGATAGATAATCTTCATGACCTTGGGCTCAATAAGGAGTTATTAGATAAAACACCAAAAGCATGATCTAAAAAAGAAAAAAAAATCAACAAATTGGTCTTCAGCAAAATTTAAAACTTTGCTCTGTGAAAGACACCGTTAAGAGAATAAAAAGACAAGTTATACACTGAGACAAAATTTTTGGAAATCACGTGTCCAGGGTTTGATTATGAAGGGGAAGCATCAGGGGCTTTTTGGGGGGTGAAGGAATTGTTCTGTATTCAGATCGTGGTGATGGTTACATGACTTTATGCATTTGTTAAACTTACAGAATTGTACACCACAAAATAATTTATTGAAAAAAAGTTCAGCAGGTAATAAAGGTGAAAAAAAAAAGTAAGTCACCAAAGAACTACTGTGGTTAGTCATGAAGCTTTAATTTTTACTCAGAATAATCCTCTTTTTGATACTTAACTAAGAGCACAATAGGTACAAATAAATGTTTTTCTGATACTATATTTACATAGCAGCTAGGGTGTCCCTTAAAGACTTTCCCAAACACAGGGCAGCTGTATCCCCTTGCCTTTCCCAATCAAGCTATTTGACACTCATGATCCTGTGACCTCGGAAGAATTATGACTGCCCAGCCAAACAAAGCATTGATAACACCACGCCCTGCACTTTTCACCTGAGCAAATGTCACTCAGCCCTCATGTGCGTCATCTGCCTTGGTGAGTGTGCTGGCCTGAATGCAGAGTCCACGAGAGGCTTCCATCACCTCTTCTCCAAAACCTTCCTGACGACCTTGCCCCATCTATTAGCCCCTACTGTCATCACAGGTGAGCCCCAACCTGGGTGCTGTCCCAGGACAGGGTTCACCTCTGACAAGCTGGATCTAGCACTCTAGTTGTTTCCCTTACAAATCCTTCTTTAACCCCATGGCCATTCATTGTTTAGAAATTAAAGGTCTCCTTGAGAGTCTTTTGTGTCCCTGCCAACCCTTTGCCAGGCTCTGCCTCTGCTGTTTCTCTGTCAGTCAGTCTTCACTCTGAGCCTCTAAGGAAGTGAGAGAGGAAGCACTTTGATGCTCGCATGCCATACTCACCACTCACCTGAGAATCATGAGTCCTAGGGCTATTGTATGTGTGTGTGTTTTGGTAGTTTTTCAAAGTTTATTGTATGAATTAGTGCTTCATTGGGGTTTGCCATATATCTGGATAGTGAGTATGTTTTGAAAATGTATCTAACAGAAATTCCAGTTGGATCTCCAAGGCTAATAGAATCTCTCTTCTCTTTGTTGTCTCTCTCTCTCCCTCTCTCTTCCTATCTTTCTCTCTCAAATTACTTCCCACCAACTGCAACAGCATGCATTAAAAGCTGACATGCCAAACTTGCCTTCCTGCTGAAATTACCCCAGAAATGGAACTCATATTCTAGGGTCCCTGGACTTGAAAGGGATCTAATCCAAGAAGACAGGCGGAACTGAGAGGCCTAGGAAGACTTAAAAGTTGGAAAGGAAAAATTCACAGCTAATTTGGGGGATAAACAGAAAAGTATTTGAGCAAATGAGAACACATTTTTCCAAGTGCTACAGCAGGGGAAGGGGGTTGGGGGTATTGAATGAGGGGAATTGCCCTTTCTCAGGCTTAGCATTCAACAACCAAAACATTTACAAAAAGGATGGCTGTTTCGCAACCCCCCTCTCTCCCTCCCCTCTCCCCAGGATTTACTTAGCTTTATTCCATTCATACAAGATCTCCAACTAAGCCAGGGCTTCCTACCCATTTTTTATGTGCATTTTTTGATGGCTCATGATCACCTTCTGCTCCTTTTATCAGCTTTACATTCTGCAATTTCATTTTGCCTGGCATGCTCTCCCTCTGCTACAGCTAAAAGAGAACTAAAACAAGCCTTCTCCCAGGAGTGGGACATGACCCAGCCATCTGGGTAGCATCTAGTCCTTCCTGTGCAAATCGTTCTACTGATTTTTAAACCCTTGCCTTTCAAAGGAAATGTAATCCTTATGTTTCTACCTCATTTACACTCAATTTAAATAGGCCCTCTTTCGTAAGAGCCAAATAGCCTTCTAGACACACATGTGCCTTTTCATGAGCTTCTAAATGTCTTCTGCTTCCGAAGTAGGAAGCAATGTTTTCTAAATTGAAAATCCAACTAAACACACACATTGCTTTTTAGGTGAAAGCCAGAAACTTTAGCTCTGAATCTTTTACTAACTCCTACTCTCACAAAAATATTGGAGAGCGTTGAAATTTTAGAATCTAGAGAAAGAGTCTGTGGTGTGTGCTTACAACTCATTTCTCTAGATCATTAAGTTCCTACCCTATAGCAAATCACACCACCAGGAAGCCACACGTTGGAATTCTGTAGGTCACTTTAGAAAGGTATAGCGCCTTATAGCAATGTTGAGGACCATGGGCTCTGGAGCCCAACTCCCTGCCTTTACTCCTAAGCTAGTTGTAAATATTAAATGAGATGAAAAAAGGCAAAGCACTGAAGCACAGTGCCTGGCACAGCAGCTACTCAGTACATGTTCGCTCTTACTGGGGACACTATAAGAAATGGCTTTTTCACAGGGATATTTTTTTGCAATTTTTGTAAAGCTGCTTTTGAAGATACTGCTCATTTTGCCCTCCAATGTTCCTTTTGGAAAATATACTTTTGTTAAATTCATCCTAGTTCAATCTAGGAAAGCAAACAAACAAACAGAAACGTGTCTCTCCTGATGAACTGATAGGCTTCCTTTAATGAGGGAAGTGCAGATGAATGACTTATTTTTAATTCTTATTTTATTCTTTGCTTTGGCTGCCAGGAAATCAGAGTTTATGTTCAATTACAGTAGCAATCCTTAGCTTAATAATAACTCTCATTTCCAGAGGAAAAAAACAGCTGATTTTAAGAGCACTTTTGAATGATATTGTCTGATTTTTGTATGATCAGCTTTGAAATGAAAACTAAAGGAAGGCTATTACTACTAATAAACATGCCTGAAATTAGTAAAGTCTTTTTGAGCCACTTACTTTATTCCTGCCCAGACTCTGATCTGTTACATCCCTCTGATATAATCTGGAATGACAGTATAGTTTGATGTTATAGATTTCAGCAGCTGTCAAAATTACTCAGTAATTGTCTCTTCACACTGTGTAGAGTTACACCATGGTGAATTTGCTGGTAGTGTACATGAAGAATCAGCATCTAGGCACTGATGAGTACTTGTTAAATTAGACAAACACACATTACTTTGATTGACTCTTTTCTGCCTTATATTCCAGTGTTATATATGGTACTCAGCCAAGGCTTCCTGTGAAAGTTTCTGATTCTCCACTCCTTCACAAACGTGCACAAAAATGTAAAGCAGATGAATGGCCAATGTCCCAGCAGGATCCAATGGTTACTTGCTTCCCTAGACACCCCAGGCCAGAGGACAGCCGAGGAAGGCCTAAATCAGGATTACAGCTCCTTGAGATTCACAATGAATAACTATATTGGGACTACTGGTATGAATGCATCCTAGCCAAGTCAGGATATATGATCACTCAGCCAAACAGGATCAAATAAACGGGAACCTACTATGGTGAGTTATGGGGAAGGCCTTTGATTCCAAATATTTCTGCACCCTCCTTTCTTCCCTGTTTTTACTGAAATTTCACCATCAATAATTCATTCCTTAAAAAAACAAAAAACAAAAAACAAAACAACAACAAAAAAATTTACATGTATCCATTACATTTAATTGAGAAATGTATATATTTATTCATCTGTGTTTACTTTTTAGTTTTTAATTGCTTATGTTTTCAATTATTAAATGTACAAAATAAAGTTAAAAAAAAAAAACAAAAAAAAAACTAAATATAGCAAAAAGCAAATTCAAAAAAAAGCAGAAAACAAAAAACAAAACAAACAAAAAAAATAATTCATTCCTTTGGCTCAGTGGTTCTCAACCAGGGGCAATTTTGCCACCCAGGGGACATGTGCCAATATCTGATGACATGTTTGGTCATCATAACTGAGAGGGCGGCTGCTATGGCATCTGGTGGGTAGAGGCCAGGGATGCTGCGAAACATCCTACAATGCACTGGACAGCCCCCCACCACAAGGAATGGTCTGGCTCAAAATGTCAGTAGTGCCAAGGTTGCTAAGCCCTGCATTGGAATAAGCACTCTCTCTTCTCTGGCACCCATTAAAGCTGCATGAAGAGAAACACATAAGTCCTTCATGCTTCATAATGTATGATCTTACCAAACGGTGAGATGAAATGAGAGATAATGGGGGCTGCCAAGGTTAAAGTACTACCAAATTTGGAATTCTGCCTAAGCTGACTCTGCCGTTATGGACTGGGAGGTGTTCAGGGATTCAGGGAGGTGACTGCAACTCCTTGATGCTTTTTTTTTTTTGAGGTACCAGGGCCAGGAATTGAATCCCGGACTTCTTATGTGGGAAGCCGGTGCTTCTACATGGGAAGTAAATGCTCAACCGTTTGCACTACATCCGCTTCCCCGTAATGCTTTGAGAAAAGTTAGAAAATTCATTTGCTCATCTATTCAATCATTCCATCAACCAAATTCTATTAAGTATTTGCTGTTGGCCAAGCCTTAAGGATTTCCCCCCTTTTCTCCCCCTTCATAGGGATGTAGCAGAAGACGAACTACAGGCCGAACCATTTAAGCCCACTTTCTGGCCATTTCCCTGCCTCCAGAGGCCACCATTTAGCATGCAGATGCTAAATCTATCATTAAAATTTTGAGCATGAATCTCAAACTCAGGCTGCAGCTTCCTTACATATGACTCAATGATTATACACTCCACTCTTCTATCTTGTGGATAAATCCAAAATTGTAGCAGTGCCCTGAGTTTCTGAGAATGTATAGAATGGGCTAAGTCAGATGCCCTGTATCCTAGATATTGACATGAGTGGGATGAAGGGAGGCATTTGTCTAGAGAAATATTTCCCTTAGTTTCCCATGCATGCTAGTTGGTGACTCCTGTACTCTTCTACTGTCCCAACCTAAGGTACATATCTTGCCAGTTCTCTTCCAGAGTTTGTCTAGTCCATTGACTTCAGACCTCAGAAATGTACAGGGTGTATCCAAGCAACACCCAGAAATACCAGCCATATTTATACTGCTGACAACAGGTCCCCATGTAGATGCCTCATGGTGGACGTTGTAATAGAGAAAGAGACAATAACTAAAAGGATGGTGGGATTACGTACTGAGGCTGGAGAAAGCCATTTTAATTTTTTTTTGCAAACTACCAGCTTGTCTCATTCCAAGTAGCTGTGATGAGTTTTTTCCCCACCCTACCCCCAAATCAGAGAATCCTTGGTTTTCCCCAAAGTAGCATTATTTTCCTAATGTAAACAGCAGACCTCACCACAATCTCTTTTCAAGACTGGTTCAGAGGAATAATTTTTCTGTGGAATTTCAATTAAGGAGAGGAGCAGTTTACTTAGTATCCAGACATTTAGGAGTTACAAGTCTCTGAAACTTCTTTGAAATTATTATTCCGTGTAAAATGTTATTTTTTTTCTCTATCATTATTTGAGGGGTGGATTGGATTAAAGATTATTATAGCATTAGCAAGCATCCTTTCCTCCCTCCCTTTTTAAATTTCTTCAAGTTATCCTCTCATCTTCTAAGTCCCTATATTTTGAGGTTTTAGATTCTCTTTTTATTTCTGACTTCAGCTTCTGGCCTTTCACAGTTCCTTTCACTGCCTTTCTTTTAGTTCAATTGGATGTCTTTGGTACTTCATTCTACAGCATTTTCTATATGCACTTTTGTGTTTATTTTCAGCGCCATTTTTCTCCCACTTTTAGTGCCTACTCTCTTTTATCCAAGCCTGTGTCTTCTTTTGCCACCAAAGATCATTCTTACCTCTAAAGATTGTTTCTATCTAGAAAAGAGTGTTGAGTTCTCCTGTATGGAGCTGTGTATGCTCTCTCCTTACCATAGACCCTCTTCTGGGACTCTTACAGTCTCCATGTTGTTGAGGCCTAATCTAATTAAGAGGATAGGAGAAACAAAAACAGATGACAAGCTGGGCTAAGGTTATCCACCTCCATTATTTGGATTTGTTAGAGGACTTGTTCTCTCCTTCTGTTCTGGGACTGGGGGTGGGGGTAGGGAGAATTGGCTACATAGCTCCTCTTCCTGGTTCTCCCTGCCTTGATTGTGTGTGCATTGGAGGAGTTTCTGGAATTGACATTTAATAGCCTCTAATAGTCTCTGAAGGATATTAGTCGGGGTTGCCAAAAATTTCAGAGAACTAATAGCACAGAGGTCTTCGCAGAGGGGTAGAAATATCACAGAGAGAGGAATGAGGGATTGAGGAACAAAGAAGGAACTGGAAAGGCACGATGGTGAAGAAATCTAAGGACAGGTAACAAACACAGGTGCCCTGTCTGTGAACTGCCTGGTAGCTGTTATACTATTTCATGAATCACTTTGATGAATTACTTATCTACTGTAAAGAAGTTCAAGTCTGTTGAACTTCCTTTCCAAAAAATCTGGCCCCAGGTTCCCGACACCTAGTGTCCAAACGAAGAACAGCAGGTGCTTTAATTTGTACGCAGAGATGAACAAGGCTGCAGATGAGCCAATCCTTTGATCACCGTGAAATTCGGCACTTCCAAATATTGCCTAAAATACGTAGGCTACTGGCTTGGGATGGAATTGTTCCTTTTTGTATAATTATTTGAAAAAGAATTTACCTCTGCTAACTGGATGGCAAGCTGGAAAGTTATGTAAATTTGACCTTACAGCCACACAGAACCTAGCACAAAGCTCTGTACATTATCTGCACTTGACAAATATTTGTTGAGTCAATACACAAAAGAATAAATACCAAATTTCAGTGAAGTTGGAAGGAACCCTGAGTGACAGTGTGTGTTTCTAGATCTAGAAAGGGGTAAACAGACATGCAAGTGAAGGGTTCTTTCTTTCTGGATTTGCATTTAATGTTGGAACAACAAGGGCTAGTCCCTCATTCTTGAAGACCCATGGGAACTGACACCTACAAACCAAATTCCCAATTTATAGAATGATTGGAAAAAGTTTGACATGTACAAACTCTGTAAGGACAAAAGTGTATCAAAGGCTTTCAGCAATCAAACGAACCCTTCAGAACAACCCTTGTTAAGTAACCACATGTACAAGGCAGCTCAGGAGATTTAGGCAAATTCATATATGAAGAGATTGAAATCAGGCTTTCCAAGAAAATATAATCTGAAGTTGGCACACACAACTAGTTAGACCCAAAGCTGTTACCTTTCCCATAAAGTCAGGGAATATAAGGCTAAATCAAAAGGCTTTCTCATTTTAGTGAGCTGACAAAGTGGAGGTTTCTGAAAGTTGAAAGGGGACAAAATAAAAATAGTCGACAAGACAAATATTGTTAGAGAATTTACAGCATAAACCAGCTGTTCATTTTTACTTCTGACTTGTATAGCTTGTGACTGGTGACTAGTCAGTGACTAAGCAAGCACAAAACAAGTGTAAGGAAATGATGAATGTTTCTTATCAAATACAGCGATAATCATATCAGTTTAATAGTCGTTAAGAGTGCCATGTGTTGGCACAACTCTAATTTAAAGTAGTATTTCTACAGTCTGGACCTTGGGATCGCTTCTAGCTAGTTCACTACCTGGAAGCAAGACTTTGGCCCTCTTCATCACATAAATGTTTACTGGGCAGTACTATGCACCATGCACTAGGTACTGGAGATAAAGAAATCAAGGACATAGTGACTGCCTTGCCGTTGGAGAATTTCACGATGTTAACATAACCTAAGGGAAGCTTAGGAGAAACTCAATCCTACAACGGCTCTTTTTTTTCTGTGAAAAGATAACACATATATTGGTTGGTTTAATTGATTTCCCACCCCTGCCCCCTACCCCTGCCTACCACATTCCCTTTCAATAGACCAGTCATTCAGACATGATCATCTCATGTCTGGACATGATGGTATTTATAATGATGATGATGATGATGATGATGATGATGATGATGATTTACAGACCATGATGTAAGCCCTGGGCTCAAGTGTTTGCTGTAAGTCTGTATATTGGGAGCTACAATTTCACATGCATTTTTCTTGATAAATTTTGATTAGATGATTAAGTATAGCTTTACCTAATAGCTGCACAGTATTTATACTACCACCTCATAATTGAAATGCATATACAAATTTAGATTAAATCTTCAACAAAACATGTTGAGGCTGAATCGGGATTTTTTTTTGTACTGAGTAAGCACTTAGCACATACCATAGAAAACTTAGAAAATGAAGAATAGCTCAAAGGAAATAGGTACTATAAGTCACCCTCAATCCTCCTCCAAAGAAGGCATCTGTTAAGTTCGGTGAGGCATATGATACATGTAAAAAACCACGTATATTTATTTATCTTATGTTTCTTGACAAAAATTGTATCATATCTTGCATCCAGCTTTGCTCCTGTTTTTCTCATTTAATGGGGCCATTTACCCACGTCAAAAATGATTCTGTTTCATGGCTGAGTGGCATCAAAGTATATAATTCTAAAGCAGCTGCCTGCTGCCGTGTCGTGATCCAGTGGAAACACAGCCCCTTAAACGGTGGTCTCACAGGACCAAGAAGCCATTTTTTGCATTCTTGGTAGAGGGTCCTCTCCTTAGTAATATAAGCTGATGATGCCAAATATATCCTTGACCTTCTGGGCAGGATGGAAAGCTCTGCTATTTTCTCAGGCTTTTGCCAGATAAGGGTGATCAAACAGCAAGATTTAAAATTTATTTCTCTGGAATCTAGTTTATTTGCAGTTGTTTAGAGCTTTTATTCATGTCCTGATCCCTTTAAACAGTTTCTGACTTCATTTTAGAAACTCACTAATTGAAAAAAATACCAATCAACAAAATTCAAAAAGCTTCAGCTTGCACCCTATTTACAATTCTGAATCAGTTTATTTTCTTTTTTATTGTTTATTTTTTTGGTTTTTATTCTTTAAATTTTTTAGATATATTTTTAATTTTTAAAATTTTATTGTTTCTTTTCTTAAGTTATTGTTGCTATGATGATCAATATCAATAATTTACATTTGCCTAGCACTTTATTTCTGCAAAGTGCATCTAAAATATGCTCATTGGTTGTTTAAAAAAATGTAAAGCAAATGGAAAATTTGTCTTAAAATTTGATGGAGATATGTGTGTGTGTGAATATCTATACATATCATTATAGATCTAAGTTTTAATAATATAAGACCTGTTTTTTTTTTTTTTTAATTTCTTTCAAATGTATCAGTTATATAATTCCAGAAGTTATCAGACTGTGATTTTGCATCTTACTGCATTTTGAAGTCTAGGTTTTAGAAGTCCTAGAGAAGCCTATAATAACTGAAAACAATTATTTCCAAACCATGACCTAAAATAATAATAATAATGGCTAACAGTTGTTGTCTTCGTACTAGGTCTGTTCTACTTAAGCACTTTTTATCGTTTATTTCATTAACTTCTGAAAACAACTCTGAGACATAGTTACTATTGTAAGTCCCATCACTGCAGAGGCGAGAAAATGTAGGAGAGGAGTTCTTAAATCCTAACTTTTGAAAAATTTTCATAGTGTTCTCCTTTAAGAATTCAGCATGGATCTCCGTGCTAATTGCTCCCCTCTCAACGTTAATGATACTATTAATAGGGAGATGAGTCGTTGATCATTGAATGCACACCACGGGACATGTTCTTTATGAGTATCATTCCTAATCCTCACGTGGTAGATTGCATTTATGGCCACAGTAATGTCTCCCTTCCATATGCTCCCCCATAGTGTATTGTCATTCCCCCATGAGAAAGCGAGGTTCTATTTCTCCACTTCTCCCAGTCTGGGCAGGTCCTGCGCCTGCTTTGGCCGAAAGAATATGGCATACGAAAATGCAAGGTGTTGGTGGTGGGGTGATGTATGGGAGCCTGCATGATGATATGCATGTTTGTTTTATAAGTCCACAACTTTTACTATACATTTATTGTTTACATATGCTCATGTATGAATGCTATACTTCAATAAAATTTTGTTAAAATAAAAGAGTCAGAGAGAATCTGACAGAAGTGATATTGTGCCAGTTTTGGACCCAGGCTTTAAGAATCTGGTTGCTTCTGCTGCTTCTCTCTTAGAAAAATTGCTCTTGGAAGCCAGCCACTAGGGCTTCTGTAGCCAGAAGCTACATGTTATGTGAAGCCCAAGCTGTAGGGAAAGGCCCTAGAGGAGGGGTCAGCAAACTGGAGCCTGTGCCCCAAATCAAGTCCACTGCCTGCTTTTGCATGGCCCTTGAACTAAGAATGGTTTTGACACTTTTAAAAGATTGGGGCGGGGGAGGAATAAAAATAGCATTTTGTGTGATGTGAAAATTACATGTAATTTAAATTTTAACGATGATAAATAAAGCTTTATTGGAGCACAGTGATACTCATTTATTTACATATTGTCTGTGGCTGTGTTCATGCTATAATGGGAGACGTGAATAGTTGTGACAGATACCATAAGGCCCTCAAAGCTCAAAATACTTACTATCTGACCCTTTACAGGAGAAGTTTGTGAAGCCCCACCCTAAAGGAGGAGAGGGTGAGGCCAGGAAACACTGAGATGCTAAAACACAAATGTATGCCTATGCCATTCGTTTCTGACCCTTCACCCCAGCCTCCTCAGCTGGTGCCACGTGAAACAGTGACAGATTGCTCAGCTGAACCCTCCCCAGATTTGTCACCCACAAAATTGAAAGCAAAATAAATGGCTGTTTCAAGCCCCTAAGTTTTTAGTTACAGAGCATTGGATAACTGAAACATCTTATAATCACCTTACAAAAATAGGTATTGTTGTCTAAATATTTAGATGAGGAAATAGAGGCTCAGAAAGATTAAATAACTCATTCAAGTTCACACAGCTAGTAAATAGAGAGAACTAGGATTTCAACCCAGGTCTTTTTGATGCCTAAGCTTTATTTACTGCACAACTTTTCTCTACTGTAATATTCAACCTTTTCTCTACCATTATGCATTTTATGCCCATGTCAGTCTTCATTCATACAATAAATGTCTATTGAGAATTCTTACCACATGTAAGGTGCTGTGCTAAGCTTTGTGGGGGAAACAAGAGATGAATTAAGATGGAATCTGAAATTTTTAGCTAAGAAGACAATTTATTGTAAGCCTGTGTTCTATAGAATCCCATTCTAGGTGATCAAACTTTCAGAAAAGCTCAGCATTCAATCTTCATGTCACAATTTAAAGACTTTTTTCCCCCTAAGATGCCTTGAAAGCTCATTCCACCTACACACACAGTTACACTTTATTATTTTTTTTCATTTCAGATTAACTGTCCTCTTCCATGTTCAAAACATATGTAACCGCACCTGAATGGAAGCTACACAGCTGGAAACCATTAGTATTGAATCGCAATGAAAACAGAAAGCAGAAGGCTAGAGAAAGTGATTTCGAGACCAGGGTAAGCAAGGCATGTGAAGAAAAGCATTGATGAATATTCTGATATGTTTGCTCGTCTTTTTCTGAGATCATTAGGAGAAACGGGTTATTCAGTGAAGTGAATATTATCAGCTAGGAACATAGCTAGATGAAATACACTAAGAAGAAAACTGACGTAGCCATGCTTTAAAGCAGGGGCTCTTAACCAGGGGTCCAAGTTTAAGATTTCAGGGGGTCTGTGAGCTTGAATTGAAAAAAAAAATGAATGTATTATCTTTATTTTCTCCAACCTCTGACTGAAAACTAGAATTTCACTTATGAATATATACAGTAAATAAATTACAGTAGTATTCATTTTACCTGATTGGCAAAGGGGTCCTTGGAACAAAAATGGTTAAAAATCCCTGCTTTAAAGGCTTTTTCCTTGCTTATCTAGGGCATGTTTTCTACCCTACCTAAAAGTTGACTTCTTAAGGGCAGAAAAATGCTGCCTTTCTAATATTTGACACACAGTCAATAGTGTACTGGAGTTGATGCAAAACTTCTCATAAGAGTTGATTGTTAAATTTTCATGACTTTGTTGAATCTTTGGTAGCTTGAAATCGCCCATGGTAGGAGTATTTATACTGTGGAAATTGGCAAATGCCACAAGTTAGGGTTTTTTTTCCCCCCTGAAGAGCCAGTTTACCAGCATGCCATGGAGACAGAGTTAATTAAAAACAATTAGCCAGCAGTCAGCAGCCCTTTCAAAATGGTGTGTGTAATAAAATAGAGAACAATCATTAAAATTACACTTTTAAATGATTTTTAATGACATGAGAAAAAGTGGTGATCAAAACTATATCTCTAGGGAAGCGGCTGTGGCTCAATCAGTAGGGCTCCCGTTTACCATATGGGAGGTCCCGGGTTCGGTTCCCGGGGCCTCCTGGTGAAGGCAAGCCCGCCCGCACGGCGTGGTTAGCTGACCCGGCGAGCACAGGCAGCAAGGGGGGGATAAATGAATAAATAAATAAAATCTTAAAAAAAAAAAAAAAAACTATATCTCTAGTGTAGCCACAAGAATGTTAAACATATAGCTATGTATTGAAAAAAATACTAGGAAGAAAATAGACTAACTTCACAGGGATTTTCTTTGGGTTGTGGATTTATGGGTGATTCTTGTATTTTTTGTTATGATTTTATCTTTCAAGAATTCTATGAGAAGTAGTTGTTTCTGTCTTAAAGTTCATTTTTAAGAAAATGATGTGCCTATGTACCAACCATCTTTTATTTTGTGTACTGGGTGGCAGAGGGAAGGGATATGGGAAGAGAGAATGCAAGGGGCGGGGGGGCATTCCCTTCCTCACTCATTCCATCCTGTGAGAAAGGTGTTGAAGAGAAACAATCCAAACTTGATTGAGGCTAGAGGTTGTGTTAGGAGTGAGGGAGGGAATGGGTAGAGAAGTGGAAAGACAAATGAATAGAGAAAGTTAGCAATGGTAGTGAAAGAAACACTGGAATCAAAACCAGGAATTCTATTCCCAGCAGCTACACTAAGGAGCCATGTGATGCTCATTTAACTTTTTGGGCATCAGTTTCTTCATATCTAAAGTGGGGAGATTACACTAGAAAACAATACACAAGGCTTGCTCTAACCAGCATGTTCTGCATAACTGACCTTCCTTTTGAGGGCAGACAGTGCTCATGGTGGATGTGAAGCAACAAGTAGCTTACCTGGCAAAGGAAAGGTAGAGCCAGTAGACTCGGGAAGGGGAGCATTTGCTAGAGGGGAAGGAGGTGAATTTTGGGAAGGTGGATGTAGTGGTGGTGACCCCCCCCAAAAAAAAAAACCTTTGTCCTAATTTAAAAACTCAAAGGGATGTTTGGGGACAAAAGTAAAGTTCTCGATTTGTTTTATTTTATACATAGACGAGGAACTCTTTTTTTTCTCACAGACACTTTTCTAACTTCTACCATGGAATTTCTGAATGTGGTCAATATGAAAAAATATCTGATTGTATGTTATGGAAAGAAAATCAGGGATCTTCTAATATATGCTATCAGTTTCCTGGAAGTCAAAACATTTCATCATGTAGTACCACAGACACATCTAAAGGTCCAGACCTTTTCTAGGATCACATTATAAAACAGACAGATCTTAAAAATATAGTTAGAATTTCCATTAGCTGTTAACTATGACACTAGTTTGGCTTAGAGGTAGAAGCTAATGGTTCAATGTATTGCTTTATATGTGGATTCTAATTATCTATGCAAAGTTGTTGCTTATTTTATATCTATAAACATTATCCTCAATCATCTCAAAGAAAAAAATTTCCCCTGATGTGAGAAGGTGCCATGGTTTCAGCTCACATATTTAAAATCATTAAAATTGTATCCTTTTCTAAAACTTGATTGAGGACATGCCATGTGCATGCCTTTCCCTCAGGGAGCTCAGTGCTTTAATGACTTTACCAGTGAGCAAGTCTCACGTACATATATGAAGTGGGAGCTAGTTGGTTCTCGCTCTCCATTTAATTGTATTTTTGTGAATTTGTAAGAAAAACATTAGCACTGCATTCCACTGAGTCCATCTCTCCAAACAGACATGTATTATTCCTGCTTGGTGCTGAGGACATGGACACATCTGTACCAAACCAATGAGCCACAGTGGGAGCTGAGATCCATTTCTCTGAAATGAGAGCTCTCATTCCTTTGTTCTTGATATTTCCTGGCAACATGTCCACAAGCACATGCTACCAACAGATGGTGGAAGACATAATTGGGATTTTTATCATGCTTCCATCATACACCAAAGAAGCAGAGATTCAGGGTATGGACCAGCTTGCTTTATCAAATGAGATCACAGCAGGATTAAAAACATCTACTTTTAACCACCAAAGGCTTGATTCTCTCCACTACAGTCTTGACCGCTCAGTTAGATGTGGTTTTTCAGTCAGAAGTACAGAGCCTACTGCAGCAGACATGTTTGTATCTGATTCCTTTTAAGATCAGTTGTTAATATGAGAGAGTGGTTTTCCCAGAGCTGAGTTTATCTGGTAAGTTGAGGCATACATCTGTGCCACATTGCTGAGGCCTATGGGATTGGCAGGGAGCCTGAACTTTTTGCAGACAACTGCTCCTCAAGACCCGCACAGATAAAAGGGTTTCCTTTGCTTAACCCCATAGTTATGTGCTGAGCAAGTAATAAAGAAAAGCAGGGGTAAGTATGGAAACGAACTTATCCAAAGAAGCTGAGGGGGATTAATTTCAATTTTTTGTTGTTGCTGTTTAAATCGAGCGTGTGCCTTCCCAGTTCAAAACTCAAGGTTATTCACATCTGTTTTTTAAAAGCATATATATTATTTGGTTTCTTACAGAAAATCAATTCCTTCATGATTTATAGATCTCTAAAGAAGTACTGTCCATAATGTACATGTGTCTTGTGTACTTATGTGGCTCATATCATCCAAAGAATTTAAGGTTTTTTTAAAAAAAGTATCTATAGTTGGAAATATTCCATTTTACACCCAAGAGGATTAAAACCATGAGACTTCCCCTTTGGCAAATGTCTGAGCATTGCAATCAGCCAAGTTTATATTTGGTGGTCAGTAGCATAGTGAAAGATACCTTGGAAAGCTTGAAATATAAGATGGCAGTGGTTATAGCTGGCGGTTAAGGGCTCGGGCTGAGGAATAAGACAGTGTAGTTCAAATTTGACTTTTTCTCCTACCAGTTAAGTGACTTTAAGACAATCAACTTCTTTATGCCTTGATTTCCTTATTTATAAATAGGCATAAAAATATCACCTACTTTATAGCTGGTTGTGAAAATTAAATGAAAGAGTAAATGAAAAGTTCTTAGCATAGCACCTGACACAGAATGTGTTCAATAAACATTCACTAGTTTTATTTTTCCAAAGTGATAAAAAGCATCAACTACTTAATTTGCAGGACCCAGTGCAAAGTGAAATGAGACCCCTTGTACCTAAAGCAAGAAAAAGTGTTGTTATGCAAATATTTTCACTGACCTGATTTTGTGATAATCAGGGTAGGCTAAACATTCGCTATATTAGGAACCATGCATGTGTCCCCAAACCTAGTTTTTCTCCCAAGGTCTGGTTTTTGGAAAGCTGGTGATAAACTAAGCCTGATTTATTATATGACCATCCTGTATGGGAAAAGACTGTAACTTTGGGTATCTTTGGTCAATCTTAAGAGAAAGAGCAGGGGGACAGATGTGGCTTGGGTGGTTGGGCGTCTGTCTCCCATATGGAGGGACCTGGGTTGATCCCTGGGACCTCCCGGTAAAAAGAAAAAAAAGAAAAATATAGAAAGCACTTGGGCCACCAGGCCCCATGAGCAGGTGACCCATC
This sequence comes from Tolypeutes matacus, assembly GCA_026826555.1. NCBI lineage: Eukaryota > Metazoa > Chordata > Mammalia > Cingulata > Chlamyphoridae > Tolypeutes > Tolypeutes matacus. The sequence continues at coordinate 82,633,196 of JAKSZT010053887.1, forward strand.
AGGCCCTGTGTGTGGGTGCACCGCCAGGCCCTGCAAGCCACGTAGCAAGATGATGACGTAACAGGAGAGCGACATGAGGGAGAGCCAAGATGAGATGCGCCAAAAAACCAGGAACTAAGGTGGTGCAGGTGGTAGGATGCCTCTCTCCCATATCGGAGATTCTGAGGATTGAATCCCAGTGAAGACAGGAGGAGAAGGATGAGAAGAGAGGGCAGGAAACGGACACAGTGAATGGACACAGAAACAGCAAAAGGGGGGGGAGGGGCTAAAAGTGGATAAAAGTAAATAAATGAATAAATAAATCCTTAAAAAAATGTATAGGGAAGGGAGATACAGACTATAGTTAGTATTAATACTTTGACGATGTTCTTTCATGATTTGTTAACAAATGTTTCACAACAATGCAGGGTGTTTGTAGGGGGGTGATGTGTGGGAGCCCTGTATGATGTTATGCATGTTTGTTTTGTAATTTCACCATGTTTACTGAACACTTATAGTTTATGTATGTTCATGTATGAATGATATATTTCAATAAACTTTTAAAAAAGTGTTGTTAAAGTTATGAAAATAATGACTCTTTCTCTTTTCTTCAATGACCTCTCTATCAACTGGTCACAGTGTTTCTTATTGCTATTTAAGACTGTTCTAAGTAAAGAAAAACTAAAATTTTAAATTATGAATTGTACCATTTACCTTTCTATCATGCAATGACAGATTAAAATGCAAGTATAAGAACATTAAACTCATATGTGGAAACACCAAAATTACACAATTTGCATTTTATATCTTGTACAGTACGTGTATCAGAATAGTGGAAACACTGCCCAAACGAATTTAAATGTTTTTAGTTCACTTCTTGATACATACACATGCTGCCAACAGTCTCCACTTTCAGCTTACTGATGAGTACAGAAGGACCAAAAGGAAAAGGACTTATGAAGATCCCCCATCTTTCCCTTTCCTTCTATGTCTTCATTTTCAGTGTTAAGTGGTTGGCTGATACAGAGAAGTAATATGAGTAAGAAAGAATATGAAAAAAAAAAAAAAAAAAAAGATATGTTAGGGTTCCTTGACTGCTCATGTTTCTTAGAATGCCATTGTTTTCCTTCTGTGTTCAAAGCAAGTTCTGGTTCAATTAGAAAGCTTGGCTTCTCAGGGCTGTCAGCGCCCCTGTCTGCTCGGTTGTGGAGGTAACACACTTACCTTATACTTGCCTTAAATCTTGCTGAACTCCTATTCATTGTGGGTCTACCAGAATTCTGGGCTCCTGAGCATCTTGAATGTGCTATACCAATGGAATGGCAAGGAATGGTGATGGACGTATATATTATTCCTTTTCCCTCTATTTCTATTGTCCCATTTGAACACAAGTTCAAAGATAAAATTATTAAGAATCTCAAGGTGGTGGCAGCAAAGAATTAAACCAATTATGGGGCCCTTCTAGATGTGTTGACCTGAGGGACTGCACAGGCTCCACGTCTGTGAAGCCAGCCCAGGTGGTAAATGAGAAACAGTGGAGATAAAAGACACTTCAGATGATCACAGAAGGATGTTAATTACAGGATAGCAAAGGCTTCAGCTAGAAGGGACATGGAGTTGATCTCTGGTTCGAGAAAGTTGGCACCAAATGTAAAGTGACTGAAATAGTAGGAACAACTCTCTCCACCCAAGCAACATTGTTGAAGTTCACTGTGTGATAATATTTCAAGCTTCCTATTTACTGGATTTCAGGCCTGCCATTATCCAGCGTTCATTAAGCTTGACTTGATGCTTCTGGAAATATCCACGTTACACATTGGAGGTCCAAGCTGAAACTGAAAGCAATCATGACAGTGGGGCATTAGACTGTCACAAATGTACAATTTAACTATCAAAACTTGTTGAAGAAGAGACTAAGGTAGGATTAGTCAAAGGGATAGCTTTTTTAGTATTAAGCTGTAAAATAGAAAAGGATTTATCTTCCTCCATGGGAGAGAAAAGTGACTGGGCTGTGTGTTTTCTTGGCAGGAATTTTTACCATTTGAACCAGGCTTGGATGTAGAGATTCAGAAGGGATCTCAGAAATAAATTCATCTCATGGGTTTTTGTTGTTGTTGTTAACTTTTTATTTTGAAATAAATTCAAACTTACAGCACAGTTACAGAAACAATACAAACCACATACAGAGAATTCCAAGAGACCTCCCCCATATTTACCAATTTTAACATTTTGCCACCTTTGCTCTCTCATCTCTCTCTCATCCATCCATCCATCTATCTATCTATCTATCTATCTATCTATCTATCTATCTATCTATCTATCTATCTATCTATCTATCTATCTATTATCCATCTATCCCTGAGTGCTTACTATATGAGGAGCACTCTTCTAGGCACTGTAGGGTTTCAAAGGGTTGTCTTCAGCAGCTTAAAATCTTGTTGCAGACATAAGACAAAACATATGAAAAGCTGAACATAAAAAAATGTAACTTCCAACACTGTAAAAGAAATGACCTAATGCATAGATTAAATGGAATTAATTGAAAATCATTCACATAAGAATTAAAATACTACCTCTTCTTCAGCCCAATAATGTCTCAAGCCTAATGATGCTACGCCAAACACATTAAAAACATGCTCCCCACCTCCATCCCCCCAGTTCCCAAGGAGGCAGTAAATGTATGTATACTCAGGAGCAAGGCTTAGTTTAAATCCTTGCTCTCTAACCTACTGTCTGGATGATTTTAAGCAAGTGACCTAACTACTCTGTGCCTTGATATCTTCAGTTGTAAAATAGGTAATAATAAGTCTACTCTGCAGGTTTATTACTGTGAGCATTAAATCGACTTTGGCAAGAAAGGCACTTTCAACAGTCCTGGCACACAGGTAGGATTCAGTAATTTTTAGTAATTTTAATTTTCTCCACTCTTCGATTTCCATTGTGCTTGAGAGAATTCAGGGTTGAGGCACACAGATGATTCTGGCCTTCCTTCTGTGCTATCACCTTGGGCATCATTTTATTCTCTAGTATAGTTTCTGTTCTGACTTTTAGCCAGTAGTGTAGGCAAAAGAGCAGGAAAAATACCTCCCACATATGTAAAGGCACTTCCAAGAAAACGGTTAAGGACATAACTGAATTTGGTATTTGGAGATGATAGCCTGGAAGTTAAAGGGCTAGCAGAGAAGTGGGGAGATTGTGACAGTCTTGGAGTGATGTAAGAAAACACTAGGGGTTTTGTTTGTTTGTGTTTTTCCACTGAAAACACCAGGCTGTGGGACTGTGTCTTGGCTGCAGATCCTAAGAGAAAGGTTACCGTTCTTGTCATCACACAAGCACCTAGGCTGATAGAGCAGCTGCCATCTTGGACAGAGCTGACCTCTATGCCAGAGAGAACAGAGTGCTGTAAAGACTTTCAGAGCAATTAGATGCTAGAACCCATTTCACTTTCTTCAACTTATTGGTCAGAACTATTCACATGGCCTGAGTCAATCAAAATGGACCCAGGAAGTGCAATCTGACCATTTGTTGGATTGTGGAGAGCTTAAAATAGTTGGTGAACAGTTCCTCTAGGAAAAGCCGGTGTAAATATTAGTATTTCTAGACAGGAGGTAGATTAGGAAAAACAAAACAAAACAAAACAAAAAAACAACTTCTAGATTTTCCAGCAACCAGAGCCCTTTCCTACACCTTCATAATATATTCTCAATGTGGGATCCATTGACTGTAGAAATTTTCTGGGCTCAATTGACAGGGAATGAGTTTGAAGTAGGCCAGAAGTGTCCAGATGCTGACTTACAACTTACTATTTAACTAATCTTTAGGCTAAAGGATTTCCCTGTCCATTGAGGAATGATCCCACCCACCTCTCCACCCCCCCAGGATGTCCCTGGACATTTGCCTCTTGGCTATGGTTACCATATGTCCTGAATTTTCTCCAATAATAATTCTCATTTTAATGTTCAATTCCATTTTCCTCATGAAGGCATAAATATTTGTCAGACCATAGGTCCTAAATTTTGATCAGAAACATGGTCTCTCTACCACAGGTCCAGAAAATAGCTGATTGGTTAGGGCAGGGAAGAGTCCATAACCTCAGTGAATGAATGGAGAGCTCTGATGAATCCCCCTGCTTGCCATGCTTGTACACTCTGGGGTCACTCACAGATTTGACATATCTAGAAATTCCAGTTTTGAAAACTTTGCTGCCTGTTCATTTAAGCAGCCTGTTTTGAAGAGTCCTCCAACCCCTCTTCCTCCCTTCATTCATCAAAGACCTAGTCTATTGTTCCCCGTTAATCTACTGGGCTCCATCCTCTATACATTGATGCACTCTTGTCCACAATGCAGTTGCCAGTCTCATAGTATCATCCTGGAGTTGTTCTTTATGTCTTTCTGGACATTGAACACCTCAAAGGTAGGGCCTGAATAAACAAAAGAATAAACGAGAAAAGACTAAAGATCAAAGCCCTTTAAGAAAAAATTAAAACTATGATTAAAATATCATTTAAAAATCTATATGACAGGGTAGCGGATATAGCTCAAGTGGTTGAGCCCCTGCTTCCCATGTACAAGGTCCCAGGTTCGATCACCAGGAGCTCCTAAAACCAAAACAAACCAAACAAATGAAAAAAATCAACTCTCATTGGGGAGCAAATGTAACTCAGTGGTTGAATGTCTGCTTCCCATGAATGAGGTCCTGGGCTCATTCCCTGGCACCTCCTAAAAAACATATATATATATATATGACAAATAATAATCATTCAACCAAGCAATAAGCTTGATTGAATGACTTTGTGTTTTGCATATATTTTCCTGAAAATTGTCTATTCTCTACCTCTATGTTAAAGTAGTTGTTGGAAAGAACACAGACTATTAAAATGAATAGCTCAAAACGCAAAGCTGTCTTCTAGGGAGGTTCTCCCCATACCCCACACACTAGACTACATGCGGGAGGTTTTAAATAATAGTGATGGATGATTTGCCGGAATTCAGTCATCTCTAACGTGCTCCCCCTTGTGGCCAGTGTGAGAAAATTTTAAGGTGGCCGGTTTGGGTTTCACTTCCTTTTTAAAAAATTATTATTATTATTTTTGAAAAGATACTTAGTTTACATAAATGTTATACAAAAGATATAGGGATTCCCATATGCCCCATTCCCCACACCTCCCACACCCTCCCACATAAACATCCTTCATTAGTGTGGCACATTCATTGCAATTGATAAACACATCCTGGGGCTTTGCCATTAAGCATGGACCATAGTTTACATTGTAGTCTACACTCTCCCACACAGTTCTACATGTTGTGTGATGATATAAAATGGCTTTATCTGTCGTTTTGCCCATTAGCATCATGTTCTGACCCAGAGATACAGCTGTTGACAGACAAAAACAAAACTCAAAGCCATAATATTTGAATAGTAGACTCATCTGATGTGACTTCAAGAAGACCTAGGGAGCTGGTACCTTGTCCCCTGATCATTGTCTTCCTTTCCTGACCAGCTCCTTCACCTTCTTCAAGAGCCAGTCCAGGGTCCACTCTCTCCAAAAAGTGTTTCCTGATTACCCCCACTCTGTGTTCCCGGTCTAACCTTATGATGTCTACCAAGTGCCTAATCACTCTGTATGTCTTCTTACTTGTTAAGCATCCCCACTGGACTGTGAACTTCTTGGGGGCAGGAACTGTGCCTTGCAGCTCTGCATTCCAAAATGTCTTTAGTGCTTGCTATAGAATAGATGTTCAGAAAATGTTTGTTGAAAGAGGGAGGTTCTTGCCATCAAAAACTTTAGGCAATTGGCATAATGCCTCAGATATCAATTTTCTCATTTATAAATTTAAGGATTTGAACTTTAAGACCCTAAAGGGTCTGTGAGTCTGGCATTATTCCTATCATCAGAATATTCTGTCAAGATTGCTTTCTTTTTGAATTTTAGGACATTCCGTTTGGGGGCTTTTGAATACGTTTTTTTTTGTTCCTGTATGGTTGTATATTGCATGTCATAGTATGCTAATATGGGAAATGGAAATGGATAACAGCCCTGTAATTACTGGCAAAGATAGAATTGAAGGAATTCTTTCATGTTATAAATATTTGTATGAATAATTCTTTTTCAAAGAAAAACATCTATTACATGAAGTCAAATTAGTTCCTATTTACATATTTTTCAATTAGAAGACATGGAAAGTTCTGAAGTATTTCCTCCCATTGGCTTAGAGTTCCCTTTAGTCAATTTTCTCATCATATTGCGTTTTAACAACAAAATGATAATCAAGTATTATTATATAATGGTAAAGCATTGTTCAGTGATATTGAGTTTGTGTTCAGGACATCTGAGTAGAGTGAAAATGTGAACCAAAGACTACTAATCTTAAATATCTACATTGATTCAATGAATGAAAAAATGTGTATGCTTGTGAATCTAAGAGCATTAAGTTGATATAGGCTCTGTCATTGTATTAGTCAGCTAAAGGGGTGCTGATGCAAAGTACCAGAAATCTGTTGGCTTTTATAAAGGGTATTTATTTGGGGTAAAAGCTTACAGGTACAAGGCCCTAAAGAGTACAACTCAAGGTTGCTTTCTCACCAAAGTCAGTTGTCATGTGTTGGAGCAAGATGGCAGGTGATCTCTGCCTGGTCTCTCCTTCCTTCTTCCTCATAAGGTTCTGTGGGCCCAACTTCTTCTGATCTCAGTTGTAGGCTGGCATAGGACTCATCTCACAGGGCTTCCTATATCAGTCTGGCATAGGGCACATTTCTTTCCAGGCCTTATCAGCAGCAAACTATTAGGCAAATGACTCAGCTCTCCCCAGGGCCCCAGGATCAAACATGCCAGAGCTATCTACTCTTCCATGTCTATGGAGCACTCTCTCTTCCTGGGTGTCTTCTTGAGTGAGTATCCATTTATATCAGCCCACCAAGTGAGCGGGGACTTAAACCTAAGTCATGCCCTACTGACATGGTTGAATCAAAGCCCTAATCTTTTATCAAGTGAACATAAAACCATTGAATTTAATACAGTCAAAGGGTATCACATCCAGAAGAACAGACCAATTTACAAACAATTTTTCTTTTTGGGGGGGACTCATAAATAATGTCAAACAGCCAAAGTCATAAACAGTCTCCAAAGTGTCCAACAAGCAGAAGACATTAGAAATGTCTAATGTAGGTCTGACAGTGAGGTCAAATGAGAAGTCATTGTCTCATCCTGTCTTTCTGTTTTGTTTTCATGGGCATCTGGATCTGAGGCAGAGTTTCGTGTGCTCTAAGGGTACTGAAAGCAGGAACTTGTGTTCTCCTCAAGTAGGGAGCATTCAGAAGTGGGAAGGTTTGGAAGAGATGGTCCTTTCAGAACTGAGATCAATTGTTTTTTTTTTTTTCAAGTTAAGCTAAATTTGGAAACCTATGGATCAAAACAGATATTATTGATGACCTAACTTAGGACAGGAGGAATCTTCAATTAGTCAAAAAAGAGAGCATTTTGAGTAAAGGGAAGAAAAACAAATTCTTTAGGTAAAAGGATCTTGGTCATTAAGCAGGTTTTTGTTAGTGTGGTTTTTAAAAAAAAAATTATTTATTTATTATTATTACTTTGAGAAGTATCTCCTGGCCATTTGTAAGGACAGGCAGTTAGATTACAAAGAACTGTAGCTTGTAATGTAAAATGGTCCCATGATGAGGCTTGTATTTGCCTTGACTACAGTTTTTTTAAGAATGTAGGTGAATGGAAATCTATGTGGACAAGATTACCTGTGTTCCTGGAAGGCTAGTTGGGAAAGGTTATTCCTGTTAAAAACATAAGAGCTCCACTTTCTTTACTACTGAGGGTATTTTATTTATATTTTCCTAGGTAGGAAATCTGCACAAGTAAAACTTACCAAATATCTGAGGGTGACAGAAGCAGTGATCTCAGTTCTTTATTATTCCTAGGAATTCTAATAAATTGAAGTCATGTTGTTTTTGAGCTCTAGTAAATAATAAAGGCTTATTAACTTTGTGACAACAAAGATCTATTTCTTTAGTAAAATGAATATATTTCCATTTTTTTCATGCCTGTTCCTAGGAAAATAACTATGTAGTCACCTGTCAGGAACATCAGTCTTTTTTAAGGCTTTGGGATTTGACAAAACCTGGAACATAATGGAAGCTCAATAAATATTTGTTGAATGATTGACTGTTAAAAGATATCAATTTTGGGGATAGAATGAAATTCCACTTGGGTTTTAACAAGCTTAGACAATTTATCTTGACTACAGTAATAATTTTACCTGAAGTTTTTATCTTCTTTTGGTTTTCCTCACTTCTGAAAAGTAGAAGATAAATAAATAAAAGACCTCTGAAGTCTGAAAAAAAAAATGTGATGCCTGGGATTTGCTTTAAAATAATTGGCTGCTGGGATGCAAGAGTGCAGGTATTGGACAGGGTATAGATTAGCCAAGAGCTGGTCCTTTGTTAAAGCTGAGTGATGGGTACTGAGGCAGGTTAGTATAGGGAAAGAGGGAAAAGAGCTGGGACCCAGCAGAGAACATGGCCCCACTTGGAAATTCCCTGAGTGGAAGGCTGATACTAAAGAACAAAGTTGGAAAGACACCACCAAGACCCTGGCCATGAGGTCCCATTTGGAACTCTTTCTGGGGTCAAAAAGATGCCCCAGATAACTCCAAACAGGCCTCCCCTTTGTCCCCTGAGAGCTAACAGGCAGAGATCATAAGACAAACAATCAGAACAGCAAACAGCTGGGATTCCCTCCCAAACATTAGGAAGGGGGAGGAGGAAAGGTCTTAAAAAGGTCTAACCTGGAGCCCTAGGTGTGTGTCTCAGCTATAGCATGCTCCCAAACATGGCTAAGTTGTGTACTATTTTTCCTTTCTTGTTTCTTAATAAGCTCTTTACTCCCCTGCCTACCCTGTGGCATGTCCTTAAATTCTTTTATGAGACATAGCCATGAATCTAAAAGCTCAGAACCCAGAGTGTTCTGCTGACATATTTGGCGAGCCAGCCAGGAGACAAAGAGGCAAGTAACACTCCCTGGCTCCCAGTGAGGACTGGTGAGTATAAACTTTTAATTAGAGCCTGTCTGTGCCTTCTTTTGTTATATTAGTGAGGCCCCCAAGACTTCCAACCTGAACCATTCCTAGAGACTTGTTCCTTACTCAGCCCCCAGGAGGCCCTGAGATACCTGTTAATCCATTACCTCCAGGGCTTCCAAGCTATTTGTCTGTAAGCCGTATATCAGTCTCTGCTTTTTAATGTGCCTCTTAATGTCTGGCTTAACTGCAAACTTAGTCACTGGCAGTGGCCATAAAGCGAACTCTCTTTATGGCCAGGAGTGGCCTTTGAGTAGGACCCTGAATTCCAGTTAAACCTGTGTAAGAGGGAAGGAGGAGACAGATCTGAAGGTGAGAGACCATGTGGTCATGTCTCCTTAAAGGGATGAGGAAATGCACTACCAAACTTGTCAATATTAATAAGCTCAGGGAAATTACTCAGAGGCAAGATGAAAACTCATCCTTATTTCAAGGAAAGCTGGTAGAGGCAATAAAAATACCCTCTGGTAGTTCCTGACTCTAGGGAAGGACAGATCCTCCTAGGAACTTACTTTATTAGCTAGTCTGCCTTGGATATCTGTAGAAAGCTGCAAAAAAAATTTCCTGGGTCCCAAACTTCCACCAACTCCCTTTTAGAAACAGCCTTTTCAGTTTTCAACAATCGAGACTGTGCCACCAAGATGGAGAATGTAAAGAGCAGTGGGCATGGGGTCCAGGATAGTCTCACCTTTTAGCTGCCACCATTAAAGTCACTGTCACTGCAGGGATACCTGAATCCAGGCTTCACATCAACAGGAACCTGGCCACAAGCTGCCTCACCACCCAGACTGCCAGGACCTTACCCCAGGGAGGACAGAAGGGGATTGAAGCCATGCATGAGCCATCAACCAGGAGAAGCCTTGGGTGACAGGTAAGATTCTTAATTAACACGAGAGCCCCTTTAATCAGACCTAACCTGCCACTCTGGACCTCTCTAGCTTTATTTGTACCTAATAAGGGGAGTGAATGGGGAATCAAGATGTAGGTCATTTACTAAACCTCTTCCCTGTAGAGGAAACCTCCTAATAAGCCATCAATTAGGATTAAAAAAAGTTCCTGGAGAATGGCTTCCATCAGGTCTTTCCCTATGCTAAGTAAGTGTGTAAAATCACTCTTCTGTTCTAATCTGTGCATACTTTAACTTTGTCAGTCTGCTTGTGCCTAGAACTCAGATTTGGGGTTCACTTGTTACAAATTGGATAATGGTGAAAGGCAACCTAAAAATGAGTCTTTAAATTTTAATACTATCTTGCAATTGGATTTGATATGTAAAAGAAATCACAAGTAGAATTAGTTCAACTGCTAGAAAAGCAGAAAAACTTAGCAACATTAATGCTACTAATAAAATAGTTTTAGTTGCTTAGTTAATAGAAAAACATTTCCAATTTGTTTTGAAGTAAAAACTTACCAGAAACTGTAATTAAGAGTTAAGACCATTGTATAAATGCCTTTATATTATAAAACAGCAAAAGGATAATATCTGAAATTGCTGTAACTGGATAGATTTAGCCTAGACCTACTATTGTGATAGTAATCTTAGACTAACTTACCTTTGTTTATGGTTACTTCAGGTCTAGCCTCACCCTTGTGCATGCTTGCTATAGTAATGGTAATTATAAATTGAACTTACCTTTGATTATGGTTATTTTGAGACTAGTTCTCCCCTAGACCTACTATTGTGATGGTAACTCTAAATTAAACTTACCTTTGTGTATGGTTACTTCAAGTCAAGGCTCACCCTCCTGTATGCTTGCTATTGTGTTGGTAATACTAAACTGAGTTTGCCTTTCCTTATGGTTATTTCAGGACTGGCCTCACCCTTTGATGTACTTGCTCACCATTGTGAGGGTAATTCCTCTGTTCTCCCCTGTTTGTAGCCATGGCAACTTCTGCTCCCTCTGACCCAAGGGAAGGCAAATTTGAGACACCCCTGTCTCTGGTCCTTCCACTGGTACTAATAACCCTGCTTTCTCTTATGATTATCCAGGTGTGGTCTCAAATTACCTACTCTGGGCAAGAGCCTGGAGGGATGCCACAACCTCTGAGGAAATTGCTGTATGGTGGGAATCCTTGGCCCTCAGAGTTGGACGTCCACTCTTCTGGTCCAATGGCTGCTGGAGTCCTGTAATCTCTGAGGACTGGGGAATGGGGAACCTCCCATCTTGAGTGTCAAGAATTCTGAAAGCAGCAGGTCATGAGAAAAACAAACAAACACAGTTTTCCTTGAGTCTTCAATGACCTTAGTGAATATATACTGGAATTGATATTGCTCACCCAAGGTCTGTCAAAGTCAAAATGGGAAATAAGCAGAGCTCTGAAGTAAAGGAAAATGATGTAGATTGTATTTTAAAGCATTGGGAACAATTAGGTTATAAGCTAATAACTAAAAAGAATGAAATTTCCAGTGCAAAACTGCATGGTCACATTGTAGATTAATTAGAAATAGCCTTCAAAGAGATCTTTTGAATGTTAATTTATGGTTAAACTTATTTTGTAAGAAAATAAAAATTCTAAGTAACTTTAGTGAAGTTGTGTTTTTGTGTCTAACTTTCTATTTGTGTCTGCCTATTTGCTCAGTGTATATCTTTATATATCAGGAAGGTAATATCAAATTAACAAATGAAAAGTCTTGGAAGAGCTCTATTAAAATTGTTAAAAATTAAATATGCATTTATATGTATGAATGAATATTCCTGGATACAAATTAGGCTAAGTAAGATGGAAAGGTCATATAGAAATCTGAATATAGAAACTATTGGGAAAGGGCAAAAGTTTTCCCTAACCTCTTTGACCTATCCAGCCCCCAAGGGGAAGGGTCAGGTGTGACAAGACAGGGAAGTATAAGTTTAGTTTAAAACTTTTAACTACTAGGCTGGGGAATTAAGAATCATAATTTGTTCTGTAATTCCCCAATTTAAACCTTTTAACAGTCTTAAAATGAGAGTAATTAATAATCCAGTTGTCAAATTTCAGTAAGTAGAGGAAGAGTCCTTGAAAGCCATGGAAAGAGCTTTTCTAAATTATGATTAAAACAAATTAAACAATTATAATATAGTCCAGAACATAGCAGTCAGTATGTTTTTAAGGTTATTCACAATTTTAGAATTTTATTAAAGAAAAAAGAGGTTTTAGCCACCTGTGAAGGTAGGAAAAAAGAACATTTCTTGCATAAACGATAATAATTTCAATTTTATTTAGCTTGGGTGTTATCTCCCTAGGTTTATAGAATACCAATTAAATAAACTAGCATTATATGTATTAAATCTTTAAGAAGATGAAAATTGCAAGGTCATGTTTAATGAAATATAGATTTGTCCTAAAATGAAAATGACTAGTTTTCACAGAACATAATGAGGAATGTAAGACAAGACTTAAATTGATAAAGTAAATTTCATTGTTTGGTAACTATAATTTAATAAGTTTATTTAAAGGTAAAGTGATTAGTCTTTGTGGTTATTGTTGGTTATAGGAAGTTTGCAAAAGCATTGTCTAAACTGAAGTATTTAAATGACTAATTCTAGAAAGCCATTATTAGAAACCTAAATTGATATTGATAACAGAAAATAGCTTCATAATAGAGAAACCTGTCAGAGGCCACCTCAATCTGCATGTTAGAGTGGTGGTGGGGGAAGACAACCTTGATTGCACTGGGAATCTTAGGTTTCCATAAAATAATAGAGAGAGTAGTTTTTCCTGTACTGCTAAATTAAAATACCTGTTGATTAACATAATCATGGTAAAGATGTAGAAAAAGTAAAGTACTAAAAATAGTTAAGTTCATTTAATATGTTATAAACTGCATTAGAAGTATTTAGAAAGTACATAAAAATTAAAAGAGACAGATTTCAGTATTGTTAAATTCTCTTATGCATTCAAATCAGGCCCCCCAATATCCTGCATGGTGCCTCTCCATTTGACGTATTGGCTAGGTTGATCACTGTGACTCCTAAAACAATAAAAATATCTACCACATCTGCTCTTGAAGTGGATGGAGAAAATGTTGCAGTTTCAGACTCTTGCAGCAGCTGGCAATGGCTTGATATGGCCAGATTTACAATGGACATTGCCTGCAGACTGGCTCTGCTTCATAGTGCCAAAGAGTGCTATGCACCAGGCTGGTGAAACACTGGAGCCTCTTCTCAGAACCAACAGTGCTGCAGCATGCTGCCTGTATGAAGGATATACTAAGTGGAGCAATAATTATCAGAGTAATGTGAGTAGAACTTAAACACATTTGGCATTATGATCTGTTCCCATGGAGAGACAACATGTATGGTATTGCAAACCTGGAGCTTAGATCTATTAACTGCAGCTCAAAAGGAACTTGTGCATTGATCAGTATTACGTACTGTACCTATAAGCCTGATAAATATGATAATAATCTTTCTTCTATTCTAGATCATATACAAAAAGTCTTGGTAAACAATTCATTTTCTAAGTAGTTAATGAATGTACCTATAAAATAAAAGAATGGCTTTCTTAAGTACTGTCTTTATTTTGCTTGCCATATGTTTGGCTTGTTGCCTATACTGTCTTTGTGCATTTGTCTAAGGCAGTGCTCTCCTCATCCCTCTCCTAGCTGTCCTAGGCATAACCAATGCCATGGGAACTGGGGTTGGCTGTTGTATTGGTCAGCCAAAGGGGTGCTGATGCAAAATTCAAGAAATCTGTTGTCTTTTATAAAGGGGATTTATTTGGCGTAGAAGCTTACAGTTACCAGGCCATAAAGCATAAGTTACTTTCTTCACCAAAGTCTATTCCACACGTTGGACAAAATGGCTGCCAATGTCTGTGAGGGTACAGGCTTCCTGGGTTCCTCTCTTCTTGGGGCTTGCTTCTATCTGGGCTCAGCTCTTCTGCTATCTCCATAAGGTCAGCTGTAGACTATCAGGCAAACAGCTTGTTTCTCTTCTCAGGGCCTTTTCTCTTTCCTCACGACCAAGTTCCTCTGTGTGCTTATTTCCCGGGACTCCAGCTTAAAAACTCCAAACTCCCTTCTCTGCAGTGTAGTTTCTCTGTGAATCCCTGCCCACCAAGGGGGCGGGGACTCAATGTCCTACTGATGTGGCCCAATCAAAAACTTAATCATTATTTAATCAAGTAAAAGTAAAATCTCTGAATCCAATACACTCTATGACACCCAGAGGAAAAGACCAGTTTACAAATATAATCAAATATTACTTTTTGGACTTCATCAATAATATCAAACTGCTACAGCTGTTCATACCAAACCCAACAGGTCTACCACAATCTCTCCCTAGAGTTAACCAAAGGCATAAAAGAACTCAAGGAAGAATGCTGTTTCTCATCAGCTTTGGGAGGATGCAGACTCTGAGGCATCTGGCCTTTCTCACTTTCATTGTCCAGTATGTCATGGCTGGCCTCCTTTTTGGGCCTGCTTACCACCATCTTCTTTACCCTTTTAATAGGACCATGTATCTTAAATTATAACTAGGTTTATTTCTTCCAGAACCAATGCTTTCCAGAACAAGGTATTAGTCAGGCAGGGATTTCATCCAGCTCCAAACAAAGTGCTGGACCTGTCTTCCCTCAACCTCAATAGAATGGCCAGAGGGTTTCACACTCTGTCAGGCAGGTACTGCTGCCCCTAACCAGCAGGAAGCAGCTACAGAAGAATGACCATCACGCCTCAGCCCCTCCTTAAGAATAAGGGTATAAACTCTCTGAAAGGAGAGTGGAGGCAGGTTAATATAGGGAAAGAGGGAAAACAGGTGGGACCTGGCAGATAACATGGCCATGAGACCCCACCCAGACACCCCCTGAGTGGAAGGCTGATACTAAAGAACAAAGTTGGAAAGACACCGCCAAACCTTGGCCATGAGGTCCCTTTTGGAACTCTTTTTGGGGTCAAAAGGATGTCCCGGATAACTCCAAACAGGCCTCCCATTGATCCCCTGCAAGCTAACAGGGAGGTATTGTAAGGCAAACAATCAGAACAGCAAACAGCTGGGCCCCTCCCCAACATTAGGAAGAGGGAGGAGGAAAGGTCTTAAAGAGGCCTAACTTGAGGCCCCGGGTGTGCATCTCAGCCTGTAGCACATACACAACCACATCTAGGGTTGTGTACTATTTTCACTTTCTTGTTTCTTAATAAGCTCTTTACTCCCTTGCCTAACTTATGGCATGTCCTTAAATTCTTTTATGAGACATAGCCAAGAACCTAGAAGCCCAGAATGAGAGTGATCCTCTTACAGTACCTGGGAGTTCATTATACTATTCTTTCTAATTTGTATATATCTGAAAATGTCCAATAGAAAAAATTTACCAAAAAATTGAAAAAAAAGTTGTGTAAGATTACATAGGTAAGATTATATTACCTGGATAATATAAATTCCTGTGTTTTTGCCAAGTTTTTTTTCTGTATGTGTGGTTCTTTTGTTTTTTTGTTTGTTTGTTCATTTTTTCTGGCTACTTTACTTCTAAGACAAATGCAAGTGGGAAGAAACATCTCTAAGATCCAATATTTTTGTAGTATTGTTTATCTTCAGAGCCCTGGGCTTCCTCTTGTATAGTCTCTGGGTAGGAATGAAAGCTTCTGGAAGCTTCCCAAAATTTAGGGTTGAGCAACCTACCTTAGTTGCCATTATCGTCTTTCCTGGACGAGAGGGAAATGACCTTCAGATTCAGCAATCCACAGGAGTGGGGTGGGGGATGAGAACAACATACAGGCAGCATTCCTCTCCTAGGGAAGGAGCTACAAGTATTTGTTTTTCCTGTTGCCTCGGGGCATAGTGTGAACAACTCAAATCAGCTGTTGCTGACTGGGCTGAGTTTTCATTAATTTCTTTGGTAATCATGCTGACATTTTCCTTAGCCTTTGAAAAAAGAAAACTCTTCTGTTTATAGAGCTATTAGATAAAACACAAGATTTCTAGCAACTTAACCAAATTGTTTTGTGTCCTGTTGACAGGGGCTGCCACTGTTTTGGCCATCTAATTTGTGTGTCTTTTTGTGATCTCCTGAACTTTAATAGTAAAATATCTCAAAGGAGGGAAGAAATTCAAGGTTGTCTTTTGCCTTGTGAGATTTCCTTGCACCCTTCCAATGTCCTCACTTTGCTTATATAATAACTGAACCACTGTCAGCTTTCATCACCACCACCACCACCATCCCCACTAACAAATGCTCATAATTATACAGAACACAATGAAATTCAATATATTTCTAAGATGTCAGCTCTAGGCAATATTAAAGAAGCCTAATACATTCATAGCACTATAATGATATAAGCATTGGTTTTGTTCAACTAATGATTAAATACTGGTTAACAGAATCAAAGAATTTTTAGAGCTAAATAGATGAAAAAAACTGAACTTCCTTACTTTATATGGAATAGTTTACTGAGGAGAAACGTGAAGTGACTTGTCTTCCTCAAAGGTACCTTCATGTAAAACTCAGCAGTTTTATAGGGTTTGATAAGAAGATATACTGAGCATACTCAGAGTTCAAAAGATGGATGAGCTACAGAAGAGTAGAAAAATGAAGTTGATATCATCCCCAGTTTTATTTCATGCAAGATCCATACCATGGAGTACAAGCCTTAGAGTTCTCTAAAAGACAATTTAACATTCCTATTAGAGAAAAAATAGCAAAATGTCAGCTATGAAAGAATTCAGTTCAATAATTCAGTTAAGGTGCATTGGGGAATAAAAAATATCCTTATCCTTTTCATAGTCAAAGAACATTACTGTTAAAGGCAATTTTGTAGAAGTCTGCATTTAATACTTTCTTGAGAGAATAGTCTCTCCTGAAAAAATTGCAAAAATACATTCAGCCTCAAGCCAAATACTTTTTATACACCATGCTGATAAGTTAGAAATGAAAATAAATAAATAAATAAAATAAAATTTCAAAACCAAAGAATGGAGAATTTATTACCAACTGAAATTCATTTAACATGTTGTTTCTGTTGAAAGAGTAAAATATTCGTGAGAATCAACTTTCTGCTTATGAACTGTATATTATCGATAGCTATTTAAGGCTACTGGAAGAAAGTAGAAAAAGGCAATGTAAAACTATTTATATTCACTGATCCTTTTTCATTTTGACTTATTCCAACCAGTGCCACCACACACAGAATCTTTCCCATTGTAAAGGAGACAAAGACCACTTTGTATAAGAAGAGTGGCTTTAAAAATTTATCTTGTGATCTTGGGAGAGAAGGGAAAAAGAAGGAAAAAAGTGAGGAGGATAGAAGAAAGAGCTTCTTTTTAACAGCCTTTTTAAGCAAAAAAAAAAAGGAAGATCCTCAGAAATATTTAACCCTTGTAAACTGTGCCAAGCACTAAGGAAAAGAAGGGAAACTAATAGTGGATGATAAAGATGGAAAGAAGAAAGGCAACAAGGGTAAATATAAGAGAGGAATAATGCCTGTGGACAGACACTGGAGAAGGAAGCAAGGTCATAAATGTTGAAAAATAAATGGTACCCTACACTTATTTTAATTCTAGTTGGTTCAAGTGCATGGACTTTGGGAACTAGGTCATCTGGTCCCCTTCCTGCTGATGTGAAGTTTTAAAGGTGATTGAACTTAGTATTTCACCATGTACAAGCCAGATTACCTAGCAAAGTGCTCTACTGAGAAAATTGGATACTTAGCTGTCCTTTTAAACTAGTGACATACTGTGACATTATTTTGAGGGCTGTGGAGCATCCTGGAGACCAATGGTTTTCAAAACTTCTTTGGTACATGATCCACTGTAAGAAATACGTTTTACACCACAACTTTGTACAATCACATGCTTGCAGAAGCACAGAAATCTAAATTACTGGAACAAAAGTTTCAGGAAAAAATACTTTTCTTTACAAGGTGTGATGCATTCTGATATTGTCTGTTCTACTCTATGTCACTTTTTTCCCCCAAAAATTCTGCCTTGGAACCCAACAAATTGATTTTATCACTCACTAAAGAGTTGAGACCCAGAGTTTTAAAAACACAGACATAAGCAAGTCAGGGTGATGGTTGGACTCAAGAATAATATGAGACTCAAGCATATTTATTTGAAGCAAACAAGCTTTGTGGAATTTGGAAGTTACCAAATTTGAGATTTATTTGCCATAATGTAAAACTTGTGGCTGATACTGATAAAAAATGACTTTACAGCATTAGCTCTTTTATACGTTAACCATTTGAAAATGAAAAGAATGGTATCTTAGTTCCATGAGGTCTGAAAATGAAGTTGGGGTGTGAGATAAGAAACAAAATCTTCTAAGTGAAGAATTTTAAGAACTAACAATAACCAGGTGACAAGTAAAGGATTCTTCACGAGGAAAATTGCACCCTTCCCACTGAATTTACCTTTCCACAGGACAATTAACTCCTTCCAAGAATTTCACAACTAAGGGATCTTAAAAGTTCTCTCTCCAATGTCCCATCCAATGAATTCAGTGTTCTCTTCTGTGTTATTCCTACATACATAAAATGTATATTTATTGAACTCCCATGGTGTGTTCCCAGAAACAAACCAAACAAGAAAACCTGTCCTCAGAATGTCTACAATTCATTAGGTGAGATAAAAGGTTAATAAAAATACCTTAACACAAACTAAGCAGTCATCTTCAACTAAAGTGGTCTTGACTGTCTCCTCTACAAGGGGACTCAGTTCTTCTAAAGGCAGCTATTTCTTTATATGAAAGCTCTGATGTTTTGGAAATTCATTATAGAATTGAAATTGTTTCCTTGGTGACATCCATCGTCAATTTTATTTCCGTCCTCTGTTTCCACACAGTTTAATAAGAAACAAATTTGGAGTAAAATCAGCTTCAGTGGATGACATCAAGAAGGAATACACATTCCTAAGACACTAGGAAAATCTGAGTTATGGCATCCCAGATTGAGGGGGAGAATACTTCCTGGACTGAATCCTGAAAGAAAATAAGAACCATAGGACTATTTTTTATTGATAGAGACCCTGCAAAAACTACTCAGCTAACATCTATAAGTCTTCAAATAGGAAAATGAATTTGCAACCTAATCCACTGGAATGTTTTCTAGGGAATGTGACTCTGATTTCATTAAGGACATCAGTGGGAAAATAAGATTCACTTTTCAGAAATTTAATTCAGTGTTGCTGCAACAGAATTTTCCCTCTGAAGCCAACATTTGATATGGTTCAGCCTCTAAAATAATGTTAAACATAAAATTCTTCGCTTTATGATGAATTTGTATAAGTAATGTTCCCAACTGAACAAAAGTTAGGAGGAACTAACTGTATGAATAACTAATAAATGGTAGTGCAGGCTTTTTACAAGTTATGGATTATTATAATATTATTATTCAGTTTATGAAGTGTGTTTGCAAGCCTGCTCATTTAAAGCCTCACAATAATCTTTGAAGTAGGTATTTTTAATTCCTTATTTCACAAACAGAAACTAAGGAAGAATAATCTTATACTCACAGCAAACTAGAATTGTTATAGGTGTAATGGTTTTCTAATCTAATCTTCGATTTTGTAGAAGCTGAGAACTGAAAGGGTTTAGCAATATGGTAGTCAGAACTAGAACTCAGGAAGAAGACCTTTAAAGTTCTTTACCTGTTTGCCAGAGTCCTATGGGGGTATTTTGTAAGGCTCATTAGGTTCCTCTAAACATTTATAAAGGGAATCATGGCATGCATAGTATTATGAAGTGCCCCTCCACCCCACCACCACTTGGCTATATAATTTAGACATCTTTCTATGTTGATACGTATACGGCTATCTCATCTTTTTTTTTTTCCAAAGATTTATTTACTTTATTTTTTTTTTCACTCCCCCCCAGGTTCTCTTGTCTGCTTATTGCTTGCTTGCCTTATCCAGGAGGCATCAGGAACCGAACCCAGGACCTCCCACATGGGAGGCGAGTGCCCAATGGCCTGAGCCACATCCGCTCCCCTCATTGTTATTTTTGAAGGATGATATAATTGGTGTCAGTTGGGTTTGCTTCAATGCAGCCATTCCTATTTGTGGCCACTGTCAGTTTTTACTTGCCCTTGCCCACACCATATTGGCTATTAAATATTTTGAAAAATTATTCCTGGTCCTTTCTCTGTATTCCAACAATAGCGCAAATGATCTTTCGATTCCTTTTTTTTAAAATACAATTTTATTGAAATATATCATTCATACATGAACATACATAAATAATAAGTGCATAGTAAAAGTTGTGAATGTACAAAACAATCATGCATATCATCATACAAGGCTCCCATACATCTCACCACCACCACCAACTTTCACTGTTGTGAAACATTTGTTACAAACTGTGAAAGAGCATCCTCAAAATATTACTACTAACTATAATCCGTATCTTACTTTTGGTGTATTTTCCCCCAACCCACCCAATTATTAACAACTTATATTAGTGTTATGTATTTGTTATTCTTCATGACAGAATGTTCTCACATTTGTTCTCTTAACCACAGTCCATTCTTTACCACTGGACTCCCTGTGTTATACAGTCCCATGCTTTGTACAATCCATTCAAAGTGTACACTCAGTGAATCTTTCAATTCTTGAATGTAGCAAATAATATTTCACAACAAGCCTTAGAATAGCTTAAAACCATGTGATGAGCATACAAATCTTCACAAAGCAAGGTAAGCAGTGTGGTGTTTTGAGAGCAAGACTAGGCCCAATTTGGAAGTTGATATTGGCAACAACGGGTAAGTTTTATTCTTTGACTTTTCAACAAGAATTCTGACTCTTCGAACACCTTCCATGAGCATTCTGATTATTTTTACTCTTGATCTAATTTAAAGACAGTGTAAGACTTAATGATAGTCTCCAAGTGTTAAGAAAATAATATTTCTTCCTCCACACCGTATTTAGGCACACTCACACATGAACCAACAGTTGAGCAAAGTATTCTTTGAGGGAGCCATCAATATAGCTGAAAAGGGCAATGATTTGATTGGTGGCAAAACCTGGTGTTTGCCATTTGATGGTAGAATTCGACAAGGAAATATTTTGGAATTTCTTCTCAATTTTTCCCCCAAGTATAATTTTGGCAGAACATAGAATGTAAAGTGAAAAATTTCCCCCCTAACTTCAAGATAGAAAACTGTCACCACTCTTGGGAATCTCTGAATATATTACTCAGTTTCATGTATTGCCAACATTTTGTATTTTGCAGAAAAATAACTCCATGGCATTTAAAATTAGGCTTACATGATTTTTATTCAAATGTCCGTCAAGATGATAGCCACATAATGCCACTGTTGAGTGTTTTGGGATTTTCAGCACACTGGGAAGTTGGACTTTTTCCTTTGCAATATACATGAAACCCATTATCAACATGAGTTTCTTCTTTTTTTCCTTTCTGTTACCATCGGCCAACTTCCTCCTCATCCCTTAATGTAAAAATGAGAAAAAGTGTTGTTTAGTCATGATGGTAGAACAATGAATGAGGCTGATGGTGGTAATAGGTGGTGCAGTTTTTTTTTTGTTGTTGTTTTGTTTTTTAAAACAGTGTCTTAATCTTTCTAGAGCTCTGAAAAATATATTTTTGTTTTTCATTTACACATTGGTTCACACATAATACCTGCTGTGCCCATGACCATATCTAAACAAATTTACTTTGATAATCCATTTAATTCTTGCAGTTATAATGAACTTAACTTATGGGCTGAAAGAAGAAGAAGAAACAAATACATTTTGAGGGACTACATGTCTTATTTTTGTACTGTATTTCTTGGAATGTCAAAACTTTAAATTAAAATACAACTTACTCTCATCTTAAAACAGAAAACATTCTATTCATGGTATGGCATTAAGCAGTGTAAATTTTACCACACGTGTGATGACATCGCAAGTAACTAACAAACGCAACCTAACCTGAATTAATTGTAGGACCAACTCTGAATACCTTCTTGCTCTAACTTCACACAGCAGATCAGGTTTAAGTTTTCTTAATTTAGGTACTTTTATGAAAACAGCAATCATTACTTTTGATTTCCCCTTCCCCACAATTATGTTATAAAATTGAATATGATTTTGAAATGTCAGTACAGTCCTCTCAATTTTCTCCTGGACCAACAAGTCTATTGATAACATACAAATATCTGCTCTTTGATATTCCTTTCTTTGATCTTATGAATTGATTACTGTTTAAATGAAAGTAAACACCCTTAAGAGGGATAATGTGTAAAGATGGTATCAGTCATTAACACCATAGCATAAATGCCGAATTCAGGTAGTTAACATTTATTGCAGGGCTTCTGAGACCCTGTGTCAGGCCCAGTGACATTAAAGACATGCCCTTGAGGAGCGTTTGATCTTTGTCATCATTTCATTGGGCAATGTTGGCAAGTCAGTTCAGTTTTGGGCTCCAGTTTGTCATCTGTGAATTGAGAGGATTGGATTAGGTTGATGGTTTTCTGAGAGTTTGGGGGTTTTCAAACTCTCCCGCTGGGAGAAAGGCAGGAAGAGATAGGAAGGGATCTAACGAGAGACACTCCTAATTATGTTATTTCTATTGTGGGCCTTTGTGCAACTTTTCTTTTTAAGAAAGAATTGTTAATATTAAAAATTAATAATTCTGAAAATAGTCCTACTCGATGATTTTTAGGATGTCTTTTAAAGTTGTAACCTCCAATTATCTTCAGTATTCTGTAATTTGACCCTATCTTCTCTCTTTACAATAGGATAACCTCATGAGAGGACATTTTTAAGGGAGAGAGACATAGGTCACTAGCCAGGAGGGCTTCTGGGCATTGGCCAGGCAAGGACCCAAGGTGCTTGGGTGTTTATGTGCCACTGTGGGTGTGGAGGAGGTTGCATCAAAGTACAGCTTTGCTAGTTTCTCAATTTTGCCCAAGGCCAGCCCTGGGGCTTACCAGAGCATGGGCCACTTACTTTGTGGTTGATCCCTTGGAGTGATACAAAAATTTCTTCTGAGAGACTATGGAATTTCCACAAACAGCTCCACTTCAGAAATCTCTCTCTCTAGAAAGTACATTTTCTGTCACATTTCAGAAAGAAATGTGGGGCTTCAACAATTCCACTGGCCACATCTCAGCAAGCAAAATGTAGTTAAAAAAAAAATAAGCATGAGGAAAAAGAGCTTTCTCTAAAAGATCTGATAAGAAAATCTGATAAGAAACTCTGAACATAAGACATATTATGCCTTTGACTCTTCCTCTACCCCCAAGTTGGAATCTTTTTCTGGAGTTGTTGCAAAACAACTTTCTTAATAATTTCAAAAGAAATTCTAGGACACTCTTTCAAAAGTTTGTTAAAATATTAGGAAACGTGAAATCACTGAAAAACAGATTTGAAAAGCACAAAACAGAGAAGGGCTGTTGTTAGTATTATTTCTATGATTCTCAGATTAAATCTCTTCTTGGATTGGGAGTAAGAATGTAAAGGCCGGAGGCTCTCTGGGACCAGCTGCTTCTGGGATTCTTTTCATTGAGGGCCATAGGGCCTGAGGCTTGAAAGAGGGTGCCTGCAGCCACACTTCATTAAACTCTGGACATTTATGATCAGAATGAAGTCAGATGGGCAAATTTCCAGGGCCTCAGAGCAGCTATCCTAAAGGTAGAGGACACAGAGTGTTGGTTTTTAGATGTGGGGGTATCCTATGTGGATGGGGGTTTGAGACACGAGGTCCACTCTGTAGAGAACACAGGACATCAGTTGAAGGAAGCATTTCTCAGAGGGTGGAGTAAAGTAGGCAAGGGAAAATAGATAAACAGCAATGGCTAGCTTGAGGACTGTGGTGGCTTGGAGCCATATGCCCCCCAAAAACAAGCTCTCAAACTTAACACATTCTTGTGAACCCTTGTAGATAGGACCTTTTGATGAGGTTACTTCATTTGAGGTGTGGCCCAATACAATCAGGATAGGTTTTAATCCTATTACTGAAGGCCTTATAGAGAAGATCACAGAGGGAGAAAGCCAGAGAGGGCAGCCAGAAGCTGAAAGTAAACAGAACCTGGAAGAGAAGAGAGAGACCAGGAGAGGCCACCATGTGTGTTTCATGTGACAGAAAAGCCAATGACTAAGGACTGCCGGCAGCCAGCTCCAGAAAGCCAGTCTTTGGGAAGAAAGCATCACTTTGGTGGTGCCTTGATTTGGACCTCTCCTGGTCCAAAACTGCAAGCCAATGCATTCCCACCATTTAAGCCAATCTATTGCATGGTCTTTGCTTTAGCACTGAGGAAATGAAAACAACGACTAAGGTACAGGTAAAATGAAATTGCCCACTGACATGTCTCAGTGATCTTTGAACCTCTTCAGCCTTGTCAGTGACTTCTTCTGGCCAAGAACAAACCTGGATTTTAGCCATGTGGCAGGTGTAGATTTTGTTGAATGCTGGATCTATTCAAGCTGGAGGAATTCAAAATTTATCAAAAGAATCCAAATACCCAGTGAATTCTAATTGTAAATATTTTGCTTCAACTAGGAGGATCAGGATAAGTGTGAGGTACTTGGTTGGAGCAATGGATGGGTTGAGGATTAAGATGAAGTCTTGCTCCAGGTACCAGTCTACCCTGCATGGTCTTGTCCTTTCTTTAATCTCTGTAATTCTTCTCAGAAAGGAACCATTTATAGTAAAGGGATATAACTTGGCTCAGGCTTGGACCCCCAAGAGGCAGTATCTATAAAACGGGCACATTGCTAGTTACTAAAGATGCTCAGAGAATTTACTCTGTGTAAAATGCTATAATTCTTTTCTCAGTAAGTCTAAGGTGGGTATTGAGTGCTAGTTCTTTCTATCAGTTCTCTCTCTTTAATGCTTTTTTGAATAGAAAGTGGTAGAGAGTGATGTTCCTTATAATATTGAGAATTTTTAAGAAAACAGGCCATTCTATTGTGGTGAAAAACAAAACAAAACAAAACTGCTGTATACATACATTAATAAATTTTATTTTTTTATTTTATTTTATTTTTTTAAAGATTTTATTTATTTATTCATTTATCCCCCCCCTTGCTGCCTGTGCCCGCCGGGCCAGCCAACCACGCCGTGCGGGCGGGCCCGCCCCCGCCCCCACCAGGAGGCCCCGGGAACCGAACCCGGGGCCCCCCACATGGCAAACGGGAGCCCCACTGATTGAGCCACAGCTGCCTCCCACATTAATAAATTTTAAAACAGCCAAGGGAATAATATGATTTTTGCATTAAATTGATGATGCTGAGCATTGCATATCATGGTGTTATTTTTTGCTTCCACTATGGTTTGGCAAAAGGATTTACAATGCTGTGCTGAGAGAGGGCTGCATTCTCATGAAGAATGGAAGAGGTAGAGTCTGATAAGGAGACCTGTGCCTCCAAGTACAACAGCAGTGCCTTCTGGTTGTGCAGTGTCTCTAGTCAATGAAGTCATGGGATGAGATCATTCAGAACATTTTATATTAACTTAGGAGAGGCTAGGAAAGGGAGAGACTTTAAAATACAAGCCTGGTTTAATCAAAACCAAGCAACCATGAATTATTCAGAACTCAGAAGAAAAAAGGAGTACTTGAAATCAGCCATGATAACCAGGCTCCAACGCCACTGTTCTGCAACTGGCTTCTACTAAGTGGGAAAACTATGGTTTTCCAAGGTAAAGACAATAAATTGGATTACAGATCTGCCTGGAACAGGGAGTGTACTCTGACCTCTGGGAGAGGGTTTTGCCCTCTCAGGAAGCTTCACCACATCCTATGTGTACACTGGATGACTAATATTTATTGTAGAATCACATGATAGAACAAAGGTTGTCCCTGGTCACCTTGGGTCTGTCACCACAATCACTCCTCTTGTGGAATATGATGTATTGCTGGCTTCATTCGGGCACTTTACAGTCACCAACTAATGCTATTTTATATATGCAGCTCAGAATACCTGGGTTTGTGTTAGGACAGCTCATCAAGTATATTGCCAGCTCATCCTGACTCTCAGTTGCAAAAGGATTGTCCCAACACTTTCCTTGCCACCACGGCTGAGCTTTGATTGGCTATGAATGATGTCAATACACTGTTTATTTTTCTGTGAAGGAAGGGATCTGATTGTGTTATGCATGTCCACATTTTGTTAGGTAAGAGGAGGGGCTCTACGCAAATCTTGAGCCAACTCTGATCATTTACTATGAGCCTGTGATGTGGCAACTCAATGACGGATACACCAACTGTGTGTCCTTTGTTATTTACAACTTTTGGAACTTTCTGTTTACCTTGGGAGCTTCTTCTTGGACTATCTTAATAAGCTTAGTATTTGGGCCCTACTGTTAACAAGCTGTGTCTTTCCACAAACACAAGACAGTCTGCTCGGCCCAATTTGAAAAGAGATTTACAGACAGATTTCCATCTTGACAAAATTTTTTTTAATGTCCATCAAATTTTTAAATGCCTTTAAAAAAAAAGATTTATTTATTTACTTTTATGCATTTTTACCACCCTGTCCCCGTTTTTTTGCTGGTTTTGTGTCCATTCACTGGGCAATTCTCTGTGTCTGTTTTCTGCCCTCTCTTCTCATCCTTCTCCTGTCTTCACCAGGATTCGATCCTAGGAACCTCCGATGTGGGAGAGAGGTGTCCTGCCTCCTGCACCACCTTAGTTCCTGGTTTTTTCAGCACGTCTCGTCTTGGCTCTCCTTTGTGTCACTCTCCTCTTATGTCATCATCTTGCTGCGTGGCTCGGCAGGGCCTGACGGTGTACCCATGTGTGGGACCAGTGGGGCTCACCCGCTTGTGGGGCCTGGCAGCCCGCGTGACTTGTATATTTTTCTTTATTTTTTACCAGGAGGTCCTGGGGATTGAACCCAGGTTCCCTCCATATGGGAGATGGACACCCAACCATTTGAGCCACATCTGCCCCTGACAAAGTTTTAAGTAGGCTTTGTTTATAATTGAGAGTTGAATTGCCACATCTTGGCAGCTCATTTCCACAAAGCAGAAACTGCCTGAGAGGAGGTTTTAGAAAAATATTAACATATTTCATGAGCTTAGATTAGGTGAGATACCTCTCTGGTATTTCTAGAGAAGTAGGAAAATGCTTACCTGAAGAGTCCATAAATAATTGCTTAAATAATACATAAAGTTAAATGTATGAATATTAGTCAGCTAGATGTCATGGACTGGACCAAAAAGTTTTCAGGGGAGATAAATTCTACAAAAATATCCTCAAAGTTGTTCTTTCTTTTTTATTTTATTTTAATAAATCATACTGCTCTATTCAAGATGTATTATAGAAATTTTGATTGCTAGGTCAAAATAAGAACAATAATATGTTCACAATTACTTTTATTATAATTTGGTGGTAAATGAAAGTTTATGGACTCCAGTTTCATTAAAATTATACTTACAAATCCAAGCGAGGAGCTGAGGTGGCGCAAGAGATTGAGTGCCTCTCTCCCACTCTGGAAGGTCCCAGGATTGGCTCCCAGTGCCACCTAAAGAGAAGACAAGCACAGAAGAACACACAGAGAGCAGACAGTGAGCACAAAAAAATGGGTGGGGGGAGGGAATGAATAAGTAAATAAATTAAAAAAAAACAAATAATATTAAAAAATAACAAATAAAAAGGAAAAAACATTTTTTTTTTTAAATCCAAAGGAAAATGAATACAAAAATAAATAAATAAATAAAGAATCCAAGGGCCAGCAGAAATGTGGCCAACTCCTACTCTCCAGTTCTTTGGGACTTTCCTGGACAACTAACAAGATGAGGATGGACCAGCCGAAAGCAAGGAGTATCTTCAACTGCAAGCCAAATAGTTCCATTCCTCTGCCCCATAATATCTACATCCCTTCTCAGCCTGAAGCAATCAGAGTGGACATGGTCCCAAATCCCTCAAGACTGGGAATGAACAAAAATAAGGGGGGGGAGGGGGAGTGTAACCGCTGATTAAAGCACATATATTGTTATTGTAGCTATTGTTTTGAGTTAACTGAGTAACTTGTAACATTGATATCCAAAAATAAATTTGAAAAGTTCTAAAAAAGAATCCAAGGGGCATCCTGGGGCAACATTCGGCTTTTGGATATTTGTTGCTTTCATATCCTCATTAATCTAGCCACATGATAAACCTAATTAATATTTTTTGATGCTTATAAGTGATAATTCACGTGATTTTAGCATATTCACTAGCACATATATATTAAAATATTCCTCAAAGTTAATTCTTATTTCATTGAGAACTCTGCCTGGCTCCATGGGATTTAATGACATTGCATTATTCTTTCAGGACATTCAGTGAAACTTACTAACTTGAAACTGCTTTCCTGGGCAAAATTCAAAATGCTATGCGTTTATTACACCACATCCATTTTCTAAAAGATAAATTTACTTTATATAGATAAACATAGACTTTGGTTTTCATAAGAAGATATATTTGTCTAGAATCTATTAAACTTCTTTAGATAACCCCAGTTCCCTAAACTGTCTAAACTCAAGAGGTAAAATTTATTTAATATTAAGAAATTCTGTAAGGGATTATAAATCACTAATCTGTACCATACTTTGTAGAATCACAGCTCGGATAAGACCATAAAAATTTAGAAATAATCTATGCTCTACAATATCCAGCCTGTCTTCAGACGATTCCTGTGATGCGGAGCGTACTCTATTTTCTGTGAAAGCCTTTCATAGAAAATTTAGCTGGTTGACTTTGAGCAGTAGCCTCAACGTATCTGGGTCTTATTTTTTCACTTGTAAAGGGTTCAACATTTTTTTGGTTCCTACTATGTGTTTGGTAACCCTAAATCTTTTGGGCAAGACCAAGACAGGGTATAAATAAACAGATATATGAAATGAAAATATATGGTGCTCAACTATTTTAGGCTATGAGCATATAAAGTTGTACAAGATGGTAGTCTAAAGGGAGAGACTAGGACATAAATAAACAGCTATGAGGACCATATGGTAAGTGATTTAATAAGTTACAAAGAATTTTGGGAATACTGAAGAGGCACTTATTTGCTCTTTTAGCAGCTCCCACCCACCCAAGTTCAAGGTGCTGATTTCCTATAAAAACTGGCCCATGGAAAAAAAAACAAAACTGGCCCATGGCTGTGCTCTCTGGATTAAGACTCCCCTCTAGGTGTCTCTTACCCGCTTCCCCAGAGTCACCTAGACTGTAAACTCCCGTGAAGTCAGGTTTCCCATCTATTTTGTTCGTACTTTTATTCATATCACCTAACCCAGAGCCTGGCATATGAAGATCCCCAATAAGTATCTTTGGAATAAATAAATGAACCATATCCAGAATCTAATGGGAGCAGCTAAAAGGCGTTAAATAAAGTAGTGACATGATCTTTCCTTGCCTCATGACTTCATCCAGAAATATAACTCTGGCAGCAGTGGAGACATGGATTAAAAGGGACTTGTGATAGGGATACCATGCCGGAGGGTATTGCAAATAATTCAAGTGAGGAATAATGAGGGGATGAAAGAGAGGGATCCTGAAGATACTCGGTGATTGCTAGATGCCTGACTTGGTATGGGGGATGAAGAAGCAGAAAAAGTTGAGGACTGCTTCCTGAGTTCTGGCTTTAGGCACATGGGAGGAGCAGCTTCAGATAGATTCTGAGTTCAAGTTTGGACATGTCACATTGAAGGTGCCTGTGGACAGTTATATGGGGAGATGACCACTGGGTACCCATCAGGCCAGGTCTGAGGCTGACATTATGGACATTGTTGTTGACTCCCCAACACCTATTCTACTCCTCTCTCTTCCAATGTGATTTGGGAAATTGACCTTATCTGAAAGATAGGCTTGACTGATCTAAAAGTAATCCTACTTGCCAGTAATTGACTCAGGAATAGCTATGTGATTCAATTCCCATCAATGGCAGCAAGCAGATGTTTGCAGGAGGCTTCTGGGAAAGGAGCAGGAAGCCAGCCTTTCCCAGTGGATTTGCTTGAGGAAGCCTATGGCCCTGAGTGCTCCTGATAACCTTACTATAGCCACAAAGGTATCCAGCTGTAGGACGAGTCCAAAACTGTGGATGGCAGAGCCAAGAGATAGCAAGGAGAACCTGCTTCCTTGATGATGATGTTGAACTTCCTGAAAGCTTATACTGCCTCTGAACTGCCTCTGATTTGATCGTTTCTGTATTTTTTATGATCATTTGGTGGAGATTTTGTTACTGAAAGTGGAAAGCATCCTAATTGAAACAACCAAAGCTCTGTAATTGGGGGTCATCAGACAATGGGTAAGCGTTAAGCTCAGGATGTTAAAGAGATTAACTGGAAAAAGTAAGGTTGAGAATGGAGTTCTGGGCACCTTGCCTTTATGGTTGCATCCACTTCTGAATTCTAACCTATCAACCAAGATTTTTAAGTCAGATTCAATCTCCCTGAGTCTATCCTTCAACAAATAGCCCTGCCACTCTGAAAATTCTACAAGTTACGTGGCCATTCTGTGTTTCAATGTTCTCAGCTGTGAATCAGGTGTACTTAATCTACTTACCTACATGGGCAAATTCAGGTTTTGTGGGCCCTGAAGTTTACACAATTTTGGAAGGCCCTCTTAAAAACTGGATACAGAGCCTTGGAGGGAACCTATCTTTTTTTGCCAGGTGCTATGACAAATACCACAGAGTAGGTTGGCTTCAACAACAAGCATTTATGGTTTCATGATTTCAGAGGCTAGAAGTCAAAATTCAAGGCATCAGCAAGGCTATACTTTCTCCCCAAAGTCTGTAGCATTCCAATGCTGGCTTTCTGCAATCCTTGGAGTTCGTTGGCTTGCATCTCTGCTGCCCGTCACATGGTGATCTCTTTCTCCTTGTGTTTGCTCTTCCAGTTTCCCTTGACTTCCAGCTTCTCCTTGTAGCCTTCTCTAACTTCTGGCTTCTGGTTTCTTCTCTATAAGGCCTCCAGGAATGTGGATTAAGACCCACCCTGATTCAGTTGGCTGCATCTTAATTCATCCTCAGAAGGTCCTATTTACAAATGGTTTCACACCCACAGGAATGTGGATTAAGATTAAGAGCATGTCTTTTGAGGGGGTACATACTTCAATCTACCACAGGTGCAGTGCCACCGAGGGCTCTAAAGCCTCAAGAGAAATCTTCCTCTGCTTAACTACAGAGTTAGTATGTGGAATAAGTGAAATAAAGTGTGTAGCATGTTTAGCTCACAGTACTAGTTCAGTTCAGTTTAGCCAGGAGGATTATGAATAATTTAATATCTAATTTATATCCAGTTTGTGGAGAAGCACCAATATATGTGCTTATTGAATTTTTACTTTGGTAATAGCTTTGACTCTGCCCTTCACTTCTGAGCAGAATGTTCTTCCTACCTCTTTTTCCCTCACTTCTATCTCCCAAGGACAAGTTATCCATTATGTACCATGAGCACAGGGCCTTGGGTCGATAATATATTTAGGGGCCCACAAAAACTGTTTTGATTTCTTTTAAAATCAGAAGAAAAAAACGAATACTTAGGTTTTAACATAAAATATAAATATATTCATCTTCATTCCAATGCAGTAAATCTAAGTTTTAATTTTTTATTTTTATTTTTTTATGGAGGAAGTCACCTACAAAGGCAAAAGTACCTAGGGCCTATGAAAGTCAGAATGCACCCCTGCTATCTGCTTCTCCCCCATCTGTTGCTTATTTTTCCCCTCTTCCCATTCTTTCTCCATATTCACTTCTTATCATTTTATTTTCTATCATTCTCCTACCTCTAGCACTTTCAGGCCTATAGCCATAGGAAACTTTAACATCAAATGAAAAACTAAAATAAAAACACACATTTTCCCTGTGTTAGTTTTTTCCCTGTCTCAGCTCTTGGATTCCTCAGATTATCAGCTTTCAGAGTGATGGCCCATAATCCCTTTTATAACTGCAGACTCAGAATAGCGAGTTTGAGACACACCTCCTGAAACTGCAGCCTTAGGAGAACCGGATTCCTGCCGAGGAGTGTGGTGCTCTACATTCTCCAGGCTGGAACCCACTGAAGAGGCGGGACATTAATTAGGATTTCAGTACCTTAGAGGCTTATTGCATGGTGGCATCTCATGCTGAAAGAGAAGGCTTTTTTTTGTTTGTTTGCTTTCGATCCAATTCTGAGTGTCATGTATTTATTAATTTTAGGACTCAAGCCAAGTTACTTTGGTGGTGAGATGCAATCTATTATTTTTAGGTCATGTCAGGAGTGTTGGCTATGATTTTAGGTTACTAAGAAGGTAAGCTCGGCTGATTTTAGATGATCACGTTTCCCTTTATGAACCTTCCTTAAAAAACTAATTTTGAAATGCTTTCATTTATAGTTCATGCTTATGGGGAACTTAATGTTGGGAGCATTCCTTAGTTCAAGAGAATTTCATGCATGGGTAATTTTCAAGTTTTATAGTTTTCCAGCTTACTCACCTAACTTAGGATCTCTACTGCTTGTTATATTTCACAAATGCATGAGTTAAAGGAAAAAGCTTACATACCAAAAACAAAGCAGCGCTAAATGCCTACTCCAATAACCCCACTGTCATAAGAGAGATACACATAAGGAAAGAAAGTGGCACATTTCTTGTTTTGTGTATGCCTTGAATTCTAATTATTTCTTAAAGACATATTTAAAACAAAGACAAAAACTGATGTACAGATCATCTAGCATGCAATATTACCTTTGATTCACCATTTAAGTTCACACTGATTACCCGGGATGATTTCCAGATGTTTACTCTCTGCATGTAATTAAATTTTGGTAAAAACTATAACCTACTCAGCTGCTTTTTTTGTTTTTGCTTTTGAACTCCCAATAGAGACATGAAAGAAGTATTCACTGAGATATTTTTCATGGGAGTCATTCTTTTCATGAAAGAAATCCCCTTCCTCAAAAATCTCTGATTTGCTTAAAGCCACTCCTAATTTTCTTCTCTTACAGAGAAGAGAAAGCTGAGCTAAGAAATGTGATGTATCGATCATCTCAAGTCCCTCATTTGGGAGGAAATTGCTACAGAATTTGTATGACAGAATAGAAAATTGGTACAAGTAAATTATTGGGTCTGTATTCAAAGACATGAAAGGGAACAGGAAAAAAAATTACTGTGGGCAGTAAAATGAAATCTTCAGGGAGAATCAAAGTATCAAGGTACAACAGGATATGAAAGTTATCTTTTATGTGTTGGAAAATGAAGTGATAAGTTTGTGAAAATATGTGCAATGTATCAACTTGAATGTGACAGTGTAATGTACAACAGCTAGAGAAAAGAAAGGTGCCACATGCTGAAGGGTAAAGAAAATCAAGTACACAAGACAATAGTTCAAAGACATGTATTATGTAGAAATCATTAAAATATACTAGGGAAAGAAGGAGATGGTAAAATCATCAGACACAGGGCAATAAAGCAGAGGGGAAGCACTGAAAGATGAGGAAGGAGGCAAAATAATTTGCCGAGAAAGGATAGAGAGGTAGAACAAGAGCAAGCACCAGTGCAATGGTTCTGTAATGACTTTTTCTCATGAAAAATGCATTATCCGAGAAGTGAATGATTATCCTCCTTCCTCACACACTTTGATTTGGGGGTCTATAACACACCAAACCCACTGGGATGCAGACGATGGATTCAGAGTTTCCAGAAGGATCAACCAGAGGCTGCCATTCCAGACACCAATTGCAGTGTAAATAATTAAATATCAATGCAAGTCAACTAACATTTATTGAGTGTGCACTCTTAAATGGTGCATACATCAAGATTCTGACAGAAGTTTAGGGTCTTGACAGAAAAGCAAAAAGCTCAAATGAAACACAATGGTGATTTGGGAGAGGGGGACTCAAAAAGGATAAATATAACTTAGCCCAGTCATTCTAAGCCTTTTTTTGTTTGAAGAGTACACACTTTTTTTTCCAAATTGGATGAATGTTCAAGACTTTAATGCAGGAAAATACACATTTGTGCATACAAATAAAATTTTGTTTATGTCAAGAAGTTTATGGAGCTCCTGAACTGCGATTGTGGACTCCCTGGTTTCAGATTTTGGATCTTGAATTTAATAGGGACAATTTTTCTTAGGTCACTATTTAAACTATTTGCTGATTCACTTCAGTTACTACCTCTGGAACTATTTGAATTACTGAATTTAACTGAAAAACACGGGCACAAATGTTGTCTGTCATTAAATGTGAAGCTGTCATTAAAACAACTGTCTCCTCAATTCTCCAGGGGAGTTTGATTTTTGGGGGGGTCTGTTTATGTCTTCATTTATGCTTTGGTGTATTGTAGAAAAAATTTATAAAATTCTTTATAAAAATGCATGTAATACAAAGTAACAAGATACTTTAAAAAAAAAAATGATTGGCAGTGTTAATAAATGAGAAGAGTTGGTGAATGGGGTTTCCAGATGTGAAAATTTAAAATATATTTGTGAAATATATTCTTCATCATTTATAATCAAGCTACATCTTTTGCATTAATTGCTGATTTAAATTAGCAACACAGAAGCACAATTTACTAATTGCTTTTTATTGCTATAGACATAAGTAGGAATTCTCATCTTATTTGTGGTTTAGCAACAAAAGGAAAGTAGCATGATATAATTTACACATTTAATCACAAGAATAAGAGGAAATGAAAGATGAACCAGACGTGGGGAGAACAAAAAACCTATTCACTGTCATAGAAAAGTAAAGAATAAATAGGTTGGGTTGTCAGTTGTCTGGGGAACCTGAAATTCTGGGCAAAGAATTTCAGGTTTTATATGCTACAACAGAGAGTGATGATGCCTTTTAAATTCCTGCTCTTAGATTATAAATTCTTTGAGAGGGAAAACTGGCTTCCAGTTTTTGCATGTATTCATTTGACAAACACTGTGGCACCATAAGGGATCATAAGGAAAGTAATCATAAGTGAAAGACATTATAAGGGATTTTAATGTTATTTCTGATGTCCTGTTTTGTCCCTTTACTCTCTCCCCCTTGCCTGGAGTGTCTTGCTTGGAATATTTCTTTTAGCATTAATTACTTTATTTTCAAACTCTTTCTCCATCAACCCACTCTTACTCACTTGACTTTTCTCCTCTCACCTTACGTGTCTACCTGAAAATGTAACTCCCCTTGGGCCCCTCAGCCCAACCCTCTGTAATGTCCTGTGGTAAAGCCACCTTGACATGACTTCTAAGTCCTCCTTCAAGAAGGGCTACAAGCTGTATTGTCCTCCTGACAACTCTTTCTATCTTTCCTTCTAAATGTCAAGTTGTTCTCAGAAACAACATCTCGCTTTAAGCTTTTCTGGACTAATTGCAGCCCTTTGTGTACCTCATATGAAACTTTAATCAATGCCTCTTCCTTTGTGCTCCATCAGGGCTGCAAGTTATTTTCTTTACAGTGTAAACTGTGTACCTGTTTTCAGCCAGTATTCTTTCAGGGTCTCTGAGTCTGTGAGTTTTCTCCAACTACATTCATTCTTCCTTTTCCACTTTTTCTACTGCTCAGGAAGTGAAGTCCCGGGGTCTCCCTCTGAGAAGTATACGCAAATAGACAATTAATTCATGTATTCTGTTGATGAAGATCCTTTTTAGGCTCCATTTAGGCTAAGAAAAACTCAGTGAACAATGTCTTGCATCTTTCTTGGATCCATCCTGGCTCTTGCCTACAACACCTGGGGCTCCACAGATCTTAAGGCTTTGAGATGCAGCCACAGATGATCGCCTTGCAGTTCCACGTTCTCAAGAAACTCCCTGGCTTGGAGGACCTGAAAAAGAGGGGATGCTTTCTCAAGGAAATCAGTTCAGTACAATTCAATATCTAATCTCTGTTAGTGCAACGGGAACAAGAAAGGAGAGCCTTCTGGGCCTTTAGCAGTTACAGTTGTTTTGGATGTGCTGCTAAAACAACAACCTTCAAATCTTAGTAGCTTGAAACCAAAAAGGTTGACTTCTTACTCATGCTACTTGTCCCTGTGGGTCAGTACAGGGACTTTCACATTATAGACTCAGGCAGATGGAGAAGTTACTATCTCAAACCCTGGCGGTCCCCTTTCCAGAGAGGAAAGAGAGCTATGAAGAGTTACCTCAGTAACTCAACGCTCCAGTTAGGAAAAGACCCTCATCACTTCCACTCACAACTCATTGGCCAGAACTAGTCACATGGTCCTACCCAACCACCAGGAGGCCAGGAAACGCAACCTCCCTTGTGCTTGAAAGCGAGGAGAACAGCTCTAATGAGACCCACAGATCCCCAGACAAGCCTAGCCAATTGCGGATGATTAACATTCATGAGACACCATTTGACCCAGACTTACTCCAGGCCATTGCAATCCACATATCTAAACTTCTTTGTGTTTTAGTCAGAGGAAATCGCTTTCATCATTTTGTTCCTAATGACTCTGTATCCCTTTCAAATCATTTATACTTTAAGGTAAAATCCTGGTGCAGGGTCCCAGGCCTGTCACAACCTTCTTGTTAACATCCTCACCTTGGCACTTGGGTGCTCCTTAAAGTCTTCCCCTCCCCCAGCCCCAGGTCCAACCTCATCCCACCCCCCACTACCACCTCGGGAGCTGCTTGCAGGCATCACTGTTTCAGTGGATGGCAGCAATACACAAGGGCACCTCATTGTTGGAAAGGAACTGCCTTCTGCCTGCCAAGGACAAATGCAGACACACAAAACAGTATCAAGCAAGACTTCACATCAAAGGAAACCTTGCCTGGGCTTGCCAAGAGCAGGGCTGCCTCTGGACCTCTCCCTTCAGTCTTGTTAGTATTCTTCAGGCCCAAGGGCCACTAGTCGCCCTGCCAAGCTGCCTCACTTACTCAGCACTCCTGTTCACTCTGACACCTGAAGCTCAGGGTTCTCCCTGATCCCGGATTCGACTACTTGGAACAGAACAGAATGCTAAGTGTTTAAAAATGTTAGGTGATTAGGAAGGAAAAGCCATAGGAAATATTTGCTCTGTGAACTCTATTTGAGTAGGGGGACAAAAGACTTTACCGAACCCGTTCAATGCAGCAATACATAGAAAGGTAAGAAGTCCCTGCCTACAGCCTCGGAGAAAAGAAGCACAAGAAGGAAGCTTACCTCTGGAGGAAGGAAGGATGTTTTGTGCATGCACAGATGGTGGGGGCCATCAGAATCCATGCTGAAAAAGAGACTGGCTGTCTTGAGCATTCAGTGCCGAAGGGGAGGAATGGTGTGCCAAACTGAAAATCCAGAGAAACTTCAAGTTCTATTTTAGAAACATAAATATTCGGGATCTAGTCCTTTAAGGGGGGAAATGTCTTTGTTTTTTAGGAGGATGAGGAAAAAAAGGAAAAGGAACTGGCTGGGGCTGAGAGGGATAGGAACTATCTTAGAAGACTGGTAAAACGTTCTGGATGTTGAAAAACTCTTTCAGAAAGAAACATTAATCATCACAATACAATGGAAGTTAAGACAAATTTTTATTTTATTTTATTTTTTTTACCAGGAGGTCCCGGGGATCGAACCCCGGTCTCTCCATATGGTAGACGGACGCCGAACTTCTTGAGCCACATCCATTTCCCCAAGACAAATTTTTTTTTTTCTTTTTTAAGGATTTATTTATTTATTTACTTTTATCCATTTTTACCCCCCTTCCCCCTCCCCCCCGTTTTTGCTGTTTCTGTGTCCATTCGCTGGGCAACTCTGTGTCCATTTTCTGCCCTCTCTTCTCATCCTTCTCCTCCTGTCTTCACTGGGATTCAATCCTTGGAATCTCTGATGTAGGAGAGAGGCATCCTGCCCGCGCAACCTTAGTTGCTGGTTTTTCGGTGCGTCTCATCTTGCCTCTCCCTTGTGTCACTCTCCTATTATGTCATCATCTTGCTGTGTGGCTCGCGGGAACTGGTGGTGCGCCTGCGCACAGGGCCTGGCGGCCCATGCACCCTCTATATATTTTTTAAATTTTTACCAGGAGGTCCCGGGGATCGAACCCAGGTCCCTCCATATGGGAGATGGACGCCAACCAGTAATAGCCCCCTGCTATATCTCTTAAGGCTGACCAGAGATACCTAGAGTTACAGTCTTTTCCCATACAGGATGGACATATAATAAATCAGGCTTAGTTTATCACCAGCATTCTAAAAACCAGACCTAGGGAGGAAAACGAGGTCTGGGGACACATGCATGGTTTCTAATATAGCGAATGTTTAGCCCACCCTGATTATCACAGAATCAGGACAGTGAGAATATTCGCATCCAAGACAAATTTTTAAAAATCAAATTTTGTGAGAGCTGTAAGGGGACCCTAGAGATATTTTTTTTCCAACTTATTTTTTTGAGTGAAGAAAGTCTGAGGACAAGGGGCTTTTTATTTTTTATTTTATTTTTTTAATAATTTTATTTTTTATTTTTAAAAAGATACTTAGATTACATAAATGTTACACAAAAATTGTAGGGATTCCCATGTGCCCCACCTCCCCCTCCTCCCACAAATAAACCTCCAAATAAACATCTTTCATTAGTGTGGCATATCACCTGCAATAGATATACACATCCTGGGGCTTTGCCACTAAGCATGGACCACAGTTCACATTGTAGACCACACTCTCTCCCACACAGTTCTGCATGTTATATGATGATATAAAATGGCCTGTATCTGTCATTGCAATGTCACTCAGGATAATTCCCAAGTCCCAAAAAAGCCCCTGTATTACAACTGCTTTTCCCTCTCCCTGCCCCCAAAGTGTCCGGTGGCCACTGGCTCCACATTAATGTTGTAATTACTTCCATTGTGTGAATCACAATATGTATATAACAGAATACCAGTAAGTTCACTCTAGTCCATAGCTCTTCCCCCAATCCTGAGGAGTCTGAGATGGTGATGTCTACTCCATTTCCAATTGAGAGGGGGCTTATATCCCATGGATAAGATGGATGGGATTATCCTGCCTGCAGCTGCAGACTCTCTCCATTCCCTGGGATGACCATTGTCCATCATCAGCTCCCCACCAGGTGTCCAGGGGGAGTCCACTGAGCTGTAGAGTAGGAGTTGCAGCTCCATCAAGATTCTGGGCCCAGCTGGCACATGGACAGCCCAAAGACTCTAGTCTCGGGAAGTACACCTACAAACTCTGGCACCACATATAGGTTTGAATAGAAGGGACAGACGGACCATATGCAGGGAAGACATATTTGGTCCAGCTCTGTCACTCTCAGGAGCAAGGATTCCAAAGTAGGGCCCACTGATAAGGCATGAAACTCTGGTGCTATCCACCCTGATATAGGACCTGGGTGTCTCTAGAGCCCTCAGGAGCCCCTCTGTTTGGGGTGATATTCACATTGGAAGCCTATGAGGTCCTATTGAGATGTGCATAAGAGTTACCTCTGGGATGACCTCCCAACTCACTTTGAAGTCTCTTAGCCATATGAACTCATTTGTCTTTACTTTTCCCCCTTTTATTTGAGGTCTTTTTCCAGTCGTATTGCCCGTTGGCACTTGTTAGTAATCCA
This sequence comes from Tolypeutes matacus, assembly GCA_026826555.1. Classification (NCBI taxonomy): domain Eukaryota; kingdom Metazoa; phylum Chordata; class Mammalia; order Cingulata; family Chlamyphoridae; genus Tolypeutes; species Tolypeutes matacus. The sequence goes on from JAKSZT010053887.1 coordinate 82,672,592, forward strand.
TCATTGCCAGGGAGGCTCATCCCCGGGAGTCATGTCCCATGCTGGGAGGAAGGTAATGCATTCATATGTTGAGTTTGGCTTAGAGAGAGGCCACATTTGAGCAAAAAGAAGGCTCTCAGGAGGCAATCCTTAGGCACCCCATAACAATAGGCTAAGTTTCAATTTTAAGAGCAAAGACTCATAAGGCCAGTCATCAACAGCAAGAGCCCATTGGTGGATCATCCTCCTTTGCCATACACTGCCCCTGCACTTGGGGGACTGTTGCTACTCCCTTGGAGAGTATGGCAGAGCTCTACAGGATGGGAATTCAGTATTCTCTCATTTATTGAGTGGTTCTCCACCCACTGTGACCATGCCCCATAAGCATTTGAACAATTTTATATACCTTTTATGTATGTTCAGGTGAACTTCCTCCCATCCCTGACACCCCCCACCAATGATCCTCTCCTGCCCCAGTTGTAACCATTCTGTAATCCAAAGCTTCTTTAAAGATGAAGGCAGAGAATACATTAAATGCCTTGATTGTATACTTTAAAATGGTTACTTTTTTATGTGAATTCACAACAATAAAAAGTGTAATCACAAGCACACACACACACACACACAAAGATGAAGCCAATACAATAGCCAATTATAATTAATAGGAAAATGAAATAATAATGATGTTTAAATGTAAGAGACAAAATACATGAAAACTTAAAAAAAACTAAAAATAAAATAAAATTAAAGGGTTGGGTTATTCAAAAAATGCGAAAAAATTAAAAAAAAAATTTTTTTTTGACATTTTGCCTTTTATCACTCCAGTCTGTACTGTGGCACCGTCCCCCTCTCACTCCCCAGTGTCTCACTATTTTTAAGTCACAGCAAAGTCACACACAGAATACAAGACACTCTCATATACCCAACCTCTTCCCCCTTTCCTCACCCCATATTAAAATCTTTTTGTATGTGGATGATGGCATTGTTATAACTGATATACAGATAGTGAAACATAGCTACTAAACATTGCCAATGGTTTACAGTATGGTTTACATTTTAGATCGTACACTTTTATAAATTTTGATGATATTTACCAAGTCCCGTGTCCATCACTGTAAGATAATAAAAAACATTTCCACTGACCACTAAATACCCCCTGTTTGATCTATTCTGTTCCTCCCTCCCCACCTCCCCTTGGTCCCATGACGACTCCCTAGCTTGACTCATTGGATGACAAGATTCATAATTACATGCAACAAGAGGTCATGACACACTGGTTTGTCCTCCACTATTAGGAACTGCCCTTGCTCTTAAGAGATGCCCACCTGTCTGTTTCTGAGCAAATCGGTCCTCCCAAAGGTGGGAGTCCATCTCCTTCCCTCTCATTGTGTGAGGGAACACGTTATGACAGGATGAACATTCACACATTCCCTAGAAGCCTGCTCCAAATGCACTCTGTCCCGAATGCCCCCCCAACCAACACGCTAAAGCAGTGACACTTCCTTGTCATTTGCCATAAGAGCATTCCCACCTCTGTACTTTCAACCTCATACCCACAAATCCCAAGTGTTCACCTGGTCCCTCTCCCCTCAGTATCCTGGGTATTCAAACCCACCCTCCCTATCTACCCACCTGTCAACCCTGCACCACCCAACCCAATATGTCATTACCCTCCTGTCCTATCCCTTCAATACACAACTATACGTCCATATGGGTGATGGCTCAAAACTTTATCTTCTCTTTCTCTTTCTTGAACACCTATCTTTCAGAAAATAGTTCTCAGAGGTAATCTAAGCACCTCTTAAAATATATGTGTATATATATATATATAAATAACATTTTTGTAAGCAAATACACATATATGCATACATATTTATATATCATTTTGCAAATGTTTGTATGTATTGTGAGAATTTTGATTTTTACCCATAATAAACAAACAAACAAACAAACAAAAAACAATAGACCCACCATCATCAAACATTGCAAAGAGTTTTATATTAATTTATTACTCTAATAAACATTAAGAACTAATGTTTCTCCCTTGCCACAGTTGTGACACTTCTGTGATCCAAAACCTCCCCAAAAAACATATGCTCCCCAATGTAACAGAGTTAGACTCATTTATAATTTCCCTACATGTGGCTCTTCTGCTCCTTTTATTCACACTTATAATTAGCACTATACTTGTTAAATATATGTCCCAGAGACTTAAATCTTCAGTCTGTTCATATGCCGGTTGAGCTGTGAATCTCAGCAGAATTGCATCACCTACTCTCCAGTTCAATGGACTTGCCCAGGACAACTAACAGAAGGATGATGATGGACAATGCCCATTCCAAAAAACAGAGAGGATCTACAACTGCAAGCAAGACAGTTTCATCTATCTGGCCCATGGTATCTAAGCCTCCTCTCAATCAGAAACAGAGTGGGCATCACCATCCCCAAATCGTCAAGACTGAGGGATGAACAAACATAAGGGAAGAATGCAACTATAATTTTTATATAATAAAAGGAGACTTTTTATTATCTGGCAAAAAAAAAAAAGAAAAAAAGAAAAAAAGAAAATAGTTCTCAGAGACTGCTCAATTTCCTTAATTCATATCAGTGAGGTCATGTACTGCTCATCCTTCAATGCCTGGCTTGTTTCACTCAACATAAGGTCTTCAAGATTCATCCATGTTATCCCATGTGTTAGCACTTTATTCCTTCTTACAGCTGAGTAATATTCCATTGTATGTATGTACCACATTTTGTTTATCCATTCATCTGCTGATGGGCACCTGGGTTGTTTCCAACTTTTGGCAATAGTGAATAATGCTGCTATGAACATTGGTGTGCATATATCAGTACGTGTCTTTGCTTTCAATGGGATCGCTGGATCATATGGAAGATCTATAGTTAGTTTTTTGAGGAACCGCCAAACTGTCCACCACAGGGGCTAGATGATTCCACAATCCCACCCAGCAGTGGATGAGGGTTCCCATTCCTCCACATCCTCTCCAACACTTATAGTCTGCTGTTTTTATAATTGCCGCCATTCTAATGGGTGTAAGATGGTATCTCAATGTAGTTTTGATTTGCATTTCTCTAATAGCTAGAGACGTCGAGCATTTTTTCATGTACTTTTTAGCCATTTGTATTTCTTCCTTGGAGAAGTGTCTTTTCAGGTCACTTGCCCATTTGTTAAATGGGTTGTTAGTCTTTTTATTTTCGAGTTGTAGGATTTCTTTATATATGCAGTATATTAGGCTCCTATCAGATATATGGTTGCAAAATATTTTCTCCCATTGGGTAGGCTGCCTTTTTATTTTCTTGATAATGTCCTTTGAGGTGCAAAAGTTTTTAATTTTGAAGAGATCCCATTTATCTATTTTTTTCTTTTGCTATTCATACTTTGGGTGTGAAGTTCATGAAACCACTTCCTATTACAAGGTCCTGTAAATGCTTCCCTACATTATCTTCCAAGGTCTTTATGATCTTTGTTCTTATATTTAGAACTTTGATCCATCTTGAGTTGATTTTTGTATAAGGTGTGATATGGTGTTCCTCTCTCATTCTTTTGGATATGGATATCCAGTTCTCCAAGCACCATTTGTTGAAGTGGCCATTCTCTCCCTACTGAGTGGGCTTGGTGGCCTTGTCAAATATCAGATGACTGTATATGCAAGGATCTATATCAGAACTCTCAATTAGGTTCCATTGGTCAATGTGTCTATCCTTGTGCCAATACCATGTGGTTTTGACCACTGTAGCTTTGTAGTATGTTTTAAAGTCAGGTAGTGTGATACGTCCAACTCTATTTCTCTTTTTCAATATGTCTTTGGCTATTCAGGGCCTCTTACCTTCCAAATAAATTTTGTGGTTAGTTTTTCCAATTTCTTAAAAAATACAGTGTTAATTTTTTATTGAGATTGCATTAAATCTGTAGATTAGTTTGGGTAGGATAGATATTTTGATGATGTTTAGTCTTCCTATCCATGAACAGGGAATATTCTTCCATTTATTTAAGTATTCTTTGATTTCTTTTAAGTGTTGTGTAGTTTTCTGTATATAAGTCCTTTACATCTTTAGTTAAATTTATTCCTAGGTATTTGATTCTTTTAGTTACTGTTGTAAATGGTATTTTTTTCTTGATTTCCTCCTCAGATTGCTTGTTATTGCTGTACAGAAATGCTACGGATTTTTGAGCATTGATCTTATAGCCTGCAACATTACTGAATTCCTTTATAAGTTTTAGAAGCTTTGTTGTAGATTTCTCAGGGCTTTCTACATATAGGATCATGTCATCTGCAAATAATGAAATTTTTATTTCTTCTTTTCCAATTTGGATGCCTTTTATATCTTTTTCTTGCCTCAGTGCTCGAGCAAGTACTTCTAAGACAATGTTAAATAGGAGTGGTGATAGTGGGCATCCTTGTTCAAGGGGCTTTTTTAAGGTCACGAAGTTTGATGGTGGCAAAGTTGGGGCTAGAACTTTTGAGCTCCTGACATTGGGGCATGGGTTCTTAATTCACAGTCTGGTGTAGTGGTGCTAGATGCAGCATGTGATCAGCATGCACAGGTCTGCAGCATCACCAAGTATTCTATTTTTAACACACTGACTCCAACCCTTTGACTAACATCTTCCACTGTGGCCAACCCTACTGCACTGTTCCAACAGCTTCCCAGAAGAGTAGTAATTAGAGCATACACACACACACACACACACACAAGGATAGGTACCAGAGAAAATGTCACATTCTTAGTGGTGAAAGGCAGTAGAGATAGTGCATTTACAGAATTTGCTACTTTTAGAGCACTTCATAGGACCATGGGTTCTTAACGTGGGGTCTGTGGAGAGAGCTTTAGCATTCCATGAACTTGGATGAGAAAAAAATTATCTTTTACTGAAATGTGGCATTTCCTTCGTTATGAATGTATGCAACAAACCACAACAGTATTTGCAGTACTTGGACATTGTCACTAATAGAATAACATATATTTTCACATTACATCAGCTGTTGCAGCTATCTTGCAATATCTACCCTTGTTACCACTTTGCAATTACGGTATTTGTTAAATCTGTCGCTAAAACTTCTTATTTAATGTTTAATGTATGCGCTTCCTTAATAATTCTATATGTTTTCTATTATGCATTTAAAGACATTATTCGAAGAAAGGATCCATAGACTTCATTTGACTGCCAAAGGGGCTCTTGGCACAAAGGTCAGGAACCCCTGATGTGTGAGGGGTTGATGAGTGTCAGGTTGCCCATGGATGCCCACACCACTCTATCACCCTGTGGGCTCAGAGTGACAGAAAGGCTCCCTTGTCATTTTGGGTTGGAGAGCTGCCAGTGTCTCTTGCCACAAACTGTGCTTTTAATTCCAGTGTACACCAACCTTTGAAAGCTGGCGTGACTATATTATAAAATGTGACAGAAAAGACATCATTGTTTGGCATTGTTATTAAAATTAAGGCTGGGGAGGGAGTTTATGATATTTATATTAAGGGGGTTGTCTTCACACTTCATTCTATGCTCATGAAAGTTGACTTTTTTGAGGGAGTCAGCACTGCAAAGCCCATTCGAAAGGAAATCAGTTTTTTCACAAGATGGCAAAAGCTGGTTTGATGTGGTAAATAAATGTTCAGACTTACTATTAGGCAAAGAGAATGAAAAACAATATTAAGGTGCCATTTGCCACTTTTCAAATAGGCCAAGAGTCTTAAGGATGATAATTCTTAGGATTGTTAGGGGTGTAAAGAAATGAACATTTTCATAAACTGCCCACAAAACCAGGATTCGGCATAAACTTTCTGGACGCAAATTGAGCACTATGTTTCAAGTACTTTTCACCCAGTAATTTCACTTCTAGGAATTTATTCTAAGGACAGAACTACAAAGATGCTTGTTCAAGGATATTTATCAAAATATCATTCGTAACTGTAAAATATACAAACAACGTGAACACTAACACTATGAGGTTCGCTAAATAAATTATATCTGTAGAATGAACTATTATGCAGTCAATTTTTTTTTAAAAAAAGTCTTTCTGAGAATATTTAATGACATGGGAAAATGCATAAATATAATAATTTTAAAATGCAAGTTATAAAACTGCATGTGTCAAATAATTCCAGTTTTGTTTTTTAGGTTTGGAAAATATGTGTTGTATTTCTATGCAGTATTACTTATGTGCATATGCATATAGAATATGTATGTGTAAAAAAAACTGAAAGGAAATGTATCAAAGTGTTACTACTGGCAGTCCTTGCGTGGCAGTATTTCAATTATTTTTATTTGCTTCTTTATACTTTTTTGTAATTTCTGACATTAGATAAAGCAGTAAGACATTGTTTGTAAAACTGATCTCTGTTTGCAGTGCCTTCTGGTTGCTCCAGACAAAAGTTTGTTTTGCTGGTTGCTACTGAGTGTTATTTTTCTCCTAACCTTTGCTCTCTTTCCCCACCATTAGCTTCCAGATGTCTGATTTAGCCAAGTTTTGGGCACTCTCTTCATGTGCATTTCCCCGCCTGCCCAGCTTTAACAGAAAATTCAGAAACTGCTTTATGCTGCTAATATGACGGAGGGCAGTACCGATATGAATGTCAACCCCAAACCTCTTGGCATAATGAAAAATAGTGCAATGAGGAATGTGAAGTTTTTGTAAACAAAACTGGGGACTGGGCTTAAAATAGGGTGAGAATTTGAGGAGGTATCTGTCTCTCTTTCCGCCTTCACCTATGACTGCTTCAGCCCAGTTGTGCTTGAGCCTTTTGGGGGTCAGGGGTGGGAGATGAAAAATAACTCTTCTTGAGCAACTTAACCCTTTGCTGATATTTGGTTGAAAGTGATACATTTTGAGCTTTCGGTGATATTTAGCTGGTAAGGTGTAAATCGGCTAGAAAAACCATCTGTTTGGATAAATTAAGACATATTTTCTTTTGCTTTTACCTTGCAAGTGAGAAATAGGGAGGTAATTTTCTATTTGGGAATGTTTGTTTTCCAGGGTGTATGACTTGCAATGACATTTAGGATTTTGAAAACACTAGAGACCATACTCCATTCCTTCTCTCTTTCTTAAACTTGGATCAATTTCCTCCTGGGTGAAGTTTAAAATAATAAAAACTGAGAAACCATTTACTCAGTGCCTTCTGTTGCATAGCAATCTAAACAAACAGGCGCCTTTCCTCTGTCAAGAACTTCCAATAACACAAATTGCAAAGGTTGTGTTTAACAAGATGATTTCCAAGGCCTTTTTTTTTTTCTTAAGGTTTCCTTTGGGGGTGGGGGGGGAATAGAGGCAAAAGATTGCAGACAAATAATTCAATTGACTTGACTTTTTAGTGAATCATTTCTCATACTACTGCAGGGTTTAGAAAACTTTTTCATTTGTCGGGAGCCTAGAGGGACTGAGCTGGACCCATGAACACCAAGCAGCCCAAAGCAGGAAAAACAATAAGAAGTAATAATAAGCATCAAGTGTATAGTATCTAATCCTGTACCAACCCCCTGTCTTGGCTATCTTCCATTTTCATACCCGGATCTCCAGGTCTTCTCCATCCTGTTCTCGGCCCAGGGAGGATGGCCTGGGTGGACTGCAGTAGGGAAGAGGGTAAGATGAAGGTATTTATTTTCCTGGCTCCTCCCTTGCCTGCTGGCCCCGCATGTTGGCTATCCTTCCAGCCAGAGCTGCAGCTCCCGCCAGGCAGCTTTCTCCACATGGCTACTCTCCTAGGGTCCCAGGAGTTGCCTCTGCCCTCCCGCCCCTTCAGGTCTTGTGGAGGTAAGAGATCCCTGCTGTTGCTATCTCCAGAGGACTACCCTCTCCCTGAGGTAGAGTACAGCCCTACCCAGACCTCTGAAAAGAGCCCCTGGGTGAAGTCTCCTCAACTACTTCTTTTGCATGTGCTCTCTGTTTCCTGCTTACCCTTTTCCCTGCTACCACCCTCAGGGAGACCATTGATATTCTTTTTAAGAGTACTGTAATGTATTGTGAGAATTTTGATTTTTACCCATAATAAAAAAAAAAAGAGTACTGTAAGAGGCCCCTAACTGAACTTTGCTTTCCAGCTTATTTTATATACTCTTGCAAAGCAAATCTTCCTAAAACACTCAATTGACCCCCCGACTGCTCATAGGAAAGTATGCAAACCTGTCATTTTAGATTTTCCAGAACTCTTAGCTTTGGTCAACCAGGTTGTGCTTCATCCTCTGATAGATCCTGCAGTTTTATGTTTCCATGTGTTTGTTCACAAAACAAATGGGCTTGTACTACCCACTTCTAAACTTACACGCCTCTTAAGATTCTCCTCCAGCCCCACCTCTTCCAGGTGGCGTTCCTTCCCTATGTCCCAATCAGAAGTGGACTCTTCCTATGCAATTTATTGGGAAATCAATCAAATATCACCTTGCCATACATCCTCTAGAGTCTTAGGAACATTATTTAAATTTAAAATTATTTGTCTTTTCAAAATTGTGGGCTTTGGCTATAAGCTGTGACCATATCGAAAACTTGGACAAGTTATTAATCTGGCAGACCAATCTCATTTTTGAATACTCAAAAATGAGATTGTGGGGAGTGGATGTAGCTCAGTGGTTGAGCACCTGCTTCCCACACATGAGGTCCTGGGTTCAATCCCTGGTACCTCCTTAAAAAAAAAAAAGAGATGGTCATTGCAATATCTACCTTACTTGGTATTGTGAGGATGAAGTTAACACATATAAAACTCTTATTATAGATTATGGCAGATGGCAGGCTCTTAGTAAATATCTTTTTGCTTCTCTTTTTTATCTCTCTCCTCCAACAAGGGGTCAAGACTAGCTAGCATTTATTGAGTGACACATACTATTCTAAGTGTTTTACACATATTAATTTATTTATGGCAATTCCATATCCTATTGTTATCCCTATTTTACAAATGGAGAAACTGAGGTGGAGAGGCTAAGAAACTTGTTCAAGAGTTTACCAGGGCATAAGATGGAAGCACTAATTCACAACTCGATTGTAGATTTTTCAAGGCAAAAGATGCATCATATTCCAAATTTCTTTCTATCTTTCTCTGGGCCTAGCATGATGTATTACATATAGTAGGCATTCAATAAATGTTGATTTGATTCCAAGAGGTAGAGGCAGTTAAGCGAGTGTTGCAATAGGCAGAGGGCCAGAAAATCCACATGGTCAAAGCAGCAGCTGCTTTCACGAAGTGAGCAGTAATGTGCGCAGCTAAAAAAGAGCTAACATGCAAGGTCCTAGCAACTGAGGAATGTAGCTGCCACTGGAAGACGGAGAGCCGCCAGCTGGGGGTGAGACAGGAAAGAGGAGAACTTGAGCTGGGAGGCCAGCAACGTGGAAAGCTCCACAAATGAAGACAGAACTCCTTTCTCATCAGTCCTCCTGGCCCTGAAGAGACAGTAGATCTCACTCGATCCTGTGGTTATACCACTGAAGCATCTTTAAAAACACTTAACCCCAAACTGTTGGACCCTTCCCCTCTGCCTTTCTCACCTGAGCCAGCAAACTCAGAGCTTCCTACTATTTCCGTTAAAAGCACCCAGATCCCAGGAATCCTTCTTCCCCAACACAATTGTTGCTCATGCCAAGCAGGGGACATATGGCGGAACATCTGGGAAGGGGCAGCTCGGTCAGGAGTGCTGGCAGGAGGCACAAGCTTTCATTATAATGGATGTGTCGCAGTAAATCATTTTGTAAATGTTCCCTCCCCTTCTCTCTGCATCACGGAACATAAACGAAGACGAATTAACCAAAGCACCACAAAACTGCCTAAATATGCCAGAACTTGTGCCTGAAACATTTGCTGACATTTCCTTGAATATCTTTTTAATATCTTGGCCAGGTCAGGCATAGCAATGGCATTACAGAGCTTGCAAATCAATGCCCCAGCTGTTTTGTTTTTTTAATAAAACTGAATGTGATCTATCTTAAATGATTGCTTTGCAGCCCTTTTGTTTTTTTACGGGGCTTTCAGAGAGCAGGACTGTGGGCAGCCCTGAAGGCAGGACTTGGCTTTGAAAGAGTAGCTGTGCCTTGATGGTGGTGGGGTGAGGGCGGGGAGCAGAAATCAAACATTTGCTGGATTACTGTCGTCATCTTTTCCTACTCCCCTTGCCTCACAAATCTGGTGATCTACATGATTCACAAGACCGATGTGTGGTTTGCTGCTGTTTTTAAAATGTGAGTTTACCAAAATGTTGCTGAAGAATCTGAAGGTCTCAGCTTCTGAAAATCACATTGGCTTCTCCATCTGGGACTAATCCAAGTGATTTATTCATAATTTTTTTAATTCATAATTTTATTAGCAATCCTTTTCCAAGAAAATTCTCTGTATCTGATTGTCAACATAATGAAAATTGAAAGAGCCCCTTCTAAGAATCCAACTATATGCATGTGACTTTTGCCCCCTGGAAAAATAGAATATGTAAAACTGTCTTCAACAGCAAACATCTTGGCCACTGAACATCCACAGGCCCTGATTACAACAGGAATTCCACAAGCAAACAGGGAGGAAGTCCTGTCAAAATTGAGGTCCCAGTGAGGAGGGGGATGCAATATAAGTGCCTATAAATCAGAGTTTTATAATGATATTAGTTGGCTGATACTTATGTGGGCCATAAATATGACACCATAATAAATAGTCAACTTTCTTTGAGGATGAATTTAAGGACTCTTTTATTGGCTTTGAGAAATTACAGTATATCTATCAGGAAAGTCTCATCTGCTTTTACAGTTTATTGCTTCTATTTATTTTTGTAGTTTATATAAAATGTCTCAGCTTTTTCCTTTCAATATTTTGCCTGAGCTACATTAGCGCACATTCTTGTTTTTTTCTGGGCTAGCAGTACCACAAATCCAAATAAAGACAAATGGAGAGTTGGAACCTCAGCTGGGCCTCCCGAGAGGCCCCTTCCCCCCACCTTCCCCACCCCTTATTTCTCACCATCTAGCTTCGGGGCAACTGAAATCCACCTTCACCCCTCTTTTTCCCTGACCACAGGCAAAGTCCTGCTCCTTGATTCTCTGCAAGTTGTCCATTCCTGAATTTTACCCTTAACCACAATGGAGAAAAGGGAATAGCTGAGGTCAGGAACTATGGAAAGAATGTTAACAATTTACCACTAAAATATACATTAAGAATATTTTCAGCAAGTATAATGTCCACGTTGAACTTCTAAACCTAGAATTCGCATGTCCTGTGATCATCTTCACATTTCTGCGTGTGCCTTTCAGCCTCAAGTCGGCCCTTCCTGAATGAACTCTCTGTGAAAGGTAGGACTGATTAAAAATAGACAAATTAGTTCTCCAAGTTTCCCTCCCTACTCAAATTTGGCAGCACTGATTATAAATGTTGAAGTGGTGAGGTTAAAATAGTTGTCTGTTGTGTGAGTCAGTGAGTTCATGAATACCATCACGACTTTTTTTTTCAAAGGTCTATTTATTTATTTTTTTAAATTTACTTACTTTTTGTTTTTGCACTTGCTGTCTTGCTCCCTGTGTCCATTCACTGTGTGCTCTCTGTGTCTGCTTGTCTTCTTTTCTTGTCTTCTCTTTAGGAGGCTCTGAGAACCAATCCTGGGACCGCTGATGTGGGAGAGAGGCACTCAATCGCTTGAGCCACCTCAGCTCCCTGGTTTGTTGTGTCTCTCATTGTCTCTCCTCTGTCTCTTTTTCTTTTGCCAGCTCTCTCCGTGGGCCAGCTCGCTTTTACCAGAAGGCCCCGGGAAACGAACCCAGGACCTCTCATATGGTAGACGGGAGCCCAATCACTTGAGCCACATCTGCTTCCCACCATCAGAACTTTTAATATGCATTAAAAACAAAAGTGAAAATACTTGCACAGGTAAAGCCTTCCATAGAACAGCCAGTTCTGTTAATGGAAATTGGGAGTCCTAAACATTTAGACATTTTTTTTAGAACATGGGCCACAAATAGGGCCTACCTCATGTCAGATGCTTTTGCTTTAAGATATCACAGAATGTTAACGTTAGAAAGGGACTTAGAGATCTTTTCATTCGATTCCTTCGTTTTTTATGGGACGCAATGAATAATAATTAAAATTAAAATTTGGATTTGCCAGAACTATCTCACTTAATCCTCACAGTTTTAGGTGTGTCATATCCATTTTGCTGACAGGAAATCGAAGCATAGAGGAGTAAGCAACTGGCCTAAGGTGAAATGGTAGAGGCAAGATTCAAACACAGGCATTCCAATTCCTAACTCAGACTTCAAGTTAGAGACCTCCAAGCGCTTGAACCCGTGTCTCCAACTATCAGCCCATGCTCTTCGCCCTGTTCTGGGGCAAGTGGGTGGCTGCTAACTGCCTGCCTTTTTCCGCTCCTTCCTTGAGGTATTTCTCACTCTCACACTCATCTCAAGTTGGCCAGGAGTGCTTGTCATGACCCCAGATGGATCTGCCTTGGCCCCAAGGGCTGGGGCTGCTGCCTCCCCAGACACACATGCTGGGGTGCATCTGTCACTAATGGGATTTCCAGATTTCTGACTCTTCATGAGCTTCCATTTGGCAGCCTTGCATAGCTGTGAATCTCAGATTATTGTGTTCCTCAGCTGTTCCAGTTAGGGAAAAAAGAGATGATGTCTGTGGTCAGGTTAACTCTGAGGGCAGACCTACTGTGGAAGAAATGACTCACTTAGCATGGTTGAGTTTTCTGAGTCCACCTTCCTGGGGGGCTGAGGCTACCTTGAGAATGCAACATGTAATATGATAATGATGACCCCTGAACACATCCAACACTCATCTTCTTTAGTTACCAAGTTCTTCATATATTATTTGTCAGCGAATTTTCCTTGGAGGTATTTCCACCCTTTCCCCCTCTTTTTTCCTAAGTGACATATTATAATATCTTAAGGATCATTGTCTTGTTCATCTTTGTTTACCCTATAACTTACCCCGCATAGGGCATTAAACTTTGAAAACCAATAAATGATCATTAAATGCAAGAAAGAATAACTTGTATTAAAGCTCTCTTTTCTTATTTGACCTGTGTAGTGGACATTTGCCCATTTCTTGACTCCTCATATCCATTTTATTTCTTAACTTACCTACTTTCCTTTCAGAGAATTATCTCTCCCCCATGGTGTGCAAAAAACCTACATGAAAGATTTACAAATAGTTGAAAGCAAGTGCCCATGTAACACCACTGTTAACATTAGTCCCCAAAGCCTCCCAGGTGCTTCTCACCAATCAAAGCCCTCTCCTTTACCCAGGGCCAGCTTCACGGGTGTACAACCTGTGCAGTCATACAGGGCCTCATGCTCAGAAGAGTCCTGTGTTTGGATTAATGCTCAGTAGTCACTGTCATGAAATTCTTCATACTTTTTCAACAAGTCACCCTGAATTTTTATTTTGCATTGGGTTCTGCAAAATTTGTAGCTGTTTCTTGTCTTCACTTCTTGAGATAATCATTATCCTGACTTTTGTCATGTGGTTTTTCTTGCTTTCCTTTGTAATTTTATTTTCCATGTATGCATCTGGAGCTTTTTCATACCAATTGTTTGTCCTGACCTACTGTTTCTGCTATAAGGCCTATACAGCCTGTGATTCCTGCATCATAGTCCCCCAAAGGTGTCTTGGTTCCTACCTGTTTCCTTTCAATATCCTTCCAATACATTTTATTTGGCTTTGGTTTACCAGAGTTGATTTCTGTTGCTTGCAACCAAAGAAACATAACTGGTACAGTCTGTTACTAAAAGACTGTGTTTTGGGGTTTTTCTTTGATTTTTTTTTCTTTCTGCAGGAACCCCCAAATCTAATAAATGGGCCATAGATTTAAGAGTTTTTAAAAAACTGACTAACATCCAACCTGATCAGTCCTTATTTTTCACCAGAGGAAACTGGAACTTGAAGTTAGGAAAGTAGTTACCTGTATTTAGAAAAATATTACATTTAGGACAGGCCAGGAAGCCCAAAAGGCCTGCCAATGACACTTTTTTTCTTCTCAGAAAAGTTGTCACAGTTGCAAATGGATCAGCACTTTTTTGAGAGATCCTTCCCATGACGCGTGGCCCAAATTCCTGCCTAGACACATATCCCTATCCTCTTGAACTTAGTGATTGGTGCAAAGATAGGCATGTGGCCCAAACAGAACCAACAGCAATCCTCTCTGGGTATTTTCTGCTTGAGCTATCAGGGAAAATTATCTCTGGTCATTGGGGATCCTGGAAAGACATAGGATTAGGGCTGCCAAGGTTTTCCTCCGATAACAGGTGTAGGGAAAGCCTTGCCATAGCCGCAGAGAATGAGGCCAGCACACAAAAGGCAGTAAGCAGAGGTCACAAGGTAGTAGCACTGAGGTATTCAGAGAGTAGGAAATTGATGGTAGTATAAAAGCAGAGGCAGAGAAATGGCCACCAGACAGCTCTCGGGCCCCTTGGATTACCAGGATGTCTTGAATGATGTTTCAGTGTTCCATTAAGTTTGGCTTTACCACTGCTAAGATGGTTTCCTCTGTTGCCTCACTTTCCTGTGCACCCTCTAATAAACTCAATACTTGTATCAGCATCTATCATCAAAATTGGTGCCTGCAATGAAACTTACTTACAATCCCTGGCCTTGGTGATTTGAAGCAAGACCCTAAAAAAACCATCCTGTAGACTCACCGTGCTCAACTGACCAATGTTCTTACCAATGTGGAAGCTTCTCTGTGCTCAGTCCCTGCAACTCAGGAGTAAGGGGAAACAGCTCAAAGCTAGCAGCATCTAAAGAGTAGTACAATGAAGGGAACCTAGCAAGAGCTGCCTTTAACATGGTAATACTGGCCTAGTGATTCTAGATTTTTTTCCTCCATCTTCACTCTCTCTACTCTATTTCAGGCTACCAGAATCTTACACCTAGATTGAGATTGGCCTCCCTGCTTGTGCTCATTTCCCTTAACTCCATTCTCTACATAGGAACCAAGGCAACCATTTTCAAATTAATAATGAAGAGGCTACTCTTTGCTCTCAGGATACAGCCCCAAATTCTTTGAATACATTTAATATTATGATCTTGGTCTTTGCTTACCTCTCCAGCCTATGTCTCACTACCTCTCCCTTACCCCCATACCATCCCTTACATTTCTTGCTTTAGTGCCTCATTTTCTTTCCCGAATATCCATTTTTGCTCTCTCACATTTTACGTGCTATACCTTCTGCCTCAAAGGCCTTTCCTCACCCCTTTCCTCTGGCTATCTCTTAGTCTTCTATAAGGTTTTAGCTTCAATGTCTCTTCTTCCCGGAAATTACCCCCAATCCTCCAAGTTGGGCTTCACAATCATGCACTCTGTAAAGTTTTTTGCTTTTTAATTTGTTTTTTTATTATTATTTTTTTTTTTTTGGAGGGCTGTGAGTTCTTTGAAGATGCCTGGCATATAGGAGGCACACAAATGAATGTTTGAGATGGAAGAAGCAACAGAACGTTTTCACTCCTATAGCCAGAGCCCAGGGCTACTGGTGTGGGTAAAGGAAGATCAGAGAATTGGACTAGTAGCTGGGGCAAAATGTGGGTCCCAACCACTGGTCTAAGGAGACCACCAAGAACCATGAATTACTTGGTAAACTACCAGCTTAACCAGTTTAGTTTAAGGTAATTCCCAAACCCATCCTTCTTTTCTTGCATTTCTCAAACAACCACCACAGTGAAAACAAGTCAAACTAGAATGCCTCATGGGTTGTAGTTAGAAACTTGGCTTGGGAGTTCATTAATTGAAATTGTTTGGACTGGCCGAAGGACAGAGTGCAAATAGACAGATTCCTTAAATTCTGCTAAAACTTTAAGGAGGAAAGATAAGAAAAACAAATGTCACCTACATCCTGGCCAAGGAGGGAAGAGCTGATAGGTGGATGATAATATATTTTGAATCCATGAAGGAACACTGGTTTGTTTTCATTTTTCCTTTCTAAAAAAAAAAAAAATTTTTTTTAAGACTTCCTTTCTTTAGGAGACCCTGCTCTAAGCAAACTGAATGCTGGAGGGCAAAATTTTGTGGTGGAAGGAGCACTGAACTGACAATGGGATTCTGGATAAGTCATCTGTTTCTTCATCTGTAAATGGGAATAATGATAACAAATGAGCCTGCCCTGCCTACTGAGAGGCTCCACAGGAGACAGCCATGTAGAAACAGCTTTGTAGAAGCCAAAGATTTCTGAAAATGCAAGGCAGCTTGAACCCTTATAATGGCCTACAAGGGAAACCAAGCCAGGGGAACTGAGTCAGTGGGCTTCAGATTTGGAAGAAGTGCCTCTGAGCAGAAGTCATGAGATTGAGCTTTGTGATACTAATAAGCAGAAGGAAGCACTGAAATGTTTTCTCTTTGATCAAATGAAGTAATTTGCAGTAAATTCCTTCATGATTTTTTGGCATCTCAGGCAGTTTTATATAATGTCATATTTTTTCATGCTCCTTGTTCATCAATTTAAATCAGTAAGTTGGCAAAAATAGTTGCAGGATCTGAGGTTCCCCTTTCTCTTCAGCAGAGAGAGGGGATATCGAAGGAATGTTAAGGAATTTATTTCTACCTGGGTCTCAAGTAAAAGTGGCCATTGGTGCCATTTAGGTCTAGGTTCAGGATAATTGCATGGCCTATGTGTAGCTACACCCTCTTACATGGCAAAAATCAGCAATCACAGCACCTTTTCCTTCCATAAGCTTGATCATCGCCTCAGAATCCTTCCCAAAATAGTGGTTACTTGATCAGATCAGGGTGAAACTCTATTTGTTGTTGCTGGTCGAGGCACTGATCAGAAGCTCTGACTCTTCGTAATCAAGCTGTTAAGCAGCTTCAGGTGAAGCCCTGCTGCCCTACCTAGAATATTAAACCAGCAACTTACACGTTTGTGATTTATTTATTCATTTTCAGAACTTTTTGGTTGCACTTAGTTCAAAGTAAAGCAAAAGGGTAACAGAGGTAAACCAAAATGCCTGGATTGTAATTCCAAAGATGTCAGTTTCTCTTCTTGCAGCCCCACAGGATATTTGATCCTTTTAATGCCATTAAACTGTTGGCTTCAAACAACTGTGAAGAAGAGGAGGAAACCTGACACTTTTGCTGGATGATGTTTGTACAGATGCAGCTTCTTCCTTAGCATATTTGGTTAGGAGGAGCTGAATGAGCTGGAGGCTGAATCTCAGGAATGTGTAAATAAAGTGACATTGACACAGACCTTTAGGAACACTTGCAAACCCCATTCTAACCCCACTTAGATCAGACGTTCTTCATCTTTATTGGACCATGGGCCCCTTTGGCAGTCTTGTGAAGATGGCAGACTCCTCTGAGAATAAGCCTTTAAATAAGTCAATCAAATAAAATACATTGGGTTATAAAGGAATCTGATTATATTCAAAATACAGTTATCAAAATATTCTTTATAATCTGCAATATAGTCATATATGAGCTTATTTATAAAGCATTAGATAATGAGATCTAGCTGCAGGTCAAATAACTGCCACACTTTTGCAGTAGTGATGAAGACAAATGTTTCAAGATATCTGGGACAACTGTAATGTAATATGAAATTATCTGTGATTTCTATTGATGAATGTCACAGGTGCTGATAAATATTAATAACACTACTTGGTTTGTTTCCACATTCAAAATAGAAAAATTGTTAAATTTCAGAAAGTGGTTAGTGAAAATAAAGAGGGGAAATTTTTTTTCCATCCAACTAGTTCATAAACCCTCTGAATTATGTCCAGGGACCCCAGTTATGAAGCAGGGACTTAAACACATTTGGACATGGGGATCTCTAGGCTATCAAGGGGACATGCCTACCTCTGGTTCTCCATTAGAGAATGCCTTATACAGAACAGGGTCGCGTATGGATCACTTTGCTTTGGTGTGAGGCCACCATGCTCCTCTTCTCTTCAAATAGAGATTCTTCTCTACTTTCAGAGCTTTTCCTTGAGCATCACACTCAGCTTACACATAGTCTCTGACATAGAAACTGTGCATCCGCTGTAGCTGCAAGGAAATGTGTGGCTAACAAGGTTAAATGAACTGGCTTAAGTAAGTAAACAGTGGGGCAGGCCGTCATAACCTGCAGCTTCTGATTTCTAGAATTGGGGTAAGTTCTGTTACTTAGGGTGATTTTTTATCCCTGGGAAATTGAAGGGTTAAGAATGCCAGAAGCTCTTCTAGGCCTGATCTGAAGTGGAGTTCCAGGAAAGGGATCTCTCATACAATCGGGGACATCTCCTGGTACTGTAGGGTTGCTTAGAGATGGTCGCCTAACCTGGAACTTCTCTGCAAGCTTCTGTGGGGGAGACTCTTAAGAACTTATATGACCTCCTGAGATCATCTGGGGTTGGTGGGAGCCACACCGACAGCATGTCATGAAAGTGTGTGTTAGTGCTAGATGGTTGGTTTCATATTAGATCAAGCAAGATCATGAATGTGTGGGAGGTGGGTGGGGAGGGTGGTAGCATCGGAGAAGATATTGCCCTTGGGTAAAATGGCCTCTGAGACACCACATTATATTTATAGTCACATTAGAATTTAGATTATATTCTCCATGACAGCATAACATTTGATTAATGATTTACCTTAATTCCAATTTCACTTCTTTATTTATAGATGATCACAAAAGGGCTCCCCAGAATTACTTAATACTAGAAAAATACCTCCTGGGAGTAAATGAAATAAACTATCCTCTTCTAACAATATGAAGTCAGCAAGCAAATCCATCGCTCCTAGTATACTAACTTACTTTGGTTCTCTCATTTTGTTATTATTCATGATGAAAATTGCAGAACTGAGCCCCTGGGGCCTCTTGGTTTCTCCTGGATTTAGGAAGAGTGTCGAAAATGCAGGAGTGTTGGGAGTGGAGTGAAAGGGATGAACAAAGCTGACGTTATAGGTCTCCATCGAAGAGCTTTGCATTTCTATCTGTTTTTTTTTTTACCTCAGTGAAAAATTACAAAAGTAATATATGTTCAGGGTAAAAATGTAAACAGTACAAAAGTGAATTGTCTAGAAAATGGAAGTCCCTCTTCCTTTGCCACCCCCTCAC
Organism: Tolypeutes matacus; assembly: GCA_026826555.1. Lineage (NCBI taxonomy): Eukaryota > Metazoa > Chordata > Mammalia > Cingulata > Chlamyphoridae > Tolypeutes > Tolypeutes matacus. Next base: position 82,691,575 of record JAKSZT010053887.1, read on the forward strand.
AAAAGGGTAGCTTTCCAGAACTTAGTCCTATGTGTTGATATATGTGAATGTACGTAAATGAACAGAAAACACATAAATGCAAGTAAAATACATATATTTCCTTACATATATAGAAACATACAATTTTCCTATGATTTGCTTTTTTAAAATAATTTAACAGTATTTCTTTGTTATCTTTCTTTGTACATATAGAACCATCTTTTTTTTTTTCAATGAATACATACTATTCCATAATATATATGGCCATACAATATTTGTTTAGCCATTTCCCTATGAATAGACACTTAGGTTGTTTGCTGGTGGGGTCTTTCGGGTTTTGCTATTAGAAACAGTGCTCCAATATTATTTTACCTTCTGTAAGCTGCTGTTAACCACCTCTGAATGTGTTTTTTTTTCTCCTTTTGCAGAGAATAAGAGTGAGGAGTGAAGAACTGGAAAGGGAGGAGGATCCAATCCTTTTTCTTCTTGGCTCATCCTGACCTCCTTTGCACCACCCACTTTAATTTCCGTCCACAATCTACAAAAAGAGAGATCCCTCTGCTGGGAATGCTCTCCCCTGCTCCTTCTCACCTGGGTAACTCCATCCTGCAAGCAGGTCGCAGCTCACCTTTGATTTCCCGGCCTCACCTCCAGGGTAGGCCATGCTGGCTGCTCCCAGGGCCCTCTCTGCATCCCAGATCATGTTGAAGTGACCTGTCTGTACACCTGGCCCCTGACAGGAGGAAGAACTCTGTTCATTCATGTGTTCCTAGCCCCTGATAAGTGATTAGCATGTAACAGGTTCCTGGTGAAATTCCTGGCGACCTGAACTGCAGGGCCTCTAAGTGAGTAGCTTTTGACATAGTGTGTACTTGGTCTAGTTACCTGTAAGTCTATGTTGAAGCCAACAGTATTAGATTATGAATCGACCAGATAACATATGAGCCTGGAACCAGGTGTATAGTCTAAGAAGGGAATTGCAGTAAAGTTAAAATGACACAAACTACACCAGCATTCAACTGTCCCTTTTCTGCCCTTCCCCACCCTCGTTCCATCCATGTTGATCACTCTGAACTTGGCAGCAGGCTCCGGCAGACTGAAAAAGAGCAATACCTGTTCTACAGGTCCTATTTTTGATTGCTGTTGAAGTTTTGACCTGTGCCCTGCCTCATATCTCTTGGGCAGGCTGCTCGGTTAGAACCAGTTCAGTTATGCCCTTTCCGGCTGCAGTTTAGCCTGTTCCAAAGCTCCTGCTATAGCTGGTGGGGAGCTGAAGGCCTTTCCAACACCTCCCCACACCCCTCCTACTGGGCACAGAGAGGGCACCAGCAGGATCACGGCTGGGGCCCAATGGGGATTGCATTTCTCCAGCCTGCTTGTCCATGGGAGAACAGAGCAGGCAGGGACAGCAAAGACAGTACAGAAGGCGCTGGAGAGAGGGCCCATGGGTGAGGCCACAGGGATGAGCTGACACTTGAATCATGAAATGCTAGACTATAAGCTATCTCAGGGATCAGGCATCCAGGTAGTACAGGGGCCAAAGGGTGGCTTAGGGGACATGGACAATATTTTCACCATGTTATGTAAAGCATAATGCATGCTATTTCTATCCTAGCAGTAGAATTAGAATTTGCAATCCCTACAATTAGGGATTGCTATTCCCTAATTCAATATGTATAGATGGTCTGGAGCCAAGTGGCCACCGTCTGCAGTTTTCTTCTCAGGCTTCCACAGCTGCCTGGAGAGGAGATGGTGGAAGGAGAGGGATGGCCTGGAGCTTCTTCATACACTTCATTCCACAGATAAGCAAATGGCTATGAGTTGAACTGTCTCCTCCCCAAAGCCATGTTCAAGTCCAGGTCCCGTGAATGTGGCCTTATTTGGAAGCAGGACCTTTGAAGATGACGTTAGTTAAGGTGAGATCAAACTGGATTAGGGTGTACCCTAATCTAGAGTGACTGGTGTCCTTCTAAGGAGGGGCGGGTTGGGCACAGGCAGATGAGGGAAGAGCACCTAGTGATGGCTGAGCCAGACAGCACCACGGAATGCAGGCAAGCTGCCACCAGAAGCCAGGAATGTGGAACAGGTTCTTCCCTGGGGAGAACCAGAGGGAGCGTGACCCTGCTGACACCTTGACTTTGGACTTCTAGCCTTCAGGACTGTGAGACAAGTTTTTATTGTTTCACACCAACCAGTGCATGGTACTTTGTTATAGCTTCTCTAGGAAACTAAGACACAAACTGCGACCCAGAATAGTGAAGGGTCAGGTCTATGTCACTCAGCTGGTGCTGAGCAGGGGACCTCAGAGGAGAATTCTGGTACTTCCACCCTGGGCTGCACACTCTCCTCTATGCCCTGCATACCCAGAACAGGTATGCGTCCCACTTCCAATGTAGTCTAGCCCTAGGGGCTTGACCATGGTTCAAATGCCCCTACACCTGGATTGCCAATTTCCTGCATAAAATATTCATTTTAATCTTTGACTTCAATTTTGGTCCTTTTATAACTGTAAATATCGCTGGGGGAAGCAACACACCCTTACTAGGAATGTTTTCCTTAAATGTTTTCTGTAAAATGGGTTGTGGAAAGTGAGTTGGGGACTAATAAGGGCCTGGGGCAAGGGGTGTATGACTGTGTTTAGGCCCCCAACTTTCCAGAGAGAATATAGATACCAAAACGGACAGGATGATTTCCAGGTCACTTTTTTACCTGGAGACAGGTCTGGCATCAAGGCCTCTTCTGTTGAGAGTGTTCGTGGTCCCTCTGGCCTCACAGCAAGATGTAGAGTCACCATAGTTCACATCCTGGTCTGGCTGCTCCTATGACCCAACGTAAACTCCCACTGACCCAGATTCTTCTTGGCAGCCCACAGGAAGATGAGTCTATGCTGATCAGCAGATTAGTTCTTTACAATGGATGCAGGCCAGAGAGATGTGTCAGCAGCTCTCCTTGATGACAGAAGGCGAGAGGGCCTGCCTTTTGGGCAAGGTGTATCCTGGGCCAATAGCTCATTCCTGGGCTCCTGAAGTCACCCGCTTGTTTCCATGTCCTCGTAAGGAGCCCACATGCTTCTTCCCTCACAGATGGGTTTCCTAGCTATCGCCTAGCTCCAAAAGTTAGAGGGCCTCAGCACTCTACAACTGCCCCCATTCTGGTGCCTCTGCTCTGAATAGTGTTTTTAGGTTCTTTCTAAATCTTCTCAAGGTCCACATGTCTACTTAGGTCTGAGAGCCCAGAACGGAGAATGAAGTACATGGAACTACAGAGGCTGAGCATGCTGGGAGGATTGTTTAAAGCAGTCTGATGCCCTCTTCCTCTTCATTTCCCGTGCGAAGATGAATAAAAGAAAATAATGCCTCCACAGTGACCTGAGCCCCTCCAGGAGAGGTGTTATGAAGGTCCAGCTTCTGTGGCTTAAACAGGGCAGTAGTGCTACTACAAACTCCTGGACTTTCCCCTCCTTGACAGAAGTCCAGTACATGAATCTTCCAAAGGTCTTCACTGAAACAGAATTTTTTAAAAAGTCAGCAAGAGTGGAAAACATGCGGTCTTCCAAAATGACGGACCCGCAGGCAAGGTTCTGCAAAAACTAGGGGAGGGGAGCGTTTCCTATGGGCTGTGGAGAATGCTTCCTCTATGGAAAGTCTCAAGGACAGGAGAGGTTATGGGGAACTCAACAGCGAGTTTTAACTGCTGAGATTTAACAAGGCCTAATCCTCGTATTCCATTGTGGCTCCATTTTCAAGACAGACCACCAGAACGCGGCGCTCTTATGCACATGGGGGTTGGGATGGGGGCAGAATGAGATGTCAACATCATTATGGAAACAAGCATACTCACAAATACCCCTCAACAAAACTCCTGGAAAAACAGCCCAAATTTCTATTTCTCAAGAAATCCTCCCTTTAAATGATCTGCCAGGCTCTAGTGAAACCCTAAACTAAGTTCTTTGTATGACTGATACATGAAATCCAGTGTAAAATTAAACATTTAAAAAAATGGATACCTGAAATGTTATTGTCGAGAGTGGGGAGAAGAAAGGTTTGGTAAGTTAACTCTTTATAAAATATTCCAGCCTGCCTGGAACTAGACAAGGGGGATATTTAGAAACCCGCAGTCCCCAGCCTCTCTCTGTGGCCAGATATTTTTTGTGACTCAGGTGGTTAAAAAACAAAAACAAAAACAAATCACAACTTGCAACAAAAAACATTTGCGACTATTAGAACTCACAGAAAATCGGGGCTGTGTTCTCACCAGCCCAATCAGAGAAAGGTTACCCGTCTCACAGAAGGCTGCAGCACCATCTACCCTTGAAAAGAATGAGCAATTTCGTGCTATTTTTGGATGGCACGGTTCTCTAAAACAGAGTGATAAATTAAAGAGGCCTCAGTAATGCAGCAAAAACGTTATACTGTTTCAAGGCAAGAGGAAAACGTAGCCTTAGTGTGCAGAAGAGTCAGCCGACAAAAAGGCTTTGCAGTTTTTTCTCCACTGAGTGAAAAACCTTTTTAGCCAGTTAACCTGGGGTTGGATTTTGGAAACTATGCTGTGCCCAGTATTGTGCCTGGGAGTCAGGGATGACTAAAGAGAAATTATTGTGTTGTTTCTGAATCCCTAGTTAGTAGAGAAGTCCTTGAGGGCAGGCACATCATTTGTTTTTTCCATAATATGATCCAAGCTTCTGCAATTCTCCCAGGTCTCTCAAAGCAGCCCGTTTTGGGTCACTCTTGACATCCATCACCTCTCCCCAGCCCTTTCCAAGTCCAGGCCCTATTTTTCCACATTTTCCTTAGCTAAATCCTGTATTCCATACATCCTTTAACCCCCCTGTCTTTCCTTAATTACTTTAACCTGCTCTGGCTGCTTTCTTTCCTCTCCTATCCGGCTTGGAGTCGGACACAGAGATGTTTGGATGAGCAGCGGGGAGAAGAGGGATAGCCCAGGAACAGCATGGGAAAGGCGGATTGCGTATGTCCAGGAGAGGCTGGGAAGGGCGAGAATGGGAAAGAATGGGGGGAGCAGGGAGGAAGAGGTAGGTGGATCCAAGTTCAAATCCAGATCCCTTTACTTGTGAGCTAGTGTGATAATTCAGTGTGAAAACTCAGGGAAAATGATTTTATATCCTGAAGACTCGGTTCCTTTACTGCCAAAGATCCTTCCAAAGGGCTTTTGTGAGTGACAACCTGTAGTATGTTTAAAATAAAGGAATGAATTTGTGGTAAAGTCTGTCTAACCTAAATCAGAGTGGGCCCCCCGGGGCGAGGGGGTATGAAGTAACGGTAGGTCTGGGAAGGCTTGCTGAATTCTGTCCCCACAACGATCCTCCACTGGGTTCTTTTTTTTTTTTTTTGGTGCCGTCTCAGTTGTGCTTGGGCAGGTGGATGTGCCTGTGTGTCTGGCTCCCTCACCAGACTGTATACTTCCAGTGCGGGCACCTGGGATTTTCATGTACTGTTGTTTCCCCAGGGCCAATCCTGGTGCCTCAATAAATATGTGTGCAATAAATGAATTTACCCTCAAGGAGCTGGTAGCATTTTTTTTTTTTTTTTAAGGTGGTACTGGGGATTGAACCCAGGACCTCGTACAAGGGAAGCAGGCACTCAACCACAGAGCTACATCTGCTCCCCAATGAGAGCTCTTTCTTTGTTTTTAGGAGGTACCAGGGATCAAACCAGGGACTTCATTCATGGGAAGCAGGCACTCAACCAGTTGAGCTACATCTGCTCCCTGGTAGCATTTTAAAAAGTGATTTAGAAAGAGTAATCTGACAATGGAGTCTGGGTGAATTTGAGAGGGAGTGAATTGAAACCAAAACATCAATAGTGTCTGATCTGGAGAGATTTCTGGAAGAGTGGAGTTTTATTTTTGCAGGTAAGGATTCCCCTCATCAATCCCAGTGGCGGTTTCCAGGTCCTCACTGTACATTTACCATCAAAGATCTTCATCAAAGATCTTCCGAGGGAGCCGTCCATGGGGCCATAGTTGCCTTCATCACGTTTGTCTCAACATGATGTATCTTACCACTAGTATTTACTGAACACTTACTATGTGCCAGGCACTGTCCTAAGAGCTTTATGTGTGTTACCTCGATTAATCCTCACAACAATCCTACGAGGTCGGTAAGACTATCGTCTTCCTTAATCGGGGGAGCCAGGATTCCAGCCAGTCTGACTTCAGAGCTAGGAGGTTTAATCAGCACTACACTGCCCCGGCCCCTTGGAAAACAATCCAAGGCCTTCCCTTTGCATGCACAAGTGACTTTTATTTTATTTTATTGGATAGATGGCTTAATGTTAAATAAATTTTAAAGAGTGGACTCATTTTTACATTTTATGTTATAGTCCTTATTCACTTTGCCTATAATTTCCAAAAAGTCCCTGGTTTGCCTCAATTTTATATTCAAACTTGGAAGTGATGATTGCTTAAATAGCATCACCCTAACCTGGCCCTGGTTAGTCATTCAGTAATAATAATAATAATGATAATAATAACATCAAATCATCAATTAATTTTATTAAATAATATTCTTTTTATGAATTTTTAGTCTACTCCAATTCTCCTGGTTTGTGATTTACTCTCCTCAACATGAGCATAAAAATAAAAAAAAAAAAAAGTAAAGTAAATCTACTACTTATTATTTTATTTATACCAAATTCCCTTCACATCAAGGTAATGCAAGAAGATGTCAAATGTTGAATCTGATTGATAGGAAAGCAGGCAATTTTCTTTTGGTCTCTTTTTGTGCCCTTTTAATATATCACAACGGAAAAAATAGCTAATTAACCTTATTTATTAAAAATCTTGCATAATTACAGCATTAGTTCAAAACAAAACAAAATTGGACCAAATTGTCAAAGAGAAACACTTTCTGTGGCTGCAGGACCATATGTTTCCCCACCCCCAAGGCCCCTGCAGCGACCTCCTTTATCACACCTCAGGCCATACCAGACACAGAACATAGGAATTCCACTCTTAACATGTTGTTGATTTGTCCAAGATTATTAATTACTTAGTGACAGACCAAAGAACAGAATTGCAGGCTTCCTGATACCCCACTCTCTTATTTGCTAATTATATCCCAAGTAAGCCAGCTCCTAACATTTTCTTTCCAAAGAGATATTAACATGTGCATTTTGCTACTTTCCTTTGGTTTCATGGGTTCATGACTAAAGGAACCTAAATATATTGATTTTGTACAGGGGTAGCAAAAATATGGGTATTATTATATTCTACCTTCTCGCCCACGGATCAGATCACTCTTTTCCCTGAGCTGAACTTCAGCCTCAAATCCTTCTCAATACAGTGCTCCAGGCAGCCAGTACAAATAGATCTGGTAGCTGGGAGGCTGGAAACGACTTGCTTTCCCTGGCCGGAGCAGCAATGTGAGCACAGACCCTTTCTCTTCCTTAGTATCTGGCTTTGTTCCAATACCATTCACAGCTACAATCTGGCACTTCTCACTTGGCTTTGAGAGAACAAATTCTGAAAATGGGTACTTGGGCTGAAAGATACCTTCATCCTGGAACAGTTTCCCAAAACACAAGAGCTAGGGAGTCACGTCTAGCCAGTTTGCTTTGTATGCTGGGAAAACTTTTAGTGACCAGCTCAAGCTCTTGCAGCTGGATTAGTGACAGAACCAAGACCAGACCCCACACTGGCTGACTCTTTGTCCAGTGCTCTTCTCTCCACTCCGCCTATCTAACTCTGGGCTTCATCAGACAGAACAGAGAAAATGTTCCTGTGATCTGACACTTGTAAACACTCCTCCATCACCCTGGCCATGGCAGCCTGCCAAGACAGGAATGAGGCCAAATTTAGTGGGTCCTTCAGCCCAATGACCCGGACTGAAACAATATCCTGATATGAAACAGGGAGGGCCAGAGAAAAAAGTGCTGTCCTACAAAGAACAAAGCCTGGGATGATTCATTCTCCTGATCCTGTTGTGATTTGTTGTTGAGTGCCAATCATATATATGTGACTGTCAGCAACTTTGCAGGAATTCTAATCTGGTTACTTGTCCTGAACACATAATTCCCCACTTACTTCCTCTACCAGAACCAGGGTTCCCAAACTTTCAGAGTTTTCCTGGGCAGGCTCTCCTGGCTGCCCCTCTTGGTACTTAGCACAAGACCCTTTTAATAATGCAAAGTAGTCTGGGGGCCATGGGCACCTCCCTTAACCTCTCTGGACCTTAGCTTTCTAATCCCTGAAAGTCAGAAATTGGAGCAGCTGGTCACTAAGATTCCTTCTGACCCTAAAATTCTATAACAAGTTACACTTGAGGAAATCCTTTTAAATAGGAAAAGCTTATCTGAGTTTTCTATATCTTAAACATGGCTGGTTACCTATATACCACTGAAACCAGCTTTGTAGGGAGGGGCAGGGCCTGGCACTAGGCAGCTCTACTGAGGGACCCACCACACTCCCCAGTCCAGTGCAACCAGCCTTCCCACCTCACCTTGGAAACTGCTCTTGTGCGGACTACTGATTTAATTGTCTTCAAATTCATTAAAGACATACAATGTGAAAGTGAGAGAGAGAGAGAGAGTGAGGGAAGGAAAGGAGGGAGGGAGGGAGGAAGGACAGATGAACAGAAGGAAGAACTAGCAATATATTCTTATGAAAAATCAACAAATCAGAATTATACATATGTGTGTATATATATATATGAAGTCATATAAATAATAAACATTTCTATATTTAGCTTTGTTTTTACAGAAATGGAATCAAACGGAACATTTTACCCTGTTAACATGCTTTTTTTTTCTTTAACCGCCCCCCCACACTTGCTGCTTGTGTTCACCATGTCCATTTGCTGTGCGTTTTTTCTGTGTCTGTTTGTTTCCCTTTGTTGCGCCAGTTCACCGTGCTGCACAGGCCCTGAGCTCACCGTGCTGCACAGGAGCTCCTTCATCAGGAGGCCCCGGGTATCGAACCCGGGGCCTCCCATATGGTAAAAGGGAGCCCAACCAACTGAACCACAGTTGCTTCCCTTAACATGCTTTTTTCACTTCACAAAATGTCTTGGAGTTCTTTCCATGTTGGTAAGTAGTCATTTTCTTCAACTGCTGCAGAGGATACATTGTGTTGCTATCCCATATTTTGCTTAACCACTTCAATGATTTCTCCATTGATGGCTATTTAGGTTGCTTTGAAGGTTTTGTTATTTCAAAAAGGCTGCAATGATTATCAACTCAGTACCAATCCATTTCCCCTTTGCTTCTCCCTCATGCAAGGATTATTTTGAATCAACTCTCCAACATCACGTTATTTCATTTGTTAACATTTTAGTAAGTATATTTAAAAGACCAGATGATCTCAAAAATATCCACAATATTGTCATCTCAGCTGAAAAAAAAAAAAAAAAATTCTGTTAATATCACCAAATATTCAGTGTTCAAATTTGGTACATAAACATTTTAATAATTACTAAATATCCTCAAATATACAGTCAATGTTCAATTTTCTTCCATTAGCTCATAATTTTATAATTGTTTGAATTAGTATTCAAATAGGGTCTATAAATTGTAAATGGTTAATAAGGCTTTTAAATCTCTTAATTTATAGATTCATTCTCTCTCTCTTTCTTTAACTTTATTTGTTGAAGAATCCTGGTTATTTTTCCTACAGTTTCCCCCAGCCTAGAGTTTGCTGATTCCTTTGGATGGTGTCATTTAACATATACCTCTGTCCCTTATTTTTCCTGAATACTTGTAGTTTGATCCAAGGCTTGATCAGATTCAGGATTGGTGTTTAGGCAAGAATACTTCATAGATAGTGTTGTATATTTTAACAAGGACACAAAATTCTGGCTACCTCTTTATAAGCATATAATCAGCCATTAATGATTATATCAGTCTGGGTCCACTCAGGAAACAGAAACCACATTGTAATTCAGATAGGGGAAGTTTAATACAAAGAATTATTAAAATATGATAGGAGAGTAGCTATGAAGACGTAAAGAGACCTCTGAAGGGGAGACCTCTATGTCCAAGGCAATGTACTCAAGGAAACAAGCTTGGAATGTGGCTCATCCCCTAGGATAGGTTCGGACCTTGTTGGAGAAAGTGTGCTTGCACCACTCTAGATAATAGTCAAGATAAGAGCTAGTTCATAGTGGCCAGGAAAGCAGGAAAGAACTCAGTGGGGTGCAGACAAGTTAATGCTGGTGGTTGCAGGCCTGGAGCATGCAGTGTCCATGTTGGGAAGGAAGTGAGAAACATGTTCTGGGGCACAGTGAATCAAAGCTGGTGGGCAGTGCACAAAGGGTGTTTAGGGGCACCACTGCAATCTGCCTAACTTCAGGTCAAAGTATTTTCATACTACCTCCTAAAGCTTGACTCTGCCCATAAATTCCCTGAAAGGAATGTATGGGAAGTGGAGCTTTAAATTCACAGCTCATGTAATCCTCACAATCACCTTATGAAATGGGTATCATTGTCCTGGTTTTACAGAGGCTTAGAGTAGTGAAGCAAGTACTCCCACATCACCTTGGTGGTGAAGGGCAGAGCTGGGATTAGAACCCAAGTTTGCTTAACACTGAATCATGAAAGCTTGCCAGCCCAAGAGGACCCACAGACTTCTGCTTGTTTCTCTTCCTCAGTAATTTCAAACTCAATTGCCTCCTGGCTTCCCACAGTTCTCTATTTTCTTCTGAATTACCAAATCATTACAAATGCCCTTCACAATGCCTCCTCCCAGTATCACCATTGTGAATTCCCAGTCTCTCTTCCAGGATATCTTCTCCAATATCCAATACGGGGCTTCCCCCCACCCCCAGGCTGTGGTTTCTTCTCAAACAGTAGCATAATACCAACCCCTGCATAATTTAATTACATTTTATTTTCTCTGGTTTCAGGCTTACTAGATACCTAAATCCTCTCTAGTTTTGAAGATGCTCTTTTTATCTACCCCCGGCTGTGAATGAGGATCAAAGTGAGAATTTCTCTTCCCAGAGACAGTTGTACTATTGAAGAAATTGTAAAGAAGGACATAATGCCAAACCTGGCACTGACATTAAAATGGACTCTCTTCATTCTTCAAGCTCAGGAAAACATGAGACAGCTGTGAAGCCCTGACAGTTCCAGAGACTGCTGAAAATCATATAGAAAGCTTTTCCTCTCTCCCTTCTCCAGTTCCTCCTTCCTGCTTCCAACAATGCACTCACTAGTTTCCTTTTCTCTTTAGTCATCTCCTCCACCCCATGGCTGCTGTAGCCACCTTCTAGTCTTCCTCAGCCCCCTCCCCTCCATTCCTTCCCTTTTGTCTATGGCCCCCTCTCTTCCTCTCTTTCCTTCCTCCTCCCCAAGATTTACTGGCAAAATAAGACAAAATAACAAAGAATGGGGAGTAAGTAAATAGTTGCCTATCATCTGTTGGAAGTCTCAGGGAAAGAGTTCCCTTCACCTACATTGATAGAGAATCTTTGTTTTTCAAAGTGTTTGGCCCTCATTCAAGGCCAGTCTTGGAGTCATTGAATTGAGATGAAGGTAAATCTAGGCAGTTTCTATTTTTAGATGCAATTGTGTTTCTGGAAAAGGCTGCACATCACATAATAGGAAATCCTGAGAGTGTGAAAACTGTTTCCTGCTAGTTGAAGTGTTGTCTTTGGCTGCTTTGACAATAGCAAAAATCTTCGAGTAAGTGGGCAAAGGTGGAGGAGTAGGGCTAGAGAAGAAGCATGCTGTGTTGGGGTAGGTGAGAAACAATGAAATGTGGAGTGGGGGGGAAGTGGGGATTGCCAGGGAAGGTGATTTAAAACTAAGTGAAAGCAAAAAATTGCATAACCTGTATAGCAGTTTGATATTGTTTATGAATTCCAGAAATAGGTATTGGACTATGCTTGTGAACTGGTCTGTCCCTCTGGGCATATTAGATTATATTGGCTTCAGAGGTTTCACTTTTACTTTATTAAATAATGATTAAGGCTTTGATTGGGCACATCCTGTCCAAGGCACAGGAGTTAGTTGGAGTTTTGAGCTGGAGTCTGGGAAGTAAACACACAGAAGAACACAGAGGAATAGAGACTACTCCACAGACATGGCAGAGGCCCTGGGAAGAGAGAGGAGCCATTCACCTGATAGTCTACAGCTGATCTTGTGGAGAGAAGCAAGCCTGAGCCTGGAGAGAATCGAGCCCTGGGAAGAGAGACAAAGCCTAGAGAGCCTGATGGCCTGCAGCTGATATTGGAAGAAGCTGAGACCATGGAGCCTTAAGAGGAAGAGGAAGGTTGAACATCGCAGTCATCTTGCCCCAACACATGGCAACAGACTTTGGTGAGGGAGGTAACTTATGCTTTATGGTCTGGTAAATGTAAGCTTCTACCCCAAATAAATACCCTTTATAAAAGCCAACAGATTTTTGGTATTTTGCATCAGCACCCCTTTGGCTGACTAATACAACCTGTCAGAGGATTAAAGAAAACAAAATACAACCCTGCATACTTTGTAAAGATATCTGTTGAAATGAGGCCACCTAATGTTTTAGCAGAATACTCTGGGTTCTGGGTTCTAGATTCTTGGCTATGTTGCATAAAGGAATTTAAGGACATGTCATAGGGTAGGCAAGGGAATAAAGAGTTTATTAAGCCCGATTTTAAGTTGGGTTATTTGTCTTTTTGTTGTTGAGTTGTAGACATTCCTGACATAGTCTGGATATGAATCCTTTATCAGATTTGTGGTTTCCACATATTTTCTTCCATTCTGTCAGTTGTTTTTTCACTTTTTTGATAATGTCCTTTGATGCACAAATGATTTAGTTTTGAGCAAGTTCCATTTATATATTTTTTCTTTTGCTTCTCTTGCAATTTGTGTAAAGTCTAAGAATTCATTGCCTAATGCAATGTCCTGACTAAGTGTAAAGATTAGAGGGTGCTTGGTACCCTTGTCAAAAATCACTTGGCCATTACTGTGTGGGTTTATTTCTGAACACTCAATTTGATTTCAGTGTTCTAAATATCTGTCCTTGTGCCAGTACCATGCAATTTTGATTACTCTATGATTTGAATAAATTTTTAAATTGGTAAAAAAAAAAAAAAAAAAAAAGAGTTTATTAAGAAACAAGAAAAGAGATAGTACACACCCTAGACATGGGTACAGGCCATGCTATAGCATGAGACGCGTGCATGGAGCCCTAGGGCAGGCCTTTTCAAGGCCTTTCCTCCTCCCCTTTTGCCATATTAAGAAGGGATCTCAGCTATCTGCTGTCTCAATTGGTTGCCTTTCTACCTTCACCTGTCAGCTTTCAGGGAACCAATTTGGAGGCCTTTCTATCTGGAGTTATCTGGGGCTTCTTTTGAGCCCAGGAATTTCGAATGGGACCTTGTGACCAGAGTCTTTGGTGGGCTTTTCAGCTGTAACAGTTATGGCTTTGTTCTCAATCAGCTGCCTTCCCTCAGGGAGTTTTCGGGCAGAGTCTCATGGCTATGTTCATATATGAACCTGTGTCAACTGCCTCATTCTTAAGGGTGAGCTGAAGAGCAATTGTTATTCTTCTGTAGCTGCTTCCTACTGGCTAGGGGCAGTAGTCCCTTTCTGACAGGGTGTGAAACTCTCCAGATATTCAACTGAAGTTGAGGGAAGGCTGGTATGGCATTGTGGTTGGAACTGGGTGACATCCCTGCATGACTAATACCTTTTTCTAGAAGGCCTTGATTCTGAAAGAAATTAACTTAAAATTGAAGATACATGGTCCTACTTAAAAGGATAAAGAAGATGGTGGTAATCAGGCCCAAAAAGGGGGCCAGCTATGATATACTGGACCATGGGAGCAAGAAAGGCCAGGTTCCTCCAGAAACTACATCCTCCCAAAGTTGATGGGCTTCATCTTATAGGTTTCAAATGCTGTCTAGGACTGTTCTGGAGCAATTTACATAGAAACAACATTCCTTCTTGAGGAACACACAGGTTCCCCCTGTGCCACTGTTAGCATATTTAGGACTCTGTGATTTTGCAGCACATGGCAGCAAAGGAGTATATTTGCTGTCTAAGGACTTCTAAGGCATGGCTAGTTTCTTCTGAGCTATTGATTTATACTAAGGAGAGATTGTGGTAGATCTGCTGGATTTGGTATAAACTGCTACCCCCAGTTCCCATAGCAGTGGTTATGCCTAGGACAGGTAGGAGAGGGATGAGGAGAGACACTGCCCTGGACATAAACTCACAAAGACAATATAGGTAACAAGACAAGCATATGGCAAGAAAAATAAAGATAGTACTTAAGAGAGCCATTCTTTTATCCTATAGGCATGTCCATTACCTACTTAGAAAAAAAATTAAGTTTCCCAGGACTTCTAACATGTTCAATATCCCTCTGCATTTGATCCAGAATAGAAGAGATATTATCATATTCATCAAGTATATAGGTACCATATTTAATGCAATGCACAAGCTCCTCTTTGAGCTACCGTTAATAGATCTAAGCTCCAGGTTTGCAATACCATGCATGTTGTCTCTCCATGGGACCAGGCCAGAATGCCAATTGTGTTTAAGTTCTACACACATTACTTTGGTAATTATTACTGCACTTGGTATATCCTTCACAACAGCCAGCATGCTGCAGCATCATTGGTCCTGAGAATAGACTCCAGTGTTTCACCAGCCTGGTGGATAAGCAGCCTTCGGCACTATGAAACAGAGCCTGGAGGAAATGTCCACTGTAAATCTGGCAATATAGAGCCTTTGTCGGCTGCTGCAGGAGTCCGAAACAGCAACATACCTTCCGTCCACTTCAGGAGCATGGCCAGAGATGGAGTAGATACTTTTTTGTTTTAGGGGTTGTAGTGACTGACCTAACCAATAACTCAAATGGAAGAGGCATCTTGCAGGGTACTGGGGGCCTGGTTTGAATGCACAAGAGAGTTTGACAATACTGAAGTCTATGTCTTTTAATTTTTATATACCTTTTAAATACTTCCAATTCAGTTTATAACAAATTAAATGAACTTAACTATTTTTGGTATTTTACTTCTACCTTTATCAAGATTAGTTTAATTAACAAATATTTTACTTTAGCAGTACAGAGTAACTACTTTCTCCATTATTTCATGAAAACCTGAGATTCCCAATAGAATCAAGATTATCTCCCCCCTACAACCACATTAATATGAACATTTAGGTGGCTTCTGACAGGTTTCCCTGTTATGAAGACACTTTCTGTTATCAATATCAGTTTAGGTTTCTAATTAACAATGGCTTCCTGGAATTAGCCATTTTAATGCTTCAGTTTAAGGGAAGCAGATGTAGCTCAAGCTTTGGGCACCCACCTACCAAATGGAAGGTCCTGGGTTCGGTTCCTGGTGCTTTCTAGAGAAGACGAGCAAGACAGCAAGCTGACCCGACAGGCTGGCACAGTGAGCTGATGCAAGATGATTCAACAATGAGGCACAAAGAGGAAACACAATGAGAAAAGCAGGGAGTGGAGGTGGCTCAAGTGACTGAGCACTTCTCTCCCATTTGGAAGGTCCCATGTTCATTTCCCAGTGCCTCCTAAAAAGAAGATGAGCAGACACAGAGAGTGCACAATTAATGGACACAGCAGACAGCAAGTGCAAGCAACAAGGGGAGAGGAGAAATAAATAAAAAAATAAATCTTTTTAAAGAAATGCTTCAGTTTAGACAATGCTTTTGCAAACTTCCTATAACCAACCATAACCACATAAACTAGATACTTTTACCTTTAAATAAGCTTATTAAATTACAATTAGCAGGTGAGTTCCAGGAAAATGGTGCCTTTGTAAGTGGGCACTCCCCAGCTCTCTCGCAAAAAACGGCTGAGAAGATACAAAATCCTACCAAATGAGCTGCTTTCTATTCATTGTTTCTATTCCACTTTTTAAATTCTTATTCCTCTGAATCTCTTACTTGAGTTAATTATTCATTTTCTTAGGTCTTGTACAGTTCCTCTTCTATCTCTTACTATTATTATTACTATAATCCTTTTTCTCTTCTTACCTCTTTCCTTTTCTCTGGTCCTAATTTTTTTTCCTCAAGGGAACATAGACAACAACAAGGAAATAGAATAATAAGAAAAAAGAGTCAAAGTGAAAACTTACCACACACAAAAAACAACAATAAAATAAAACCCTAGGGTAGAAAGAGAAGCTAATCAACTGAATAAACCCATCAAGATAAACTGATGCCTAAACACCAACAAAAAATTACAAACCACAGTAAGAAACAGGAAGACATGGCCCAGTCCAACAAACAAACTGAAAAACAGTAGGAGATGCAGAACACGTAACAACTAATCAGAGATGTCCAAACAAGTATCATGAATCAACTTAATGAAATGAAGGAAGAGATTAAGGATATTAAGAAGACACTGGGAGAAATTGTAAACATACATAAAAAGATTATGGATATGATGGAGATGAATGGTACAATGCAAGAAACAAAAAATACACTGGAAGCACACAACAGCAGGTTTGACCAGGCAGAAGAAAGAATCAGTGATGTGGAAGATAGTACAGCTGAAATCAAAGAGATAGATAAAAAGATAGAAACAATGCAGCAGGGACTAAGGGATTAAAATGACAACATGAAATGCATAAACATATGCATTATAGGCATCTTAGAGGGAGAAGAGAAGGGAAAGGGAATAAAGTGTGCTGGAGGAAATAATGGCTGAAAATTTCCCAACCCTACTGAGGGATATGGAAGTACATGTCCAGGAAGTGCAGCACACCCCAAACAGTATAAATCCTAACAGGCCTACTCCAAGACATATACTCGTCAAATTGTCCAATGCTCAAGAAAAAGAGAGAATACTGAAAGCAGCAAGAGAAAAGAGATCCATCGCATACAAGGGAAGCTCGATAAGATTACGTGCTGATTTCTCATCTGAAACCATGGAGGCAAGAAGGCAGTGGTATGACATAGTTAAGGTGTTAAAAGAAATAAAAAACTTCCAGCCAAGAATTCTCTATCCAGCAAAGCTGGGATTAAAAAATGAGGGAAAGTTCAAAATATTTACAGATAAACCCGAAATTAAGAGAGTTTGTCAATAAGAAACCTGCCCTTCAAGAAATACTAAAAGGAGTTCTGCAGATCAAAAGGAAAAAAAAAAAAACAGGATAGAGAGAGTTGGAGAAGAGTGTAAGAACAACTAAAAAGATAAAAAGAGAAATGAAAACAACAACAACATATGACATGCATAAACCTAAAGAAAATATGGTTAATGTAAGTAATTCCTTGACAGTAATAACACTGAATGTTAATGGATTAAACTCACCAGTCAAGAGACACAGATTGGCAGAACGGATAAGGAAATATCACCCATCTATATACTGTCTATAAGAAACTCACCTTACATCCAGGGACTCGAGGCTGAAAGTGAATGGTTGGAAAAACCATTTTTACATGCAAACAATAACCAAAAAAGGGTGGGAGTACCTAAATTAATATCAGACAAAATAGACTTTAAATGCAAAACTATTTTAAGAGACAAAGAAGGCCACTATATACTAATAAAAGGGATAATCTATCAAGAAGAAAGAACAATCATAAACATTTATGCACCTAACCATGGTGCCTCAAAATACATGAGGCAAACACTGGAAAAACTAAGTGGAAAAATAGATGCCTTTAAAATTATAGTGGGGGACTTTAATACACAATTATCACCATTAGACAGAAAACCTCAACAAAGAATCAATAAAGAAACAAAGACCTTGAATAATACATTAGAGGATCAGGACCTAATAGACATATACAGAACATTACACCCAAATACAGTGGGATATACATTCTTCTTAAGTGCACATGGCTCATTCTCCAGGATAGACCACGTGCTAAGCCATAGAACAACTCTCAATGAATCCAGACAGATTGAAATTATACAAAGTAATTTCTCTGACCACAATGGAATGAAGCTGGAAATCAGTAAAGGGCAAAGAAGCAGATTAGGCACAAAGATATGGAAGTTAAACAACACACTCTTAGACAAACATTGGGTCAAGGAGGAAATTGCAAAAGAAATCAGTAACAACCTTGAAATGAATGAAAATGACAACAAAACGTATCAAAAACCTATGGAATGCATCAAAAGCTATGCTGAAGGGGAAATTCATAGCCATAAATGCCTATATTAAAAAAGAAGAAAGAGTTAAAATCAAAGACCTAACTGCACACTGGAGGAATTAGAAAAAGAACAACAAACTAAACCCAAAGGAAGTAGAAAGAAGGAAATAACAAAGATTAGAGCAGAGCCAAATGAAATTGTAAATAAAGCACTAGGAAAAATGAATAAAACCAAAAGCTGGTTCTTTGAGATGATTAATAAAATTGACAAACCCTTAGGTAGACTAACAAAGAAAAAAGAAAGAAGACGCAAATACATAAAATAAGAAATGAAGAAGGGGATATCTCCACTGACCCCACTGAAATAAAGAGTATCATACAAGGATACTTTGAAAAATTGCATGCCAACAAGAATGATAATTTAGAGGAAATGGACAAATTCCTACAGACACACAAACAGCCTACATTGATGAAAGAAGAAATGTAGGAACTCAACAGACCAATCACAAGTAGAGATTGAATTAGTCATCACAAACCTCCCACGTAAGAAAAGTCCAGGACCAGATGGCTTCACAGGGGAATTCTATCAAACATTCCAGAAAGAACTAACACCAATCCTGCTTAAACTCTTTCAAATAATAGAATTGGAGGGAACATTACCTAATTCATTCTATGATGCCAACATCACCATAATATCAAAGCCAAACAAAGATGCCATGAGAAAGGAAAACTAAAGACCAATCTCTCTAATGAACCTAGATTCTAAAATCCTCAACAAAATACATGCTAGATGTATTCAAAAACTCATGGGAAGCGGCTGTGGCTCAATCAGTAGGGCTCCCGTTTACCATATGGGAGGCCCCGGGTTCGGTTCCCGGGGCCTCCTGGTGAAGGCAAGCCCGCCCACATGGCGTGGTTAGCTGACCCAGCGAGCGCAAGCAGCAAGGGGGGGATAAATGAATAAATAAATAAAATCTTAAAAAACAAAACAAAACAAAACAAAACAAAACAAAAAAAACCTCATCATGAATTATATACCATGACCAAGTGGGTTTCATCCCTGGTATGCAATGATGATTCAACATAAGAAAATCAATCAATGTAAACACAGTACCTAAACAGATTGAAAGAAAAAAATCACATGATCATCTCTATAGATGCAGAAAAGGCATTCGACAAAATACAGCATATTTTCCTAATAAAAAACACTTCAAAAGATAGGAATAGAAGGAAATTTCTTCAACATGATAAAGGGTATATGTGAAAATCCCACATCTAACATCATATTCAATGGCGAAATCCTAAAAGCCTTCCCTCTAAGATCTGGAACAAGACAAGGATGCCCACTGTCACTGCTCTTACTTAACATTGTGTTAGAAGTACTTGCTCAAGCACTAAGGCAAGAAAAAGATATAAAAGGCATCCAAGTTGAAAGGAAGAGGTAAAAATTTCACTATTTGCAGATGATATGATCCTATACCTCAAAAGCCTGAGAAATCTACATCAAAGCTTCTAGAGCTTATACATGAGTTCAGAAAAGTGGCACCTTATAAGATTACTGTGCAAAAAGCAGTAGCATTTCTCTACACCAATAATGAGCAATCTGAAGAGGAAATCAAGAAAAAAATCCCATTTATAATAGCAACTACAAGAATGAAATGCCTAGGAATAAATTTAAAGATGTAAATGACTTGTACGCAGAAAACTACACACCACCATTAAAGGAAATCAAAGAAGACCTAAACAAATGGAAGAATATTACCTGTTAATGGATAAAAAAAGACTAAACATCATTAAGATGTCTATCCTACCCAAACTGATCTACAGAGTTAACATAATCCCAATAAAAATTAACACAGCATTTTTTAATGAATTGGAAAAGCTGGTTATGAAATTTATTTGGAAGGGCAAGAGGCCCTGAATAGCCAAATACATATTGAAAGGGAAAAATGAAATTGGAGGAATCACACTACCTGGCTTTAAAACATACTACAAAGCTACAGTGGTCAAAACTGCATGGTATTGGCACAAGGATAAACATACTGACCAACGGAACTGAATTGAGAGTTCTGATATAGATCCTTGCATATACAGTCAACTGATATTCAACAAGGCCATGAATCCCATTTAACTTGGAGAGAATGGCCACCTCAACAAATGGTGCTTGGAGAACTGGATATCCATATTTAAAAGAATGAGAGAGAAACACCATCTCACACCCTATACAAAAATTAACTCAATATGGATCAAAGATCTAAATATAAGAGCAAAGACCATAAAAATCTTGAAAGGTAATGTAGGGAAGCATCTACAGGATCTTGTATTAGGAAATGGTTTCATGAATTTTACACCCAAAGCATGAGCAATGAAAAAAAAAAAAAAAAAAAAGATAAATGGGACCTCCTCAAAATTAAAAACTTTTGCACCTTAAAGGAGTTTGTCAAGAAAGTGAAATGGCAGCCTATTCAATGGGAGAAAATATTTGGTAACCATATATCTGGTAGGGGCCTAATAGCCTGCATATATAAAGAAATTCTACACCTTGAAAAAAAAAAAAAAGACAAACAATCCATTTAAAAAATGGGCAAGTGACTTGAATAGATACTTCACCAAAGAAGAAATACAAATACCTAAAAAGCACATGAAAATATGCTCAACATGACTAGCTATTAGGGAAATGCAAATCAAAACTACAATGAGATATCACCTTACACCCATCAGACCAGTGGCTATTAAAAAACAGAGGACTACAAGTGTTGGAGAGGATGTGGAGAAATGGGAACCCTCACACACTGTTGATAGGAATGCAGCCATTGTGGAGGACAGTTTGGTGGTTCCTCAGGAAGCTAATATAAAACTGCCATATGATCCAGCAATTCCACTGCTGAGAGTATACCCAGAAGAATTGAAAGCAAGGACACAACCAGATACGTGCACACCAATGTTCATAGCAGCATTATTCACTATTGCCAAAAGTTGGAAACAACCCAAATGCCCAACAACAAATGAATGGATAAACAGATTGTGGTATATACATACAATGGAATATTACTGAGCTATAAGAAAGAATGCAGTATTAACACATGGGATAACATGGATGAAAGTTGAAGACCCTATGTTGAGTGAAGCAAGCCAGGCATTGAAGGACAAATATTACATGACCTCACTGATATGAATTAAACAAATTGAGCAAACTCACAGAGCTAGAGTCTGGAAGATAGGATGACAGGAGATAGAAAGGAAGAAGAAAGTTGTGAGCCAATGCCCATATGGGCAAAATCTATGATGAAGTGGAAGTGTGTAGTTGTGCAGTGGAGGGGCCTGACAGTGGTACATTGATATTATTGGGTTGGGCAGTGCTGGTTTGTCAGGGGGTTAGGGTGGGGAGGGTGTATTGGACAGTCTATGGAACTTGGGGGAAGGGTTGGGGGGAGGGAGCAGGTGAACACTGGGGATTTGTGGGTATGTGGTTGAAACTACAATGTTGGGCATGTTCTTTGGGCAATATGGCAGAGGGGGGTTACTGGTTTAGGGTGTTGGATGTGGGGGGCATTGGGACAGGGAGCACCTGGGCAAGCATCTAGGAAGTGTGTGAGTGTTCCTCTTGTCATAGTGTGTTTTATCAGTGGGTGGAGACCCACATAATGAGCAGGAAGTGTTGGACTCCCATCCTGGGGAATTATGCTATATTCCCAAATAGAGAGGCGGGAGTTTCTTGAGAGCATAGGTAGTGCCTAACAGAGAAGGACAGAACAGTATGTCAAGCCCTTAATGTTGTTTCAAGTAACTATGAATCTTGTTCTTCAAGGTGTGAAGCCTGGTGGTTACCATGGGCCCTGAGGGGAGGGGGAAGGAGGAATAGAATAGATGGAACATGGGGTATTTTGGGGGCAATGGAAGTGTTCTACATGATCTTACAATGATGGATACAGGCCATGTTAAATTTCATCAAAATTTATAAAAGTGTATGGTCCAAAATGTAAACCATAATGTAAACCATTGATGATGATTAGTGGCTATGTTTCAATACTTGTACATCAGTTGTAACAAATCTACCATCCACATATAAAATGTTATTAACAGGGGAATGGGGAAAGGGGGGAGGATGTTGTGTATATGGGAATCCCCTATATTCTGTACAGGACTTTTCTGTAAACTAAAACTTCTTTGAAGACAAAATGAAAAATGTAAGACACTGGGGGAATAAATGAAAGAAAATGTCACTGTACATACAAGACAATAGATCTTACAGTGATGAAAGATATAATGTCAAAAAAAAATTTAAATACTTTTTCATTATTTTTTATTATGTCAATTTTTTAAAAAAAATTGTATTTTCTTATTTTTAAAATTACCATTATTATTTCATTTTCTTAATAATTGTGTTTGGTTATTTCGTTGACTTCATTTTTTAAGAAGTTTTGGATCACAGAAGGGTTACAACTGTGGCAGGGGAGGACCATTTGTGTGGGGTGTCATGATGGGAGATACATGGGAGGAGGTTCACCTGGGCATACATATAAGGCATATAAATGTGTTCAAGTGTTCATGGGACATTGTCACAGTGGATAGAGACTCACATAATAACCAAAAGAATATCAAATTCCCATCTTGGGGAGCTCTGCCACAATCTCTAATGGAACAGCAAGAATCCCCCAAGCACAGGGGCAATGACTAGTGAAGGAGGATGGTCCATTGATGGGCCCTTGATATTGATACTGTACTTATGAAACTTTACTTTTTAAATCAAAACTTAGCCTAGTATTATAGGATACCTAAGAGTTACCTCCTGAGAGCCTGCTTGTTGCTCAAATGTGGCCTCTCTCCAAGCCAAACTCAGCATATAAATGCATTACCTTCCCCTCAGTGTGAGACATGACTCCTGGGGAAGAGCCTCCCTGGCACCGAGGGATTACTACCAAGCACCAACTAGCAATGCAACTGGAGAAAGACCTTGATCAAAAGGGGGAAAGGGTAAAGACAAATGAGTTTATATGGCTAAGAGACTTCAAAGTGAGTGAGGAGGGCATTCCAGAGGTTACACTTATGCACATCTCAGCAGGATCTCATTGACTGCCAAAGTAAATACTACCTCAAATAACAGGGCTCCTGACATCCAGACACTATAAGCAGGGCAGATAGCTCAGGTGCCTGGCCAGTGGGCCCTACTTTGGAATTTATGCTCCCCAGTGTGGCAGAGTTGGACTCAGTTGTGGTTTCCCTACACAGGGCTCTTCTGACCTTTCTATTTTTTTTTTTTTTTTTGGTGTATAAACTATTTATTAACAGACAAGATTTATTTCTTCTTGGACACAGCCACGGTGCGACCACGGCGGCCAGTGGTCTTGGTGTGCTGGCCTCGGACACGAAGGCCCCAGAAGTGGCGCAGCCTTCTGTGGGCCCGAATCTTCTTCAGTCGCTCCAGGTCTTCACGGAGCTTGTTGTCCAGACCATTGGCCAGGACCTGTGACCTTTCTATTTGAACCTATAATTAGTACTAGAGTTTACAGGTGTCTGTCCAAGGACTTAAATCTTTGGGCATTCCATGTGCCACTCGGGCCCTGAATCTCAACAGAGTTGCAACACCTACTCTCCAGTTCATTGGGTTCACTCAGGACAACTAACAAGGAGATGATGATGGACAACAACCATCCCAAGGAACCAAGGGAGTCCCATCCATCTGCCCTATGGGATCGAATCCCCCTCTCCATTAGAGGTGGAGTGGGCATCACCATTCCAGAATCCTCAGGACTGGGGAATGAACTATGGACTAAAGTAGACTTATTATTCTAGCAATGGAAGAAATTATATCATTGATGTGGAGGCAGTGGCCACTGGAGGTTCGGAGGGCAGGGAGAGAGAATAACAGGTGGAATATGGGGGCATTTTCGGGACTTGGGAATTGTCCTGAATGACATTGCAATGACAGATACAAGCCATTATATATCTTGCCATAACCTACAAAATTGTGCGTAAAGAGTGTAAACTACAATGTAAACTATAATCCATGTTTAGTGGCAATGCTCCAAAATACGTTCATCAATTATAATGAATATACCACACTAATGAAGAATGTTGTTAATGTGGGGAAAAGTGGGAGGTGTGGGGAGCGGGGCATATGGGAATTCTCTCTATTTTTTATGTAACAGTTGTGTAATTTAAGTATCTTTTTTAAAAAATAAAAAAAATATTTTTTAAAATTACCATTAGCAACCAAAGAAATTTATGCTTTTAAGGCTTGTCTTACATTCCTCATTAGGTTCTATGAAAACTAATCATTTCACTTTAGGACAGATTTGCATTTCCTTCTTCAACCTAATTTCATGAAACACAAACTTACAATTTTTATCAACTTAAAGATTAACACATATAATGGTAATTTATTTCATTAGTAGCCTATAAACCTAGGGAGATTACGCTCAAGCTAATAAAATTGGAACAATTATAGTTTATATAAGAAATGTTCTTTTTTCTCCCTCCACAGGAGGCTAAAACTCCCTTTTCTTCTTTAATAAAATTCTAAAATTATGGATAACCTTAAAAGCATACGACTGCTAGGTTCTGGAATATATTATAATTGTTTAATATATTTTAATCATAATTCAGAAAAGATCTTTCATAACTTTCAAGGACTTTTCCTTTACTTACTGAAATTTGACAAATGGATTATTGATTACTCTCATTTTAAGGCTTTTAAAAGGTTTAAACTGGGAAATTACAGGACAAACTTTGACTCTTAATTCCTTGTCCTAGTAGATGAGTTTTAAGCTAAACTTACATTTCCCTATCTTGTCACACCTAGCCTGAAGAGAGCTATGCCCTGGAGAGTAGGTCAAGGAACTTAGGAAAACCTTTTTCCCTCTCCCAATAGTTTCTATATTACGTTTTCATATTGTTTACCTTTCTAATTTGGGCTTGAGGAATATTCATTTACATCTATATAGGCACTTATCTAACTTTTAACAATTTGAACGGAGCTTTTTAAAAAGAATTTTCATTTATTAATTTGATATTACCACCCCGATGTATGAAAATATACACTGAGTAATAGACAGACACAGAGAGTTAGACACAGAAACATACAACTCACTGTTACTTATAATTTTCATTCTCTTACAAAATAAGTTTAACTGTATAATAACATTATATTCAAAAGATCTCTTTAAAGGCTATTTCTGATTATTCTAATGTGCACTGTGACCATGCAGTTTTACACAAGAATTTCATACTTTAGTTATTGGCTTATAGCCAAATTGTTGTCAATGCTTTAAAAGACAACCTGCAATATTTTCCTTTATTTCAGAACTCTGTTTATTTCCCTTTTCAACTCTGACAGACCTCAGATGAACAACACCAATTCCAGTATAAACTCACTGAGGTCACTGATGTCTCAGACAAAACTGGTTTATATTATGACCTGCTACTTTCAGGATCCTTGATGCTCAAGGTAGTAAGTCCCCCACTCCCCACTCCTCAGAGATAACAGCACTCTGGCAGCTCCGGGAATGAACGTACAATCCCAAGGGCCAAGGATTCCACCAGGCAGTGATTTCCCCAAAGGTAATGGGGTCCTACCTGGGTAGTCATGAGAGAAAGCAGGGTTATTAGCACCAGTGGAAGGACAGAGGTGTCTCAAATTTGCCTTCCCCTGAGCCATGGGGAGCGGAAGTTTCCATGGATTCAAACAGGGGAGAATCATTATCTTTACAATGGTGAGGCTAGTCCTGAAACAACCATAAGCAAAGGCAAACTCAGTTTAGTATTACCATCACAATAGCAAGCATACAGGAGGGTGAGCTTTGACTTGAAGTAACCATAAGCAAAGGTTAAGTTTAATTTAGAATAACTATCACAATAATAGGTGTAGGGGAGAAGCTAGTCTCAACCATATGCAAAAGTGAGTTCAGTTTAGGAATACCATCACAGTAAGTATAGGCTAAATCCAGCCAGTTTCAGCAATTTCAGATATTAACCTTTTGCTGTTTTATAATATAAAGGCATCTATATAATTATCTTGTCTTCACTCTTAGTTACAGTTTCTAGTAAGTTTTTATTTCAAAACAAATTGGGCACTTTTGATTATTAACTGAACAACTAAAACTATTTTATTAGTAACATTAATGTTGCTAAATTTTTCCACTTTTCTAGCAGTTGAAATAATCCCATTTGTGATTTCTTCTATACATCAAATCCAATTGCAAGAAAGAATTGAAATTTAAAGATTCATTTCTAGGTTACATTTCACTGTTACCCAATTTGTAACAGGTGAACCCAAAATCTGATTTGCAAGCTCCTAGGTATGAGCAGACTGACAAAATTAAAGTAAGCACAGACTAGAACAGAAGAATTTTACACACTTGCTTAGCATAGGGAAAGACCTGACTTTAGAATCACTTTCACACAAAGCACCCAGTGTCTGCCCACAGCAGAAACTTTGTGCAGAAACCTCCATCTTCATTCCTCCAGGGCAAACGCGGGGCAGCTGCTAGGCATGGAGCTGAAGGATCCAGGGAAGCCCTGCAGCCGGTGAGACATGAATCGGGGCTGCCCTGGAGGCTGCGTCCCATTAGTTACCTCTAGCAAGGGGTAAAGTCCTGCGGGCTTTTTCACTGGAAGGATTGGAGTGTGGCAAGGGGATAGGCAGGGAGCTAGGAGGTCATTCTCCAGGAACTTTTAAATCATGGGCCAGAGGTCTTTAACAGCTTCTTCCTTGAGGGGATACTGCTTAATTGATGGCTTATGAGGATGTTTCCTATTCTAGGGAGAGAAGTTTATTAAACCGTCTTAATCTTGATTCCCCATGCACTGCCCTTTTTAGGCATGATTGAGACTAGAGAGGTCTAGAGTGGCAGGTCAGGATGCAGTAAGTGGCACCCATATTAATTAAGAAATTAACCATCTTACCTGCCAAGTCAAGGGTCACCTGAGGCTCCTGGTTGATGGCTCACAGTGTCATCCAGGGAGCCATACCTGGCCTCCATCCTCCCCTGGGGCAAGGCCCTGGCAGGTCCCGGTGGCAAAGCAGGCAGCTTGAGGCCAGTGGCCAGCCACTCCATACTTGAAGCAGGTTCCTGCTGACATGGTATCTGAATTCAGGTGACCCCGAGGTGACAGGGTACCTTTAATGACAGCAGTTAAAAGGTGAGCCTATTCCCGGGCCCCAGGTCTGCACCTCCTCACCTGTTTCTTCTTGGTGGCATGAAAACCTGTTTCTAAAAGGGAGCTTATGGAACTCTGGGGACCCAGAGAAAGTTTTTGCAGCTTCCTATGGATATCTGAGGCAGACTGGCTAATAAAGTGAGTTTCTAGGAAGATCTGTTCAGAATCTACCAGAGGGTATTTTTTTATGGGCTCTATCTGCTTTTCTTTAAATAAGGCTGAGTTTTTAGGTTCTGCCTCTGAGTAATTTCTCTGAGCTTATTATAACTGACCAGTTTGGTAGTGTACTTCTTCATCCCTTTGAGGAGACACATGGCCACATGGTCACTGGCCCTCAGATCTCCCTGTTCCCTCCTTCCCTCTTACAAAGGCGGTTTAGTTGGAATTCAGGGTCCCTTACAGAGGCCACTCTTGGCCTTCCTCTAATTTGTCCTGCAGCCATGTGGTATGGCAGGAAAAGATTAGCATCTTCCTTTTTAGACCTTCAGTAGGTAGGCTGACCCAATTTCTGAAAGGATACTCCAATGGGGCGTCTGCTGGAATGCTGGAAGAGCTACCCATTGTCCTAGGGGAGGATAAACATGTTTGTTAGACTTGGTGGCATTCCACTGCTAGCCCTGACTGAATGGATTGCTCACTGTCCAGCATCCTGGAGGCCAGGAGCCCTGCTAACCATCCCCATGTTCTGGGGATCGAGAGCCTCTTGTCTGGAAACCATCTGGGTCTAGTTTCCAGACTGAAGCTACCAAGCTAGGCTTTCTCCTTAAGAAAGGTACTGGCTAGGGCCTTTTCTTTTGGCCTATGCTTGCAGAAGTCTTAGGAAGTGGCTGTGAGAGAGAGCTCATTTTATGGCCACTGCCAGGGGCCAAGTTTCACAGTTAAACCAGACATTAAGAAGCACATTAACAAGCTAGAGACTGATTGTTCTGTGGCTTAGAGGCAAACAGTCTTGGGGGCCCTGGAGGTAGTGGTTTAACAGGAATCTCAAAGCCTCCTGGGGACTGAGGAAGGAACAAACCTCCAGGCCTCATTAATAAAACAAAAGAGGGCACAGACATGCTCTGATTAAAAGTCTAGACTCACAATTCTTCATTGGTGTTGGAGAGTGGTACTGGCCTCTTTGTCTCCTGGCTGGATCACCAAATATGCTAGTAGAACGCTCTGGGTTCTGGGTTCTTGGCTATGTCACATAAAGGAATTCAAGGACACACCATAGGGTAGGCAAGGGAGTAAAGAGTTTATTAAGTAGAAAAGAGTTAGGACATACCCCAGACATGGGAGCAGGTCATGCTACAGTGTGAGATGAATGTGTGGGGTCCTGAGGTATGCCTTTTTAAGGCCTTTCCTCCTCCCCTTTTGCCATATTATGGAGGGATCTCAGTTATCTGCTGTCTTAATTGGTTGCCTTTCTACCTTCACCTATCAGCTTTCAGGGAACCAATGGGGAGGTCTTTCTGTTTGGAGTTATCCGGGGCTTCTTTTGAGCCCAGAAGTTTCAAATGGAACCCTGTGACCAGGGTCTTTAGCAGGCTTTTCAGGTGTAACAGTTATGGTTTTGTTCTCAATCAGCTGCCTTCCTTCAGGGGGTTTCCAGGCAGGGTCTCATGGCTATGTTCAGATCAGCGGCCTTCCCTGTTTCCTATACAAATGTACCTAAGGCCAAGGCAATGTTTGCTTAGTGTGTGCTGTATGTTATAAAAATGGTCCATGATTAAGTAGGTACCTAATGGATACTGATGATAATGATGACTATGACGGCGATAGTTATGATGGTGTCAGAGAAAGTCACAAGTTCATTTATTTTAAAATAGGAATGTTCTCAATTGTGGAGTTTCAGGCCTAAGAAGGTAGAGGCTCTGTCTGCTGGGGGCCATGAATAGTTCTGGAGCAGTGCTTCGCAACCTTTAATGTGTATATGAATCACCCATAGCTCTTGTCAAAATGCTGATTTAACAGCATATCATTGAACTGGGGAATGACCACAGTGTGGTTCATGAGCCCACTGGATCCACTGTGAGTCTGCTTTGTGCCATTTAGCATGTGGTTCTATATGCTCAGATCCAATATCTAACAGTCCTTGAAAGATCTAGATATTCCCCTTTCTCCTTTGCAGAGTTACTCTGGTAAGTGGCTATGGGAATCTTTGGGGAAAGGATTGAAAGCATGACCAAACATATTTGGTATGAAGTGTTGCCGGGTCCTTCCTCAAAGAACCTGGCTTCTTGTTTCAATCAATAGGTTCTGGATTGAGAACTGACTCAAGTCTGGAAACTGGGTGAGGGATTGTGATTTTTCACTGTAGCAAATGACACCAGCCTTCTGCTCACTTGCTCTTGACTCTTTAGGTTATATATGTCAAGCAATGTCCTCACTGGCTGCCCATGATCTCACTCCTAGACACACCATGGCTTATTAGCCATCACTGGAGGTCCCTGGAGATCAAGGTCCCCTAGTTGTCTTTCTTCCCTGTCTCTTCATTATGGTAATTACTTTCACCTTGCCTCTGATGGTTAAGTGCTTCCACCTGGCCTTTGTTATGCCAGCCTAGTATCATCCCCATTGACCATGGAGCCCAGTTCCAAGACAGCATCTCCTGCAATAATCTTGTGATCTTGGCATACAAAAGATAGCCACTCAGTGAGCTTCTCAGGGATGCTGGTGCTCCGCTAACTAATGGATTCCTTATCATCCTAGTAAAATGAGTGTACTCTGCCCTCAGCAGACGATTTCATCCTGAGTCATGAGAAAGTGCACCCATATCAATAAGGTTTACCTCATCCACCATTATTTTTTTCCCCTCTCTACCCCCGCAACCCTGGCTTGACACTCTTTTTTTTTTTTTTTTTTTTTTTTATTTTATTTATTTATTTATTTATTTTTATTATGGGTAAAAATCAAAATTCTCACAATACATACAAACATTTGTAAAATGATATATAAATAGGCTTGACACTCTTAAGATCTATTCCCAGGTATGTTCTCCCAGTGCCTGTCAATACTTATATCCAGGCCTGTGACTGTTTTGGTGAATGATGTTTTTCTTCCCATAGCAGTGTTGGTACTTCCCCACTCAAGCCATGCTGAGACTTGACCATAATTACTGGTGTGGTAGCAATGAAGAGAAGCAGGGGTAGATCTTTAGGATAGCTAACATATCATCATCTAGCAAGGTGTCTCGCTAGAGGGAGGCCTTTGTCTAACCTCCAAGTTAAGGGGAGGTGGCTCTCCTTTAGCAATCAAGAGGGGCCTAATTCTGCCAACCCAAACACTCTAGAAAATCTGGGGGTTCCAGGTTCTCAGGCAAATCAATCCTAGCTTTTCCATCTCAGATCTCAGGCCCCCACACCTTTATTATCAGGGTGCTCACTTCCCCATAGGAAACATGCCAGGGCTGTGAATTTTGTTCCTCTAACACTTTGACAATCAGGCCCTGGACATGGTTCTCTTCATTTTCTGCCCTCCAGTTGCAGGAGATGAAGGTCCTTTTAGTGGCTGCCTCAGAAGCCTTCAACTGGTCTGAGTTGGTAGTTGGCTGACCTGAGCTTGTCATTTTCTTCCTTCAGGGCTTCAGCTGCAGTTAATGACAATTAACCAACTCTATAATCTTTTGCCCACACATCTCTAAAATGCCAGAGCTATTGCATAAACTGGCGTATCTCACTCCAGCAGATGCCATTCCAGTTCACTGCAGATGAGAATCTTACAGAGCTCATCTGCAAGAGGAGTAAGACAAGCATCTTACAGACCCTTTCAAAATCCCATTTAACACCAGCAATGGCCTGGGTCTTGTTGCCATGTGGCTGTTGAATAATCCAGTTCTAGAATCCCACCTCAAGGGTCTGCTTCCCATAACTACTTCCAGCGTTGATTGTCTTAGGTTGGATTCTCCCAGAATCAGACGATAACACAAGTACTTGAGTGCAAGTAGTTTATATGTGAGGGGACCCCAGGAAGTAGGGGTTCTTACACTTTATTGTCCCTCAGACCCCTCTGCCAGTCAGGTGAAAACCACGGACCCCTTACTAAGTCCACACTATACTGTATATTATTTAATAAATAGATCACACCTGCACCAACACGTCCCCACAAGAATAATGTTTTTTTGAGTTAAGAACCCCAGTAGCATAGAGAGGGGAGCTCACCTCTATGGGACAGTCAGGCTCAAATCCACTAGAAAACTGGGAAACAGAACTTTCCTCAGAGTTACTCACTGCCCCCAGGTGTGAGGAAGTTGGTGTATTTATCCATTCACAACCCATCTGTCATTGACTGACACTGCTTCTGGGGCATTAACTCACTGGTAGCCCAAAACAGCCTGCAGGCAGAAAAAAATCCAAAATTCGTGTAAGTGGCCATTGGTATATTGAGATGAGTGCCAAGGAGTTATGGACCAGTCACAGTCAGCCCCTTCTATAACCTTGTACCACAGAACTGAGCTAAAGGCCACTTCACCACTGTGGCAACGGCCATGCCAATGCTCCAGAGTAGACTCAGCCCAAGTGGGGATGGTCCTTGGAAGACCTCCACAGTGCTGGAGTCATTTGGGGGAACAAACACTCTAGAATTGCTGTTTCATCTGGAAAGTTAGAACATCTCCTAGCCATGTAGGGTGAATTACCAGGCCAGCTCCTGTATGAGCCTTACCGTTGGAATGCCAGGAGGTGTGGTCCATGGATGGTCATCCTGCAAATCAGCATGCACACTCCAGGTAACAATGGCTTCTCCCAGTTAAGAAGACCTCTTAAGGAGTGAGTCCTTTGGTGAGAATTTCAAGTACAAGTTGTAGGAAAGTTGTTTTGAGATAGACAGGTTTTTTCTAGGGCCCCTCAAAATTATTCTGAAAATACTAACCACACTAAGCTTGCATTTTATGGGGTTGTCAGAGCACTTTCACATATATTAGTTCATCTGACCCTCACAACAAACCAATGAAGGCACACAAGGGTAGATTTTTCCCCCCTCGTTTTACAAATGAGGAAATTGAGGCACAGTGAGGTTAAGTGACTGCCGGTTAGCAGGTGCAAGAAAGGCTCAATTGCTGATACAATTCTGTCATTCAGTGCTTACTGCTAGACTAGCATTTTCCATGAATTGTCTCTCATTAGCTGTAAAAGAACACATTGGTAGTAGGACCATATCTGGTCCATTTTGGCATCTCCATTGCCCAAGATATTAACAAGGCTTAATATCTTTATTAAGCAAATTCATTTTAAAATCCTCTCCCCTCCCCCCCTTCCCTAAAGATTTGTGAAGTGATATAGCAGACTTTTTTCCATTCCCCTTCCCCTGCCTCTCCTCCCGGTGCTCTAACACCCCCCACCCCCACACACACACCCTTCTTGCAGACTGTGTTCTTTTGATTCTTTTTGGAAATCCTCACAGAGGGGAGAAACTGAGAAATCTAAGGAAGGAGAGAGTGACCTAAAGTGGAGTAGGAGAGCCAAAGTGCTCCTTGGGAATGTCTTTACAGCTATAAGGTAGAATTTTGACCAATCGCTGACCACGTTTAGAATTGTTCTGCTCCCTACTAGCCAGGACCGCTCTCCCAAGGTCGGGCCTTCCAGTAGGAGGCCGGCGGTTCCGCGGACACGCAGTGACATCCTAGAACCACAAGAGGGAGCCGGTGGCTCGGGGAGTGGGATTGAAAAGCCGCCTGCTGCAGGAAGGTCCCTCAGAGGCGGCTCCACTGAACCCACAAAAGGAATCCGGACAGAGAACAGAAGTAAGGGCGAGGGCGGAGAGTGCTGGAAGGGGAGCGCGGAACTGAAGGAGCACGAAAAAACAGAATATTAGAGTAAAATGGGAGTGGGTTTTAAAAAGTTAATCATATTTTATATAAAATACGGGAGGGGACACTTTTTTACTTTGCACTAATCTTTCTTTGGAACAAGCATGCATTATTTTTATAATTAAGAATGAATACGCATATCTTTAAAGCAAATTGGAAAAAAATAAAACGAGCGGTGATCAAAATTATGGGGAAAAAACTGAAGTTCCTCTGGAGTTCTGGGAAAAATCAATGTCGTTCCTGGCTTTTTGCTTTGTTATGAGGCACCGCCCCCACCCCTCCACATCTGCACCCGGATCTATTGTCTCCTTTACGCCCGTTTCCTTCAGTCATCCTCTTATGAATTTAATTGCCTTGTGAGCACACTACTTTTAGTCTGAAATTTAATAGAAATGAATTAATAGCTCATATATCTCATTGACAATTTTCCTGCAACCCCTGGGAACCAATATGAGTATTATGAGCATACTCATAAGTATTTGACTTAGGAAATTGCCCTCTAAGTCAGTTTTGGAAAAATACAAAAAATCAGTTTACGTCCCGTCTCTTTGGGATTCCAAATGTTATTAGCCATCTTAAGATGTGTTTTATTAATTTGAATTTAGCCTGGGGTGACTCTGGAAATTAATCCACCCGTAGAGAATGAAGACTCACCGAATCAGGAGAAAGAACAGGATCCTGTCCCAGAGTTAGGGGCTGGAAGTTTCTGTTGGATGAGAGAGAAGGGTAAGTGCTCTGGCTTTCTTTGTATAATTCTTCTGAGCTTCCTTGGGGCTGCCACCCAGCCTGTGAGGTGAGAAACTCCTGAGGGCAGCCTCTGCTCACTCTCCACAAATCTGAAGGCTGGGTTGGAGCTGGTGTTGGCTGGGGAGAGGGGCTCACTTCTGTTCCAGTGCTTCCTAACCCTTTTCATACCAGAAATACAGAAAAGGCTAATATTGGTATAAAGGGGGGGAAAAAAACCCATCTATCTGGGGGTTGGTGGCGAAAAAGCATTACATTTTCCTTATATATATGATAAGTATTGAATTTGTATAAAACTTGCAAATAAAATCTTTTAACTTATTTAAGGAGAAGCTTGAGTTTGCTTTCATGCACATAATTTTTAAAAATCAGGTTTCTTGCTCCTGGATGCCAGGAGCTAGCATCCTCTGGCAGCATGTGGCTGCTGCAGCTGCCTAGGTGGGAGAGGGCCTCTTAGACTGCCTCAGGGCTGCCCATGCAAAGTAGCAGAAATGGATTGGCTTTTACATTAGGGTAAAATCTTACAGTTCCAAGGTTGTGAAAATGTTCACATCGAGGCATCATCAGAGATGCTTTCTTACCAATGTCAGCTACTGGCGATCCTGGTGCCCTGCCATGTAGCAAAGCAAGATGGCAGCCGATCTCTGCCTAGGTCCCTGCCTTCCCCTCAACGCTCTGGGAGAGCTCAGCTGTGGGCGATCAGGCATACAGCTCATCTCTTCAGCCTTGAGCTGCTCTGTGGGCCCAGCCTCTTGGGGGCTTCTTGCCTCTGCTCCGGCTGCTAGGGATCCTTGAGTCCTCTCTCTCACATGGCAGGATCAAAATGGCAGCTTCCCTAAAGGGTGCAGGGTTTCTTTTGGGAGTGATGAAAATCTTCTAAAAGTGTTGTGGTTATTGCATGCGCAACTCTGTGAATATATTAAAATCAATGAACTGTACACTTTAAATCTATGAATTGTACGGTATGTGAATCATGTCTCAATAAAGCTGTTTAAAAAATGGAAGCTTCCCTCTGCCTTTTTAAGTCCCTCTATTTGTTCTTTCTTGGAATATTCCCTTTCTTAGGAATGTAATGGTAGTTGGGTTTTTGTCACTCCTCTTGCAGATGGGGGTGCCGGTGGGGTGGGGCAGGGAGTTCTTCCGGTCAGCAGGGCTCAAGGAGAGAGTTTTATTTCATGGGCCATGTTGGGCCAGGAAGGGGCTTTGGCTTCTTACA
The DNA here is from genome assembly GCA_026826555.1 of Tolypeutes matacus. Lineage (NCBI taxonomy): Eukaryota > Metazoa > Chordata > Mammalia > Cingulata > Chlamyphoridae > Tolypeutes > Tolypeutes matacus. The sequence continues at coordinate 82,726,478 of JAKSZT010053887.1, forward strand.
CCAAAGAGGGACAGGTCAGTGAGCCAGCCCTGTTCAGCTCATTAACCCCTGCCGTTCCAGCCTAGCCACCAGGGCTGGTGGTGGGAGGTGTGACTACACAGTCAGGATAGATTTGTAGGCATGCAGAATGAACCCCTTTTTCTCAGTTAGGTTTTCTTCAAGATTATCCTCCAAGCAGCAGGGATGCAGTCGGGGATGCTGAAGCCACCTTGTGTGATTTCTTCTGGAAGCATATTCAAAACTAGAAGCCCATGCTTTGGAATATCCACAGTGAGGGCAAATCTTGACGACTGGAAGGGAGTTTGGGGTTTAGAGATCATTAAAGGCCCAGAGGATTAGGTGAATGATGGGGCTAGGTGCTGCCTTTGGTTCCACGTGGGCTGTGCTGCTGGTTACTTTTAAGTGAGTATCCAAAATGCTTTTGGGCAAAAGCAGAGGAACTGTGCTTTTCAGTGGGGTGCTGTGTCACAGGAAACAGCATTCATTTGTATGTTTCTGAGACAGTGGTATTTAAGACATCAGTTCTATTTCATTATAGTCAGACATGCTATGATACTATAATACAGATCACAGGATGAAAATCTTAACTGCACGTTTACTGGTAGTACCTGAGATTCCAACTGAAAACTGTGATGTTAATAATTTCATGTGAATAAACAAATATCTACTATTATGGCATGATGTATTTTCCTTGAAAAAAAGCTTCTGAGGGCTCAAATAAAATGGGCAAAAATGAAGGAAAAAAAGGCAGCTTCCTTTCTCTGTGTCTCTCTGTATGTTCTCTGTTTATATAAGACCAACAAGAGGGTGGAGACCCAACTTGAGTCATACGTCACTGACATAGTCCAATCAAAAGTGATCTAATCAAGTGATCTAATTAAGGTCCCTTAACCAAATCTAATGCAACCAAAGGGTCTCACACTCACAGGAATGGATTAGTTCAAAAACAATATTTTCTGGGATTCAACAAATTCTAACCATTACAGCTTCCTTCTCTGCCCTCAGCTGATCCCTGTGTTGCAATGATCACCAGACGTTACTCCTTAGATCTAGACTTTCCAGCTGGAGGAGGCCTTGGGAAATGAGTGTTTGGGGGCACACCTGTTTGGAGACCCCGTCGTGCTGGTTGGGAAGCTCCTCTTTAGTGTGGGCCTGAAGAGTCTTCTCCACTCACAATCACCTAGAGAGCTCCACAAGGAGAGGAGCAGAAGGGGATCTGGGCCACTGGTATTACAGTGCCTTCAGGTGACTTTGCCCCTGGAGCCAAATTCTCGTGGAACTGTCTGGGGTTCGTCAAAGGCACAGAAAGTGGATGTTTTAGGGTTCTTGTTTTAGGGTATCAGTTACTATGGAGCTGTGACCAACAACCTCTTTGTTATTCAAAGTGGAATGCCTAAGAATCATTTCAGATATGGTTTGAACAATGGTGTTATTGGAATAAGTGTACACTCACTAAAGGTGACTACTTTTAAAGAAGTAACTCTCATTTGGATATAAAGATTCTCATCTTGGAATGGCCTGACCGATCTCTTCTTTCTGTCTGTTTTAGTTTCCTAGGCTGCTCAAGCAAATACCATGAAATGTATTACATTGTTTCCAATGTAAACAATGGGAATTTATTAGCTTATGGTTTTGAGGCTAAAAGAAAGTCTAAATCAAGGCATCATCAAATGATACTTTCTCCCCAAAGACTATGGCATTCTGGGGCTGACTTCTGGCAATCCTTGGTCCTTAGCTTGTCACATGGCAAGGCACATGGCAGCATCTCCTGGCCTCTCTGTTCTCTTCCAGGTTACCAGGATCCATTGATTTTAGATTCTTTTCTCTCTCTGTCTGAATTTCACTCCACTTATGAAGGACTCCAGTATAATAGGATTAAAACCCATCCTGATTGAGATGGGCCACATCTTCTTAAGTGAAGTAACTTCATCAAAAGGTCCTACTTACAATGGGTCCCCTCCCACAGGAATGGAATAAATTTAAGAACATATTCTTTTGGAATACATACAGCTTCAAACCCCACGTTGTCTTTATGTATTTTCCTTTTTTTATCCCCAGAGAATTCTAGTTTAACGCACTAGTTTCATGGCCAAGTGAACCAGCATTAAATTAACTTTGTGAGTGATCATCTAACATTAGACCTCAGTTGTAGCTTTGTACCTCTCACTTTGCTTGTCAGCTCCCACTTGTAGCAAATTATCCATAAAAGCTAGCAGCTTAAAATAATAAACATTCATTATTTCATAGTTTATTTTTAGGCCAGAAATCTGGTGTGGTCTAGTTGGCTGCTTCTGGTTTAAGATCACTCATGAGGTTGTCATGAAGCTTTTGGTCATGGATTGTGGTCTCAATTGAAGGCTCAACTGGAGGAGGATTGGCGTCTAAACTCACTCACATGGCTGTTGGCAGGATTTAGTTCTTTGTGTGTGTTTGGACCAAAGACCTTAGTTCCTGGCTGGCTGTTGGCTGGAGTCCTCCCTCAGTTCTGTGCCATGTGGGCCTCCAGGGGCAGCTCACAATGTGGCTTCCCTCAGAGTGAGTGAGTAAGAGAGAGAGGACACCCAAGACAAGCCACAAGGTTTGTAACTTAATCTTGAAAATGACATCCCATTACTTCAGCCACAGTCTATCTGCTAGAAAACAATAAGTCCAGCCCATACTCAACAGGGAGGACATTGCACAGGGCCATGAATACCAGGATGCAGGCATTAGCGTGGACTGTCTTAGAAGCTGCCCACCACACCCTCCAAACACTCACAGTTGTTCTCATTCTCTGAGGCTCTATCTGGTTTTCCCAGATAACCAGCTATCTCTTGGTTTTCCCAAACCCTCAGCATTGCTTGGTTCTTGTTAGCATCTCCTTCATGTTCATTCATTCACTCTTTCATTCAAGAAGTATATATTGAGCCCTACTGTAGCAGTTTGGCAGTTTGATATAGTTATGAATTCCAAAAATAGATATTGGATTATGCTTGTAAACTGTTGTGTTCATCTGGGCATGATTAAGTTATGATTAGGGCTTTGATTGGGCCACATCAGTAGGGCATTGAGCCCCACCCCTTGGTGGGTGGGGAATCAGAGATAAAAGACATGGCAAAGGACAAAGTTGGAGTTTTGATGTTGGAGTTCTGATGCTGAGTTTTAATGCTGGAGCCTGGGGAAGTAAGCACATAGAGGAGCCTGGTTGCGAGGAAGGAAAGAAGGCCCCGGGAAAAGAGACCAGCTGTTCGCCTGACAGTTCACAACTGGCCTTGTGGAGAGAGACAAAGCCTAGAGAGCCTCATAGTCTACAGCTGACCTTGTGGAGAAAACAGAGGAGTTGAACCCAGAGAGAAATGGAGCTCCAGGAAGAGAGGAACCCAAGAAGCCTGAACCCTGGCAAATGTTGGCAGCTGTTTTGCTCCAACACGTGGCAACAGACTTTGGTGGAGGAAGTAACTTATGTTTTATGGCCTGGTAACTGTGGGTTTCTACCCCAAAAAAAGACCCTTTATGAAAGCCAACCAATTTCTAGTATTTTGCATCAGCACACCTTTGGCTGACTAATACACCTACTATATCCCATATTCCATTCTAGGCACCATCTGTATGCACAGAGTTTCTTTCCTTTTGACCCCTCACTTTGGGGCTAGAACCTTGTGGTCTGTTGCAGTCCTTGGGGTGACCACATGGCGTGGCCAGGTCAGGTAGTGTGTTCCACCTGTCTGGTGTGGCACCCTCCTGTGACCTCTTTCAGGGCCTCCTCCTGCTGCTGCCTCCCTACAGGACACCCCGCTCTTCCACCAGCCTGTTTCCATCCCCTCTTTCCAACAGCCAATCCTCATTTCTCCTGTTCTGGGTTATCCTGTGGTGATCGGACCTCTCCATGCCTCAGTTTCCTCACGGGATCACTGTCTAATAAACTGAGATAATACAGGACAGCACATAGAACCAGAGCTGGCAATAGCAAACATTCACTAAATAGCCTTCTCAATATTGTTGTTATTCTGCACACCTGTTTGGGCAGCTGTACAATTAATCCCATCACCACAGAGTCATCTCCATGTGGTTGTGCGAATGGCAACATTGATAAAAAAGGTTCTGCTGCTTGTTTTCCCTCAATTTAACTATCACTTTGAAGCCCTTTTCCTGAAAGCACAACTGATTTTATTATGGAAACCTGAACTTTTTCTCACCAACACTAGTTTGTTTTCAGAGGTTCCTGTATTGCCCCCCACTAATTTGCTCAGTGAGAAAAAAAGGCTGTTGGGTAACAAATGGTGGTCAGGAGCTCTCTTGCTAACCCACATAGGCTTTGTCCTCTATTGTGGCTGTCCTGGACTGAAGGGTTCTTCTGGGGTTGGGTGGGGGTGGGGGATGGGGAGAGGGGGGGATTTGGGCCAAGATTTCGTTTTCCAGCACACCGGGGCAGCCTGACTATACATGCTATGTGGTAAATTGCAAACCAGCTTTTTGGAAAAGACACCACAGAAGCCATACTCTGTTGAAGTTGGGGTCTTTTCTGAGTTTTTGGTGAACTTTAAGGAAGGAAGAGGTCCCTGGAAGGAATGGCGAGCCCTGCCCTACCCCCCACGCTCCCTGTGTCTTGGCAGAGATCACACAAGCAGCTAAACTTAGACCAGCGCCCCGCCTCTGTCAGCTCTGCTTCCCTTCCACAAAGCAGGTGTTGCTTGGATAGAGCTAAACTCTCCCTCTCCCTATCGCTGCTGCCCCAGCCCAGTCCCTAGCTGCTGATAATTAGGGTCAGGCAGACTGGCTCACTTCCTGTGGTAGAAATAAGTGTTTGTGCTCTCATCTTAGCACCCCCACCACCCATCTGTGGTCTGATGAATAAACAATTAAGGAAGTTGGAATGTTTATTGCCAACCACAAGCCAAGATGACCGGCCACAAGCCCGAGAGGAGAGGGAGTGGGAGAGATGGTCTGTGGGGGAATTTAGAAGTGTTGCTCATTAGAACGTAGAGATCTGCAGCGCTCTCGGTTGTAGATGGGCTTTGGGATCCGGCCCCTGGCAGGCCTGCTTCCAGTCACTTGCTCAGCTGCCTCCCCTTTCTGAGTTTCAGCCTTCATACTTGCATGACTTTTTTCTTGTTCCCCCACCCTGCCCTCGTTTCTCCTCCATAAGCTTAGTCTCCATGCAGGCTCCACATCCTCACCCTGGGATGTCCCGCCTGCAGGGAAGCATCCTCCCTTACTGCCATCCTCCATTTTTCCTTCTTCCGCCCACATGCCCCTCTCTCCTCTAATCCCTCCCCTCTGCTGGCCGCCCTGGGCTGGAGGCAGTGAGGCGTGGTTGAGGTGGCTCTGTCCTCGTGCCAGTCAGGTTGACAGAGCCTCTGTGGATGACAACAATGAGAATAGAGGGACAGTGCTGCAGTTTCCCTTTAATGGAAGGGGTCACTGATTTTAGGGCAGGGATAGGTGGGCACAGTGTAGATGACCTTTCCTTCCGCTCCCATCTCCTACCTCATCTGCATCCAGCTTCTCGTCTGCTGTGAGAGGCACGCTTGTCCCCAACTGGATGTCAATGGTTGTCTGACAGGTGTGTGGTTGAGGCTTAGAAGTTAGTCAAGAAATCTCCAAAGGGAAGGTATGAGAACACGTGCTCTGGAGTCGGAGGGGCTGGAGGTTGAGTTCTGTGGGCCGTTTACCAAGAGGGTAACAATGGGGAAGTCATGACACCTTGGACAAATCCACAGACCTCCTGGAGTCTGTTTTCTTACCCAGCTGGCAGCAGAGTGATGTTTCTTAAGAGACTGGCCTCAGAGTCAGACTGTCTGCTTCCCAATCCCACTTTGGTTCCATCTGTTTGACCCTGGGCAAGTCGCTGACCTTGTTCTGCTTTCCCCACCTGTAAAGTGGAAACAACACTAAAATTTCACTGGCTGTATTAGGACTGGATGAGTTAATCGTGTGTAAAGCACATAATGAGTACTTAATAAATATTAGCTGTAAAAGGGAAGGGTGGATTCATTTAAGAGGTTCTAAGCAATGAGATTATTTTTACATGAAAAATGACAAAATAATAAACTTCCACATATACTAGCATTATAATAGTATTATTCCCCCTATATTTTTAGATTTTGTAAATTCCAGATATGTTTATTGAAGCTTAACTTTTCCCTTTTTCTTTTCATTTTCTTCTTTTTTTATTTTTTATGCTCTTGCTATACTGGTGCCTTATGCATTTGTTTAGTCTGTCGTAAGTGGTAATTCACACTGGCTGTGGAGAGGGAGCATAAAAATATAATAATACCTACCTCAAGAGGTGGTTCTGAGACTTAGACTAGATAAATGTATGTGAAAAGCTCCCTTCATGGCATATAGAGCTCTTCAGTCCTAGGAGGCCCAATGTCCTCTTTTATAAAAGCTATTTATTTACAGCTTGGGGTAGGCAGATTTCTAAGAGGGGCCCCCTGATCCCCACCCCCTGGTGAACACGTCCTGGACAATCCCCATCCCCCTTGAGTGTGGACAGGAACTGTGAGTCTGATGGGATTTCACCTCTGTGGTTAGATTACTAGTCAGTTGACTCTGAATTAATAAGAAAGGAGATTAGCCTGGGTGGACCTGCCTTTAGAAGAAGTGATGTATTAGAGACATGCTCTCCTGCTGGCCTGAATGCTATGAGGGGGGTTGATGGCAGGAGCTCGTGGCCAGGCCCTGAGAACTCTCGGCCCACAGCCACGGAGGAAACAGAGACCTCAGGCCCGCAATCGAAGGCAACTGAATGAGGTTGGAAGTGGATCCTTTACCAGTTGAACCTCCTGATGCAGACACGGCCAGCAAGCATGGGATTTCAGCCTGGTAAGGCCTCGACCAATGGACCCAGCTGAAGCTGTGCTGGATTCTTGACCCACAGAAGCTGTTAGATAATAAATTTTTGTTCTTTTAAGCCATCCAGTTTGAGGTAATTTGTCACACAGCAATAGAAAATTAATACATACCCCCCTTACCATGTTGAAATAATATTCATAGACAATATGATCTACTTATACACATAATTAAAAAATCAATATAATGTCCTCACTATAAAGGGAAAAGTAAAAAGAGGAATATATTTCAATGTGGACGTGCCCAGGCACAATCACCCTAGAAGACAGGAAGGAGTCAGATTTTGCCCCTGTACATAGAACCACTGAGAATACCACAGCTACAAATTCAGACTGACCCAGGGGTCTCAGTCATAGTCTGGGATCTTTCCAAACTAATGAACAACTCCTGGCAAAATTCCGTATACAGGAGGCACAATCCCTCTGTCCATTCATATGCGAGTTACGTGCCTAGAAAATGTCCATGTATATTTAAACCTAGCAAAAAAGACTTTGTTTTCAAATTAAGTTCTAAGTAGAAATAACGAACAGAGCTATAACAGGTCTCTCATTTATACAAGTGTCCAGTGGCACATTTACAAGTCATCTAAGATGCAGAAAAAAATTTATTGTACAGGGCTGAAGCCTACCCACTAACACCAGGAGTCCCCATCACCATTATGGTACAATCCTAAAACACCCACAAATTTCCAAAGTGACCACCAAGGGGTGGTATTGCCCCCAGCCACTGCTGCAGTATAAGGTTCAAGTGCAATGTTTATTTTTTGGTGGCCCTCAGAATGCAATCCTGGATTTGTCTTTTGGATTGTCTCACTGAGAAAAGATACACTGTCAAACATTTAAAATGCTTCGGGTATAGGTTTTCGCTTGTTTGGCAAGATGACAATATTAAAATTAAAAATATAAAAACCTGCAAGTGGCAATGGCAAGAAATAAGCCTCTGCAGAGTGTTCCCCCGCCATGGACTGTGGGCTGCCTCCCAGCAGAGGCTTCTGGGTGGCGGCAAAGCTGTTAGACACAGGAGCTCTGAAAGCCTGAGGAAGCAAATGGGGCAGGTCTGACCACAGAATTTCTGTAGCTGCCAGTGTCGGTGCCGTGGCTGAACTAGCCAGTCCCCAAGATGTAGAATACTCACGCTCATTTCCTCTGCGGCCCCCAGGTGCTGAGAAGTGTGACTGTCCTCCTTGCTGCAGGCCTGAGGACATTGCCCACGCCATCTGAGAGGGTCTGAGCAGCAGGGAAGAAGGGTCCTTGGTTTCAGACCGGTCACCTCATAACAGCACCCATGGGATCCTTTTGTGAGAGACCCTGGGAGGAGAAATGCTCAACAGTTAACCCGCCTCCTGAGCTTCTAATCCCAGCACATCCCCCGGAGGGTTTTCCTTCTTGGAACCCCAGCTGCCTGCCAGGCCTCTGCAGGGAGGCTGAGAATAGAAGAGCTCGCCAGCAAACCCAGAGGCTCCCTCAGAGAATTAGGGCCTCAGTTCGTGAATTGGTTTTTCACCAGGTTCTAGAAGAAAACACGGCATGAGATCTCACCGCTTCACCAGTACCACCAGAACAAATTCATTTTCAGGACGTGCTTCCCCCCCCAGAATAGAACGCCTCTGATCTCCTGCTAATTTGGGTTCTGGATGGAGTGTGAGTGCCTGCCTAACACCTAGGGTGCCTTCTGTTCCTATTAGCACTACTTAGGGACAAGCAGCTCTGTAAACGTGGACCTTGTAAAAGAAACACATGGTAAGACTGGGAGTCTCAGCTTTAGGACCAATAAAATGATCTGAAGACGCTTGGTTCTGTCTCCCTCCTGGAGCCACACCTTGCATCAGGGCCACCATAGTCATCAATTCCAAAACAGCTTTAAAATCAGGATGTGTCTTACAGTCGATGGTCTCTTAACATTATAACATCAGGCAACATCTTTTTTTCTTTCATAGTACCTAATAATGGTGTAAATAATAGTACCATGGATTCAATGAAATATGGCAAATGGACAAGGCAGCCATGGAGAGAACCTTTCCTGAAATTCAAAACACTAGGTAGAAAGTACACTTTGGATAGGACTCTCAGGACTACAAATGACAGAGAAATAGTAAAATATTTCCAGAGTTCATGGGACACCATTGCTGGTGAGATGGTACGAGTTAAATTCTGATTGAACACAACACACACAAGGTGGTGGTTCCTGCCTATGTCCAGCTAAATTTTTGCATCACATGGCACATCAAAATGACCCTCAGAACCAAGCGTCTTCAGAACATCTTATTGGTCTTAAAGCTGAGACTCCCAGTCTTACCATGTGCCATATGATGCAAAACTTTGGCCCTTTTCCTGGGCAATAATTTTCTATCAATAATTTTCACAAAGGTGTTATAAGGTTGCTTACCTACTTATTTATTACTTATTCAAAGCAAGGAGGGAAACTCCTACTTCCATGGAATGAAATCAATGTTGTGGAATTTTTAACAAAGCAATGGAAGTTTTGCTTTGTGTTCAAAGAGTCAATGGCATATGTACAAAATGGGGGAGGAGGGGACGGGGTCAATCCTGTGGAGAAAGGTTTAATTCAACATTGTTTGATGTGATGCAAGAGTGTGAGAGTCATAAAAATAGGTAGCAAAATGAATTGCATTTTAGAAAGTGACCTGAACTTAACATATAATTGCTCTACTGAACTCAGCACATAGATTAATATAAATCAGGGGTTCTCAACCTCAGCAATATTGACTTTTTTTTTCAAGTAATGATACATACAGTTTTATTGCCAGTATATGCACAACGGTAAGCATAGAACTATAAATACACAATGTCATTAACAATAAAAAAAAAAATAATATACAGGTAAGAAAGAGGATATATAGAGAAACTATTTTCCTGCTGCTAAATATTGACATTTTGAACCCGATATTTCTTTGACGTAGAGGGCTGTCTGGTGCATTGCAGGATGTTTTGCGACATCCTTGGCCTCTATGCACTAGATGCCAGTGGCATTCCCACCCTCACTCCCAGTTATAACAACAAAAATATCTTCAGACATTGTCAAATATCCTCTGGGAGACAAAATCAATCTCCAAGTTGAGAACCACCGACATAGAGTGTTACATTAAATTTTTGGACTCACATTTTAAGAGGGTAAGTGCAAAGCTAGAGAAATACTCCCTGAGAATGGCGATAATGACATTAAAGCATTTACTGGACATGTACAACATGCAAAACATGTTGATAAGGAACATTTAAAAGTGAGGTCACTGGGCCTCAAGTGTCCATTAAATGTTCCTCATTCAACATGGGGTTACCTAGTAATCTTGAATTGTTTGAAGGGTTCTTGGCTAAAATGGAATAGACTAAGGGTGTGGAGGTTACAAGGAGATAGATTTCAGAACACAGGGAAAGCTTTTCTTATAGTTACTCTTTTTAAAAATTCATATATGAGTGTGCAAAGTAAAAAGTGAGAGCCTCTCCCATCTACCTCTACTCAGTCCACAGGAGTAATCACAGAAAAGAGTTTGGCAAGATTTTCCAGGCCTCTCCCTTAAAATGGGTTAGCAATGGACTGGTCACCAGTGTTCTTCTCCCACCTTCTTAAGGAGCACCCTGAAAGGGCCAAGGCAATTTCTTTCCTCCTGCTTCTTCTCCATCTTCCCCTCCCACTTTGAGGAGAGTCTTTCTGCCACACTGCTTCCAAGACTTAATTATTCTTTATTGTGAACATTTTCTAGCCCCAGTAAAAGAAGAGAGAATAGTTAAAAACAAAAAAATAGCCACATTTCCATCACCCAGATCTGACAATTGTCAAGATTTTGCTGCATTTTTTTCATTTATCCTTTTTTCCTTTCCTGAAGTATTTTAAAACAAATCCCAGACATCATGTTATTTCACTCCCACATACTTCAGTGTGTTTCTCAAAAACATATATATACTTCTCAGACTTTTATGCTGTGAAAATCAGAGGACAGACAAGGAAGGATGAAGCTGGAAAACTGGAGGAAGAGGAGGAAGATGGGCAGTGGGAAGAGGATCAAGGAAAGGAAGGCCCAGGGAAAGATCTGGCAAAACCTATGATATCAAGAGAGGGCAGAGAACAAGTCGAGCCTCTGGGCTGGGATGAGGAGGACTTTAGGGTGGGATAATTGAGAAGCTTGGAGGCTCTGCGTTTCATTAAAACGGGCAGGGGAGACAAGGGGCACTAGAAAGATTCTGTGGGATGTTTGATTATCCCTAGACTTCTTCAAGAGATTTAAATAAAGAATTTTTAAATTGTAGTTTTTTCATGATTTGAATGTTAAAACATATGGCTCTACTCCCAGCTTGAATCTTGTGGGACTTGGTGCCAATAAGGTTATGTGCACATTAAATGGGTTAGTTTATTTTATGAGGAAAATGGAACAACAATTTTCATTCAAAATTGTAGGCAGCGAGAAAGTGTATTTTTCCAAAGATCCCCTTACCATGGGCCAGGCACTCCTCTAAGAAATTTCACATGGGCTATCTTATTTATTTTAGTTTATTTTATAATTATAGACTATTTTTTTTTAGAGCAGTTGTAGGTTTACAGAAAAATTAAACAGAAAGTACAGAGTTGCCATATTCCCCTTCTGTCCCCCCACACATGCAGTTTTCCCTATCATTAACATTTTGCATTAGTGTGTTACCTTTGTTACAATTGATGAAACAATATAATTATAATTATATTATTAACTAAACACCATAGCTTACATTAGGCTTCCCTCTTTGTTTCATACAGTTCCATGGGCTTTTTAAAACATTTTTTTACTGTGGTAAAATACATACAACCTAAAATTTCCCATTTTAACTACTTTCAAGTATACAGTTCAGTGGTATTAATCATATCCACAATATTGTGCTACCACCCCCACCACCCAAACTTTTCCATCACCCAATCCTGCACCTTTATTATGCCTTAACGCTCCATTCCCCTCCCCCCATCCTGCCCCTGGTAACCTGTAATCTACTTTTTGTCCCTGTGATTCTGCATATTATCGTTATTTCATATGAGAGATCATACCATATTTTTCCTTTTTTGTGTCTGGCTTCTTTCCTTCAACAAGATGTCTTCAAGGTTCATTCATGCTGTAGCAGGGCTCAGAACTTCATTCCCTTTTATGGCTAAATAATATTCCATTTGTTTTAGTGTCCAGGGCTGCTATGACAAATACTACAAACGAGTTGGCATAAACAACAGGAATTTATTGTCTCACACTTTTGGAGGTAGAAGTGCAACATCAAGGTATCACCAGGCAGTGGTTTTTCCTGAAGTGTACGATAGCATGCTGGTGTGGCTTTCCAGCCATCCTCTCTCCATGTGATCTGCCCTCTTGGGTCTCCTCTTCCGGCTTCCACACACAGATTGCATCTGAATTTTTTCTGCTTATAAGGGCTTCAGCTATATTGGATTTAAGGCCCATCCTGATTCAATTTGGCTTCATCCAGATAGGACCTTTGAAGGTTCTATTTACAAAGGAGTTCACCCCTATAGGACTGGGGTGGGGGTATAGGACGTGAACATGTCTTTCTTAGGGAACATGATTCAATCCCTAATACCATTGTGTGCATATGCCACATGTTGTTTCAGTTCATCTGTTGATGGATACTGGGGTTGCTTCCACATTTTGGCTATTGTCAATAATGTTTCTATGAACATTTTTTTACAAATATCTGTTCAAGTCCCTGTGTTTTAGTTTGCTAAAGGCTGCCAAGGCAATATACCAGAAATGGGTTGGTTTTTACAATGGGGATTTATTAGTAAAGGCTTACAGTTTCGAGGCCAAGAAAAATGTCCAAATCAAGGCTTCATCAGATGATGCTTTTCCTCCCCGAAGACCGGCTGTCAGTGATCCTGGACTCCTTTCTCAGATGGCAAAGCATGTGGAGGCATCTGCTGGGGCTCTCCATCCTCCTCTGGGCTCCATTGCCCACAGCTTCCTGCTTTGTGGCTTTCTCTCTGCTTCTATGTTCTGTTGATTCTTTAGCTTCTGGCAAACAGGGATTTCTCTCTCAGCTTCTAGAGGTTTCTCTCTGTCTGTACAGCCCCCTCTCTCTGAACTTATCCTTTTATAAAGGATGCCTTACTGAAGTAATCCAAATAGTGCCACCTACAATAGATTTGCACCAATAGGAATGGGCCAGTTTAAGAACATGATTTTCTGGGGTACATACAGTCTCAAATTACCACACCCTCCTTTCAATTATTTTGGGTATATACCTAGAAGTGAGATTACTGGATCACATGATAATTCTATGTTCAACTTCCTGAGGAACCAAACTGGGTTATCTTATTTAATATTCACAATAACTTTATGATATAGAGAATAGTATTATCCCTATTTTACAGATGGGGAAACTGTGGTATAGAGAGATTTAAATATATTGTTCAAGGTCTTTTAGGGACATGGCCAGGTCTTGAACTCAAGTCTTTTGTATTCCAAAGTGCAGCTCTAAACCACTCCACCACACTGCCTGCGCTAAGAAGCTATGGACCCCACCAGTGGGAGGGGCCTCAGCAGTGAGCATTGCCCATCTTAGAGTGCTATGGAAGGTCCCTTGGCTCAGTGCAGTCAGAAATCCCACCACTACAAGTTCCATATTCTGTTCTCAGGATCCCACAGAGGTTTCTGTCTTTATAAATTCCTTTACAAATGCAAATTCTCCCTAGAAGAGTGTGTCAGGGGTTCCCAAGACCAGGACACACAGAAATCAGAAAAGCTCTTATACTCACAGTTAATGGTTTATTACAGTCACAGGCTTAAATTAGCAAAGGAGAAAGATTCATAGGACAGAGTCCAGTAGAGCTCAGACACAAGCTCTCACTTGCTCTCTCCCAGCAGAGTCTCCGGGTAGAGTATGGCAGAACTTAATTCTCCCAGCAGTTATGTATGACAGTATCCATAAATCATTGTCAACCAGGGAAGCTCACCCAAGCATTGGTGTCCAGGGTTTCTACTGAGAGTCAGTCATGCGGCTGACTTTACTTAGTCTCCAGTCCCTCCCAATAGGTCAAACTGGTAAGCATGGCCCGGGAGCCCAGGTGAACAAAAGTAGGCATTCACCATAAATCACATTATTAGCATAAGCTATCTGGCATGGCCCAAGTCCTCAAACATACACAGACACTCTTATCAGGCAGGATGTTCCAAGGGTTTAGAGATTGTCTCCCAGGAGTCAGTCAAGTCCATTTCTTTGGAATGTTCAGGGTTTGAATACATCCAGCCGACTGAATTAATCCTGTACCGCACAAAGGGTCATACCAATGAGACGAATTCTCTGGTCATGGAAGGGAGCGAAGTGATTAGGAACAGGGTCTTTAGGCTCAGACAAACCTGGTCTCAAATCCTTCCTCTGCCCTTACACGTTCTGGGCCCTTAGACTTCTCCGGGTCTTAACTTCTCCGGGTCTCAGCTTTCTCCTCACAAAGCAGTAACTATTGCATTATTACCAGGCTAGGAGGCAGGGAGAGAGGAGGGAAGAGAGGAATTGGTTATAAGCACTAAGAGGAGAAACAAAATGGAAAAAGCTGAGTGGCAAAAACAAGCTTACAGCTGGGCTTGTGTTGGCCGTGCATTTGTGCCTGTATTGGAGACTTGTGAGTGTGGGTCAAGCTCCGAAAGAGTGTCCCTGTCATTGACGTCACTCCTCTGGGCTAAGATTTTGTGAATGGAAAGCACCTGCTGACATGCAGAGCTGTGGCCTCTCAGGGTCACGCATGGAGCCAGAACCATCTATTAACAGAACAACATCTTATTTCAGATTGGTAGAGTACCACCACCCTCCTTTCCAGGGCCCCCAACTGAGGAACTCAGGGAAAGCAGCGGGACTTTCAATGCTAAAACCAGGACTGTCCTGGGGAAACCCAGACAAGTTGATCATCCTGCTTGCACAGCTCCCGAGGCGGGAGTGGGAGTGGAGTATGGGGGAGCAGCTGCTCTTTGCAAAGTTGTCTCTGTGAATGGCGCCCCCTTGGGCAGGGCACAGTCTGTGTCACTATATACCAGTCTCGAAAAGAGTCATTTTTTCCCTCTATTTTCTGGTTAAATTTAAAGCTATTACGAACAGTTTATATTTGCAGCGGTTAACTGCTAGTTAACTGTTAGTGTTTCCACAAATCAGAAAAGGCTAGAAAAATAAATAACAAAGCTATTCAACATTATTTGGTCTCTATTTGAAGAAAAGGTCCATCATTTTTAGCTAAATTACCTGGTTTTCATTTGAAGAATAAAGCTAATTTTTTTCCCCTCAACCTTTTCACATGTATGAAAAAGGTGAAATTATAGAACAACCAACCATATTCACGCCACCCAGTTTTAACAATTGTTAACATATTGCCATATTTGTTCCCTCCCTCTCTGTATGTATGTGTGCGATATTTGCATTCTTTTTCTACCCTGTATCTTCATGAAAAAAAGATATTTTATTCTTGCTGATTTGCAAGTAAATTACAGAGATCATGGCATTTCACCCCTAAGTGCTTCAGCACACATCCCCTAGTAAGAATAATGACATTCATCCAAAAGCCATAATTGCACTAAAGAAAATGGAAAAGACTGCAAAGTTATCTAGTAACAATTTTTCCTAGTTGCCCCCAAATTGTTGTCTTTCACAGAAAAAAAAAACAAAAACAAAAACAAAAAACCAGCCTTGTTGTCACTCGGTAATAGGTTTCATTTTTGCCTATTCTCTTAGTCTTTTTCTTGTTGAATGCTGCTTCTCATAATATTACCAAAACACCCCATTGATAAGACAAAGCTGGACTTACTGCTTAATGAAGCAAAGGAGAAAAATAGCTTGACAGAGGCTAAAAGTGTCTCAGAGAAAGAAGGGTAGTTGGGATATTTATTGAGACTTTGAAGTCTGCTTTAAGGATGGTTTTTCAATGTGAGGTGGGGAACTGGGAGGAAGAGGGCCTGGGTCAGGATTGGGTAGGTTCAAGATCTAATAGTTTAAGATTCACAGCTCCAACAGATCTCCAAGTACTAATATTCTGTGAGTCACCATGCTGTATTTTCTTATGCCAAAGCACAAAGTTAAATCTGCTGGACCAGCCCTGAATCTGAGGATTCTGAAAAGCCCACCAATCCCCAGGTCCTGTTCCCAAAGTCTGACACCTCAGGCTTCTGCTGGCTATGCCAACAAAAGAGTTTAACTGGAACTTTAGCTCTTGACTCCTGGCTTCTGAGACACAGTGACTTCACCTGGAGATTTTGAACATTCTTGGGCTCTGCTTTCAGCCTGTAAAATTTAGAGTCCAGCTTGGGAGGCATAAAGGAAATAGTTCAGTGATTGGTGGAATGCCATCTGAACTGTACTGTTACACATAAAAAAGAAAAAGCATGACCCTACAGGTCCCAAATCCAAAATCTCAACTTCAGTGTTTAAAAAGGAATTTGTAATAAAATCAATATAGAAAAGTCTATCATATTTCTATAGGAATTAAAAATGAAATTTAGAAAACAATTCCATTTATAGTAGTATCAAAAAGAATAAAATACTAAGGAATAAAGTCAACAAAAGAAGTTCAAGACTTGTACACTGAAAATTATAAAGCATTATTGAAAGATATTAAGGGAGACCTAAATAAATAGAAAGACATCTTATGTTCATGGATTGGAACACTTAATCTTGCTAAGATGACCGTATTCCCCAACTTGATCTAAAGACTAAATGCAATCCCTATCAAAATCTTAGATGGCTTTTTTCAGAAATTAACAAGCTGGTCCTAAAGTTAATATACTAGGGACTCAGAAGAGTCAAAACAAACTTGAAAAAAAACAAAGAGAAGTTACACTTCCCAAGTTCAAAACTTTCTACAAACTGACAGTAATGAAGACTGTGTGGTACTGGCATAAGGATAGACATATAGACCAATGGAATAGAATTGAGAATCTATAATAAACCCATATATCTATGATCAATTGATTTTGACAAGGGTGCCAAGACAATTCATTGGGGAGAAAGAATAGTCTTTTCAACAAATGGGACTACAAGTCTTAAATGTAAGAGCTAAAACTTAGAACTCTTAGAAGAAAACATCAGTGTTTTCTTCTAAGATGACATCTTCATGACCTTGTATTAACCAATGGTTTCTTAGATACAACCCCAAAAACATAAGCAATAAAAGAAAAAACAAACTGGACTTCATCAAAATTGAAAACTTTTGTGCATCAAAGGACATTATTAAGAAACTGAAAAAAAACCTACAGAATGGGAGAAAATACTTAGATACCATATATCTGATAAAGGTTTAATATCGAGAATCTACAAAGAACACCTACAACTCAAACACAAAAATAAAAAGAGCCCAATTTAAAAATAGGAAAGGTCTTGAATAGACATTTCTCAAAAGAAGACATATAAGTGGCCAATAAGCACATCAAAAGATGCTCAACATCATTAGTCATTAAGGAAATGGCAATCAAAACCACAATGAGATACCACGTAATACCCATTGGGATAGTTATAATAATAACAATAACAATAAAAACAATAATAAAAGGAAAATAACTGTTGAAGTGGATGGTGAAGAAATTGGAACTTTCATTTATTGCTAGTGGGAATGGAAATTGGTGCAGCTACTGTGGAAAATGGTTAGACGATTCTTCAAAAATTTAAACCTGGAGTTACCATATGACCCAGAAATTCTACTCCTAGGTATATACTTAAGGTAATTGAAAATATATGTTCACACAAAAACTTGTACAAAAATGTTCAGATGTTCATAGCAGCATTATCCATAGTAGCCAAAAAGTGGAAATAATTCAAATGTCCAACAGCTGATGAATAGATAAACAAAATGTGGTATACCCATACAGTGGAATATTATTAAGCCATAAAAGGAATAAAGTACTGATGAATGCTACAACATAGATAAACCTGCAAAACATTATGCTGAGTGAAAGAAGCCTGACACAAAAGGCTTCATATTGTATAATTCCATTTGTACAAAATGTGGAGAGAAGGCAAATCCATAGAGACAGAAAGTAGATTAGTGGTTGCTAGGGGCTGGTGGAAGGGAGTGGGGAATGACTACTAATAAGTTTGGGGTTTCTTTTTGGGGTGATGAAAATGTTCTGGAATTAGATGGTGGTGATGGTTATATAACTTTATGAATATGCTAAAAACTACCAAATCATACAACTTAAAAGTAGAATTGTATGATGTTAGTTATAGCTCAATTTAAAAAAGGATTTACAAACTCTTCAAACAATCATTTGGCTCCTGTTGCCCAAATGGTTAGTAGACTGAGGGGAAATGATATTAATTCTCCGAATTGTCCCACGTTGAACACAAGCATCATATTTATAGAGTAGGTGCCTAAAGCATCATCCTTAGTGGGATTAGATGGATAGGGATTAGCCATAGAAATAAATCATCAGCCCAAAGCTATGAGTACTTAGTATAATTTTTAATTGCTGGGAAAGGGACTTCGTTGGTGCAGCTTGGATCAGGTACCGAACCCCTGAGTCAAACAAACGCAGGGGAGTTTGTTAAGGGTAGAAGAAGGGACAGGGTATGGTGAGGGGTAGAAGAAGGAACCCACCCAGGTGGCCAGGGGAGGCAGTCGCCAGATGTGGTCATGATTGCTTCCACTGTACCCATGTAGGAAAGGTCCAAGAAAGGGGATTGGACAAGGCAGACAAAATAATGCAAACAAAATTAGATTGTAATCTATAAATGCTGTATAAATAGAAGTTATCAGGAGTTTTAGGATGAAAAGGTTTCCTTCTCTAGATGTTGGGGATAACCAATGAGTTAACCTCGGCCTGGCCTACCGTGGTCCATATGGGATCTATTTCCCACTCCTTCCAGAGAGGAAGAAAATACTTTTTCTCTTGGCTATATCCAGGATGGAGGACAGAAGCAGAGGACTAACTCCCCTCAAAAGCCCCCTTGGTGTCACATCCACTAGCACTGAACTACCAGGCTGTAGATGGTACAGGAACCATGTTTTCTATACTCTCCCTCTCGTCCTTTGTAAAGTGTTACACACACAGTAAATGACGCAGTCACTGCTCATACCATGCATGGGAACATTTGGTAAAATTTGTAATAAGATCTGTGAAACTCTCTTCAGGATTGGCTGTAAGAAACTCGTGTTATTTAGAATTTCATTTAGCTCTACTAATCAAAACCCAAAATGACCTAAGCAAATTAGAGGTTTATTTATTTATTTTTGCACTTAACATAAAATCCAGAGGGAGGAAGTCTTGGGTTCATATGGAGGCTTTGCCTTGTCACCAGAGGCTTAGGCTTCTATTTTGCTGCTAACCATCCTTAACACTAACTTTTATCCTCATAGTTGCCTTGTGATCACAGGTAGCTGCTGAAGCTCCAGCCATCATGTCTGCATTCCACACAAAAAGAAAGAAAGGGAAGGGCAACTCTTTAAGATACTTTAAGATACTTCCTGGAAGTCCCCCCTAATGACTTCTACTTACTTCTCAATTGCTCCTAGTTGCAAGAGAGGCTGGGAAATATGGTCTTTTTAGCTGCCTTGAATAAAACTGGGTTCAGTCAGTGAGGAAGAATGGAAGAATGAAGACTGGAGAGGCAACTGTCAGTCTCTGCCAGATTATTCAAACTAGCTTATGTCAGAAGAGAAGGATACAGGTGGCCGCAAGGAACCCTAGGGCAGGAAGTGTCATAGGAGACAAGAACCAGGAACTAGAAGGCTATTGGGAACCCAGGTAGTCACTCTGGGGGTCTCTTCTGAGGCCACATGATCTTGACCCACTTCCCCACTCAGCACAACTACCTCCTATTTTTCTTTCTTTCCAATCTGGCATTTTTGCCTCTCTGCACACAAAGAGCAGTCACCCTCTCAGACCCCAGTTTCTTATGTCTTCTGCTCAAGGGGACCGTGGAATCTTAGTGATAGCTCTGATTCTTACCCTAATTTACCAAGAAAGAGAATCTTATCATGTCACCTGGGCCAAGAGATCGCCCCTGGTCTGATGATCTGTGGTCAAAGGGTCACCTAGTCCAAAACATCTGCTTGGTTTACTCCTGTGAGCATGCAATTGTGTTAGGGTGAGGGGGTGATTCTCAGATGAGCACTCCTCAGCCGGAAGGGGAACTCTCTTCTAAAGTGATCCTAATCATCATACAGTAAAACGAATTTCTGTTTAATCCAAATAACCAGGAAATTCAAGTTCAAGAAAATTCTCCCTGACAATATAAAATCATCAAGGGCCTGGCAGACTCTGAAATGCCATCTGACTCAGCACATCAACGGGTGGGTAGATGAGGTCCTATGTCACTCTTTACTGCTTTCTGTATCATTTTAAGTCTTTTAAAAACTGCCATTTATTTCTGAGCTGGGTGGGGATGCTCAGCTAACCAGAATAACCAATTCTCTGGCTGCCAAATAAACAGGGATTTACTGTCTTCTCTGGAGTCTGGAATGATTTTCGGTCAAATGGGCTCCACATTTCCATGAGTATTTTGAAGTTGACTATCAGCCAGCTCCACCCCACCAAGTGTAATTGTTGACAGCTGCGTCTTGAAAAAGGTTTCTTTTGTTGTTCATCCTGCTGAGTGAGCCCAATTGCTTCATTAACATTTAGGCCATGTCACATGTTCAAGTGCCTGTGAGGTATTTGGATTTTAGATGAGTTTTTTTTTTTTTAATTCTGGTTTCAAACATGACAAGCCTCCATTTTTGTAATGAGTTTTTGTGCATATGGGTGCTATGAAAGTGGATTTGCATCTTTGTTTGTTTGTCATGCAAAGACATACAGAAATGATTGTTACGGGTTGGCCTAGTTATTAAGGGCTTTTATATTTGTGAAGACCAAATTTCAAATCATTCCTTAGAGTGGCTATGACTGTTGGTACTCCACTGTCCAAGAAGACAGTGTAAGCTTCAACGGATGCCCGGGAGAGGTGGGGCTTTTTCTCAGACAATAGATCTCCATAGGCTTTCCTAAGCCATCTCAAATAAATACACAATTTAAATTAAAAAACAAAGCACTTGCTATGAAAGCTCAGCTTCATGACAAATCTCCTCACATATCCCTCCAATGTGATTTATACCCTAACCCATTTCTATGTAAGAATTCGGGAGCTGCCACACAAGCAGTCCCTGCTCTGCTTGAGGCCCTGGGAGAGAAAGAATTACTTGCTAGCAAGACCCCATTTATTATTGGGGTGCCATGTACCCTGCTAGAATAACTTGCCTTCCCAGAGTCTCCTGCAGCAGGAGGTAGCCCCTGCCCAAATCTGGCCAATGAAATGTAAGAGAAAGTCATTGAATGAAACCTCCAGGAAAACTTATCAAGAGAAGCAGATTTGCCTGGCATGTCTCATAGGCCTTTTATCCCGTCACTGCTCCGACCGTTCCTCTTTTTCCCGCTTTCAGCTCTGTTAGAATGGATGGAGGAACACTAGTCATTTTGTGCCTACACGGGTGAAAACCACACACTACAGCTGTGAGTGTGAAGATAGAAGGAGCCTGGGGTCCCTGATGGCAGTCTGGGGCAGCTGCACCAAGCGAGGGCTGTGCAGCTCTAGACCTCTGTTATCAGTTTAAGCCACTAAAATAGGATAGTTATTTGCAGCCAAACACATTCTTAATTGAGAACTCCGGGGGGTAGAAGGTGTATTACTATTTTTTTTTTTTTGTAGAAGCCTATTCTAGTATATCTATTTCTATCTAACAAATTAGCCCAAAATTTATGGCTTAAAGCAACAACTATTTTTATTATAGTTTTGTGGGTCAAAAATTCAGGCAGGGCTCAGCTGGGCAATTTTTCTGCTCCATGTGGCATCGACTAAGGTTAATGAGTTGTACTCAGCTGGCAGGAGGGCTGGTCAGAGAGTCCAAGCCAGCTTCACTGACATGTCTGGTGCCATGGTAGGGATGCCCGTAAGGCAGGGTTTAGCCGGGTTTGTCAACTGGGGCACCTGCTCCTGACCAGTATCATGGTCTCAAGCTGAGCAGATAATACATGGTGGCTCAGGGCTCCCAGACAGAGAGCATTCCAAAGAGAGAGAAGTGGAAGTTCCAGTTCTTACACCTGGGTCTGGAAACATGCACTGCGTCTCTTCTGCTGTGTTCTATTGGTCAAAGCCAGTAGACAGGGGTCTTAGGCCTACCTCCTGAGAGAATATTTTCAAATAATTTGTGTCTATTTTCAATCCACCACAGGGACAAGGGGCTACAGGATTACTTTGCCTCTGAGAGCAGAGGGATACCTGTAGGGTATACAGATTACCTACCAGGCACTGGGAATGTAATGAGGAACACAACTAATAAGATCCCCTTTTGTTAAGTTTGATGTTCTTATTAGATACCCAAGAGGTGATTACCATTTTATACATAATATATAAAATATGTATTTTATATAGTGTTATATACACACATACGTACATACCTACAAACATATTTATTGAAAATAAGTGGTAGCTTGTGGTGGCTGCTTTGATGTGGCACAAAGAGCCTTGGCTCACAGATGACAAGTCTTAGCTCTGAGGCTAAGGATCTGTGTGACCCTGAGAAAGTTCAGGAATACTTGTGGGCCTCAGATTCATCGCCAGTAAAATGAAGGGACTGGATTTTATCATCTCTGAAGTCTCTTCCATTGTAAAGTTTTATGGGTCGAGGCAATCACTATTTATGATTACAAAAAAGAGCTTAAGTCATGATTTCTCAACTCTTAAAAATAACAGGCTTTCTCTGTAGTCAAATTCCATGGTATTTTTCTTCCACAGACTTAGTTCATTTATAGACCAGACCTCAGAGAGGACGCTGGATAGAGGCAGTATTTTTGTGAAAATTAAATCTTACTAGCTAATTTGATTTCCATGACTTTCCCTGAGAACTTGTTCTTTAACAACTTTCCCTGCTGTTTTCTTTTTAAAATTAAGGTATAAATGTTTCCATTGTTACTGGAACACGACAGCACACTCCATGTGGCCAAATGTTCCAGGGGTCATTGGGTTACTAACCACACAGCAACCTGAGAAGTTCTAATAACAAAATGAAGGAGCAGGAGCCTCAGAGGGGGTTCAGTTAAGAAAAGGGAACCCCACATTACTGACAGATGAATGTCTAGATGTACAATATTGAACTTGGTGGTGGAACAACCACCATTTTTGCTTCTTTCAGGGAATTTATTCTCATATCTCTTTCTTGCCACCTAAATGATTTGTAATAATAGAATGTAATTTAATTCCATAAAATTTGGGGGGATGTCTAGTGAATTCATGGAACACCTAAGTGACTCAGAGCCTTATGGTGAGTCTTGGGGGTTTGAGAGGTGGGACAAAAATATGTATGACTTTTCTTTTGACTTCCTGCAGTATTCCGGTAAAATCCATTAATTATTTTATAATTATGTTATGAATAAACAATAATATTTGGGTTTCTAGAAGAAAATAAATAACTGTAGTATATCCTTTCTACTATTATATTTAGACAGTTTACTACCTGTAAAGTTTTTTTTTAATTTTCTTCTTTTTTTCGTTTTATGTTTAAAATTTTGTAATTAGTGTTGGGTAATAAATACTATAAGATCTCCCTCTGACTCCGTCCTTGAGCTCCATTACTGGAGACAGCCTTCTAAAGTAAGACTGCTTCGATAACTAGTCTCTTTAGGATTGGCCAAAGAAGGCGCAATGTGCACAAATGATACTCTATGGGGAATAGTGTTATACTGAAGATTCACCGAATAATAATGATGATATTTATCAACTTCGACATCCCAACAATGTCAGACACTGTGCTAGAAGTTTCTCCAGACATTGTATCTAATTCTCACAATGTCCCTGAAAGGTCTATTGTCTCCATTTGAAAAAAACTGAAGTTTAGGGAGGTTAAGTTTCCACACTGGTGCGTGGGAGAGGCTAGAATTTTAACCTAGTCTTGTCTGTTTCTAAGGCCCAAGCTTTTTCCAGATTTGTCCTTATCCAATTATCCCTTTGGCAGTAATGCAAATATTGTTAGTACACCAAGAACATTTGAAAACAAACAATTGGTATTTTGCTCACTAGACAATCAGTCAGCAATTACGTTGTTGAAAGAGAATATTTTCCCCTTAAGATTTATATGGTAAATACCCACTGTCAAATATTTCTGGATTCTAAGTAGCTCCTTCACCTCTACAAATGCTATTCATAGGTTCATGGAAACCACAACAGAGACTAGTTATGTTTGTCTGGTAGGTAGGAAGTTAAAATGTCCCATAATTTTACCTAGTATTGCCTCTTTGGATCCTTTTTATTTTTTAATTTACAGCCCCTTCCAACTCACTTCGTCTTTTGAGTGAATTCTTTCCAAATCTCTTTGTGACCTGTTTCACTATTACCCCCTCCCTCCCCTGCCAGGGGCTCCCCTCTTGCCCATTCATTTGCCTGACTCTTGTTTATCCCAAATCATTAAAAACCAAACCCCTTGAGAAAAACATCACCTTCAGGAATGATTACACAAAACATTTTAGCCCAAGTTCTTGATTTCTCCCCCTCTGCTTTGCAGATATTTAATTTCAATTTAACTGACACACATTTGTCAAGAAGAGATAGTATAAATATGAATCATCAGGAAGTGGATGTGGCTCAAGCGATTGGGCTCCTGTCTACCTTATAGGAGGTTCAGGATTTGATTCCCGGGGCCTCCTGGTGAAAAGCAACGTGGCCCACATGGCAAGCTGGCCTGAGCAGAGAGCTGGCCCATGTGGTGAGCTGGCCTGTGCAGGAATGCTGGCCCACATGCAGCAAGATGATGCAGCAGAAATAGACACAGAAGAGAGAGAATGAGAGACACAGCAGACCAGGGAACTGAGGTGGCGCAAGAGATTAAGTACATCTCTCCACTCCAGAAGGTCCCAGGATCAGTTCCCAGTGCTGCCTAAACAAAAGACAAGAAGACAGAACACACAAAGAGCAGACAGTGAGCACAAAACAACGAGAGGGTGGGGAGAAGGAAATAAATGCATCTTTTGAAAAAAAAAAAGATCATCCCATTTGGCCACTTGTTGGCATCTTATGTAAAGATTTTGGAGAAAGAAAAGTAAAACCAGTGGTCAAAATGTAACTTTTCTCCAACCTACCTACATGAAGGAAATGGTATTCTTCAAGCAGACAAAAATTAGCATAGATGGACATTCAGGTAGAATGAAAAGCAATAAAATAATAAATACCTGGGTAAATTTAAGTGAAAACATAAAGCGATAACATCAAGATGAAATATAAAACAACAATCATAATGTCTGACGGGATTACAATATACACACAATTAAAATTCATGACAAACAACAGCACATAAGTTGGAAGGGGTATGTGCAGTTGAAATGTTCTAAAGTTCTTGCATTGTCTGAGAAGAGGCTTAGAGAGTAGCCATTAGATCTAATACAATCCTGTGATTCTAAATTTTACATGGAAATACAAAGGCGCAAGAATAGCCAAGACACTCTTCAAGAACAAGGTGAGAGGACTTGCTCTCCAGGATATCAAGACTCATAAAATTCCAGTAATTATGACAGTTTGATAATAGGGCAAATTAAAGCAATGGAGCAGAACAGACCACCCCAAGAAGACTTATATATATGGACATTTGATTTATGACAAGGGTGGTACTGCAGAGCAGTAGGAAGAGGACTATCTTTCCAATAAACAGAACTGCGGCAATCTGAAATCCATATGAATAAAATAAAACTTGACTGCTACTTTCTATGCAACAAGGAAATTACAGGCCTAAATGCAAAAAACAAAATAACAAAGCCTTTGGTAGATAATATAGGACAATATTTTCTTGTCCTCAGAGTATGGAAACATATATATTTTTTTACGATAGGACACAGAAAACACAAATCATAAAAAATTTTATAAATTGGACTACCTTAAAATTAAGAATCTCTGCTCATCTAGATACCTCATTAAGAGAATGAAAAAGCAAGCCATGAGAGGGGGAATATAGTTCAACACACATAACTAACAAAGGCCTCTTTGCAAGAATATACAAAGAACTAGTACAGATAATTAAGAAAAAGACAGATAGTGGGAAAATGCATACTAGATTTGAACAAGTAATTCTCAAAGGAGGATATCCAAATGACAAGAAATATATGGAAAGTGCTTAACTTTATTAGTAACTAGAAAAATGCAAATTAAAACACCATGAGGTCTCACTAATGCAGCTCATAAGAATGACAAAAATGAAAATGACGGACAATACCAAGTTTTGGAAAGGATAAGGAGTAAAGGGAACTCTCATATAGTGTTGCTGTTAGCATACACTGTTATATTCCTCTTTGGAAAACAGTTTGCAATCACTTACTAAAGTAGAAGATATGTGTACCCTATGACCCGATAATTACCAAACAATGTACAAGTGCCCCAAAACTCATAAGAATATGTGCCTCCCCAGATTCTTCTGCCTGTTGTTAAGTCCTCAGACCTTGATTTTATGACAACAAATGAGCCTGCACGTGGTAGTGGGTTCTGCCCTTCTAGGAAGAAACATTTTATGTGTAATCACAGATAAGCAAGATCTTAAAACAGCTTAGTCTTCTTCCCATTCCTGGAACCATTCCCAGCCAATCTCACTTCTACTTTGCCCTAAATTCCCACAGTCCAGTAGGTCTGCTTTTTGGTTATATTCTCTTGACAGAAGACAAGTTTCATTTACCTAATTGTCCTTAGGAAAGGAGTTAATTAATCATTCAGGATATTTGGGTCTTTTTTTTTTTTGGAAACAACACTAGATGGAGCTCCTTCTTTTCATTCCCTCCACTGTAGTCAGCTCAGCCCCTGTGGTTGGCAGTTTCTCAGAACCTTGAGCTGGTGCCCTTGCAAAGACGTCATCTTCCCCCGAGCAGGAATTAAATCAAGATGTCTTTACTTTGGGGTAGGGTAGGGTGCATCTTCCCTCAGGACAGCTCTGAGGCTTTAGGGGTCTTCTAGCCAGCTTTATTCTTCTTCCTCTAGGCAAGTGTGAGATCAGACAATTTCTAATCTGCAGTTCATTGCCTTTGCCTTAGGGACTGAGGGGAGCAGACCCTATGAACTCCCTCTTCAGTAACAACCTTGATTTTATCCTTCTGAGTAACAAATATCTACGACAGCATAAAAAAGAAGGGCTGAAAAAATGTTTATTATCCACTGAAAAATAACATTATATCCTCCAGGGGAAGAGGGAGGAAGTAGGAAGCGGAATAAGATGATGATTGGTCTGCAAGCCAGCATGTACTGGGCTCTGCTCCTGGGAGACCTAGGCCTCCACTCCCTTTACAAATTCCTCATGGCAATAGCCACAGCTCAGTGATCGCCTCCACAAGCTGACTAGCCATTCTAAAGCTCACTCACCATCATATCTCCTGTGTTGTTTTCTCAGCTATTTGTTCATTGATTTTTTTCTTTTAAAGATTTATTTGCTTACTTTATCCATGTTAAACACCCCCTTCCCCATTTTGCTGTTTTGTGTCCATTCGCTGTGCAATTTTCTGTGTCTGTTTCCTGCCATCTCTTCTCATCCTTCTTCTCCAGTCTTCACCAGGATTTGATCTTAGAGACCTCCGATGTAGGAGAGAGGTGTTCTGCCAACTGCACCACCTCGGTTCCTGGTTTTCGGAGCTTTCCGAGCATCTCGTCTTGACTCTCCCCTGCTACGTCATCATCCGGGGCCTGGCGGTTAACCGGCACACAGAGCCTGGCAGCCCATGCACCTTCTATATATATATATATATATATATATATTTTTTTTTTTTTTTTAATTTTACCAGGAGGTCTGGGGGATCGAACTTAGGTCCCTCCATATGGGAGACAGACACCCAACCATCTGAGCCACATCTGTCCCCCTGTTCATTGATTCTTGTTTGTCACTCTGCTGGCCTGTAAGTTCCCAGGGACCTTGTCTGTTTTGCTCAAAGCATTATCCTCAGGACCTAGAATAGTGCTAGGCACACAGTAGGTACTCAATAAATATGTGTGGAGTGGATGGTCATCCCTGATTCCAAGCTCTCTCTGGCTCAGTTTTTTGTTTATGGGTTTTCTCCCACTCTGCACATCCTGTTCTGTTCCAGTTTGTTCACTCATTGGCAGAACTCTAGCCCTTCCTTGGTGTCTCTGATAAACCTCCCATAGAAGGTTTAACTGAAAATTTGGGAAGAAAAAAAGGGTCTTACATAGAAATGTAATGGTTTACATAAAACAATTTAATTCTGAACATTCGTGTTTTGTGGGTGAACCAGTCCCATCTGCCTCCCCATCAGTGAGAACTTCCCGGGGGACCCCATCCTATGAACCTCTCTGGCATCTCAGGATCTTGCTGCCACTTCTCTTTCTTTCTCTCTTCCTTTTTCCAACTCTTTTCTTCACACTTTTATGCAGAGTAGCTCAACTCTTTAGTTCTTACACTCAGACTGAAACCTATGCCCAGCTTTGCCATCTAAAACCCATCAAGGTCCTGGCGGAACCAAAGAGTAAACCCAAAAGTCAGTAACACAAGTGTTCTTTTATGGTAGCCCCTTTTACAATGAAGACTTTCATCTGTTTATCTCTAATTCCTTTTCTGATTCTGTTATTTTGCCCCCTCTCCCTGCAAAAAGTAGACCAAATATCTAGTGTTCTTAACCTCCAACATTTTTATCTAGAATAAAAGTGATTTAAAAGACAACAAAGAGAAGCCTTGAGGAAGATAAATATACTCCCCATAAATCTGAAGCCTCAAGCCTGCGGGTAGAAGTGGAGAAGAGTAGGAAAATTTCCATTTACTTTGCCTTGGTGGTAGCTTAGGGAGGTATGTAGGCTGTCTGTACTTATCAGCCTTGTTATGTCTTTTATTTGTAGGACTGAGGAATGAAAAAGAATCATCACATTGATTCTTTTTTTTTTTTTTTTTTTTTAAGATTTATTCATTTATTTATTTACTTTTATCCATTTATACCCCCCGCCCTGCCCCATTTTTGCTGTTTTTGTGTCCATTCTCTGGCAATTCTCTGTGTCTGTTTCCTGCCCTCTCTTCTCATCCTTCTCTTCCTGTCTTCACCAGGATTTGATCCTGGGAATCTCTGATGTGGGAGAGAGGTGTCCTACCACCTGCTCCACCTTAGTTCCTGGTTTTTTGGCACATCTCGTCTTGGCTTTCCCTTGTGTCACTCTCCTGTTACGTCATCATCTTGCTGCGTGGCTCAGTGGGCCTGATGGTGCACCCGTGCATGGGGCCTGGCAGCACACCCACTCGCAGGGCCTGGCGGCCCGCGCACCTTCTATATTTTTCTTTGTTTTTACCGGGAGGTCCCGGGGATCGAACCCAGGACCTTTCATGTGGGAGATGGATGCCCAACCATTTGAGCTGCATCCACCCCCCACATTGATTCTTGAATGACCTTTGCTCCCCATAGTTTCCTTTGACCTTTCGTATGTGTTCAGATAAAACTAAGCTACTAAAACAGATAAACGCCGAAACCTCACATTGCGGTTCAATGTAGGTTGAATGGCCTTCTATGTGATCACTTGGAGACCCAGACCTTGTGGCTGCTTCTTTCTCCAGGTTTTTGGAGTTGCATCTTCTCAGCAGCTGGCTGATAGAGAAAGGGATACGGGGGAAGTCCATCTGCTTCTTACCCACTTGGACCTTTACAAAACTCTTTTCCTCACATTCCATTGTTGTGAACCAATTGTGGCTGATTTACATGTAATGGGAAATGTAGTCTGGGCTGGACAGGGTGATCATGAATCTTTGGTGGCCAACTAGCTTTGTTTGCCACACCTCTAAAACCAAATTTCCATTGGGGATTAGTCTCATGGACTTGGCCTCCTTATCTTCTTTTTTTTAAAGATTTTATTTATTCATTTATCCCCCCCTTGCTGCTTGTGCTCGCTGGGTCAGCCAACCACGCCGCGCGGGCAGGCTTGCCTTCACCAGGAGGCCCCGGGAACCGAACCCGGGGCCACCCATATGGCAAACGGGAGCCCCACTGATTGAGCCACAGCCGCTTCCCATCCTTATCTTCTTATAGTACCATTTCTCATCCTTTCAGCCTGAGGCTTCTACTCTTAATCCCTCATAAGCCCTCCAATTCTTTCCCTTCTCCTCTTTTCTCAGACTTACACCCCAGTTTAACACATTTCTTCTCCCTGAAAATGTCCATTTATTGGGGGGTGGGGGTGGGGGGAGCATCTATATGTTGGTCAAATTCTTGACTTTAGTCTTTCTCTTGCTGGCCAAGCCTGTATCTCTGTGTTTCTGACTTCTTCTCATGAGTCCTTCTCTTCAGAGGTCTACAGGGCTTAAAGAGGCCACGCTCGGGAAGCGGCTGTGGCTCAATCAGTAGGGCTCCCGTTTACCATATGGGAGGCCCCGGGTTCGGTTCCTGGGGCCTCCTGGTGAAGGCAAGCCCGCCCGCACGGCATGGTTAGCTGACCCAGCGAGCACAAGCAGCAAGGGGGGGATAAATGAATAAATAAATAAAAATCTTAAAAAAAAAAAAAAAAAAAGGCCACGCTGACCACCTGCAGGAGGGTGGCTTCTACATCAGTGGTGGTAGATTGGAAAGTTAACCTCTGACACCACCTCCCCTCCTTTCTAGCTCCTGTCCTCCCCTCTGGGCACTGCCCCCTGTTATTTCTTTCTAGATTAACTGTTAAAGGCTTAAGGTATGAGCCTTTCAAAATAGTTAGAAGACTTGAAATAAGAAAAGACTTCAAAACCCAGTAAGGAAATCTGTCCTGTGGAATTGTAAGCCCTGTGACAGGCAGAGATGGAGAAATATTTTTTAAAAAGATACCTGCCCAGAACTCCTTAAATCTCCTACAATTACTAATATCTAACATTTATCGATGCTTACCACACACTGTGCTAAAGTACTGTATGTATGCTTTCATTGAATTTTTTTCCGATAAGTTTCTGAGGCTGATATTATTATCCTTACTTCATAGCTGTGGAACCTGAGTCTCAACAAAGTTAAATAACTTGCACATGGTCCCAAGTGTAAGAACTGGTCTTTGAGTCCATTCTGTCTCACTCCAAAGCTAATGTTCTCTTAACACATGGTCAGATACATCATATGGGATGCCACAAGGTCATCTAAGAGCAGGAATTGAGTGTCTTTGGAATATATGGCGATAAAAGGAATCTTACTCTTATCTCTGGTTGCAAGATCATAAAATCCATATCTCTCACTTAAGCAATTGTTCCTTTTACTAAGCTACCTCATTTCATCTTCCAGAATCTCAGTCATTCCGACATGGTATTTGACATTTTCCTATCATCTTACCACAAATTTAATCTGTTACTATTGTGGTGACAGGTGAGAGCAGAATTCCCAATCTTTTTCACATCACAGGACATACAGAAACTGGTAATATGTGATGTAATGGTCAAGGTACCTTAAGGTCAGAAACAGCTTTCTAGGGCATCTTTCCACCCACAAATGCCAACACCTAGAGGACTGAGGGGATTGTTATATTTGCAACACCTGTAACCCATTCAGGACCCAATTGGGAAGCTCTGAGCCGGAGCTCCTTGGGGCTGCAGGCTAGTCATAGATGAGGACTTCTGAGGTGACAGTCTTCGGCCTCAATTCACAGAGTAGGAAGAGACATTCAGTGTCTTATTGGGATCAAGGCTGTTTACCCAGCAAAGTTAGCGGCGAGAACGTTAGGTTCCATGGAGAATTGTTATTGGTGTCCTGAAAGTTGACATATGTCTTCCCCACTTGGATGAATCTGTTCAAAGAGATGCCTGCCCTTCAGGTTGCTGTGATTCCTCCTGACTTAGAAACTCTGATGTCTGAGAACATCTCTGTCACCCACCTGCCTACCTATCTCGTTCTCTGCTCATATTCAAAAGGATTCAAGGCGGCCCATGTCTTGTACATATTTATGAACCACATAGAACTTAATCCAGAACTTAATTTGAATAATGGCCAAAATACACTCTTTCAGGTCTCACATTCTAACTATTTCTGTAGCTCCTAAGCCTAACTGCACATCAAAATTTAAAAAGGGGGATTTACTGTATTAAAATTTCTGAGGATGGATTTCAGAAATCTCTATTTTTAACGAGCTTCCCCAAATGATGCTGAAGCGGCCAGCTTGTTCTAGTCTGCAGACTGGCATTGAAAACCAAAGGACTGCTCTACTTTCATCATACCAGAATCCTATAATAGTTCCCCTTCCCTTCACCATCCATGCCACCCTATTTTCTCTTAGCAACCAAGGTGAGCTATCCTGAGATTCTCACCTTGAGACAAGGGTAGACTCCAAAGTCTGGGGCAAATGGTAAGCTCTTCTAGGCACCAAAACTTTCCCCTACCAATCACTCCTACCTGCAAATAGATGGCAATTTTTACAGCCTAAATAAAAATCAGAGATATATTTCCTGGTTACATTTCACCATGTGGCATATTTTGCCCAGTGGCAGACCCACATTTTCTGTCTCCACACTGAGTTTTGTGTATGAGCTGTCTTCATATCTACTTGGTATTTGGGAGTCCCATATTCCCAGATGACCTGATTCCACTGTTTTTCTCATGCTGACCCCACCTGCAGAATACTGTTCTAGAGATTTTTTGTAAAGAGACTGTAAAAGTAGAACAGGCAGATTCAAGAATACTGCCATCTGGTTTCCATGCTGCAGATGCCCACACGAGCCTTGAAAAATCTAGCTGGGGAGGAGGTGGAAGATCCTGTGGGCTGGCTGATAAAGGAAGAAATGAGAAGGGTACTTTTTTCCTTTAATGTTCCTACAATTGGATCTAATCACCATAAATTAAGGGAGGAAACTCATCTCTGTTGGGAGTCTGAAGTATCCAAAAGCTTAAGAAAACAACCTTAGTTTTATATTCTGTATCCTAGAACACACATTATATGGCCACACTGGTGGCTCTTCAGAGCTGCCCAAGAATGGAGCTCTTCCCTAATTACTTCCATTTCCTCCTCTTGCTTGTAATTTCTGGCCAAAGTCCTGGTGTGACAAAAGGAACAAGCGGATTTTCCAGCTTATATGTCTGCATGTGTATGTCATTTTAATTACATATGTACACATATATAATGCAGGGTTATTGTCAACATTTGCTAAAGATAAGGTAGGAGTCAGGTGATGAAAATTCAATTTGATTTTTAAAAGTTAGGATTATAGAGCTGAACGGAATCCTAGAGATCATCAACCTTTATGTAGGAGATAAAGTTGAAGCCCAGAGAGACAAAGTGATCTGCCCAAAGGTGCACAGTGAGTTAGGACCAGACCTGTGGTGGTCTTATGTCCTAAAATCTGTTACTCAGTGGAGAATAATCAAGATGGAGAATAATAAAAGGAGAAAATCCTGAGGAGTGAAAGTAGAGGAAGATATTAGTTGAACATATAGTACATATTTTGGGGGGAAAATCATAAAGTTGAAAGGTGATAAATATGGCAAAAAGAAAAAGATTATGGAGGATAATGCCATCTGCTTTATAAAACATATTTTAATACTGGGATGCTATTACTATTATTTACATTTTATATTTGTCAATTTATATACTAATATCAGATGTATTTTAGGTCAAAGCCTTATCTTCCAAATTTCCAATATGAACTTTATAGAATAAAGAAATGAAATTGTTTTGACAAAATTCACACAATGAGAGAGAGGGCATCCTTTCTCTAAAATGCAGATCTTCGGTATTTCTGCTAATAAGAATGAGCATTTATGGAACATTAACTCTGTTCTAAGTGCTTACACATATTCATTTATCATTCACAGCACTCTTGTGAGCTGGTACCTTCACTTTACAGCTGTGCTACACTTTACACCCTACAGTTCTTCACTTTATAGTTGAAGAAAGTGTGGTAGAGCTAACTCTGGTCTGGTAGGCAACTCTCTCTCCTAGTTTTGACTCTGCCACAACTTGTAACATGACCTTGAGCCCAACAGTCCTGGACTGTCAGTTTCCCATCTGTAAAATGGGGATACTGCCTCGCATCATCTCAAAGACCTCCTCTACCACTAAAATGCCAGGATATTGTGCTTATAGGTTTGGTTACTAGATTACTGAATTGTGGAATTCCTAAAACTTTTTTTTTTTTTTTGGTTGTGTGTGTGTGTTTTAATAGAAAATAAATAATACCATTGTAATGAAGGCACTTCAAGCATTTGCTGAAGGTGCAGAATGGTGTCGACAGCAGTTTGCCTTAGGAGTGGTAAATCTCTATTTTAAGAGAGAAAGAACAAGAAATTGTGGTAATTAGGGGGTTGCTGTACTTCAAAAGAAAAAACAACAAACTTGGAAGAGGACAGGATGTGATAAAGATTCCAAGGATAGGTAAGTGAGGGATCAGGGAAGGGAGTTGAATACCAGAACATATTTTTCCCTTTAGAAGACCATCTGCTGAAGTTCCGAGCATGAGAACAAAGTGGGATTTGAAGGATCTGGAATAAATGAACTGAAAGAAATGCTGAAAAATCTTTAGACTGAACAGTTTCCAGAGAAGTGAGGGGAAGTCATGTGACTTGTCCTTCTGGTCCAACAAAAGTATGTGGATTCTCAGCCGGCAAACTGTACATTGGGTTCTCTGGCTGAAAGATGTGATGCAAGGACCAAAGAAAGAGAGAGCCCCCAGCAAGGCAGTAAGGTGGGTGGGGGGGAGTGCAGGCATTTCGGCATGTAGAACCCAGGCACATAGGGGAAGAGAGGGTGGGTTATATTAAACACAATGAAGAATAAACATTGTAGATGGGTAAACCACAGAACATTAAAACTCTTGAGACCTTATACATCATTTACTTCTCCCATTTCCTCTCATGGATGAAGACAATGAGATCCATCCAGGGAAGTAAAAGGACTTTACAAAGATCAGTGCTCTTGGAATCATTGTGTTGAGGGTTTAAAATGGCATGAATTTCAGAAACAAGATTGACACTCAAAAAAAGAGTCTCTTTTACTCTTAAAATATGGGATTAATACCAAGAAGAAAAAGAAAAGAATCTTTACTAAAGAAGGCACTGAACATAATCCTTGGGCCCTTCAGTAATGTGTTTTCAAGGTTA
Organism: Tolypeutes matacus; assembly: GCA_026826555.1. Classification (NCBI taxonomy): domain Eukaryota; kingdom Metazoa; phylum Chordata; class Mammalia; order Cingulata; family Chlamyphoridae; genus Tolypeutes; species Tolypeutes matacus. Next base: position 82,761,288 of record JAKSZT010053887.1, read on the forward strand.
CAGCATTAATTTATCATGTCTTCTAAAACTGCTGAGATGCCTTTTTTTATGCAAAAATTATGAATCAGCTGAATTAACAAACTTATTGCTATTGCTTTTATCATTTCTAATTTAGCATCTAAAATAACAGAATAACAGAAGCTTTTCTAAAATGCAAGAATCAAATCAATAAAAATATTTTTAAAAAAGAATCCCAAACAAACAAAAATAATCCTTCTGTAAGGAAAACAGCAATGATGCAAAAGCCTGAGAAACGGAAGAAAAAGAATAAGAAATTTATCCGTAGTTATTTTAAGCAGTTGTAATTTTTAAAATTTTATGTGTTAAAAGTGAAAAAGAATTCATCAGAATGGAAATTAAGATTCATTGCCCAGGAAGGAAAAAAACATGGTATGGGTTTCAGTGACTTAAAGAATGTTTTAATCTAGCTGCCACATCTATGGCACATCTAGTTCTCTACCCTTCACACTTTAAAAAATGACAAAATCTGCAAAGAGGAAAATAGGAAAATGCTTTGAAAGCATTTTTCATGATTAGAAACTGATATTTCAATCAGTGAGCCAGGCCTCCCGTTCTCTCTGATGTAGCCCTTCCAGAGTCCATGGCACAAGTCTCAGGGGTGTAGCTGCAGTATCCTTTGTTCCTTTCCCATCTTAAATTAGATTGTCACCAACATCTGGTCCCTTCCTATTTAAGGTCTCCATTTCCATCCCTGTTTATGGCACCTGCTTCTTCATGAGTGATCTTGAAGAGATGAAGGAGACCAAGAACAAAAGGTGATGGAACAGAAAGGGCCTTCACCTTCTTTCCCTTTCATTCTTTAATTTTTTTTTTTTCTGGATACATATAAAGTTTTTTTAAAATCAACAATATGTTACACAATATATTTGGTTCATAGTAACGCATTCATACAGTATTTGACCTTTTGTGTCTGGCTTGCTTTGCTCAACATAATGTCCTCCAGGGTCATCCATGTCATCATATGCTTTATGATTTCATTTCTTCTTATGGCTGCATAATATTCCATCGTGTGAATAGACCACAGTTTGTTTATACATTTTTCTGTTGATGGACACCTGGGTTGTTTCCATCTTTTGGTAATGGTGAATAATGTCGCTATGAACATAGGTGTGCAGATGTCTGTTCGTGTCACTGCTCTCAGTTCTTCTCGGTATATACCCAGTAGTGGTATTGCCGGGTCACATGGCAGGTCTATATTCAACTTCTTTAGGAATTGCCGAATAGTCCTCCACAGTGGCTGTACCATTCTGCTGTACCACCAAAGGTGAATAAGTGTTCCTATCATTCTTTAATTTAAAAAAGAAACTAAATAGCCATGGGCTTTCTGAAAAGCAGGGCCACGTGGGCAGCATCTACACCTATGGAGACAGAAGGGTGAGGAAAAGGCAGTGGCTGAGTAATTGCTGCCCGCCCCCCTCCCCCTCCCCCCGCCTTGGTATTTCTCCAACCAGACTGAAAGCACCAAGAATTGACTGCAATAACCTGCTGTCAGAAAGGAAGTTTTCCTGATGGTTTTGAGGAACTAACTGGAATGAGGATCCTAAGTAAATGCTGCAGTTGGGATTTAAGCTATTTCAGATAGTTAGCTAACTTTTGGTAAATATCCTTTTTGAGAGTAGCCTAATGTGCCATCTCCACCATCGTGATGGCAGTTGGCTCTTGGGCCTAGTCAGGCAATAGCTGGTCCCACACAGTCAAGCTCTTTCCTATCTGAGAAGATGGTCCAGACATGCTGAAGAGCAGCTTTGAATTCCTTCTCTGCAAAGCTTATGATGAGCTTAAGAATTATTTTATAACCAGTTCAAAGGGTTAGCAGTTAACACTTTCAGTAAAGATTTTCTCCCTCAAATCCATTTCTTCATCTGACCATCACTTTGTTCAGCCACCATTGTTTCTACTCTGGGTTACTGGTAACTGCTCTTGACTGGTGGGGTTGCCCCAAATCACACCTCTGTCCTATAGCCTGAAGACTCTTCTTGAGCTGCAGATCTGATTGTGACTCACCTCTACGCATGCCCTTCACTACCTCTCCTTGCCTCCTGCTGGGCATTCAAAGTCCCCTAGAATCTGTCCAGCTTTTCCACTCTCAATTCCCTCCTCATCTTCCTCAACCTCACTACACGGGGCTCCGTGCTTTCCCCGCTTGGGCCAGGCTTTCTTCTATTTTGATTTGCTGGTGTCCAGTGCAGACTGATTTTCAGATGTCAGCCCCAATAGGAAGCCTTCTCTGACCCCCCTCGGCTAGAGTCGGACATCCATCTACTTAGCTTCTATAATCCCCAGAGCTTCTACCTACAATGAACTTGGCTAAATGCTCATTGCCCTCATCAGAGGGTGAGCACCTACATCTGGGAGCTGCATCTCATCTTTGCCTCCCCAGGCCCTGGTCCATGCTTGAGCTCAACACACTTTCAGGAGCTCACCACGAGTGTGGGGAATGAATGAAGAGTTTCACTGACCTGGGCAACCAGAGAGGAGGAGCTGCTGCTACTAGCAGCCGCATCTTGCTGCTGCTTCTACTTTCATTTCCTCTTTGAGGCTAAGAGAGTGCCAAGGCTTCCCAGTTAGCCCTCAGCAGCCAGAGGAGAGTGAGGAGAGGGAGCTTTGTTCCTCCTGCAGATGGCAAAAGCTGGGATGGAGCCCAGCAGCTGTGTTTGGGTGGAAGGAGAGAGGGCAGATGGCCTGGTGTCTGTTTGCAGACGGCCTGAGAGGCCACAGTCTTGGCCCCAGGGAGTCTCTGAGGTGAGCTCAACAGGGCAGTGGTGGAGTGGGGCAAGTGCCAGGGCAGGCCACTGTGCTAGCATTCACTGCTGGAACACTGGCCTGTGTGATTCAGAGGCAGCAAAAATAAAATCTTTTATGCATGAGACCCTTGTGTTTCTGGTGATGATTTTTAACATTTCAATCTAAACAAAGCCTTTCCTATACGAAAACTCTCTTAATTACTATCATTTGAAAATTGGTTTAACAGAGCAAGGCTCATTAGATTTCAATTTAGTTTTCTGCAAATTTTGGCAGTCATTGAATTAGTCACCCAACCGATACTGGGGGGGTGGGGGGGGCGCTTCAGTGCTCAAACTTTTTAGAACGAGAATTTGATAAAAGGCCTAATAATTCATACTAGGGCAGCAGCAGTCACAGTGCCTACATACTTGGACCAGAATGTGCTAACTAATATCCTCAAATTGTCTGGAAATTCTTTCATTGTTTTGAAAAATAGGCAGGTCCAGGGTGAGAGCCGAGGGGTGGTGACTGACTGCCACTCATGTCTTCATTCAAAGCTAGGCATTCTGAAAAGCAAGGCACGGCATCTCACTTGTGTCCTGGGGATGTGTGGGTGGCTTCAATACCAATTTGTAATGGACACGCTTATGAGGCAGCCCCTTCAGAAAGTGTTATTCTTTTTTCATCATCCTTCTCCTAAGTAAACATTCATGCCTTGGCTTGAAATCATTCTTTGGTTTCTATACCTAGGAAAATAGAGCATTTGAAAGACGGAAGTCATGGTGCTGTTACATTACATAGGTATAAACTATCTACCCCCCAAAATAATTATTAGCAACAGTAAGGAACCCAAATATACCAAGAAACAATTGGGACCATCCCACTGTGAAAAGTGGAATTGACCCCTTTCCTGCTACCACCCTGACTACCACCCCAGATACATTTATCAGGTTAAGGAAACCCGCTTAAGTCTGAGAATTCTAATATTGATTTTTCTTTAAGGCACCTGTAACAAAATCCAGTTGTGGCCAAAGGGACTCCCGACTTTTCTTCTTATGCTTGCCACCTTACTGTCTTCTCACCCACGGCTCTTGGCTGAGAGATAGGTTTTAGCCTGAACTGTCCAATATGGTAGCCACCAGCCACATGTGCCCATTAAAATTTAAATTTCAATGAACTAAATTAAACAAATGAAGTATGCAGTCCCTCATTCACACTAACCACATGTCAAGTGCTCAATAGACACCGCTGCTAGCAGCTACCATATTGGACAGCGTCAATATAGAACATTTCTGTTAGTGGATAGCGCTGCTTATGATTATTTAAGCAATTCACTCCATCATCAGTTCAGGCTTGCTTAATTTTATGACTGAATTGACCCACTGTCTGAATTTATTAATCAGTTCCAGTGGACTGTGTGCTCAGGCGGCTGTTAAGGAGATGACTGAAGTAATTTTGCTCCATAAAATGGTAATGGTAATGTTAGAGTATGAACAATTATAATAGCTGACATTTATTGAGTACTTATTATGCCCGGGCACTGTGCTAAGCACTTACCATGTGTTATCTCATAATCCTCACAACAAATCTATTATCCCAATTTAACAGGTGACAGAATTAATAATAGAAATAATAGAAAATTAGCATTCATCTAATCCAACCCTCTCAGTTAACAGAGCTAAGATTCTAGAGTCAGACTGCCTGGGTTCAGATGGGTGGTCTGGAGCAAGTAACTTAACCTTTTTGTGCCTCAATTTCCTCATCTGCAAATTGGAGGAAATAGCAGGACCTATGTTTTAAGTCGTGAAAATTCAACATGGAATAGTTCATGTAAAGTACAAAGAACCCAGTAAGCATTAACTGTTTGATTATTTATTAGCAGTGAGGAAAGTCCATGGAGGTCAATGGCATATCTAAGGTCTTAACACCAACCCTGTACTCTTTCCATTATGTCCCTCTTGCATATGTCACATTGTACTCTCCTTCCCTGGGGCCCCCTTTCCTCCTGCATACTGTCGTTAGCCTGACCCCTTTTATCCTGTCCAGTTGGCAGTGAAATGTTAGTTTCATGAGTGACATCAGCACTTTCCATTGGCAAGGTCTGCAATGACTGTCCAGTGAAAGCAGCCAATTTACAGGGCTTTCTGGCTTGACGCCATTTGCAGAATATCCTAGGTGGTCTCCAAGATTCCTCTCACACCTAATGTTCTCAGATAACATGAGCTAAGAAAAGCAAAGGCATGTTTTCCTGTTAGGTAAAAGAGAATGGATCTTTTGACCCAGTTGTCTCAATCCAAAATAAAATTCCCTGAGACTTTCTATAGTAGGCTTAATAGTTGAAGAAGGAAATAAAGAGAAAAAGAAGTTAGTTCACTAGACTGACCCAACCCAGGTGGTGGCTGCCTGCATAATGCAATTTATCTACAGCATTGATGTTTGGGGCCTCAGCTACCTATTTGTGGGTATGTTAGAGTGGCCCCAGGTTCCAGGCCCTGCCTGAGATATTCTCTTTGGTTCGCTCCTGTGCTGACCCATGTGTCCACATTTGAGTCCTTGGCTTTCCTAAGAGGACATCAACTTACTGAGGGTTCATATGTTTGGATCTGATCTTACCTGAAAATTTGAGGATTGAAGAGGAAACTTCTCTTCTACCTCAGCACCAGGCAGTTCTCAAGCAGCTGACTGATTTTTATCTTAAGGATACTGGATGATAAGCCATAGCATTTCCCCTTTCTCTTTGGCTGTTAGGGAGCCCAGAGGCAAATTTGCAACCTGCTTCTAACTGTTCCTTATGGCTCTTCAGCTATTTTAGTATGCCATAGATTTGGTACACAAATTCTACCCCTGGAGACTTTTTCATATTTTTTATTACCCTTATCTCATAAATTCTTTTTAGTATAAGACAGGATATAAAAAATAAAATCTCTGGTGTTTTAGGACCTGGAAAAATCCCTTGGGATCCCAGTTTGTTTGGTTTTCTTCAAAAGGCTTAGATCTCCTTTCTTAATTGTGGCTACCCTCGACACTGTCATGCCCTATGGTGTGGTGGCAATTGGGATGTTGCAGAAGGCAGGCTGTGCTAGAGAAGGGGGATAGAGAGAAAGTGAAGGCACTGGTTATACAGAACAAGAAAAAAAAAAAAAAAAAAAAAGGAAAGGGTACCCAAAATTTAAAAGAAGAGAGTTAGAATTAGGGGAGAGGTTGATTTGGGAATACTTGAGATAAACTTTGCCCAGATTGCTGTTTTTCCCCAAGCCATTCTTCAGCTCCAGTCAGACCCATCTGGCAGAGGTACCCAGGCAGAACTGCAGCTGGGCAGTTTTAATCTATTGTAAATGTTCTACAGCAGTGCTTCTCAAACAACTATGTGCATACAGATCACCTGGGATTCATGTTAAAATGCAGATTCTGATTCAGTAGGTCTTATGCATTTTTAACAAGCTCCAAAGAAGCACAATTTAAATAGTGTAGGATTTATATGACAGCAGTTGGCAAATGGGGATATCTGGGCTCAAAATCTTCCAGGTGAAAGCCATCTTTCTCAGTCTTGCTGGTGCAAATCTCTGAGTTCCTTTCCTAGCATTTGCACAGATGCCAAAATGCTTTTTGAGAACAGACTTGGCCCAGCCTACCCCCATTTAGGTAAGCTACTTCAGGCCTGGCAAGGCAGGGTAACCCTTCACTGGTGTTATGGATTGAATCATGTCCTCCAGAATCATGTTCAAGTTCTAACCCCTCTGCTGTGGTTGTAAACTCATTCATAAATAGGATCTTTGAAGATGTTATTAAAGTGAGGCCAAACCGAATCAGGGGTGGAGAGCTTAATCCAACGTGACTGGAGGCCTTTGAAGCTGAGGAAATTAGACATAGTGGAGGGAGGAGTAGGAAAAAGAGGGAGACAGATGGTCATGTGACAGAGATAGAGGCTAGTCTAGTCTAGAAGACTAGAACACTAGTCTTCACAGGGTGCATGATCCTGCGGACACCTTGATTTTGACTTCTAGCCTCCAAAACTGTGAGACAATAAACTCACAGTCTGTAGTGTTTGTTATAGCAGCCCTGGAAGACTAAGACAGTGGGCTAGAATTCACATCTTCCTCTTTCCTCTAATCACCAAGTTAGCTGGCAGAGGCTTTCCTCTGGGGAAAAGTGGTGAACGTGGGGGCCGGGGGTTGGGGGGAAGCCTTACATCTAGAATATATGAAATACTCTTAGAACTCAACAACAAAATGAAAAGATGCTCAACATCATTAGCCATTAGGGAGATACAAATCAAAACCACCATGAGTATATATGTTCCACAATTTTAAAAAATTAAAGAAAAGGAAGAACAATTAAAGAGACAATTCAATATATCATCCTGGTTAGGATCTAGCAAAGGGGGAGAAAAGGCTCAGGGGGATATTATTGGGACATATGAAAAAATTGGAATATAGACTATTAATTAGCTTTATATCATTGTTAAATTTCTCAAACTTGATAACACCATTTAAGGTGGTGTTTTAGTTTGCCACAGGGCTGCCAATGCAAAGTACCAGAAATGGGTTAGCTTTTATCATGGGAAATGTATTTGAGGTAAAAGCTTACAGTTCCAAGGCTGTGATATGTCCAAATCAAGGCACCATCAGAGATGCTTTCTCATCAAAGTCAGCTACTGATAATCCTGGCATGTTGCCAACTGGTACAGAACGATGGCGGGTGATCTCCACTGAAGTTTCTGCCTTCCCCTCCAGAATGTACCATCTCCCAGAGGTCAGCTGTGGGCAAACAGACATAGGGCTTGTCTCTTACCAGGCCTCCTTTCTTAGTCTTGGCTGCTCCTCTTTCTTCCCAAGTTCAGCTGAGATCTGTCAGGCATATGGCTCATCTAACCCTGGGCCTCAGCTCTTTGAGCCTCTTGGGGCTTCTCTCCTTGAGCTCAGCTGTGGGCAAACCTGGAGTCTTTCTCTCACCTTGCAGGATCAAATATGGTGGCTTCCTTTTCCACTGTGTCTCTGTTTATATTGGACCCAGCAAGAGGGCGGAGACTCAACCTGAGTCACACCTCACCAACATAGTCCAATCAAATGAGACTCATATCCACAGAAATGGATTAGTTCAAAAACATAATCATTTTCTTTTTGGGACTCATAAAACTTCAACTGCGGTTACATAAGTGAATATCCTTATTCTTAGGAAATGTACATGGCAGTATTAAGTGTTCAAGGGGCATGATGTATTTAATCTACAATCAAGTGTTCAGGAAACTGGACTGATAGATAGATAGAATGGTATGGCAAATGTGGGAAAATGTTAAAATTGTTAGATCTGAGTATCTGAGGAAGTTAGGGTACATTTAAGTTTTCTGTATGGGGTTTGTGTTATTTTTGTAACTTTCCTGTAAGTTCAAAAGTATTTCAAAATAAAAAGTAAAAACGCATACACAGACAATGAGATACCACTTCATACATACACAATAATGAATATAATAAAAAGAGACAGACAATAACAATTGGTGAGATGTGGAAATATTGGAACATTCATACATTGCTGGTGGGAATGTAAAATGGTGCAACTACTCTAGAAAACAGTCTTGCAGTTCTTCAAAATGTTAAACATAGAGTTATTATATGACCCAGCAATTCCACGCAAAACTTGCCCACAAATATTCATAGCAAGATTATTCAAAAGAGCCAAAGAGTAGAAACAACCCAAATATCTATCAACTAATGAATGAATAAGTAAAATGTGCTCTATCCGTACAAAACAATATTATTTAGAAATAAAAAGGACTGAAGTACTAATACATGTGACCACACAGATAAACATCAAAAACCTTATGCTAAGTGAAATTAGCCAGTCTCAAAAAACCACATATTGTATGATTCCATTTATATGAAATATGGAGAATAGGTAAGTACATAGAAATAGATCGTAGATAGTGGTTATCAGGGGCTGGGAAAATGGGGGAATGGGGAGTGACTTCTAACAGGTATGGAGTGTCTTTTTAGGGTAACGAAAATGTTCTGGAATTAGGTTATGGTGATTGTACAACTTTTTGAAAAACTGAAAACCACTGGATTGTATACCTTAAGTGGCTGGACTTTAGTTGAATATATTGAATATGTTGAATTATATCTCAATAAAGCTGATTTTAAAATCTTATAAGGGGTGGAGGAATCGGGGTATGTCTTGAGAAATTCCTCTATCCAGGTGATAGTGTTCTGTCCCCCCTCCCCACAAAGGGAGTTTATCCTCCCCTTCCCAGTTGGGAAACTCCTCACTTCATTATGTGCATTATGTGTGTCTTGGTGATATATATGTATTTACAGCAATCTCATCCCAAATCTTCTGAATGTGCTAATACACTGGGTTTCTCACAGGTTGTGAAACCTTGGAAAAATGTCAAGACCAAATCTCATTAAATGAGCCTTCCATCTGATGATGTGACAGCATGCACTGTCAGTAGTGTCAGTAGTGTTGTGACTACCAGCCTGTTAGAAGTGAATTAAAGAAGTTACAGGAACTCAGGTCAATTGGCTTTTCAAAGGCTTTAGTTTCCATTTAGAGCCCAGGGACATCTGCAGAGCCAAACCAGCCTTAGGATTACCCGAACTTTGCTTTTGGTTTTCTTTCATTTAACAAATATGGGCAGCTACCCCTCTGTATCTGTTCTCAGGGAGCTGACAAGGTATTATTTGCTGCCAAATAACATTTGGAAATTTGCATCAGGTCTAGATGGTTGCCAGGATCATTAACTTAAAAAGAAATACTCTATCATTAATATCATTTTAAAAATGTAAATGGAAGTAACATTTTATGACTGCAAATTAATTGATCTATCAGCAAATTAAAATTCCTTAGCTGATGGGTTTGTTTCAGCAAGGCTGGCTTTTCGTGTGGCTAGAGGAGCTGGTTATTTATAAAGCATGATTTGAGACTAGCCAACTCTACCCTTTCCCATCCTCTATGCCCACCTCCCAAACCCCACCCAACCCCCCTCCAGCACCGTCTCCATCCACTATGGCTAAAGTTGCTCAGTTGAGGGTTTCTTTGTTTCACCGGTTTAGTTATTGCTCCATTCCTTCTTCTTTCTTTAAAAAACAAACACCTTTGGGAGGAGAAGCATATTTAGCACTTTTGAATCACCAACACCTTGCCTAATCAGATTCCGTGAGTGTGTTTATCAAATCTCTTTTATCTCCCTGATAACTGAGAGCAGGACCCAGCAAAAAAGGGGGAAATTCTGATGGAGACTGAAGAGGCAGAAGATAAAGAACACAGGGTTGGCTAACAGAGACCCTGCACTCATCTGCCAGGGTCATCAGTTAGTTGAGTTCTGATGACTGTTTATAAACAGTTTCTTTATTATAAAAAGAGAATAATGGTGGTGATGACTTCTGCCCTATCAGCTCACAGGTCTGTGGTGGGGGCAGTGCCTGTAAGAGTGAAAGGGTTTGCAAACCTTCTACAGGTCCCTGCAAACAGCATTTGTTGAGCCTCCATGATGTGCCTGACACGGTTTTGGGCCTTAAAGATGCAGACCGATCATTTCAAAAACATCTGCACATGGACATGAAGTTTTCTATTTTTTTTTCTTATTTCCTGCGGAAAACACAAAATGGGCCTTCTCAGGATCTTCCCCCAGCCCCCACCAACTTTTGTTATAAAAATTTTCAATCATATGTAAAAGTTGAAAGAAATTTCTAGTGAGCAATTTATATCACCACCTGGATACTATAATTAATGTCTTAATAAATTTTCCTAATCACATATCTCTCCATCTGTTCAGGATTTTTTTAAAAAATTCCAGATTTGCCTGGAATGCTCTTTTACTAAGATAATTTATTTAACAACCAACATGTATAACAAGGAAAATCAAATAAGAGTTGTTGTTTTTTTTCACTTGGGCCTATTATGTCTAATAAGAACCTCGACTGCCAACACTCCTCACCCCTTTCCAAAAAAACAGATACAGAAAAAATAATTTGGTAAAAGCAATAATGTCTTAATTGTCCAGGTTGTCTAACCATATAGATTTCCAGGTTTAGGCAAGGACACGAAGGAAGAGTGTAAAAAGGATTTTGTTTTGTTTTTGTTTTAAGCATCAAAAGAAAAGAAAAAGGAGAATTGTCTAATATTAAGAGCCCTGAAATAAAAACAAAAACAGAAAGCCTACAAGAAAAAAAAAAAATTAAACAGCTGTGAGTACTATTTTATACTGTGTGCTCTGCATCTGAGGAAATGGACAAGGAAAAAGAGATACCATCTCCAAATCAAGTGAAGTTTTGTCTCCCTGAGAGCACAATGGTTTCTTTACCAAAACTGGAAAACATTCTGGAATATCATAACCTAGAACAGAAGCTATTCAATAGATAACAATAAACATGTCACAATAGTCTGATGATGGGTTTCTCAAGCTTAGTCATTTCAGTATGCTTGCCACACCTAATTATCTCCCATACTATTATTTACTTAACATTTTTCTTTAAACAGACTTGTTTTTTTTTTTTTTTACATAAATACATATTTTTTTCAAAAGAAATTTTGCATCACCTCCATAAATGGAAAACCAATATTATTTTCCACATGTAAAAAGTAACTGCAAAAATCAATGCTATGAAACTCTTAGGCATGATTTTTTCTATAAATCTTCTTCTCTAAAGAAAAAGCCATTAAAACCAAGCAATACTACTAACTTCTAGCTTGATGCTCTTTCTTAACAAAAACCCTGAACCTGTGGTCTGTTCTCTCTGCTTAAAAAAAAAATTTAGCAAAGGGAGCAAAAATTAGGGAGTTGTTAATATTTTCATGTGAGACTTTCTCCTTGGTATAATCTGAAGGATTGGTGAATAATTAAAATGAGAATAAATTTCTCAGCATGTGATCCAGTTTTATATAGCATTGAACACTCGTACCATCTTTTGTGTAACTGTGTAGACATCCTATGTCAGCATCCTATGTCAGCAAAAACAGCAGAGTAGGCAATTCCAAGGGCCCATCCCTCCTCAGAAAGAGCAGAAAAATCAAGCAAAACTGTCAGAATCAATTTTATAAGAACTCTGAACAGCAGTCAAAAGTTTATAGCAACTAAATAAATGCTGAATGAAGAAAAAGGCAACTGAAAAGGATAGGAAAGTTTTGTGGCATTTTATTGGCCTTAGATGCACCACTTTTCCTGGCTTGATGGCAGCCTTGAAGACAGCACCTGGCATTCCCAGTGGGGGGCCTGGTTCCTGGTTCCAAAGGGAGCAGAGCAGACTTTATTCATCAGTTCTAACTTGTCTGGTGCTATCTAGAGGACTGAAGCAGGTCTGTATGTCATCTAGCTCAGAACTCATTCAGGGCAGAAAAGTGGAGGGCATTCCTCAAAAACATTGTATGGGCAAAAAAAAAGTTGCCCAGGGAAAATATTTCAGTTCATAAACTAGAATACCGAAAGTCTAAGAGAAAAATCTGTGAGAGAGTTTCTTTGGAAAATTAGGGCATTCATGCGCACCTGTGTATACCAGAACTTTTAAAAGCCACACACATACCCGGGACAAGACAAATGTTCAGAGAAGACCTGAAGAGACCCCAGGCTTTCACCTCTGGCTGATTTTTAGGCTCAGTGCAGGAAATAAAGGCTCCAGTAGAGTTGTAAAAAGCCTGGCTAAACATTGAGCCAATCTGCAAAGACTGAAAGATTTTTCCTTCTTCTTTTTCCTTTTGTTCTTTTCTCTCTCTTTCCTTCTCTTCCTCTTTTCCATCCCTTCTCTTTGCTCCCAGCATTCAAGGAACTCTTTGTCAAAATACTAGCTGAATGCAAGCTAAGGGAACAGAGACTGCAGAGATAACATATGACTCAGAATACAGACTTCACAAAAATGTTTAGATATGACACTATACACACAGCTACAGCCTATACAAGCAATACAAACAAAACCTGCTGAGGGGGAAGAATCTGATTTCCAGAGTTACCACATTATAAGATTGAAAATGTCCAGTTTTCAACAAATAAATAAGAACATATAGCCAATTCTCAGAATAAATTAGCAAAAACTCTGCCAGAGGAAGCATAGACATTGGACTTACTAGACAAAGCCTTTAACTCAATTGTCTTAAATATACTCAAAAAGCTAAAGGAAACCATGGACAAAGAGTTAAAGGAAACCAGGAGAATGATGAATGAACAAATAAAGAATATCAATAAAGAGACAGAAATTATAAAAAGGAACCAAACAAAAATTCTGGAGCTGAAACTACAATAACTGAAATGAGAAACTCACTAGAGGGATTCAATAGCAGATTTAAGCAGGCAGAAGAAAGAATCAGAGAAATTGAAGATAGGACAATTGAAACTATCCTGAGTAGCAGAATGAAAAATAATGAAGAAACATGAGCAGAGACTAAGAGATCAGTGGGACACAATCAAGCATACCAGAAGAACTAATAATGGCTAAAAACAAACATCAGAAATTTGATAAAAGACATGAATCTATACATTCAGGCTCAATGAACTCCAAGAAGGATGGATGTAAAGATATCCATAACCAAACACATTATAATCAAAATTCTATTTTTCTTTGGAATGTTAGAATGTAGTTGAAGGTCGTTTGATTTCTGGTCTTCTCAATTAATCAAAGTACCTCTTTCTAAAACAGCATATTAGGCAAAACACCCAGCTGTGCAGAGCCTTTCAGAGCAGAGTTATCTCACAGTTTCATGCTCATTCTTGAGTTGACACTCTGAATGCCACCTATGCTTGTTATTTTCTATTTGCTGCTCCCCCCTAATTCTCCACCATTCTTTGTGACCCATTCTTAGTCCTGGGGATTACCATGTAAAACTCAGCATGGGTTCAGCAAAAGGGATACAATAGGGGAAGATGGAAGCATGAGAGAAAAGTGGTGAGGCTATTTCTCATCCTACTACCTTCTTGCTTGACAAAGTAGTTCTAGAAATATCTTCACCCCTTCATAACTATAGAACCTGCAAAGGGCTTTTTCTCCATGGCTCTAGCTCTCGCCAGCTTCTAATCACTATTTCCTCCCATTGCCCCTTCAGGCCTGGAGGGAGTAATGACTCCCTGTTGATGATGAGTCAATGCTCCAGGTGATTCAGCATTCCTTGTCCAGTCCTTAACCCTGTTGACACTTCTGTAATTAACCCTTATTAAAGTATCTTCATTTGAACCATGTAAGTAGGGAGAAATTTTGTTTCTTGCCAAGATTCTAGGTGACAAAAATGGCAAACTTACTTTTCACTGTACATGCAGTTGTAACATTTAACTTTTTCCCCATATGCTTGTCTTACCTACTAAAAATTACAACTAATCATAAAAAATAAAGAAATAAAAATATGACGCCAAAATTTGTGGAACACAGCTAATGCAGTGTTTGGAAGGAAATGAATAGCTTTAAAGGGAGAAAGTTTGAAAATCAATGATCTTAGCTTCCATCCCAAGAAGGTGAAAAAAGAAAAGCAAATGAAACCAAAAGAAAGTAGAAAACAATAAAGAGCAGAAATCAATGAAATTGAAAGAGAGTTGAAAAAATTAACAAAACCCAAGAACTGTTTCTTTGAAAAAATGAATAATGTTAAGAAACTTCAACATGGCTCCAGAAGAAAAAAACACAAAAACCCAATATCAGGTATTACAATGGGGATATAACTACAGAACTTAAGCAAGCAAACAAACAAAAAACTGTAAGAAGATAAAATGACAACTTTATGCCAACAAATTTGACAACATAGTTGGACAAATTCCTTGAAAAACACAAGTTACTTAAAGAAATAGGAAAAAATGAATATTCCTATATGTATTAAAGAAGTTAAACCTGTAATTAAAATACTTGCCATTCCACAAAACAAAACTCCAGGCCCAGATAATTTTGTTGGGATATTTTTCCAAACATTCAATGGAGATTTAATATATTTTTAGGGAAGAGAAAAGAGGCTACAATTCCAAACTTGTTTTATGAGACCGGCATAATCCTGATACCAAAAGCTGCCCAGGATATCACAAGAAAGGAATATTATAGACCATTATGTCCCATGAATATAGATACTAAAATCCTAAACAAAGTAATATTAGCAAATTAAACCCAGCAATACATAAAAAGACATATTATGACCAAGTGAAATTTTACAAATTTGCAAACTTGATTTCATATTCAAAAATCAATTAATGTGATTCACTAAATTAACAGTGTGATGGAGAAAAGTTATACAATCACCATCGATACATGCAGAAAAAGCATTTGGAAAAATTCAGTGCCCATTCAAGATAAAAATCTCTCAGCAAACTAGGATAAGAAGGGAACTTCTGTTTTCTGATAAAGAGCATCTATAAAACCTACAGCTAACATTAAATAAATGGTAAAATATTAACCCCCCCCCCCAAGCTCAGAACAAGGATGTTCACTACCACCACGTCTATTAAACATTATATTGGAGGAACTAGCTTGTGCATTAAGGCAAAATAAATGAATGAATGAATTATATGAAGACTGGAAATGAAGAAATGACCCCGTTTTATTCACAGATGATATGATCACATATACATAGAATTATCTAGTAGCCTTGCTAAATTGCATTAGACCATTCAATATCGTTAAGGTGTCAATTCTTCCCAAATTGATTTCCAGAGTCATTGCAATCCTAATCAAAATCCCAGTACATATTTTGTGGTAATTTATAATATTTATATGGAAATTCAAATGGCCTAGAATAGCCACACCAATCTAGAAGAAAACAGCACCCATGTGCACCATTGAGGAGCAGGATTGCTGAACATATAAACACAAAGTTCAAGGATTTATACTACTATATTCAATACTTACAGTAAAGCTACCATGATTCAGACAATGTGGTGTTGGTCTGAGGATAGACAAATAAACCAAAGAAATAAACTTGCATGTCCAGAAATATAGCCACACATATACAATCACTTGATGTGCAATAAAAACAGTGTCAAAGAGATTATCTTTTCAACAGTGTTACAGCAGCTTTTTTCATAATAATAAAAACATAGAAACAACCCAAATGTACATCAGCCAGAGAATAGGTAATGAGTTGTGATCTTGTCATACAATGGAGTGCTACATAGAAAAAAATATTCAAAAAAATGTGAGCAAATTTCAAATATTAAGCTGAGCAAAAGAATCCAGACACAAAAGAGTACATACTGCATGATTCCATTTACATGAAATTTAAGAAGAAAATGGTGTATTTCACTTTATAGCAATTAATCTCAAATGTACACAAAGTTGCACTTGTATGGCACATAAAGTTAAAACACTCTGCTCTTTAAATAAATTGACATGATCAAAGAACTCAATTATATTTACCATTTTGAATGAAGGACTGTGTAATCTAATCACTATCTGATAGAGAGACTGAACAAAAGCATGGTGTTCTTGGAAATTCTTTAAAAGCCAAAAAAGCTGTCAGCAAAACATTACATATAAGACGCCCCTGGAAGAATAATATTTTCAGCTATTAACCATTGGGCCCTACCCCCTCCCCAGGACTTTCCTATTACCCCTTGGCCCTTCCTCCTACTCAAGTTAAGAAGTTCAATGTACTTTGCCTCCGGGTAGGAACGACAGGGCAGCACAAGGGAAAGAAGCCTTTTTAGTTTCAAAAGTTAACACACAGCAGGGACCACAAAGAACCCAGGGCAGGGAACACAGGACAAAAGATTCCCAAGAATACATAATGACTCAGAGCTAGTTTTTCCCACCTTCAAAATGAACTTCAAAAAATTCCCTGGATTGATGGAAGAACACAGTTTTTTTCAAATGCTTTTTCTCCTTGTGATCCTATAATTTTTCTCCATTATACTGTTAATTTGGTGAATTAGGTTGATTGAGTTTTAAATATTAAATCAATTTTGCAAGTTTGTAAAATTTCACTTGGTCATAAAATGTATCTTTTTATGTATTGCTGAGTTCAATTTGCTAATTTTACCTTGCTTAGGATTTTAGTATCTACATTCATGAGCCATCATGGCCTGTCATTCTTTTCTTATAATGTCCTTGGCAGCTTTTGGTATCGGGGTTATGCTAGTCTCATAAAACAAGTTTGGAATTGTATCCTCTTTTCTCCTCCCTAAAAATATATTAATTCTCCATTGAATGTTTGGAAAAATATTCCAACAAAATCAACTGGGCCTGGAGTTTTATTTTTTAGAAGGACATGGTTTTTAATTGTAGATTTAGTTTCTTTAATAAATATAGGGCTATTCATTTTCCTATTTCTTCTCATGCCAGTTTAAGTAACTTGTGTTTTTTAAGGAATTTGTCCAACTATGTTGTCAAATTTGTTGGCATAAAGTTGTCATTTTATCTTCTTACAGTTTTTGTTCGTTTGCTTGCTTGCTTAAGATCTGTAGTTATATCCCCATTTTTATTGCTGATATTGGGCTTTTGTGGTTTTTTTTTTTTTTTTTTTTTTCTTCTTGAGCTTATGCTTGAGGTTTATTAACATTATTCCTTTTTTCAAAGAACCAGTTCTTGGTTTTGTTAAAATTTTTCTACTCTATCTCAGTTTTGATTTCATTGATTTCTGCTCTTATCTTTATTGAGTACTGTCTTCTATTTTCTTTTGGTTTCATTTACTTTTCTTCTTCTACCTTCTTGGGATAGATCATTGATTTTCAATCTTTCTCCCTTTGGAGTTATTTATTTCCCTCCAAGCACTGCTTTAGCTGTGTTCCACAAATTTTGGTGTCATATTTTTATTTTTTTGAAAAAAGAATGAAACAAAATCACCCATTACCACCACCACCCCTGCCCCAAGATAATAGCTATTAAAATGTGGACATATATTCTTCCAGCCATTTTTTCCCCTTTCACAAATATAAGATTTTATTGTGTAAACCTTTTTAGAAACTTTTTCCCCCACATTATAGTATAGTACCTTGTCATTACATGCTCTTCGACATCATCATTCCCAATAACTATGTAGTAGTGAATTTTCAGATATATTATAATATTTTTAAGCACTTTACCTAATTTGGGGGCAATCTGACTATTATAATCAACACTGTGATAAACATCTTTATGCTAAATATTCGCTCACATCCTTGACTATTAACCTGGGTTTTTCCACTTCCCTTTGCTCTCTGGATTCAAGCTGGCCATACCTAGCTGAAAACGCCTGGCAGGTCATGCGAGTCACTTAGTCAGCTATGCAGATTGAAACTGGTGGAACGGGTTGGATTTACTGCTGTAAACACCAGCCCACTCTAGCTTTGCCTCTTAAAATTATTCCTGTTCTCTGGATATTATGTACCCAGCTCAAACATTCTCTGACATGCAAAGTAAGGAAGCTGCCTCATGCATTAGCTCATATTCTTAAAAGAATATACCATCATCTTTGCCTGAGTCAAGAGGAGGCCCTGGCAGCCTGTGTTATGCTACTATTTATAAAGCCTGCTTTATACACATTAGAGGGTGCCAAATATATTAAGTCAATGAGAGTCACTTGCATGTATGCATATGGGAACAGGATATAAAATGATTTGAAGTCCCCTTTTTGTACAGTGAATCTTTTTATGTTATATAAAATCTGCAGATCAGCTTCCAAATAGAATTTTTTAAAAAAATCTGGCAATCTATGTACACACACACACACACACACACAGAGTTTCATAAGGCCTGTTACTCTCCTCTTGTTTCTTGTGTCATGCTTACCTATGAAATGTTAAGGTTTGAGCCACCTTCAGTTTCTAATGGTCCCTGGAAGATGGGGTTCAGAGAGGATTAGTACAGCCCTTAACATGATTATGCCTCCCCCACCTCCCATTTTTACAATGCCCCAGCTCCTTGGTTTCCTATGCAGGATGAAGTCACAACACCTTAGCACGTGTGGGTTTCCTTGTCCTTCAGAGTCCAGCCCCACTTTCCCCCTGCAGCTGTATCTCCTGTAAATCTTTTCTCTTCCCAGTCTAGTCCCAGGTCTATAAACTCCCCTCCCCATGTCCCTCCAGGCAGAGTTAGTCACTCGTTCTTAATGATCCATTATGGATTTTAATACTTTATATCATAATTGATTTAAATACCTGTCTTTCATTCCCTATATCTTTTATTTTTAATTGTAATATCCTGTCTATCTCCTCTGTCTCTAAGAACCCATTCCTTGACATACAGAAAGTGATCGATAAATGTCATTAATAAGAGCTAACATATGATAAGAAGGTCTGGAACTTTACCATGTGCCAGGACATGCTCTTAGGGTTTACACTGTTATCTCATTTAATCCTCATAACAACCCCACAAGCTTGGTACTACTGTTATTCCTATTTTTTAGATAAGGAAACTGAGGCCCAGAGGTTAAGTTACTTGCTGAAGACTACAACAACCAGTAGATGGCAGACCTGGGATTTGAATCCATGCAGTAAGGCTCCTAAAGCCTGGCTCTTAATCTATCCTGGATGTAATTTGTTGTAGAATGGTGTTCAGAGTATAGCTTGCTTGCTTGGTGGACAGGCTCATGACTGCTTCTATTTAAATCTTGTTTTTATCAATTAGTAGTTTCGTGAGTTTTGAAAAGTTATTTAACTTTTCTAAGCCTTTGTTTTCCCATCCATAAAATGGGAATAATAGTGGTATAAGCCTGAGAGGACTACAGTGAAGAGTACAGAAGATAATCTTTACAAAGCCTTAGCACAACACCTGGCATACCATACAAGATGTATAAGCATAACTCTCCTCATCAGGTCATAAGACCCATTCTTACCACTTACTATTTGCTGTCTTGGGGTGAATATTCTAATGCCTTGGCAAATAAGTCATTCATTTCCCAGTCACCTGCATCTTGCACGAGTCTGTGTGTGGCTATGTGTTGGATACATTCACACACGATATGAATATGAATTTACAAAGCCCCTGATCCAACAAGAAGGTCTACCGCAGTGTGTTCTCCGCCAGCCATATTCGTTGACTTTTAGGGGCAGCGCCAAACAGTGTCACTGCACTCTTTCTCGGGGACTATCCAGTTCTAACATTCCAGATTTAGTCAATGATCGGAATTTCTGAGGAAGATGGTAGAGTAGGGAGTTCCAAGACTCAGTCCTTCCACAAAAACAACTATTAAAAGGGCAGGAACTGTCTGAAGCAAGTATTTGGAAACTCCAGCGGCCAGATGAACACTGTACAACAGCCAGGGATGAGCAAGATGAAGAGGCTGATAAAATACGGTAAAGAACTATAAATTGCTCTCCGTGTGTCGGTTACCAGTGCCCGTCTGCTGGTGACAAGAACCCGGGGGTATGCACAGCCGATCCTGATCATCGCTGATCATGGCTTTTTATTAGCAAATTCCTGCTTAATTTTGATTAGCAGAGTCCTGGCTCTGAGGGTAGCTATTGTTTCAAACCTCCCTGACAAAGGCAGCAGCAGCCATTGTTTGAACCCTGCACTAGAAGAGGATACAGGCACTGGAGATTTAAAGGTAAAGGGTTTCCTCAGGGCTGTGGAGGAAAGTGAGCTAAAGAGCTGCATTTGCTGGGCAGGCCATGAAAGCTCAGCTTTGGAGAGCCATCAGAGAAGGTTTGGGTGCCCTACCTGACCCCTCCACAGGGCATTTTGGAGCTGGTCAGCGCCTCCTTCATGAGTCTGCAGCCCTGTTTTGGCTGGGAAAGACAGAACTGGGAAAGTACTCCCCAGAGTGACCTTCCTCTGAGAATGTGCCCTCCAGGTAAAAGCAGCAAGGAAAGGAGTGTAAGGAACTGTGGAGGCAGGCAATCTGGGACAAAGGCCTGCTGGATTCAGACACCCGGGAGAGATAGGTTTGTCTCCCTGGAAATACAGAGGACAACCAAAAGGAGAACTCCAAAACAACGCACAAGACTGAGGTCCCATAAGACAGGGAAATCCCTGCACAGTACATTCACCTTGGGCAGACCTTCCTGATAGGAGCGCTGAAGCTCAAGAAAAGCTCTGTTTTATTAACAGCTGGTTACAAAGCAGACATTCTGGGAAGTAAATCCCAGAGTTAACATTTTAAAATATTAGAATGTACAGTGTGCAACAAAAGAGTACAAGACAAAACAAAAACAAAACAGGAAATGATGGTCCATCCAGAGGAAGAGTATAAAAATTAAAAAAGCAATGAAGAAGATGGAAATGTGGACATACTGAACAAAGCCTTTAACAAATGGTCTTAAAAAAATGCTTAAGGAGAAGAAGGAAAGTACAGAAAAAGAACTACAGATTATTAGAAAAATGAATGAATGATATGAGTCTAAGTAAAGAGATAGAAATTTTAAGAAACAACCAAACAGAACTACTGGAGTTGAAGACCACAATAACTGACTTGAAAAATGCCCCAGGAGGGTTTCAAGAGCAGGATGAACTTGCAAAAGGAAATATCAGTGAACTTGAAGCAAAGACACTTGAAGTGAGCCAGGCCAAGGAGAAGGAAAAAAAAAAAAAAAAAAAAAGAAACATTCAAAGCGAAAACAGCCTGACAGCTATGGGGCATCATCATCTTTCCCAGAAGGAAAGGAAAGAGAGACAAGGGCAGAAGGAATAGTCAAAGAAATAATGATAGAGAACTTTCCAAACTTAGCAAAAGATGTGAATATGCACATCCAAGAAGCTCAGAGAACACCAAACAGGATAAACATGAAGAATATACAGATTACACAATCAAATGCAAAAGATAAAGAGAGAGTTCTGGAAACTACAAGAGAAAAGCATCGTGTCACATACAAGGCAATTCCAATAAGATTTAGTGCTGATTTCTCATCAGAGATCATGGAGGCAAGAAGTGGGTTGAAATATGTGAAGTGTTGAAGGAAAACAACTGCCAGCCAAGAATTTTATATCCAGTGAGACTTTCTTTCAGAAATAAGGGAGAGATTAAGACTTTCTCAGATAAACAAAAGCTGAGGGAGTACATCACCACTAGACCTGCCCTACAAGCAATGCTAAAAATAATTCTTCAGACTGAAACAAAAGGACAGAAGACAGTGGTTCAAATCAACATAAAGAAATAAAGATCTGTGGTAAAGGTAACCATTTGGGAAATTATAAATGTCTGTATTGTTGTATTGTATTGTTTGGTCTGTAACTCCACTTCTTACTTCCTACAGGTGCTAAAATGCAAATACATAAAAAGTAAATGATAAATCTGTGCTTTTGGACAGACAATGTCCAAAAATATAAGTGGTAACAAGTACAAAAAATGGTAAGGAAACAGAGGGGTATGGGAAAAGTATATGTGTATGCTATTGAAGTTAAGTTAGTGTCAAACTATATATAATTGATATATATTTAAATATATATATATTTAGGATGTTAAATTTTATCCCTATGGTAACCACAAGGAAAATGGATAAAAAAATATATCCAGGCGGAAATGAGAAGGCACTCAATATGATACAACACAAGAAAGCAAATAAATATAAAAGTAGAATTTAACATAAGTGAGGGACAAAAAAGGTATAAGACTTATAAAGGTTAAATAGGAAAATGGCAGAAGAAAGACCTGTATTAACAGTAGTGACTTTAAATGTAAATGGATTAAACTCTCCAGCCAAAAGGCAGACATTGGAAGCATTCTAATTGAAAAGCATGACCCACTTTTATGCTATCTGCAAGAGACTCACCTCAAATTAAAAAATACAAGTAGGGTGAGGGTGAAAGGGTGAAAGGATGGAAAAATATATACCATACAAATAGTAACCAAAAGAGAGCTGGGGTAGTTATACTAATATCACATAAAACAGACATTAATTCAAAAACAGTTATGAGAGACAAAAATAGTCATTATATACTGATAAAGGGGACATTAAAGAGAAAGTTGTACAATTTTAAGCATATATGCACCTAACAGCAAAGTCCCAAAATATACGAAGCAAAAAGATTTGAAGGGAGAAATTGATGGTTCTACATTAATAGTAGGAGACTTTAACACACCTCTCTCAATAATGGATAGAACATCTAATCAGAAGATCAATAAGGAAGTACAGTACTTGAATGATAAACTAAACCAACTAGACCTAACAGACATCTACAGAAGATTGCACCCAAGAAAAACAGAATATACATTCTTCTCAAGTGCACATAGATCATTCTCCAGGATAGACCATATCTTGAGTCACAAAACAAGTTTCAATAAATTTAAAAATATTGAAATAGATACAATGTATATTATCTGACCACAATGGAATAACAGAAGGAGAAAGGGCAAATTCACAAATAGTAGAAATTAAATAACCAATGGGTTAAAGAGGAAATTAGAACCCAGGTCCTATATAAGGTGGGATAGCCCCAGAGACTGATGCCTTATCAGTGGGCTCTATTTTGGAATCTGTGCTCCTGAGAGTGACAGAATTGGTCTTAAATAAGTCCTCCCTGCACATGGTTCAGCAGTCCCTTCTATTCAAACCTATATGTGATGCTGAAGTTTTTAGGTATACTTCCAGAGACTGGAGCCTCTGGCCTACCTATGTGCCAGGTGTGCATGGATTCTTGGTGGAGCTGCAACTCCTACCCTACAGCTCAATGGACTCATCCAAGTCACCTGGCGAGGAGACAACGATGGGCAACGGCCATCCCAGGGAATGGAGAGGGCCTGCATCTGCAGGCAGGATCATCCCACCCACCATATGCATGGGATATAAGCCCTCTCTCACTTGGAGGTGGAGTGGACATCACCATCCCAGTCCCCTCAGGATTGGGGGAAGAACTATGGACTAGAGTGGACTTGATGGTATTCTGTTGTACACATATGGTGATTCTAGCAATGGAAGAAATTATAACAATGAGGTGGAGCCAGTGGTCACTTGACACTTTTGGGGCAGGGATGGGACGAGCAGTTGAAATACAGGGGCTTCTTTGGGATTTGGAGGTTGTCCTGAGTACTGTTGTGGCAACGGATGTAGGCCATTTTAAATCAACACACACCACTCAGAACTGTGTGGGAGAGAGTGTGGTCTACGGTGTGAACTGTGGTCTATGGTTGGTGGCAAGGCCCCAGGATGTGTAAGTCCATTGAGGGTGGTGGGCCATACTTGTGGGAGATGTTTGTGAGGGATGTGGTGGGAGGTGTGGGAGGTGGGCAACATGGGAATCCCAGTGGGTCCCGTGTAATATTTTAGGTAATCTAAGCACCTCTTAAAATATATTTATATATATATAAATAACATTTTTGTAAGCAAATGCACATATATGCATATATATTTATATATCATTTTACAAATATTGGTATGTATTGTGAAAATTTTGATTTTTACCCACAGTAAAAAATTAAAAAAAAAACAAAACTGCTTAATAAACAAATAATTAAATAAATAAACAAACATAAAGAATAGCCAGAAATAGCAGCTATGCACAGCTGGGGAAACAGAGAGATTGAAAGGTAAGGAATTTTCTTTTTTGTCTGTTTTGTGTTCATTATTATTATTAATGAAATAATGAATGTGCTTTAATAATGATTGAAGTTATGAATGCACAGATATGTGATTATACTAAATACCATTGATTGTACACTTAGATAAATTTTATGCTTCATTGATATATATCAATAAAATAAAAAAGTGGACACTCAAAAAAAAAAAAAAAGAGGAAATTAGAAGCAAAATTAGGAAATACATTAAGACAAATGAAAATGAAAATACAACATACCAAAACTTATGGGATGCAGTGAAGGCAGTGCTGAGAGGGAAATTTATAGCTCTAAATGTTTATGCTAAAACAGAAGAAAGGCTGAATCAGGCACCTAACCTCAACAGTGGAAGAACTAGAAAAATAAGAGCAAACTAAACACCAAGCAAGCTGAAGGAAGGTAACAACAAAGATTAGAGCAGAAATAAATGAAAAAGAAAACAAAATGACAATAGAAAGAATCAACAAAACCAAAAGTTGGTTCTTTGAAAAGACCACCAAAATCAACAAACCTTTAGCTGGACTGATAAAGTAAAAAAAGAGATATGATACAAATAACAAAAATCAGAAATGAAAAGGGAGACATTATTACTCACCCTGCTGAAATAAAGAAGATTATAAGTAGGGAAGCGGCTGTGGCTTAATCAGTAGGGCTCCCGTTTACCATATGGGAGGCCCCGGGTTCGGTTCCCGGGGCCTCCTGGTGAAGGCAAGCCTGCCCGCACGGCGTGGTTAGCTGACCCAGCGAGCACAAGCAGCAAGGGAGGGATAAATGAATAAATAAATAAAAAATCTTTAAAAAAAAAAAAAAAAAAAGGAAGATTATAAGTAGATACTATGAACAACTGTATGCCAAAAAATTAGATAACCTAGATGAAATGGACAAATTCTTAGAAACACAAACTACCTACATTAGCTTAAGAAGAAATAGACGATCCCAACAAACCAATTACAGTAAAGAGATTGAATCAGTAATCAAAAACCTCCCAACAAACAAAAGCTCAGGACCTGATGGCTTCACAGAGGAATTCTACCAAAAATTCCCAGGAGACTTAACTCCAATTCTGCTCAAACTCTTCCAAAAAATTGAAGAATAGGCAATACTTCCTAACATATTCTACCAGGCTGTTGCAGTTGGGCAGTTTGATGTAATTATGAATTCCAAAAATATAATTGGATCATACTTGTACACTGGTATGCTAATCTGGGCATGATTAAGTTATGATTAGGGCATTAACTGGGCCACGTCAGTAGGGCGTTGAGCCCCACCCCTTGGTGGGTGGGGGAATCAAATATAAAAGGCAAGGCAAAGGACAGAGGGAGTAGTTTTGATGTCGGAGTTTTGATGTTGGAGAGAAGGCCCCAGGATAGAGACAAGCCATTTGCCTGAGAGTTCACAGCTGGCCTTGTGGAGAGAAGCAAAGCCTAGATAGCCTCATAGTCTACAGCTGACCTTGTAGAGAAAACAGAGTTGCTAAGCCCAGAGATAAACGCAGCCCCAGGAAGAGAGGAACCCAAGAAGCCTCAACCCTGTCAAACGTTGGGAGCTGTCTTGCTCCAACATGTGGCAATGGGACTTTGGTGAGGGAAGAAACCTATGCTTTATGGCCTGGTAACTGTGGACTTCTACCCCAAATAAATGCCCTTTATAAAGACCAACCAATCTCTGGTATTTTGCATTAGCACCCCTTTGGCTGACTAATACACAGGCCAACATCACCCTCATAACAAAGCCAGATAAAGATATCTCAAGAAAAGAATACTACAGATAAATATATCTTATGATATATTTTTATATCTATATAGATGCAAAAATCCTCAACAAAATACTAGCAAACCAAAGACAACAGCAAATTAAAGAACTATATGCAATGATCAAATGGGATTTATTCTGGTATGCAATGATCAAATGGGATTTATTCTGGTTCAACATAAGAAAATCAATTAATACACCATATCAACAGAATGAAGGAAAAATAACACATGATAATCTCAATCAACACAGTAAAGGCATTTGACAAAATAGAGCACCCTTGCTTGATAAAAACACTTAGGACACTAGGAATAGAAGGAAACTTCCTCAACATGATAAAGGGCATATATAAGCTTACACCTAATACCTACTTAATGGTGAAAGACTGAAAGCTTTCCCTTTAAGATTAGGAACAAGACAAGGATGCACACTGTCCACCCTGATTCAACAATGTACTGGAGGTTCTTGCTTGAGCAATTAGGCAAGAAAAAGAAATAAAAGGCATCCAAGTTGAAAAAGAAGAAGCAAAACTTTCCCTATTTGCCAATGATATGATCCTATATGCAGAAAATCCTGAAAAATCTACAACAAAGCTAATAGATGAATTCAGCAAAGGGGCAGCATACAATATTCAGCATACAGCATTCAACATGCAAAAATCAGTAGTGTTTCTATACACAAGCAGTGAACAATCAGAAGAAATCAAGAACAAAAATTCCATTCACAATAGCAACTAAAAAAAATCAGATATCTAGGAATAAATCTAACCAAGGGTGTAAAGTACCTGTACACAGAAAACATTGCTAAAAGAATGAAAGAAGACCTAAATAAATAGAAAGGTATTCCATATTCATGGAGTGGAAGACTAAATTTTGTTAAGATGTCCATACTATCCAAAGCAATTTATAGATTCAATGCAATCCCAATAAAATTCCAAAAACCTTTGCAGAAATGGACAAGCCAATCATCAAATTTATATGGAAGGGTAAGAGGCCCTGAATAGCTAAAGCCATCTTGAAAAAGAAGAATGAGTGGAGGAAACACACTTCCTGATCTTTTCAAACTTATTACAGGAGCGGGTATAGCCCAGTGGTTGAGTATGTACTTCAGTGTATGAGGTCTTGGGTTCAATCCCCAGTACCTCTTAAACAAAACAACAACAACAACAAAAAAAAACATATTACAAAGCCATAGTAATCAAAACAGCATGGTACTGAGAAAAATAGCTAGAGGCTGAAACAGCCCCCAAAAAAGATCTTCTAGGGTTTAGGAGAGAAGGTGAAGTCTGCACACCTCCCAGAAGAGAGAGAGACAAAAGAGGGAAATCACAGAACCATGAGTTGGAACCAGCAGTGGCTGCTGATGCCAGCACCCTCCCCCACACTCTTTATTTTTTTTTATTTTTTATTTTTTTAAAGATTTTATTTATTTACTTTATCCATTTTAAACCCCCCCCTTCCCCATTTGCTGTTTTTTTTGTGTCCATTTGCTGGGCAATTCTCTGTGTGTGTTTCCTGCCATCTCTTCTCATCCTCCTCCTCCAGTCTTCACCAGGATTTGATCCTGGAGACCTCCAATGTATGAGAGAGGTATTCTGCTGCCTGCGCCACCTCAGCTCCTGGCTTCTGGAGCTTTCGGAGCATCTCGTCTTGTCTCTCCTCTGTTACATCATCATCCTGCTGCATGGCTCCCGGGGCCCGACAGCTGATGTGGCTCAAATGGTTGGGCGTCCGTCTGCCATATGGAGGGACCTGGGTTCGATCCCCGGGACCTCCCGGTAAAAATAAAAAAATATATATATAGAAGGCCCCACACTCTTTAGAATTCTCTAGCCTCTGGGCCTGCGACTACAGACAAAGGAAGCTCCAGGGATCTACCACACCAGGAAAGGGGAGAAAGAGGGACAAAGCCTAAGGCTGACTCAGGTTCTGACCCGCAAATTTGGGCTGCGGTGCCCCACGGGCCCTTCCAGGCCAGGTGGGACCACACGGTGATTTGCCCTGGGAGCCTACGAAGGACTGGAGAAATCTGACCCTCCCAATCTCCCTCTTTTCTAGCCTGGACTAATTGTGGAGGACTCCACAGGAGAGGGGAGAGAGAGCCTGGGGCTGACTGGGCTTTTGACTCACAGGTTTGGTCTGCTGTGTTCCGAGCGCCCTTACAGGCCAGGTGGGGCTACGCCATTGTTTGCCTTGGAGCCTGCAAGGGGCTAAAATATACAACCCTCCGAATGTTCTTTTCTACTAACAGGGACTGATTGTTGAGGACTCAGAGGAGAGTGGAAATATTTCCTAGCTGGGAAAAAGGGGGGGGGGGGCTGCCAGAGAAGACTGGAGAACTGTCTCAGAAAGTTTGAATTACAAGGCTCTTAGCCTCCAGTCATGAAGCTCTATCACATGGATCTGCTATGTGTTGCAACAAATACACTCCAACCAGGCATTGAATTGAGAGCTACCAAAGAGTGCCCTCTCCTAGAGGACCAAGGAAGTATACATAAGAAAATTAAAAATAAGTAGGAAAGGCTTTTCCTGGCCTCTATAACCTCCCTACCCAAGGCCCTAGGAAGCAATTCTACAACCAATTACTGGGTTCAGTGCCCAGTTTAGAGCAACCAGCAGGACAATCCTAACAATCCAGGTCAAGCCAAAAATTGAAGAGCTGTGGTAACTCACAGCCCCCTGCTGCTAAATACCGATAAAAGAGTAAGAGATTGAGCATCAGAGTAAACTACATCCTAACCAGATGCCTAACCAGCAAAAAATTACAAGCCATATTAAGAAAATAGAAGACATGGCCCAAGAAAAGGAATACATCAAATCCCAGAAGAGATGCATAATTTGAGAGAACTAATCAATGAGACGAGCACAAAAATTTCCAAAATCAAATTAATGAGTTGAAAGACAATATAGTTAAAGAGATACATGACATCAAGAAGACATTGAGCAAATGCAAAGAAGAATTTGAAATCCTGAACAGAAAAAGCAACAGAGCTTGTGGGAATGAAAGACACAATAGGTGAAGTCAAAAACACATTTGAGTCATACAAAAGCAGGCTCGAAATGATAGAAGAAAGAATAAGTGATACTGAAGGCAGAGCAGCTAAAATTGAAGAGAGAAAAGAACACAGAGAAAAGAAAGGAAAAAATTGAGCAGGGGCTCAGAGTTGAATGACAACACAAAATGCAACAACATATGTGTCACAAGAGTTCCAGAAGGAGAACAGAAGGGAAAAGGGACAGAAAGAGTATTTGAGGAAATAATACCTGAGAATTTCCCAACTCTCACAAAAGAAATAAACTTACATGTCCAAGAAGCACACCATACCCCAATCAGAATAAATCCGAATAGACCTACGCCAAGACACATACCACTCAGAATGTCAAATGTAAAAGATAAAGAGAAAATTCTCAGAGCATCAAGAGAGAAGCAAATGATCACGTACAAAGGACGTCCAGTAAGACTTAGTGTAAATTTCTCTTCAGAAACCGTGGATGAGAGAAGACAGTGGTATGATACAACTAGGAAACTGAAGGAGAAAAACTGCCAGCCGAGAATTCTTTATCCAACAAAACTGTCCTTCAAATATGAAGGTGAGTATAAAATATTCACAAACAAACAGAAACTAAGAGATTTTGCAAAAAAGAATCCACCTTTGCAGGAAATATTAAAGGAAGCCTTAGAAGCTGAAAGAAAAAGACAGGAGCCTGAGGCTTGGAGGAGAGTATAGAAGAAAGAATAGCAGAAAGAATAAGCAATAGAGTAAAAAGAGAGACAAAAACAGGATGACATATGAAAACCAAAGAATAAAATGGAGGAAGTAAATAGTGCATTTACAGTAATATCATTGAATGTGAGTGGATTAAACTCCCCAATCAAAAGATACAGGCTGATAGAATAGATAAAAAAACATGAGCCATCCATATGCTGCTTACAAGAAACTCATCTTAGACCCAGGGATATAAACTAGCTGAAAGTGAAAGGTTGGAAAAGAAATACTCCATGCGAATAGTAACCAGAAAAGAGCAGGGGTAGCTATACTAATACCAGGCAAAACAGACTTTAAATGCAAAAAAGTTAAAAGATATACAGAAGGCCATTATATATTAATAAAAGAGATGATCCACGAGGAAGATATGACAGTCATAAATATCTACACACCTAACCAGGGTGCCCCAAAATATATGAGACAAACTGGCAAAACTGAAGGGAGAAATAGACATTTCTACAATAATCGTTGGAGACTTCAAACACTCCACTCACATCATTAGATAGAACTAGACACAAGATCAACAAGGAAACAGAAAACTTGAACAATATGATAAACAAGTTAGACTTAACAGACATATACAGAACAATGCATCCAAACGCAGCGGGTTATACATTCTTCTCAGGTGCCCATAGATCTTTCTCCAGGATAGACCACATGTTAGGTCACAATGCAGCTCGCAATAAATATAAAAAGGTTGAAATTATACAAAGTACCTTCTCAAATCATAATGGAATGAAACTAGAAATCAATAATAGACAGGAAAAAAATAAATTTGCAAATGTGTGGAGACTGAACAACACACTCCTAAATAATTGGTGGGTCAAAGAAGAAATTGCAAGTGAAAGCAGTAAATATATTGAGACAAATGAAACAAGAACACAACATATCAAAACTTATGTGATACAGCAAAGGCAGTCTTGAGAGGGAAATTTATAGACTTAAAAGCCTGTATTAAAAAACAAGAAAGAGCTAAACTCAAAGATTTAACTGAACAATTAGAGAAACTAGAAAAAGAACGCAAACCCATCCCAAAACAAGCAGAAGGAAAGAAATAATAAAGATTAGAGCAGAAATAAATGAAAATGAGAACAGAAAAACAATAGAGAAAATCAACAAAATCAAAAGCTGGTTCTTTGAGAAGATCAATAAAATTGACAAACTTTGTTAGCTAGATTTACAAAGAAAAAAAGAGAGAAGATGCAAATAAATACAATCCAAAATGAAAGGGGGGAAGTTACAAATGGCCTCACAGAAATAAAAAGAATCATAAGAGGATATAATGAGAAACTATATGCCAACAAACTAGACAACCTAGATGAAATGGACAAATTTCTAGAAACACACAACCAACCTACACTGACGCTACAAGAATTACAAGAATTTAACAAACCAATCACATTTAAGGAGATTAAATCCTTCATCAAAAATCTCCCAGCACAGATAAGTCCACGGCCAGTTGGCTTCACAGGTGAATTCTACCAAGCATTTCTAAAAGAATTAACACCAATCCTGTTTAAACTCTTCCAAAAAATTGAAGAGGAGGGAAAATTACCCAACACATTTTATGAAGCCAACATCACCCTAATACCAAAGCCAGATAAAGATTCCACAAGAAAAGAAAATTACAGACCAATCTCTCTAATGAACATAGATGCAAAAATTCTCAACAAAATACTTGCAGATCGAATCCAACAGCATATCAAAAGACATACATCACGACCAAGTGGGATTTATTTCTGGTATGCAAGGCTGGTTCAACACAAGAAATCAATCAATGTAATACACCACATTAACAAATTGAAGGAAAAAAAAAACATGATCATCTCAATAGATGCAGAAAAGGCATTCGGCAAAATCCAGCATCCTTTTTTGAATAAAAAACACTTCAAAAGATAGGAATTAAAGGAAAATTCCTCAATATGATAAAAGGCATATATGAAAAACCCACAGCCAACATCATACTCAATAGGGAAAGATTGAAAGCTTTCCCTCTAATTTCGGGAACAAGACAAGGATGCCCACTCTCACCATTGTTATTCAACATTGTACTAGAAGTTCTAGCTAGGGCAATTAGACAAGAAAAAAAAAAAAAAAATTAAAGGCATCCAAATAGAAAAAGAGGAAGTAAAACTCTCACTGTTTGCGGGTGACATGATCCTGTACTTAGAAAATCCTGAAGTATCCACGAAAAAGCTACTTGAGCTAACAAATGAATTCAGCAAAGTGGCAGGATACAAAATCAACATGCAAAAATCAGTAATGATTTTGTACAATAGTACTGAATAACCTGAGGAGGAAATCAGGAGGAAAATTCCATTTTCAAAGCAACAAAAAGACTCAAATACCTAGGAGTTAATTTTACTAAAGTACAGGACCTATATGCAGAAAACTACAAAACAATGCTAAAAGAAATTTAGCAAGAAGAACTAAACAAATGGAAAGACATTCCATGTTCATGGATTGGAAGAATAAATATCATGAAGATGTCAATCTTACCCAAACTAATTTATAGATTCAATGCAATACCAATCAGAATTCCAACAACTTACTTTACAGAATTAGAGATGGCAAATACCAAATTCATCTGGAAGGGTAAGTGCACCCGAATAGCCAAAAGCATTCTACAAAAGAAGAGCAACGAGGGAGGAATTTCACTGCCTGACCTTGTAACATATTACAAAGCTACAGTGGTCAAAACAGCATGGTACTGGCATAAAGATAGACACATCGATCAGTGGAATAGAATTGAGAACCCAGAAATATACCCTCATCTATACAGTCTACTGGTTTTTGACAAACCTACCAAGCCCATGCTAATGGGAAAAAAGTCTCTTCGACAAATGGTGTTGGGAGAACTGGATATCTATAACCAAGAGAATGAAAGAGGACCCCTATCTCACCCCCTATACAAGAATCAACTCAAAATGGATCAAAGATCTAAACATAAAAGCCAGGACCATAACACTATTAGAAGAAAATGTAGAGAAACATCTTCAAAACCTTGTAGTAAATGGTGGTTTCTTGGCCCTTACACCCAAAGCATGTGCAACAAAAGAAAAAGTAGATAAATGGGACCTCCTAAAAATTCAACACTTTTGCACCTCACAGGACTTTGTCAGAAGGGTGAAAAGGCAGCCAACTCAATGGGAAAAAATATTTGGAAATCATATATCTGATAAGGGTTTTATATCCAGAGATGTTACAACTCAACAATAAAAAGACAAATGACCCAATTAAAAAATGGGCCAAAGACTTGAATAGACATTTCTCTGAAGAAGAAATACAAATGGCAAAAAAACACATGAAGAAATGCTCAACATCACTCATGATTAGGGAAATGCAAATCAAAACTACAATGAGATATCATTTTACACCTATCAGAATGTCCACTATTAAAAAGACGGAGAACTACGAGTGTTGGAGAGGATGTGGAGAAATAGAAACACTTCTTCACTGTTGATGGGAATGTTGGATGGTACAACCACTATGGAGGACTGTTTGGCAGTTCCTAAAGAAGTTGAATATAGACTTGCCATGTGACCCTGCAATACCACTACTGGGTATATACCCAGAAGAGCTGAGAGCAGTGACACGAACAGACATCTGCACACCGATGTTCAAAGCAACATTATTCACCATTGCCAAAAATTGGAAACAACCCAGGTGTCCATCAACAGATGAATGGATAAACAAACTGTGGTCTATTCACACGATGGAATATTATGCAGCTGTAAGAAGAAATGACGTCATAAAGCATATAGCAACATGGATGAACCTGGAGGACATTATGTTGAGTGAAGCAAGCCAGACACAAAAGGAGAAATACTGTATGAATGTGTTACTATGAACCAAATATATTGTGTAATATATTGTTTGATTAAAAAAAAAATTTATATGTATCCATTACATTTAATTGAGAAATGTATATATTTATTCATCTGTGTTTACTTTTTAGTTTTTAATTGTTTATGCTTTCAATTATTAAATGTACAAAATAAAGTTAAAAAAGAAACATCATAGTACTGGCACAAGGACCGGCATATAGGCCAATAGAATCTAACTGAGAGCTCAGAAAAATAACCCTCATGTTTTTGGCCAGCTGATTTTTGACAAGGTGGCAAAGACTACTCAATTGGGAAAGAAAAGTCTCTTCAACAAATGGTGCTGGGTAATCTGGTCTCCAATTGCCAAAAGAAGGAGGACCCTTACCTAATACCATATACAAAAATCAATTCAAAATGGATCAAAGACCTAAATATTAGAGCTAGAACTATCAAACTCCTAGAAAAAAAAATAGGGAAGCATCTTCAGGACCTTGTGTGGTCTCTTGGACTTTACACACAAAGCAAAATCAACAACAACAAAAAAACAGATAAATGGGACCTCATAAAATAAATAAATAAACAAACAAACAAACAAACAAACAAATAAATAAATAAAAACTGCAAATAGCCAGAAAGCACATGAAAAGATGCTCAACCTTTTTAGCTATCAGGGAAATGCCAATCAAAACCACAATGAGATATCATTTACACCCAGTAGAATAGCTGCTATTTTAAAATAAGTTTTGGAGAGGATGTAGAGAAGTAGGAACACTCATTCATTGCTGTTGGCAATGTAAAATGTTACAGCCACTGTGGAAGACAGTTTGCTGGTTCTTCAGAAAGCTAAGTTTAGAATTACCATATGACATGGCAATCTCACTACTAGATATATACCCAAAAAAATTGAAAGCAGGAACTTGAACAGATATTTGCACATGGATGTTAATAGCCACGTTATTTACAATTGCCAAAGATGCAAGCAACCCAAGTGTCCATCGACTGATGAATGGATAAATAAAATGTGGTATACACAGACAATGGAATATTACTCAGCCATAAAAAGGAATGAAGTCCTGATAAATGTGGCAACATGAAACTTGAAGACATCATGTTGAGTGAAATAAACATACACAAAAGGACAAATATTGTATAATTTCACTGATTTGAAGCAATTATAATAAGCAAACTCATAGTCACAGTCTAGAATATAGGTTATCAGGGGATGGGGTGGGAATAGGGAATGGGAAGTTAAAGTTTAAAATGTACAAGGTACCAATTTGGAATG
The DNA here is from genome assembly GCA_026826555.1 of Tolypeutes matacus. Lineage (NCBI taxonomy): Eukaryota > Metazoa > Chordata > Mammalia > Cingulata > Chlamyphoridae > Tolypeutes > Tolypeutes matacus. The sequence goes on from JAKSZT010053887.1 coordinate 82,796,023, forward strand.
ATGAACATGTTTTGGTAATGGATGACGGTGATGGTAACACAACATTGTGAATGCAATTAACAGCACTGAAGTATGTATCTGAATAAGATTTAAAGGGGAAAAGATAGATTGTATATATGGTAACAGAATAAAAATTTAAATTTTAGTTACATGGAAGTAAACTCCCCAACAGAGAACCCTAAGTTAAACCATGGACTTTAATTAATAATGCAATTATAAAAATGTGCTGTCATCAATTGTAATGAATGTTCCACACCAATGCAAGGTGTTGGTGGTAGGACAGTATATGGTAATCCTGTATTTTAGGCATGATTGTTCTGTAAACCCACAACTTCTCTCATAAGGGAACAAAAGTAGCATATGAATTAAATCATAAAAAAATTTAGTCAATGATTAAGGCCTTTCCTTGGCCTCAGGCAGTCATGAGAACTTGAAAGCAGGGAAGGGCTGGAGGCAGCTCTATCCAGCACTCACAAAAGAGCCCTCCCTTCAACCCATCAGCTAAAAAGACACCTGCATGCAGCATCCAGACAGGCCTGATTTGCCCAACTTTCCAGAGACTAAATTCTCACTGGACTTTTCTCATGGCAGGAAGGAGCTGGGTGGGAATTGCCCATAACCTCGCATCTCATCTTGTTTTATGTCTAGTGGGTCCCAGGCTCTGAGCCCTGAAATTATTGCTCTGACTAGAGGAAATATGATATCCTTTCTTTCATAACCAAAGCCCTGAGTTAAAGGCAAAAGTAATCTGAACTTCTGAAAAGGATGGGGAGAAATCAGCCAGCACAATTCAGAGGGGTGCAGGGCGGGGTTGGGGGGAGCGGTGGAGAGGGAGGGAGAGAAGTAGAATAAACAGTGCAAGGGGTTCTCGAAGATGAGTTGGCAACAGTCCACCGCAGCAATGACAACTAGTAAACTCAAAGCCCTCAGCTTTCACAGGCAGGGAGCTCGGTAACTCTACCCTTGACTCCAGAGAGGACTATGGCAAAATGGCCTTAAATTTTGCCTGAGTATTATTACTTAGGATTTACTGGTGAAGGAAGGGTTTGAGGAACTTAATTTGCCTGAGATTATCCGAGTTGGTCGATGTCTGTGAAGGCCCACAGTGTTTCTTGTCTTTTCAGAAGAAGTGGTAGCTGTGAGGAGTGCAGACAATCATAGGAAATAAGTGCAGGAAGGATTCTACCCAGCCCTGCCCTAACATTTTTTACCCAGGGAGGACCTACGCGTGATGGTGAATCGACTTGCCCAAGCTAACAGTCCACTTTCCTTTTCTGGCCCCCTCGTAATGACACTTTGCCCTCCTGTAGCTGGCTCACCCATAGCCCTTCCAGCCTAACCACTAGTCAAACCTAACAAAAGGCAGGTTGCGGGTCAGAGATTTAACACCCGGGGTTTGCTGCAGAGTGGGAAGGAAGATGTATAATGGCGTTACACTGGAAACATCATGCCATCTGTCTTTTCTGCCCACCTGTGGAAATCGATTTTTGTTTTGGGCCCTATATATGGAGTTAATTTTCCACCCAAAGGAGAAGCCACAGAGCTCTCAGGTCAGAGTGACACAGAAATGCCCAGGGTTATACTACCCAGAGGGAAGCTTTAAGAAATCAGAAGCTTTCAGAACAAACTGGAAGGTCCAGTAAAGTTGCCAAACACTCAAAACAGGTAATTTTTCTGCTACACTTGCATTATGATTATCCACATTTTCTTAGCAAAAAAGGAAACAATCAATATCAGAATGTTTCTAGTAAATTTTATTAAGTACTTACTGTGTTCCTGGTGTTTAATTGTCACGATAACACCAGGCAATTACTATTATTCCCATTTTAAAGAGGAGGCAGTGGAGGCACAGAGAAGTAACTTGCCCAAAGCCTTGCAAAAGTAAATAATCTGAGTCCAGATGCTGACTCTTTACCATGCTTTTGTTAACTCCCTTGTAAAAATGAGAGTTAACTCTCTTGTAACTCTTGCTTTGTAGCATAACTTCAGTCTTTCTCATCAAGCCCTGTTCTTTTCATCAAGTCCTAAATTAAAGAACTCCTCCAGGTATTTTTACTGATCACCACCTGGACCCAATCTGTTTATAACCAATGGGAGCCCTTATAAAATGTTACTTTAACAAGACATAACCAACACTAGCATGTTAGTATATTTCCTTCCTGCCATTTTCCTTTTTATTTAACATAATAAAAACCACAGGGCACATTCAATTTCTTAACTGCTTCTACCACTCCCACATCATATAATGCATTGTTGTCTGTGTCTATGTAGCCTCTATATCCACTATTTTTCAATGAATGAATAACATCTGCTCATGCTGATAAATAAATAGGGCACATAAAACCCTGTTATGAGATATTCGGGCTGTTCCCATAATCCTTATGTTATCAATAACTCACTACATTTCATCTTTTCTTTACCTACCATATATATTCTATTCCAGGTTAGCAACATTTTAGTTCTCTCAAGGAATCTCAAAGCAGGATTTGTGTCTTTGTGAGTTTAGATGGGAAGAACTTAAGAAAATATATTTGGGTCATGAGCCAACCCAGAAGTTTCAGTCTCTCCAGCAGAAGTTCAGCGATCAACATGAAAGAACTGAATAAATCAATAGCAACAAAAGGACCAGTTGCCACACCAGCCAAGAGAACATGTATGACTGACTTGGGAAAGCCAGAAATATCACCACATCTCAATAGCTTACCTCATGTCCCAGGGAACACAGACTTCCTATCCACATAGAAGGAGTTTTTCTGGAGATGATGAGTAAATTGCGATTCCTAGATCACTTGGGGGCATCCTCAGCTTTTTGCAATAACCAAAATGCACAACACACATGCACATACACACACATACACAATCTAGAAGTACTACTTCCCACCCATTCAGATAGCAGAGGTGGGAAATCTTGGGATTAGGAGGCAGGAAGGCTTTGATAGCAGTTTTATCCCTCAACATGACTATTTCTCAGTTTCCTCACATGTAACATTGCAATCACATTTAAGAGAATGATTAAATGGATTAGTGTTGGGGTTTTTTAAGTACTTTCAAAACTATAAACACCACATAAATATTAGTTCTTAAGTATTGCTCTATTGGGCAGAAATGTTAACTTTATTATATAATCATGGCCCATCTTGCGGTCTGAGAGTAGAAGTGATTACATGCCCATGGTCTAATAAGTATTTTATACTTGTTTAACAGATGGTTTATTGAGGTTTTAAAATGCAAATTGATAGATGCTGATAAAACTGATTTATGTTGATTCATGTTTTATTTCCCTTCTTGTAGAAATCTCAAAATATTCAGTGGTATTTCCATCTTTCTCTGTCCCAATGGTATTCAAGTCTGAGCTATATGCCACCAAGGGCTGAGTAGCCTTTCTGTTGCTTGGCACCTAGAAGACCCTCTGCCTTCCTGTTGGGGAAGTAGAAGCCCATTTTGCGCCATTACTTGTCTGCTGTACCCCTGTAGAAGTCTGAGTTTGTGAATCCTCCATTCTAGAAAGTCATAATCCAGCCTTGCCAGTCTCTCTCACTTCTTTGCCCCCTTCCCAGTAAATTCAGTTATGAAATGCTTTGGTTCTATCCTCTCGATTCAGCGTATCCTCTCTAGTCCTACTGCTGTTGTCCTAGACTCAGCTCATATTACCTCTTGTTTATGTAATCACCTATTTGGCCTCTTTGCTTCTAGTTTTCCTTTACTTCAATCCATTCTGCACATCACCGCTAGATTGATTACATTTGCAAAGTAATGTCATGCTTTGCCTCAAAATAATTTACTGTCTCCAAATTGCCTGATGAATCAGGTACAATTATTCTAATATTATATTCAAGATCCCCCACAGAATGTGCATGCAACATAGACTGTTAATTTGCTCTTCCTCATCCTTAATAATAGACACTTTGTCCCCTCCTGAATTTTAGTGAGAGACATGCCTTTTCTGAACAAAGACTATATTTCCCAGTCTCCCTTTTAGTTAAGTGTGCTCCTGTGACTTAATTTTGCCGATGATGTAAGTAGAAGTGACCTGTTCAACTTCTGGCTGTTCCTTGGTGGGAAGTTCTTTAGTGGGATGTTCTATGCCATTAACCCTCTCCTTCCTCTTTCCTACTAGCTGGAATGCAGGCATGGCTGGTGAAACTCAAGGAGCCATATTGAACCATGAGGTGGAAGCCACAAGCTATAGATGACAAAGCAATGTAGAAGAAGCCTGCTTCTCTGACCCTGCAGGGCACCATGTCATTCCTGAATTGACTATCTCTGGACTTTTTTTATATGTAAAAGAAATAAACTTCTATCTCAATTTTTATTATATTTTTCCAAATATGCATTCTTCAAAACAGGGTTATTGAGATATAATTTACATACTTTAAAATTCACCCTTTCAAAATATCTTCTCATAGATTGGGTTCCCTATCCTTTGGACCCATAGCTTCTTTGTTTTCTTATCAAAATTGTCCTTGTTTTATAATTATTATGTACCTCTCACATTTCCTCTATTCATATCTTGCAGTACCTAGAACATTTAGGAGCTTAGTATTGATTTAACTTAAGACTTTGTGTACTGTTTATATTTGTGAACACAAGAAAATATCAGTTAAGTTGAAATTTCAAGATGAGCAAAATTCAAATATATTTAAGAAAACTATACACACTTTTACTTATTCCTAGAGAATGGGTATTATATTCAAGATAATATGTTGAATTTAAAGCAGCTTAGCAACATTAACAATATATTTAAAACAGGAGCTTTATTAATAAATTTGCCAATTGTTCTTTCATTATGCAGATTTTAGTCAAGGTCCTGACACAGAAAAATAATTGGATATCTCTTGTGGTTAATAAATCTTAGAAATCCCACTTTGCAAAGGATGAAACTAAAGCCCAGAATAAAGGTCTTACCTCTCCCACAGCACTTTTCAAAATGTGGTCTGTAGAAAACTAAGGGATGCTTGATTTAAAATATGGGTTTTGGAGCTGCACTCTATGCCTATGAATTAGAATCTCTGGATGGGGCTCTTGAATCTGCATTTTTTAAAGCTCCTCAGATGATTGTTAAGCACATTCAAGTTTGAGAAACTCAACTCTACATAGGTAGTGATACAATGAACCAGAAATCCCCAGCCCTGGCTTATCATCATAAGCTCCCATGGTACTTGATTTACTCTATTCCTGGCTACCCACCCCACTGATTCTGAGGCACCTGGCTTTGAGAACTCCTCCTTTCCATTCTCACTTAACCAAGGCTCAATTATCAGGAGTTTTGGAGTAACTGGAACTTTAGTGTACCATGAATTTGGATGAAAAGTCAATATTCTAAAAGATGACCTAATATACTGAATTACATCAGAAAATAGCTAAGATTCCATTCCATTCCTCATGTTAAGCTAGCCTCGCAATGGAAGAATGTATCTTGGAAAGATTTTCAATAGGATTGTGTCAAAGCTCAACTTCCCAAAAGACCACCAGAAAAACTGATCAAGCAAAGCTAAGTTTCTTAGATTTATTGCATTAAGGGAGAACACCACCTTGACAGAGTCTTGGTTGTATCTGAAAAAGGGAAAAGCAGGAGATGGTATTTATAGGGGTTTAGAGCCTGAAATGCATGATTTTATGGCAAGTCATGCAAGGCAGGAAACTGGGAATGGGCAGAATATATAACACAATAACTTTGGGTTGTTGGGCAAGGTGAGGAGAGGTTCTTGAAATTAGTCCTGACGAGCAAGCTGTTACTCTTGAAAAATATGCTGTTTTAGTTGGTTCTCAGTCTTGTCCTTCAGGAGCAAGTATTTCCTAGAGTAAGTAGGTAAGTTATTTGGTCTGGTCCGGGATTGTTGAACACAGGAGAGGAAAGTATGTTGGTTTCCGTTCCAACTGAAATAAGAAATTTTGAAGCTTCAATTATCTCTAAAATTCCATTTACTATTTACTGCATTCTGTAAGTGCTGTGGCAGAAATAATTAACATTTGTATTTTACTCAAAAGTTTACAAAAAGCATTCACATACATGGTGTCTTTTGATATAATAACCCTGTGAGGTAGTTAAGCTAAGTGATTTAATATTACCATTTTACAGATGAATAAACTGAAACTCAGAGAAGTTAAGTATTTTTCCCCCAAAAGTAAAGTACTTTAACTAGGACCTGAACCCTATTATTCAGACTCTAAAACCTATACTTCTAAACAATACCACAACCAGTTGTTACTATGTTACACTAGAGGCTTGTTTTTAAAAAGAAAGGAAGGAAAACTGAGGAATCTAGGGATAGAGCCCTTGAAGCTTGTTTAATGTATTTTGGTTATAAGAATACTGGAAGGACCTCATTATAACTTGGTTACAACGATAAACTTTCAGATCATGGACTCCAGAGAAGGTATTATAACTGGTCAATAGTAGAGCAGTTAAATTAGCTAAAGATAAATCAACTGAGAAGTAAGAAATAAACGATGGCTTCCTGAGTGAAAAAAAAACAAAAACAACAACACTGCATAGCATTTTTGTCATGGTTGTTATCAGCTCCTTAAAGCAGTAAACCTAAGATGCAAGTTCTGTGGGTTCCAAATTATAAGCTCTTATAGAATGAAATGTGTTGTTCAAGTACACAAAGCCCCTCAAGACTGACCAGGAAGTTATAAAGCTTTTCAAGTGGAAGCTTACTGGCAAGGCTTAATGAGCCGTACCATTTCCATTACTGAAATGAAATATGCCACAGTTCCATATGTCCCTTCAAATGGCAAGTCCATCTAAAGAGGTCTTTTCAGATAAACAAATCCCACATTTTTCCCCGTGGACTGGAAAAGCACACTCTACGACGATCTAGAAAAAGTCACAAAGTCTAATAAGGGAGGATATTACAGATATCGGAGCCATAACACACTAATGAACTATCTCTTGGAAACTGAATGTCCAAATAGATTAAGTAAATAGCCACTGCTGCTTGCAGATAGACAGAAATCAAATGTCCCACGTGCTTTTCTCAAGTGGGACCCATACTCTGAGCCCAATTCTCAACCTTCGTTGCACATTACAACCTCCTGAGAGCTTTGGAAAATCCTGATGCTCAAGTCTCATCCCAGATCACGCAAGAACCCATTGATTTTTAAAATTCCCACAGGTAATTCCAGTGTGCTGCTGGAATTGAGAACCATTGCTCTAAACAGTGGTTCTCACGGGGTGGTCACCAGATCAGGAGCGTCAGCACCACCTGGAAACTTGTCAGAAATGCAAATGCTAAGGCCTTACTCCCTCTGAATCAGGAATTCTGGGGGTAGGGCCCAGCAATAGCTGTTTTACCAAACCTTCCAGTTGAGGTGATTCTGTTGTACATGTATGTTTGAGAAGCACTGCTCTGAATAAAGGGGTAGTGTCCTTCCACCTGCAGCTTAAGGGAATAGGGAACTCAAGCCTGGCCTGCCCCAAACACTGTTTGGGCCATGTGGCTTTTGTCTAAAGACAGAAGCCACTATTGGCACAACACCTGGGCCTCCCATTTTAAGGTGAACTGTGAAGTACCATGTAAGTATAAAGTGTGGGGCTTAAAGGTTGAGGGGAACAGTAAAAGTCCCCTGTCCCAAACTCCAGGGCTGCTGCCCTGAGGCCGGCTGGTCCCACACAGAGCATCTACTGGGGACCACTGTCAATGGCCCGTGGCCAATATTTGGAGTTTGCCTCCAGCATACATTATCCCTTCTGCTAGCTCTAGAGCCAGATTTTTGTTTAGGGCTCCACCCCTTCCCCACTCTCAGTCCCTGGGTGGGTCACATAAGCCAGGCTGATCACCAAAAGTCTTTGGCCCTGAGGACTTGGCACAGCCTTCTTCTCTCCTCCGTTCCCTACCATCCTCCCAGGCAGCACCAGCGTCACCCTAGACAACCATCCAGTTCCTTGGCTATGCACTTCTTCATCCCAAATGGCCTTTTCCTATACACAACCTCACCTATCCCTGCCCTTGAATCTGCACACTAAACTCTTCTCTTTTAAATTAACTTATTCAAGAATATCATCCTCTGCCCAAAGCCTCCTCTTCTTCCCAGCTTTGTTTGACTTCTCCTGTTTCAACTCTTTTTTCACCACATCAGTATCTCTTATTTATTGACCCCTCAACTTTCTTCTTCTACTGCCACTCCTGAGACAAGGAATGTCCCTCAGTAATGGTGGGGAGTAAAAAATACATAGGTTTCATATCTGAAAACGCTCCCTGTTACTGCTATATAAATGTCACCATACAACCATTCCCTCCTTATACCTTCGCCCCTCTAGAAGATGAACTTCATGCAAATAAAGGCCTTCCTGTCTTGTACCTGCTGTAGTTCTAGGTACATGGTAAGTGCTCATTAAACATTTATTAAAGGAATGAATAAATGAATCAATCAATTACATAAATACTCAATTATAGTACACAAAGGAAAGTATAACATAGAAATGAAACATACAATGGGAGATATGATCACATGTGAGGCAGTGGCACATGGGTCAGGAAGGCTTCTCCTGGTTTCCATGACATGTCACACTCTGACTTTTCTTTCCACCTTTCCAGCCTCTCCTTCCCAATCTCCTTTGCCAATGCTTTTCCTCTCTCTCCGGCTGTTTTGTCATTCCTCGGGAATCGTTCCTCTTCTCTTTTCACATTACATTCCCGCCCATTCTCCTCCCTTAGATGTCTCTAGCCCATTCCTCTCTTTGGAGCTCCAGATTCATATGCTCAAGTGTCTGCTCAACACCAACTCCTGCATGTCTCATAAGCTCCTCGAATGCAGCATGTCTTCAATCAAGCACAAAAACAAGTGCTTCCCCACCCCCCATACTTGCTTGTCTTCATTGTTCTCTTTCTCAGCAATATGGTACCACTGTCTTCCACCTAATTATTCATGCCTAAAATTCATGTTTTCCTCACTCTTACCTTCTCCCTTCCACATACATCACATAAATTACCATGTCCTGACCTTCCTGCTTCTTAAATATTTATTGAATCAATCTCTCCTCATCTGCACTGCCTCAACCTTAGTCCAAGTCACCATCATTTCTTGCCTGGACAACTGTAAGGGTCTCCTACCCAATCTCTCTGCAGCTACTGTTGCCTCCCTACAGTCTTTTCAACAGCTGGAATGGTCTTTTAAAAATTAAAACCTAATCAAATCATCTTCTTTTTTTAAATTTTTAAACAATTTATTGAAGTATATCATTCATACATGAACATGCATAAACTATAAGTGTTCAGTAAACATCATGATCTTACAAAACAAACATGCATAACATCATACAGGGGTCCCACACATCAACCCCCACAAACATCCCGCATTGTTGTGAAACATTTGTTAACAAATCGTGAAAGAGCATCATCAAAGTATTACTACTAACTATAGTCCGAATCTTCCTCCCCTATACATTTTTTTAAGGATTTATTTATTTATTTATTTGATCCATTTTTACAAACCCCCCCTCCCCCATTTTTGCAATTTCTGTGTTCGCTAGGCAGCTCTCTGTGTCTGTTTCCTGCCCTCTCTTCTCATCCTTCTCCTCCTGTCTTCACTGGGATTCGATCCTCGGAATCTCCGATGTGGGAGAGAGGCATCCTACTACCGCCTGCACCACCTTAGTTCCTGGTTTTTCAGTGCGTCTTGTCTTGGCTGTCCCTTGTGTCACTCCCCTGTTACGTCATCATCTTACTGCGTGGCTTGAGGGGCCTGGAGGCTCACCTGCTTGCAGGGCCTGGTGGCCCACACACATTCTATATTTTTCTTTTTTTTAATTTTTACTGGGAGGTCCCGGGGCTTGAACCCCAGTCCCTCTATATGGGAGACGGATGTCCAACTACCCGAGCCACATCTGCCCCCTGCTATATCTCTTAAGGTTGACCAAAGATACCCAAAGTTACAGTCTTTTCCCACAGGATGGTCATATAATAAATAATAGCATTCTAAAAACCAGACCTAGGGAGAAAAACTAGATCTGGGGACACATGCATGGTTTCTAATATAGCGAATGTTTAGCCTACCTGATTATCACAAAATCAGGACAGCGAGAGTATTCGTATAGGACAGTGAGAATATTCACATTCATTTTATTGCTTAAAATATTTCAGTGAGTTCTTGCTCTGGGTCTCAAACCCTTAAGTCACCTTTTGAACCCTGCATGATCTGACCCCTTCCTCTTTGCCTCGGACTATGCTTTCCTCCTCACTGTGTTCTGGTCTCACTCTTCTTCCAGTCCTTCCAATGAACAAAATTCCTCTCAACTCAAGACTTTCCCTATGACCTCGGACTAGAAAACTCTACTCTTATGCCCAAACCCTTTTGCCTAGCTAAATTTGTCTCATCATTTGAGCAGCACTATTTCAAAATGTCTTTAATTCAGGCAAGCCTACCCTGACCCCTAAAACTAGGTTAGGCCTCACTATTATACGCTTCCTTTCCACATTATATGTTTTCTTCATGTACTATAATTAAATGGATACTTCTGTTATTTATTTACTCTCTAAATAAATAAATATTTATTTACTCTCTAAATAAATAAATATTTATTTATTTTTATTTTTTATTTTTTAAATAAATAATTATTGAACACCTACTAGAGATGAGGTACTGTGGAGGCACTGTGAATACAGGAGGTATAAGAAGGATAAGGACTTTGCTCATGTGGACCTTATATTCTATTGGGGATTGGCAGACAATAAATCAATAGTCAGATAAAAATAGTTAAATAATAAGAAAAAATCAGACTGAGAAGTGCTTTAGAGAAAATGAATGAAAATAAGGTTATAGTGACTGAGTATTTTAGGTTGCATCATCAATGAAGTTTTCTCTGAAGAGGTGATGTTTAAACTGAAGTATGAATAAAAAAGGAGCAATGCTTGTGATAATCAGGGAATGGGGTGGGTGGGAGGCAAGCATGCAAGGAAGAAGGAAGGGCTAGAGCAGAGGTTCTGGGGTGGAAAAATGCTTGGCTGTCGGTGGAGCTGTGGAAGAGTGGCAAGAGATGAGGACAAGGAGGAAGCAGGGACCACACCACACAGTGCCTCACTCCCCAGAGAAAGGAATTTGTATTTTTTCTACACACAGAGGGAAAGCATGGAAAAGGCATGGCATAATCTGATTTACATGTGTAGGGAAATATTGGAGGGAGGCAGAGAATGAAAACAGGACACCAGCTCAGTGTATATAGCCATAATCAGGCAACAGATGACACTTAAAGATTGATACAGTAGAAATAAAGAAAAGTGGATGGTTTCAAGAGATGTTTTTGAGAGTTCAGAGAACTTGATGACGGTTTATACATGGGGGCTGAAAAATGTAGAATTAAGGATAATGATTTTAGATACTGTTATAATAAACAGGATTCTGGCTCTCTTAAGCCCCTTGTTCTTTTTTTTTTTTTTTAAGGAGGTACTGGGATTGAACCTGGGACCTTGTACATGGGAATCAGGTGCTCAACCACTGAACTACATCTGCTCCCCTCCCTTATTCTTTTTATCCTATCTGTTAGATATAGGTAAATCCCAATTGTAGTACACACAACTTTCTTTTACAATATTTGTTTTAACTGGGGTTAATTGCCTCTCTTTTTTTCATTTGCTCATTGGCTAGGTCTTATACATCAAATAGAAAATATTCTCAGTATAATTTTCTACTTTGTCACAGCTGTTACACAATCCATCTCTCCCATTCTACGCCCCCAGATCCTGAGATATTTCTTTTAGAATCTTATCTCCTTCTGTGCTAGATTCCCTGTTTCCTGTATCTTATGTCTTCTTTCTTGATTTATTCTCTCATTTTGGTGAAGCATATTTTCCAGTGGCTTCTTAAAAAGCATGGGAAGTAAATATTTTGAGACTTAAAATGTCTGAGATCTTTACTCTGTCCTCATCTTTTTTTTTAAGATTTTATTTATTTATTCATTTATCCCCCCCTTGCTGCTTGTCCTCGCTGGGTCAGCTGACCACACCGTGCGGGCGGGCTTGCCTTCACCAGGAGGCCCCGGTAACCGAACCCGGGGCCTCCCATATGGTAAACGGGAGCCCTACTGATTGAGCCACAGCCGCTTCCCTGTCCTCATCTTAAAATACTAATCTGACCAGGCTGGGAGTTCCTGATTGAAAATAATATCCTATAAAAATTTTGAACTCATTGTTTTACTGTGTTCTAATTTTTTTTTTTTTTTTTTAATTCTCTCTCTCCACCCTCATTGTTTGAGGTCACTGTCTGCTCTCTGTGTCCATTCTCTGTGTGCTCTCTGTGTCTGCTCATCTTCTCTTTAGGAGGCACTGGAAACTGAACCTGGGACCTCCTCAATCACTTGAGCCACCTCAGCTCCCTGATTTATTGTGTATGTCATTGTCTTTCCTCTTTGTGTCTCTTTGTTGTGTCATCTTGTTGTGTCAACTTGTCGCCACTGCCTGTCTCACCAGCTTTCCTTCTCCAGAAGGCACTGGGAACTGAACCTGCAACATCCCATGTGGTAGGCAGAAGTCCAATCATTTGAGCCACATCCACTTCCCTGTATTCTATTTTTAAATGCTGTGCTTGAGAATTCTGATTTCTGATTCTTATGTATAACATGTTTTCTCTTTGGAAGATTTTGAGCTCTTCCATTTTGCTTTGGAGATCTTAAATTTTATTATAATGTTGTGTAGGTTATATATTTTTTCATTCATTCCTTAGACCCTTTCAATTTGAAAACTCATGTCTTTCAGCTCTGAAATTTTTCTTATATTAGTTTTTTTAATCTATAGTTTCCTCTCTCCAACATTCTTTCTATTCTTCTTTTATAGATCTCTTATTAGTCCAATGTTGAACCATTTGATTCATCTCTAATTTTTTTTTTTTCCGGTCATTTATTTGTTTTGCTTTGTGGAAGATTTCCCTAACTTTATTTTTCAAAGCTTTTACTGAAGTTTTTATTCTGATTTTGTATTTTTTAATGTCCAAGTGCTCTTGCTTTCTGACTATTCCTTATAAAAAGCATCCATTCTTTTTTTAGTGGATGCACCATCTTAGTCTTTCTAAGAATATTAAATTCTTGTATATTTAATATTGAATATTGTATTTTATGTTTTCCATCATCCCTCCTTCCTCTAAGTTTTTGCTTTCTGTTTAATTTTTATCTCCCTTTTACACCAAAAGCTTTTCTTAAAAGGCTGTTCGGTAACTAAAAGACCAACTGGATTTATCAAAGAAAATTTCAAGTGTCAGTTTCTGGGTATCTTTTTTCTGTGGTGGTTCATTTTCTCCAGAGAGGACCCTCTGACCTGCTGTGTGAATGAGGGGTCAGAGGTGCAAGGGAGTGTGAGTGGTGGTTTATAAGCCTGCCTTGTCTTCCTGGAGCTGAGAACAGGGATAGGGCAGTGGGGAGATGGGGATTGTGAGGGGGTAGGGAGTTTCTAAATCCTCAACTTTCAGTTAGCCGAATTTCACCTAATATCTCTTTTTTTTTCTTTCTAGTTTTGTGTCTTACCCTGCCCTCCTCTGTGCCTGGGTCCCTGAATTGAACTCTAGTTTAATTTCTCCAGAGAATCTCTCTCTCCTGTCTCTCACAGGAATGGCAAAGGGATATAAGACTTGGGGTGCTGGTGCTGGGATATAACTACTACTTATCTAGGTTTTCAATCACTCATTTTGTAACCCTGTGACCCACTCCTATCTTTAGCAGTAACTTGGGCCTCCAGTTCTGAAGCCTCCTCAGGGTTGCTCTTCCTTGATCTATCTCTCTACCGGTGCTTAGGTTTGACTTCCATTCATTCTGCTAAACCTTTTATCATCTCTTCATCTGCTTTCTATCTTCACATTATGGTGCAGGATTACCGAGGACTCCTAGTTTCATTGAAGTCGGAGATGTGTATTCCTTTTATGTTTTCTCTTAGTAATTTTGAATGTGATTTTTGAAAAAATAAAGAGGCGTAAAAAGGACTTTATTTTACTTGGCAATCTTGAAGTCAGAAGTTCTTACTTCTCCACTATGACTTCAGCAACTGGGCAAATACATGTGTCATTTAACAAAATGAAGAAAACCAGGGATAAAGGAGGTGTGGGAAGAACCCCCAAATTCTTTTTTTTTCCATGTGAGTTTAATGAAGAAATTGACTAGATGGTTGTATATATAAGCTTGGAGTTCTGGGGAGAGAGGGTGTGGATTCTATTTAGAGTCACAGGGCCAAATAGTATCACCAAGACAGAGTGTATAGATAGTGTGGGGAAGACATGCAGGACCAACTCTTAAGTCAGTGTGAGTATATAGCACTAATTTAAGCATGTCTTTTACTGAGTTTTCAAAATAATCAAGATAGTATTTTTCACAGGTCACTGTATTTTGTGATTTTACATTGATTGTAAGTCAAAATAAGTACAGAGCACTGAATAAAGCATGTATTTTATTTGTTTTCAAAACTAAGCAACATTATGTTTTCACAGTTCACTGAGTTGTGTATCTTTACATTGATTGTCAGTCAATATAAGTACAGAGAATTGAATAAAGCATGTATTTTTCTTAGTTTTCAAAACTAATCAAGATAGTGTTTTCACATTAAACAAACAAACAAAAATGTCAAGCAGAGAAAGAGAACTAAGAAGGAGCTGTTAGTAAAAAGGCAGAAAATCAGGCAAGTACAGTGTCCTGGAGGCCTATTAAGAAGTGTTTCAAGGAGTTCAACTGCATGCCATGAAAGGTCAAGTAGGCTGTAGAACAGAGAGGTGGCCCTTGCATCTGTCAACATGGAGATAGCATTGGTGACCTTGAGGAAAGCAGAGTCTGTGGAGCTTGAGAGTAATGCCTGAGGAGGGACTGTGAGGTGAGGAAATGGGCACTGGGACAGTAGATGATGCTTTTGCAAAGTTCTGTTCAATGTGTGTCTTGGTCATCATTTTAGCTTTTTTTTCTTTAGGAGGTACCAGGGATTAAATCTGGGACCTCATACATGAGAAACAGGGGCTCAAACCACTGAACTATATCTGTTCCCCTGGATCTTTAGCAACTAGCAGGCACACACTCAAAAAATATGTTGATCCACTGGCAATGAATCTGATCCAAATGCTTGGGCAGTGCTAGGATCTTTCCTAAAACATGCTTTTATGGTCTTCTACCCTGTGCTCAAAGTAGACAAGGCACTGCTCTTATTCTCCCTCTCACGTGCCTTTCCCCAACCATCAGCTTTCCAGTGCTCATTTTCCTCTTCTTCTCATTAAAACCTGATTTCAGAAAGAAAGAAAACTGGAGTACCAAGTCACAGAACAAAAACTGTGCATCATCTATAATTATAATTGAGTGATTTATTGAAGTCACTTGGCAAAGGAAACTGAGATGAAAAGCTATCCTAGGGTAGTGGTGTTATTATTTTAAGATGTTAACTTGATATTGTATGGTGTTTTAAGAATATACATCAGCCAATGAAACAGAAGAGGAAATAAACTTGACTTCAAGAAAGGATCCAGTGTCAGTCAGATCTTTAGCCCTTAATGCAGCTAAGTATACAAGGGATAATGCAAATGTTAAGGAGTATTAATGAACTCAAGTTGCAGAGAGTTAGTGCTCAAGAAACCTAATACTAATCATAATCAGGTCTAATACGCAAAAAAAACGAAAAATAAAAATAAAAAAACACTGAAATGATTCACCTGGGCAGAAATTTTGGAATATGAGCTTTCTGAAAAGCTCCCACAATTGCCTCAGGAAGAAATGGCTGGGAGTGGCTGAGCAGGGCATGATGAATTCCATGTTTTTCCAGTTGCCTCCAGGTTTGGAGGGAGAGGGACTTTTACTAGCTTCTACCTTCCTTTGCCCACAGTATTTTATGTTTGACAGGAATCCAGCCCTGGATTCTAAGACAATGATATATTTGTGTAAGGCCTGTGAAGTGGTACTCAGACAAACCTCCATTATGTATGCTATTGGGGTGGTGAAGGAAGTAGAAATGGGAAGAGACTGGTGAAGAAAATGTAATGTTTGAACTTATAACATCTTTGTTCCAACGTCCTTTTAAACAATGTCTCTCACTTGGCTCCCCTGGCACATAGCTAGTGGGTGGCAGTCATTGCTTCCCAAATCAATGGATTAGTAAAGCTTGTCCCTAATTGTGGCAAGAAAGAGAGGAAGAGAAAAAGAAAGAGAGAGAGAAAGAGAGAAAGGAGGAAGGAAGGAAGGAAGGAAGGAAGGAAGGAAGGAAGGAAGGAAGGAAGGAAGGAAGGAAGGAAGGAAGGAAGGAAGGAAGGAAGGAAGGAAGGA
>JAKSZT010053887.1:82812245-82860888 GCA_026826555.1 Tolypeutes matacus
GGAAGGAAGGAAGGAAGGAAGGAAGGAAGGAAGGAAGGAAGGAAGGAGAGAAAGAGAGAAAGAAAGAGAAGGAAAGAAAGAAGAGGGGAAGGGGGGGAGAGAGAGAGAGAGAGACAGAGAGAGAACTTGGTATGTCACTAAAAGGACTTCAGAATTAGTCCAATAGAAGGAGATTTTTGGAAGGATGTGGGAAAGGGAGTTGAAGACTTTTGCACCTGGAATCAGATATTAGACACATTTAACTTAAAATTTTCTAGTAGGCTCATTAAAATAAGTAAAAAGAAACAGGTGAAATTAATTTTAACATATTTTATTATTATGTCCAAAACATAATCATTTCAGCATGTAATCAATATTAAAAAAAAACCTCTGAAATATTTGACCTTCTTTTCTTCATGCTGAATCTTTGGAATCCGGTGTGTATTGTACACTTAAAGCACATCTCAGTTGGGACTAGTCACGTGTCAAGTGCTTACCCCCATAATGGCTAGTGGCTGCCACATTGGATAGCAGAGCCCTTAAAGCCTTCTTTACAAAAGGGAAGCAAATGTTTGTGATTATAACCTGTACACTTCAGGTAAAAAATTGTTTCATCTGAACTATTTCAATACAAAGCAGATTGGTTGGTTGGTTGGTTTGCCAGTAGGAGTTGTACTGTTGAGCTCAAGAAACACCCCAGCCTGCTGGACAAAGGCCTTGGGGGCCATTGCATGGAAACAGACTTCTCGCCTGAAGTACCAACTCCCATTAGCTATGAAGTCCTGGGCATTTTCCTTTCCCACAGCACCTAGTATTTTTCCTCACTTTGTAAATTAAGATTTATTTTCCCCTATTTCCAACTTGCCTAAAGTAGCAACTAAGATGTGTTTATGAGCCTCTTGAGAATCTCAGGAATTCAAATGGAATTCCATCGATGGCCTGAAACCAGTTAAAACTAAATTCTGCATTAATTGAACAAGCGTGAATCCAAATACTGTGTTCCTTCACCATGCAATACAAGAGGCTTCTGGGATCCAAATACATTATCAAGATGACCTAATTCATTCTCACTCTGCAGATTGTTTTTCTGTGTTTTTTTGGTTGGTAAATTCCCATTTTTACCTGTGCCTGCTTCATTCACTGAGCTAGAGCTTGTTGCTCTAAGACAGGCATGAATGGGGGCAGGGGAGAGTGGGCTGATCCCACTCCAGCTCAGCTGATATTTCCTGTTCCAAGACCATCTTTGCACCCTGTGCTGGGCCATCTTTCACGCTGTTCCCAAACAGGAACGAGAGGCATTTATGAAGACTGGAAACAGAGAGAAACCTCACATTTGACTTTCAGAGGATCAGCAATGTCATTTTTTGTCTACATGAAACATGGCACCTTCAAATTTTACAAGCCGGCCAAACGCTGTCAACAGATGCCCTGCCTGCTGTCAGACCTCCAGCTTGGGCCAGGCCAGCTACAACACCTAGTATGCCTGACACCCATCAGCCCTCTCTCACACTTCTAGGAAGGTGACATTTTAGCATCCTGTTTATAAAACTGCCAAAGGAACACTTATCATGAGGCGCAAACAAAAGAGGCACTGGAGAGAAATGTTTTCCACAAGGTATTCAGAACTCGCAAACACTCACAGATACCTCTTACTACCCTGTGCGGCACTGCAGGTAGCAGGAGAGCACTCTTTGACAGATCGAGGTCCCTGGCAGGTAGACACATGCTGGAGCAAATGCTTTGGCTGGGGAGTCTAGTGTCATTATGAGGATCAGAATCCTCTGCAACAGTTGCAAGGAATTATTAAAAGAATATGCTGAAGGGAAATTCTTAGGATTATGGTGGGAGACAATGGTTCAAGAGGTTTAGGAATTGCTGTGGTAAAATGCCCTAGCCTATGTTTGCCCTGAGCATTCTATTAAATTTTCACAGGCTTCCCATGACAGGAAAGCAAGTAGACATTTGCTTCAACAAGATGGTGATAAATCCGTTGTTCCCCAGGAGCAGCGGCCACCCAAGCAGGCACTCTGGACTTTAGGGTAGAATGCAGTTTTCTCTTGTGACTTACCTTTTTGGGAAACACCAGAATCAAAAGTTAATGTACTGAATAGAAGTTATCATCAGAACTTTACTCATTAACTGAGAACACATGAAAATAATCAAAAAGATCTGACTGCAGCCATGATTGCCAGACAAACATAAAGTCTGCTGTCTCATTCCCCGGGAAGTCACGCCAGGCCGTGCGTGACACAGTAATGAAACCAGGGAGATAAACTCTGATCGACCATCCTTATGTTATACTGTTCGAGCTTAGAAGGGTGCAGAGCTAAACCGTGTTCCAAGCACAGGCAGAACGCCCTAACGCTAACCTCGGTCAGGTGTTCATGGCCAAGGCGTGGACTTGATCCACTGTGGCTAGCGGCATCTCTGGACCACTGCTGGGTCAGATGCCAGTCAGGGTTTCTGTCTGTCTCTTTGAATCTCTACCTCTGACTCTCTCTGTCTCTCCATCTCTCCATCTGCCTCTCTGTCTTTCTCTTTCCCTCTCTCTCAACCAGGTTTTTTTGTTTTGTTTTATTTTTTACAATACAGAAAGCATTTTATTTAAACAACAAAATATGGGTAAATATTTACAGAGGAGTAGTTCTTAAGAGCACACTTGTCATGAACGCACAACTATGTGATTATACCAAATACCATTGATTGTACACTTTGGATGAATTGTATGCATTATTAATATGTATCAATAAAATTGATTTGTTTTAAAAAAAGCACACTTGTTTAGTCGAGAGCAATCCAGATTCTGGCTCTACCACTTATAAGGTGTAACCTTCGGCAAGTCGCTCTTTTTTTTTTTTTTTTTAACTTTATTTTGTACATTTCATAATTGAAAATATAAACAATTAAAAACTAAAAAGAAAACAAGGTTGAGTAAAAACATACATTTCTCAATTACATGTACTGGATACCTATAAAATTTTTTTTGAATCATACAATATGTTACATAATATATGTGGTTCATAGTAATGTATATGTATTTGTCCTTTTGTGTCTGGCTTGCTTCACTCAACATAATGTCCTCAAGGTCCATCCATGTGTCATGTGCTTTACGACTTCATTTCTTCTTATAGCTGCATAATATTTCATCGTGTGAATAGACCACAGTCAACCAGGTTTAAGGGCTGGGAGCACCAGTGGAAGACAGATGCATTTCCTGGTAGCCTTGGAAGGTAGAGACCAGCACCTTGGTCCCTGTCCATTGAAAGTCCCCTCAGGAGCCCCTTAGCGGCTGGTGTGCAAGGCGGGTAAGGGAATGGAGGGAGGGCGAGTCCCACTCTGCCATGTTTGTTTATGTGACTGCTTCTTTCCTTGACTGTGGGCATCTTGATGGCAAGCAGATGCCTTAAAGTCATCTTTTAAAACAATATGTATATTTTTTTCTGATTGTGAAAGAAATAAATGCTCATTGTAGAAAAATATAAGAAGATTTTTGTTTGTTTTTTTTCCCAATCCAGCTTTTAGAAAAGTATTTAGAACAAAACAGGCAATCAATAAAATAGTTTGTGTTGGAGTAGAAGGAAAGGTAGAAAGGAGAAGTCAAGGATATGGATAACTGTGACACCCAACTCCTTATTAGAATGTACAGAATTCAGCCATACCCTCGTGGGGGCCCGTGAGTCAGGAGGTGCTAAAGCTACAGAGCGAGCCCTTCACTGGCTCAGAGGCTGCCGCCCTGCATTTGGTCTCAGGATGTCATAGGGAGGTATAAAGAGAATTCACCACATAAACAAGGTGCTGGGATTACTTACCCTAGAGGAAAGAAGACGTGGGAACAACTTAAAAATTAGTACATGAATTTTATTTCCAGTATAAAAAGTAATATGTGTTTCTTAGAGAAAAATTTGAAAATACGAATGAATCCCTGGAGTTCTGGCCGCCCTGTTAATATTTTGGCACACTCCCCCCCAAGCACACCTTTGAGACATAAATTTTTGTGATCTGTTCTTTTCCATCATTGGGATCATGCTCAATCCATGAAGGCCATGACACACCCGTGGTGATGAATTCCTTAAAGTGGCTCTAACCAGCATTGAAAAAGACAGAATAGAAGAGCACAGAAAATGCCAAAATGCCCTGCACCCAGGATGGGTGAGCATTGTTTCATGAAACCTATGTTTCAGCACTAAAAATATGTATGAGTGTCCTGGGACAAGATGTAAAATGAATTTTTTTTTTTACGGTGGGTTGTGGCTAAAAGGTTTGAATAAATATTTTTGTTTCAATATTTCTGTTTGTTCCACTGGCTAATTTAATAGAGAAATGCTTATATGATATTCTATATTAGGAAATATATTGTTGTAATAAGTACTCTAATACACTATCAGATGCATGTTCTATAATTTACCTAACTACTCCCCCACTGCTGGGCATTTAGCTCACTTCATTATTATAAATATAAATAATAATGAAATTAAAATTTTGCAGTTTCTTCCATCTTTAAGATGAAACTTCAAAGAGTGAAATGATTACAAGCCATAGAAAGGAATGAAGGTCTGATTCCTTCCTGCAACATAGATGAGCCTTAAAGACGTCATGAAATAAACCAGACTCAAAAGGACAAATGTTGTGTGATTCCACTTATGTGAAATACAAACAAATTCATAGGGACAGGAAGTAAATCACAGGTTATCAGAGGCTGGGGGCAAGAGGGAATGGGGGGTTATTGTTTAATAGCTACAGAGTTTCTATTTGGGGGTGATGAAAAAGTTTTAGTAATGGATGGTGGTACTAGTCGTACAATATTATGAATGTGATTAAGATCACTGAATTGTGCACATGAAAGAGTGAAAGTAGGAAAATTTGTGTTATATATGTTACCACATTAAAATTTTTAAGTGAAATGATTATCAAAGAATATGAATATTTTCACATGTACCAAGGACAAAATTTAATAGATCATATAACGCAGAAATGCAATTAGTAAATTTCATTACTTTCTGTAACTGAATTCAACTTAGCCCTCACTTTCCTGTTTCTCTTTAAGAGCAGAAAACTTAATCTCTGTCACTTCAAGGTAATTTATTCCCTCTGCTTTAAAACTCTATTTGTTTTCAGTAAATACTCAATCAATTTAGGATCCTTGCTCCTTCCAGAGGCTCTTCCTGGGTGGCATCTGAACAGAGGTGAGGTCCCCAGGGAGGTGCGATCTGGTCCACAGTTATCTGCTGGCCTTCCTGCCCTGCCCTGAGGGGTAACTGGCCCCACCAGTTCTTGGGCATCACTCTGTCCCTTCTTCATCCACTGCACGTGGTCTTGGGCTGGCTGGTCCATGCACTCTGTCTCCTGCTAGCCCAACCAGAACGCCTCTTCCATTTGGCTGGCTTTTCCAGCCCTGCTGCGTCTCCTGGGACTTCAGAAACTCAACTGTCTTCCCTGTACCAGCCAGATGTGCAGAATATGGTTCATCCACCTAGACACTCCTCACACTGCCCCTCCAATGTCCAGGTGCCATGTCAGAGGTACAGCTTCTCCACAATGCATGCTAATTCCCAGGCTTCCCCCTTCCCTGGGATCCTCCTAAATTTATCTAAGGTAATTTGCATCACATCTCCTTGTGCTAACCTTGGAGGTACACTGGCTTGGATCTCCCTTCAAGAAAGACATTGCCATTCAGATGCAAGAATGCAGTCAGGGGATGTCTCCAGCTGTTTGTCCCTTCAGGCTTCTCAGAGCTTGACCTGAGGTCACTCTTCCCCGGCAGCCCCCAGCCAATAACTTAACACAGCAGGGGTACTTAGGTCTTGCTGTTTTTGCCCAATACAGGACTTCTTTAAAAGGCAATCTTTGCTCTGGTGCACCCCGCCCCTGTGGTTTGGCTGAGACTTTGCCAGCTTTGCACTGCAGTCTGAGTCTGTCCCTGCCCAATCCAGTTTCCTCTCCCTCCCTCAACAAAGCCCTTGTATTCTTAACTCTTCCTCAGCATCTGATTCCCTCAGGGCCCAACTGACACAAAGCACCTTCCCCCCAGAGTTGAGCCCTGGGGCCTTCTCAGGAACCCTGGACCTCTAAACCATGACCACTTCCCTCCAATTCTTCCTTTCCTGTCATTGGTCAAACTTGTATTTCCCTTAGTTGAGAAAATGGATTTGACATCATTTTCCCTAGTCTATGATATAAATTCCCGGCTTCCATTACTCTAGCATCGCTACATGCTGGGCACATACGGAGTAATTTCTGTGTTATCCCATTGAATTGTCATCTCCTTCTACAGGTGCAGCTGTAGATCATTCCTGAAGAACAAGTGCAAAATGAAGTACAGAGGACCCAACTAGCAGGAAGGGGCCATGGTTTTTTGTTTGTTTGTTTGTTTGTTTTAATGCATAGAATTATGATTAAAAAAAAAAATCTGCCTGAATTCATCTAACCTTTAGCTTGTCATTGGATGTAACTTACATGACTGTTATATATTAAGAAAAAATTACTTTCTAAAACTTCATAGAGGAACTTCTGTGAAGATGGCAGACTAGTAAGACACAGGAGTCTCTTCTCCAGAAAAATAGCTGGAGAGCAGGCTGAAACAGCCCCGAAATAGATCTTCTGGGATTTAGGAGACAGCAGGTGAGGGCTGCACACCACCCAGAGGAGACAGGGATAGGGGAGGGAAATCGTGACGACGGAGCCAGAAGCATTTGGGCTGCGGAGCCCACCGACCCTTCCACACGGTGGTTTGCCCTGGAAGCCTAGGAAGGACTGGAGGGATCCGATCCTCGCAATCTCCCTCTCTTCTAGCCTGGACTAATTGTTGAGGACTCCACAGGAGAGAAGAGGGAGAGAGAGCCTGAGGCTGACCCTGCTTTTGACACATGGGTTTGGTCTGCCCTGTCCCGGGAGCTCTTCCAGGCCAGGTGGGACCGCGCCATTGTTTGCCTTGGAGCCTGCAAGGGACTGAGGATATACAAACCTCCCAATCACCTCCATACTAACAGGGACTGATTGTTGAGGATTCAGAGGGGAGAGGAGGTGTTTCCTAGCAGGGAAAAGGGAGGGGGCTGAGAAGACTAGAGAACTGTCTCATAAAGTTTGAATTACAAGGCTCTTAGCCCCCAGACAGGAAGCTCTACGACATTGACCTGGTCTGTGTCACAAAAACTACACTCCAACCAGGCATTCAATTGAGAGCTGCCAATGAGCGCCATCTCCTGGCAGACCAAGGAAGTGCACATAAGAAAACTAAATAGGAGAGGCTTTTCCCGTTCTCTATAGCCTCCCTGCCCAAGGCCCTAGGAAACGACTCTACAACTAATTACTGGGTCCAGTGCCCAGTATTGAGCAACCAGCAGGACAATCCTAACAATCAAGGTTGAGCCCAAAATCAAAGAGCTATGGTAACTCACAGCCTCCTGCCACTAAAACTCTATAAAAGAGAAAGAGATAGAGCATCTAAGTAAAATACAGTAAAAACCAGATGCCTAAACACCAGCAAAAAATTATGAACCATACTAAGAAAATAGAAGACATGGCTCAAGAAAAGGAATACATCAAAGTCCCAGAAGAGATGCAGAATTTGAGAGAACTAATCAGTGAGATGAGCACAAATTTCCAAAATCAAATTAATGAGATGAAGGACAATATAGTTACAGAGATAAATGACATCAAGAAGACATTGAGAGAACGCAAAGAAGAATTTGAAATCCTGAACAAAAAAGTAATGGAGTTTATGGGAATGAAAGACACAATAGGTGAAGTCAAAAACACATTTAAGGAATACAACAGCAGACTCGAAATGATAGAAGAAAGAATAAGTGATACCAAAGACAGAACAGCTAAAATTGAAGAGAAAAAATAATGGAAAAAATTGAGCAAGGGCTCAGAGAGTTGAATGACAACACAAAACACAACAACATATATGTCATGGGAGCTCCAGAAGAGGAAGAGAAAAGAAAAGGGGTAGAAAGAGTATCTGAGGAAATAATAGCTGAAAATTTCCCAACTCTCACAAAAGAAATGAACTTACATGTCCAAGAAGCACATAGTACCCCGATGAGAATAAGTCCAAATAGACCTACGTCAAGACACGTACTATTCAGAATGTCAAATGTAAAAGATAAAAAGAAAATTATCACAGCAGCAAGAGAGAAGCAAACAATCATGTACAAAGGACATCCAGTAAGACTTAGTGCAGATTTCTCTTCAGAAACCATGGAGGTGAGAAGACAGTGGTATGATACAATTAGGAAACTGAAAGAGAAAAACTGCCAGCCGAGAATTCTTTATCCAGCAAAACGGTCCTTCAGATATGAAGGTGAGTATAAAGTATTCACAAACAAACAGAAACTAAGAGAGTTTGCAAAAAAGAATCCAACTTTGCAGGAAATATTAAAGGAAGCCTTAGAACCTGAAAGAAAAAGACAGGAGAGAGAGGCTTGGGGGAGAGTATAGAAGAAAGAAAAGCAGAATGGATAACCAAAAGAGTAAAAAGAGAGACAAAAACAAGATGACATATGAAAACCAGAGAATAAAATGGAGGAAGTAAATACTGCATTTTCAGTAATATCATTGAATGTGAATGGATTAAATTCCCCAATGAAAAGATACAGGCTGACAGATGGATAAAAAAACATGAGCCATACATATGCTGCTTACAAGAAACTCACCACAGACCCAGGGATACAAGCCAGCTGAAAGAAAAAGGTTGGAAAAAGATACTCCACGCAAATAGTAAATAAAAAAGAGCAGGGGTAGCTATACTAATATGAGACAAAACAGACTTTAAATGCAAAAAAGTGATAAGAGATGTGGAAGGCCATTATATATTCATAAAAGGGACGATCCACCAGGAAGATATAACAGTCATAAATATCTATGCACCTAACCAGGGTGCCCCACAATATATGTGACAAACTCTGGCAAAACTGAAGGGACAAATAGACATTTCTACAATAATCGTCGGAGACTTCAACACCCCTCTCACATCATTAGATAGAAGAACTAGACAAAAGATCAACAAGGAAACAGAAAACTTGAACAATATGATAAACAATTTAGACCTAACAGACATATACAGAACACTGCATCCAAACTCAGCGGGTTATACATTCTTCTCAAGTGCCCATGGATCCTTCTCCAGAATAGACCACATGTTAGGTCACAATACAGCTCTCAATAAATATAAAAAGATTGAAATTATACAAAGCACCTTCTCAGATCATAATGGAATGAAACTAGAAATCAATAACAGACAGGAAAAAAAGAAATTTGCAAATGTGTGGAGACTGAACAACACACTCCTAAATAATCGGTGGGTCAAAGAAGAAATTGCAAGTGAAATCAATAAAGATATTGAGACAAATGAAAATGAGAATACAACTTATCAAAACTTATGGGATACAGCAAAGGTAGTCTTAAGAGGGAAATTTATAGCCCTAAATGCCTATATTAAAAAAGAAGAAAAAGCTAAACTCAAAGATTTAACTGAACAACCAGAGAAACTAGAAAAAGAACAAAAAACCAAACCCAAAGCAAGCAGAAGGAAAGAAATAATAAAGATTAGAGCAGAAAAAAATGAAAATGAGAACAGAAAAACAATAGAGAAAATCAACAAAACCAAAAGCTGGTTCTTTGAGAAGATCAATAAAATTGACAAACTCCTCGCTAGACTAACAAAGAAAAAAAGAGAGAAGATGCAAATAAATACAATCAGAAATGAAAGGGGGGAAATTACAAATGACCTCACAGAAATAAAAAGAATCATAAGAGGATATTATGAGAAACTATATGTCAACAAACTAGACTGCCTAGATGAAAAGGACAAATTTCTAGAAACACATAACTAACCTGCACTGATACTACAAGAAATACAAGAACTTAACAAACCAATAACAAATAAGGAGATTGAATCGTCATCAAAAATCTCCCAGCAAAGAAAAGTCCAGGGCCAGATGGCTTCACAGGTGAATTCTACCAAGCATTTCAAAAGAATTAACACCAATCTTGTTTAAACTCTTCCACAAAATTGAAGAGGAGGGAAAATTACCCAACACATTTTATGAAGCCAACATCATCCTAATACCAAAGCCAAATAAAGATTCAACAAGAAAAGAAAATTACAGATCAATCTCTCTAATGAACATAGATGCAAAAATTCTCAACAAAATACTTGCAATATTGAATCCAACAGCATATCAAAAGACTTTTACATCATGACCAAGTGGGATTTATTCCTGGTACGCAAGGCTGGTACAACATAAGATAATCAATCAATGTAATACACCACATTAACAAATTGAAGGAAAAAAAACACATGATCATCTCAATAGATGCAGAAAAGGCATTCGACAAAATCCAACATCCTTTTTTGATAAAAATACTTCAAAAGATAGGAATAAAAGGAAAATTCCTCAATATGATAAAAGGCATATATGAAAAACCCACAGCCAACATCATACTCAATGGGGAAAGATTGAAAGCTTTCCCTCTAAGATCGGGAACAAGACAAGGATGCCCACTGTCACCATTGTTATTCAACATTGTACTAGAAGTTCTAGCTAGGGCAATTAGACAAGACAAAAAAATTAAAGGTGTCCAAATAGGAAAAGAGGAAGTAAAACTCTCACTGTTTGCAGATGGCATGATCCTGTACTTAGAAAATCCTGAAGTATCCACAACAAAGCTACTTGAACTAATAAATGAGTTCAGCAAAGTGACAGGATACAAGATCAACACGCAAATTCAGTAATGTTTTTGTACACTAGTACGGAACCTGAGGAGGAAATCAGGGGGAAAATTCCATTTTCAATAGCAACAAAAAGACTCAAATATCTAGGAGTTAATTTAACCAAAGAATTATAGGACCTATATGCAGAAAACTACAAAACAATGTTAAAAGAAATTTAAGAAGACCTAAACAAATGGAAAGACATTCCATGTTCATGGATTGGAAGAATAAATATCGTGAAGATGTTAATCTTGCCAAAACTGATTTATAGATTCAATGCAATAACAATAAAAATCCCAACAGCTTACTTTACAGAATAAGAGAAGGCAATTGCCAAATTCATCTGGAAGGGTAAATGCACCTGAATAGCCAAAAGCATTCTGAAAAAGAAGAGCAATGTGGGAGGAATTTCACTGCCTGACCTTGAAACATATTACAAAGCTACAGTGGTCAAAACAGCATGGTACTGGCATAAAGATAGACACATCGATCAGTGGAATAGAATTGAGAACCCAGAAATATACCCTCACTTAAACAGTGAACTGGTTTTTGACAAACCTACCAAGCCCACGCTAATGGGAGAAAACAGTCTCTTCAACAAATGGTGTTGTGGGGAAGCGGCTGTGGCTCATTCAGTAGGGCTCCCGTTTACCATATGGGAGGCCCCGGGTTCGGTTCCCGGGGCCTCCTGGTGAAGGCAAGCCCGCCCGCACGGCGTGGTTAGCTGACCCAGCGAGCACAAGCAGCAAGGGGGGGATAAATGAATAAATAAATAAAATCTTTAAAAAAAAACAAACAAACAAAAAAAAACAAATGGTGTTGTAGAACTGGTTATCTCTATAACCAAAAGAATTAAAGAGGACCCCTATCTCAGCCCCTATACAAGAATCAACTCAAAATGGATCAAAGATCTAAATATAAAAGCCAGGACCATAAAAGT
Organism: Tolypeutes matacus; assembly: GCA_026826555.1. Lineage (NCBI taxonomy): Eukaryota > Metazoa > Chordata > Mammalia > Cingulata > Chlamyphoridae > Tolypeutes > Tolypeutes matacus. Next base: position 82,823,879 of record JAKSZT010053887.1, read on the forward strand.
ACTAGAAGAAAATGTAGGGAAACATCTTCAAGACCTTGTAGTAGGCAGTGGTTTCTTGGACCTTACACCCAAAGCATGTGCAACAAAAGAAAAAATAGATAAATGGGACCTCCTCAAAATTAAACACTTTTGCACCTCACAGGATTTTGTCAGAAGGGTGAAAAGGCAGCCAACTCAATGGGAAAAAATATTTGGAAATCACATATCTGATAAGGGTTTAATATCCAGGATATATAAAGAGATGTTACAACTCAACAATAAAAAGACAAATGACCCAATTAAAAAATGAGCGAAAGACTTGAATAGACATTTCTCCAAAGAAGAAATACAAATGGCAAAAAAACACATGAAGAAAAGGTCAACATCACTCATGATTAGGGAAATGCAAATCAAAACTACAATGAGATATCATTTTATACCTATCAGAATAGCCACTATTAAAAAGACGGAGAACTACAAGTGTTGGAGAGGATGTGGAGAGATAGGAACACTTCTTCACTGTTGGTGGTATGCAGGATGGTACAACCACTATGGAGGACTGTTTGGCAGTTCCTAAAGAAGTTGAATATAGATTTGCCACGTGACCCTGCAATACCACTACTGGGTATATACCCAGAAGAACTGAGAGCAGTGACACGAACAGACATCTGCACACCGATGTTCAAAGCAACATTATTCACCCTTGCCAAAAATTGGAAACAACCCAGGTGTCCATCACCAGATGAATGGATAAACAAACTGTGGTCTATTCACACGATGGAATATTATGCAGCTGTAAGAAGAAATGAAGTCATAAAGCATTTGGCCACATGGATGAATCTGGAGGACATTATGTAGAGTGATGCAAGCCAGACACAAAAGGAGAAATACTGTATGAATGTGTTACTATGAACCAAATATATTGTGTAACATACTGTTTGATTAAAAAAAAAAAAAAAAAATTATATGTATCCATTACATTTAATTGAGAAAAAAAAAATCTTCATAGAGGTGGGAGAGTTCTTGATTGAATATTTCTTCAGGATAGCTCAGATTTTGCTGATTATGAAAGGCCTTAGGGAATTGCTAATTTTATAATAACTTTGATTTTAAAAGTCTGGGGATATGTGGTTTACATATGATAGCACTATCATTGCACTTAATATGCTATTAAGTTGGTGTACTTGTGTCTTCACCCCTCTGTAAGCTGTAGGCTTCTCCATGGCAGGAATCAGTGTTTGTCTTTATATCCCAGTGCAAAACATGCAGGACCTGGTACAAAGAGAGAGTTCAATCTGTGTTTGAGTTAATGAATGAATCCATAGATAGTGTTAGAGTTTCCCCCTTACTAGGTTTGCAATGATTGGCAGGTCATAGGACCCTGAATCAATGCCCCTGTGGCATAGGTTGAAGAAAGGCAGCCTCCAGCTATAACCCACCTAACTGAATGAGCAAGCCATAGCCCAGGGGCAGCTCATCCCCTTCCAAGAATAAACAAAATGGAGCAGATAAGGGCCTTCACTCCTTCCCCAACCCCTCCTACATTCTAAGACCTCCTAGCTCACTCTCAGCTGGCCATTTGGCCCCAGGCTGTACTCTATAAAGCCATATCCACCACCCTCAGGGGGGCCACAGCCTGAAGTCTATTCTTCAGACCCCCTCCATTGGGAGAGCTTCCCAATAAACTTTCTGCCTGAAATTGTCAGTCCCTGAGTCCCAGTGAGTACTGCTTTTCTTTAACAGATAGGATATAGGACATACAGGAAATAGGAAATTTAAGAGCAAAAAAAAGCCCTAAAGGTCTTTGTTGGGGGGGGGGGGCGTCGGTCAGAGGGAGAAACCTGCTTCCACCTCCAGGGGAGGAGTCCTACTACATGGAGGATAGCAAACAGATAGCAACCCACTCCAGTAAGTGTGTCAGGGTTGCCAACAAAGTCACAGAGGGGTGGAACAATGTGTATCACATAGAGAAGAGAGAAAGGAAGGTCAGCTTCATTAGTGGGCATCAGTACCCCGTGGCCAACGGGTTTCCCTCCTTGGCCGAAGCAGGAAGATGGTCTACATGTACCTCCTGTCTCTCTTGTGTGCTGTAGTTGAAGGACTCCACTGCCTCCCTGTCAGAAACAGGTATAGAAGCGGAGGGGAGGGCAGGTGCCATAAAACGCACATACCTAGCCAAGCAGCCTCTAGTGAATGCTTCCCTGTGCTGGGGAGGAGGGAAGGGAAGGAATTTGCCAGTCTGCCATCATCTGCTAGGGCATGAGATTTATCTCCAGGCACCCCCAAGAAGGGAGTTCACCCCACATTTATCATCCATCCTAGGAGCCAGGCTGATATAATCTGGTCCTGAGCACAAGGTTTATTTGTGGGTCCCAGAGAAGGGTGGCAGGCTGTGATTAGATCTTCCCCTTCCACAGTTCTCATCTGACCCAGTGTCTATGATTCCTACAACTACAAGGTGAGAGTGCTGGTGATGGACTAAGATATACTAGTGTTAAGTGAAACCCCAAGGAATTAGTGGAAACTGGTTCTTTTGTGAAGATGACCATCAGTTGTAGAGGAAATTGAAGGGAAACAAAGCAGACAGTCATAGGCTGGGACTGTAGAGCTTGCATTCCATGGGTGGAGGCAGGTCCCTCAGGAGCCCAGACTCTGCATATGTCCATCAGCTGTTTATGTGTCTAAGCAGCATAAGTGACCGCATCCTAGGATAGAGCTTCTCAAACATTAATGTGCATACAAATTACAGGGGTATCTTTCTAAAATGCAGATTCTGATTCATTCGTTCTGGCTGGAGCCTGAAACTCTACATTTTTAACAAGCTCCCAAGTAATGCCATGCCATGGACACTGCTGGTCCATGGGCCACACATGTTGAGTCCCAAGGATTTGGGAAATGCTTGGAGACCTGCATCGTTAATGTTGGAGGCAAAGACACTGTTTGTATCTCCTATTCCTTCACCACCTCACATTTTCAAAGCTTGCCATGAAGGCTAAAGTGTGGCTATCAATGTGTACTTTGGATTTTTTGTTGAGGAAAGCTATTCAGAAGTAAACCTAATCCCATGATAGCCTATGGAAGCTTTGTTGCTGTTAAGCCATCATCTCTTGCAATCTAAGACAAATATTTCTCAAGTGTGCCAGTAAGGTGATTTTATTTGATGGACACAAAGGAAGTTATTCATCCTCTCGATTATATCAAGGAGAAAGTCTCTGGTGGGTGCAAGAGCACTTGCTTCCCTCCCTGTATTAGATAAAAGCTGATTGGTTGTTAGCACAGAAAAGTCAACTCGAAATGCTCTCAGTAGCTAAACTAGCCTGTAGGGCGTAAGGAAGGTGCCCAGGTTGGTGGACACTTCTCATGAGCTGGTCTCGTTCTTAGGCTGGCTGCAGCTCTTCTGGATGTTTGGGGCAGACCCAGGTCTTGCATCCCTACCTGACATTGGCCCTTCAACATCCAGAAGAAGACATGCATTCTCTTCCAGGGACTCCCACAAAGAAAGAAAACCTTTTCTCCAAAAGCCTCTATGAAACTTGTCTTCATATTTTATCAGCCCAAAATGGCTTACATTGGCCTGTTCTGAGCAATCTCTAAGGCTAGGAGTAAACCTTAAGCCTTAGGCCTGGGTTCCTGGCAAGAGGGAGAAGTGCTGGGTGGTTAAAAACCTCTCTCCATTGCCTTGTTAGCAAAATGAGAATAGGCTCTCACCTGATTTGAATAATGGGGTAGGGGCAGAGTATTTGTTTTTGCTTTTATTTTTGCAGTTATCTTCTCTTGGTGGCAAGTGGGTCCTGATTTTCTATTTATAGTTGTAATAAGAAATCTTTTATTATTTATATTTCAGTTTAAAATTAAGTTAATTTAGAGAAAAACTTAATTTAAAAAATAGAACATATGATACATGAATTTGGCAAAAATTATGAAGGTGATAGGAAAATGAGAAGTTTGAGAAACATCACTAAACGGTTACTTTCTGGCTAACAGATGTTTGGGCCTTCTAAATAAAGAAGATCAGTCAAAGAGACATCATTAGCTGCTCAATTCCTGTGGTTGTAGTCTGGTGGGTTCTCAACCTAAGCCCGATTGAAATCACATGGAATTTTGATAAAACAAATGCCTGAGCCCCATCCTCTAAAGATGTGAAATGGTCTGGGGTAGGTATCCATAATTTTAAAAAAAGCTTCCCAGATGGTTCTAATATGCAGCTGAGGCAAGAACCACTGCTGAGAACTTTGAAGGATCGTTTTGAAACTTTACTGAATTCAAGGGCAACATGAATTGGTTTGGCCCCCTTGCAAGCCTGTCTCCATCCCAGATATGATAACTTGTCATATTTATATCCACTAACAATCCAGTTAAAGGAGCATAAAGGTATGCACTGTTGGCCAGAGAGCAAAGGAGGTAAGAGTTTTATTAGAGGTGATTACAACATATTTTTAAAATACTGCTTCCCAATTAGTGTTCTCACAGTAAATCTGCAAGGATAGTTATAAATGTAAGAAAATGTTAGTGTTAGATTGTGATGACTCTAGAGTGTGCTTTTAAAAAAAGTGTGCATCAGAGCTTGGACTATTTAAAAGTATGTTTTAAAAATCAGTATCCATTTTGCTGTTATGTTTTTGCGATATAAAATATTAATATAAAGGTGTCCAGCTTTACTCTTCAGGTGTTCATCTGCTCGGGTTTTAGTTAAGTGTTGGAAGATGAGTATTTTCACTGAGAGACCAGATTATGATACTTTGGACCTTTGGTTTTCATTCTGTGTAATGAGAACATTGACGTTTTTAATCCAACTGCCTCGTAGTATACATGAATGTTAACAGAGGTGAATTGAGTTCCTATGTAACAAAAGCTAAAGGAGAAATTCCATAAAAAGGTCCATAACAGGCAAGAAACCAAGGAAAAGGTGTCTGCTGAAGGGTGTCTGCTGTGCTATGGAAGTACCTACAAGGGCCCTGGTACTGGACTAGTAATAAACCAGATGCTTAAGAGGAATAGACCATCTGATGAGGAGGATGTTTCCCCACCATTTGCCCCATCGCCATCTTGCTCAATATTTATCAAGTAAATTTATCAAGTACATATGTATATGAAGCCTGGGCACAGAGGCTCCATGCAGACATGGAGACCCCCTGGAGGAAAAAGTCAGACCAGAAGACAATACCTTTGTCTCCAACCTGAGAGCTATAAGGGGGAACGAGTTTGCCACCCCAATGCCAGAAGGATAGAACCTGCAGAAAATGGGTGTGGTTCCTCTAACAAAGAATTCCTGTTTGAGAGCATAACAACCAAGGAAGCCATATGTATTAGTCAGCCAAAGGGGTGCTAATGTAAAATACCAAAAATGGGTTGGTCTTTATAAAAGGTATTTATTTGGGGTAGAAGTCCACAGATACCAGGCCATAAGGCGTTAAGTTTCTTCTCTCACCACAGTCCATTGCCACGTGTTAGAGCAAGACAGCTGCTGGTGTTTGCCAGGGTTCAGGCTTCTGGGGTTCCTCTCTTCCCGGGGCTGCGTTTCTCTCCGGGCTTAGCTCCTGTTTCCTCCACAAGGTCAGCTGCAGATGATCAGGCGAATGGCTTGCTTCTCTTCTCCTGGGGCCTTCTTTCCAACATCAAAACTGCTTCTCAAAAGACTGCTTCAACTCTGTCCTTTGCCTTGCCTTTTATATTCAATTCCCCACCCACCAAGGGGTGGGGCTCAACGCCCTAATCCTAACCTAATCAGGCCCAGATTAACAGATCAGTTTACAAGCATGATTCAATTATATTTTTGGAATTCATAATTACATCAAACTGCCACACCATAGATGGAAAGGATAAAAGCCCTCCAGATGGTTTCAGAGTAATTTTTCTCCTGGGGTGCTCTCATGTATTTGGACTGCCCCTGACCCAGCAGGCAAAACCCTCTGTGTTCCTGACGCACATTTGCCTCCTCTCCTTGCCCTCCTGACCACCACCGCTCCTTGTACCATCCCCTGGCCCATCCTCTGCCTAGCCTCACTAATCCACCACTCGCACCCGACTTCCTGCCCTACCTACCTGGGCCCCTTAGCCAGGAGCCCACATCCTTGGCTTGATTCTCAAAATTTTTATCTTTATTAAAGGTCATGAACACTGAAACTTTATCTGCTATTCCAGCATTATGTCTGAATTTTACTTTTACATTCCACACTGGGAGAAAAAAAGTTTCACCTAAAAATTTTGCTTTAAGAAACAAAGTGTAAATAGGAAGATGATTCCTAACACAGATCATTGGTATTCTTTGATGCAAACATAAGTCCATATATGCTTTTTTGTTTTATTTTCTTATTTTTCATTTAAGGAGTTATGAGGGATTGAACCCAGAACCTCCTACTTGGGAGGCAGGAGCTCAACCACTGAGCTATGCCTGTTCCCTCCATATATGCTTTTTTTTTTTTTTTTTCCTGGAATCCTTTAATAGAAAAATATAAAAGAATCGACAGATGTTCGTGACTTTTAGCTCATAGAGCCCAGTTGTAGAGACATACTAGGTGTCTAGGTGAATTGGCATAAAAAACAACCCAGAAACAAACAAACAAAAAACCCAAGGTATCCACAATAGCAAAATGATATAAAAAATGAATTTGTGAAGAATTGAAATATTAAAAATGTTAGTAGCAGTCAACATGTTCAATGTTTACAATTTGTCTCACTGTTCTAAGTCTTTTATATTACAATTATATAACTGCATTTAACAATAATAATACAAAAAAAATGAAGTAGATGGCATTATTATCCTGGTTTTTAAGATTAGCAAACTGAGGAACAGCAAGGCTAATTAACTTTTCCAAAGCCATGTAGCTAGTAAGTAATTAGCCAAACTGTCTACCTTTCTTTCTTTCTTTCTTTTGTTTTTTAAATCATTTGGTCATCAGTTCATTTATTGTTTCTTTTTTTTTTTTTTCACAGATAAATAAATATATACATTTCTCAATTAAATGTAATGGATACATATGAATTATTTTTTAATCAGACAATATGTTACACAATATATTTGGTTCACAGCAACACATTCATACAGTATTTGTCCTTTTGTGTCTGGCTTGCTTCGCTCAACATAATGTCCTCCAGGTTCACCCATGTTGTCATATGCTTTACAACTTCATTTCTTCTTACAGCTGCACAATATTCCATCGTGTGAATAGACCACAGTTTGTTTATCCATTTTTCTGTTGATGGACACTTGGGTTGTTTCCAACTTTTGGTAATGGTGAATAATGTTGCTATGAACATCGGTGTGCAGATGTTTGTTCATATCACTGTTCCCACTTCTTCTGGGTATATACCCAGTAGTAGTATTGCAGGGTCATGTGGCAAGTCTATATTCAACTTCTTTAGGAACTGCCAAACAGTCCTCCATAGTGGTTGTACCATCCTGCATTCCCACCAACAGTGAAGAAGTGTTCCTATCTCTCCACATCCTCTCCAACACTTGTAGGTCTCTGTCTTTTTAATAGTGGCCATTCTGTTAGCTGTGAATTGATACCTCATTGTAGTTTTGATTTGCATTTCCCTAATCATGAGTGATGTTGAGCTTTTCTTCATGTGTTTTATTGCCATTTGTATTTCTTCTTCGGAGAAATGTCTATTCAAGTCTTTGGCCGATTTTTTAATTGGGTCGTTTGTCTTTTTTTTGTTGTTGAGTTGTAACATCTCTTTATATATCCTGGATATTAAACCCTTATCAGATATGTGATTTCCAAATATTTTTTTCCCATTGAGTTGGCTGCCTTTTCACCCTTCTGACAAAATCCTGTGAGGTACAAAAGTGTTTAATTTTGAGGAGGTCTCATTTATCTATTTTTTCTTTTGTTGCACATGCTTTGGGTGTAAGGTCCAAGAAACCACTGCCTACTACAAGGTCTTGAAGATGTTTCCCTACATTTCCTTCTAGTACTTCTATGGTCCTGGCTTTTATATTTAGATCTTTGATCCATTTTGAGTTGATTCTTGTATAGGGGGTAAGATAGGGGACCTCTTTCATTCTTTTGGTTATAGATATCCAGTTCTCCCAACACCATTTGTCGAAGAGACTGTTTCTTCCCATTAGCGTGGGCTTGGTAGGTTTGTCAAAAAGCAGTTGACTGTATAGGTGAGGGTATATTTCTGGCTCAATTCTATTCCACTGATCGATGTGTCTATCTTTATGCCAGTACCATGCTGTTTTGACCACTGTAGCTTTGTAATATGTTTCAAGGTCAGGCAGTGAAATTCCTCCCACATTGCTCTTCTTTTGTAGAATGCTTTTGGCTATTTGGGTGCACTTACCCTTCCAGATGAATTTGGTAATTGCCTTCTCTAATTCTGTAAAGTAAGCTGTTGGAATTCCGATTGGTATTGCATTGAATCTATAAATCTGTTTGGGTAAGATTGACATCTTCATGATATTTATTCTTCCAATCCATGAACATGGAATGTCTTTCCATTTGTTTAGGTCTTTTAAAATTTCTTTTAGCATTGTTTTGTAGTTTTCTGCATATAGGTCCTGTACTTTGGTTAAATCAACTCCTAGGTATTTGAATCTTTTTGTTGCTATTGAAAATGGAATTTTCCCCCTGATTTCCTCCTCAGGTCATTCAGTACTAGTGTACAAAAACGTTACTGATTTTTGCGGGTTGATCTTGCATCCTGCCACTTTGCTGAACTTATTTATTAGTTCAAGTAGCTTTGTTGTGGATATTTCAGGATTTTCTAAGTACAGGATCATGTCTTCTGCAAACAATGAGAGTTTTACTTCCTCTTTTTCTTTTTTGGATGCCTTTAATTTTTTTTTCTTGTCTAATTGCCCTAGCTAGAACTTCTAGTACAATGATGAATAGCACTGGTGACGGTGGGTATCCTTGTCTTGTTCCCGATCTTAGAGGGAGAGCTTTCAATCTTTCCCCATTGAGTATGATGTTGGCTGTGGGTTTTTCATATATGCCTTTTATCATATTGAGGAATTTTCCTTTAATTCCTATCTTTTGAAGTGTTTTTATCAAAAAAGGATGCTGGATTTTGTCGAATGCCTTTTCTGCATCTATTAAGATGATCATGTGTTTTTTTCCCTTCAATTTGTTAATGTGGTGTGTTACATTGATTGATTTTCTTATGTTAAACAGTCTTGCATAACAGGAATAAATCCTACTTGGTCGTGATGTATAAGTCTTTTGATATGCTGTTGGATTCGATATTGCAAGTATTTTATTGAGAATTTTTGCATCTATGTTCATTAGAGATATTGATCTGTAATTTTCTTTTCTTGTAGAATCTTTATCTGGCTTTGGTATTAGGGTGATGTTGGCTTCATAAAATGTGTTGGGTAATTTTTCCTCCTCTTCAATTTTTTGGAAGAGTTTAAACAAGATTGGTGTTAATTCTTTTGAAATGCTTGGTAGAATTCACCTGTGAAGCCATCTGGCCCTGGACTTTTCTTTGCTGGGAGATTTTTGATGATGGATTCAATCTCCTTAATTGTGACTGTTTGTTAGCTTCTTGTATTTCTTGTAGCGTCAGTGTAGGTTGGTTGTGTGTTTCTAGAAATTTGTCCATTTCATCTAGGTTGTCTAGTTTGTTGGCATATAGTTTCTCATAATATCCTCTTATGATTCTTTTTATTGCTGTGGGGTCATTTATAACTTCCCCCTTTCATTTCTGATTGTATTTATTTGCATCTTCTCTCTTTTTTTCTTTATTAGTCTAGCGAGGGGTTTGTCAATTTTATTGATCTTCTCAAACAACCAGCTTTTGGTTTTGTTGATTTTCTCTATTGTTTTTCTGTTCTCGTTTTCATTAATTTCTGCTCTAATCTTTATTATTTCGTTCCTTCTGCTTCCTTTGGGATTGGTTTGCTGTTCTTTTTCTAGTTTCTCTAGTTGTTCAGTTAAATCTTTGAGTTGAGCTCTTTCTTGTTTTTTAATATAAGCATTTCGGGCTATAAATTTCCCTCTTAAGACTGCTTTCGCTGTACCTCATAAGTTTTGATATGTTGTGTTCTCATTTTCATTTGTCTTAATATTTTTACTGATTTTACTGCAATTTCTTCTTTGACCCACCGATTATTTAGGAGTATGTTGTTCAATCTCCACACATTTGCAAATTTACTTTTTTCCTGTCTATTATTGATTTCTAGTTTCATTCCGTTATGATCTGAGAAGGTGCTTTGTATAATTTCAATCTTTTTATATTTATTGAGAGCTGCATTGTGACCTAACATATTGTCTCTCCTGGAGAAGAATCCATGGGCACTTGAGAAGAATATATAACTTGCTGAGTTTGGATGCAGTGTTCTGTATATGTCTGTTAGATCTAACTTGTTTATCATATTTTTCAAGTTTTCTGTTTCCTTATTGATCTTCTGTCAATTTGTTCTATCTAAATATGTGAGTGGGGTGTTGAAGTCTCCAACGATTATTGTAGAGATGTCTATTTCTCCCTTCAGTTTTGCCAGAGTTTGTCTCATATATTTTGGGGCACCCTAGTTAGGTGCGTAGATATTTATGACTGTTATATCTTCCTGGTGGATCATCCTTTAATTAATATATAATGGCCTTCTGTATCTTTTATAGCATTTTTGCATTTAAAGTATGTTTTGTCTGATATTAGTATAGCTACCCCTGCTCTTTTCTGGTTACTATTTGCGTGGAGCTTTTTTTTCTAACCTTTCACTTTCAGTTGGTTTGTAAGGGTCTAAGATGAGTTTCTTTTAAGCAGCATATGGATGGCTCATGTTTTTTTTTTTTTTTTTTTTCAATCTATTTTATCAGCCTGTATCTTTTGATTGGGGAACTTAATCCATTCACATTCAATGATATTACTGAAAATGCACTATTTACTTCCTCCATTTTATTCTTTGGTTTTCATATGTCATCTTGTTTTGTCTCTCTTTTTACTCTTTTGGTTATCCTTTCTGCTATTCTTTCATCTATACTCTCCTTCAAGCCTCAGTCTCCTGTCTTTTCCTTTCAGGTTCTAAGGCTTCCTTTAATATTTCATGCAAAGGTGGATTCTTTTTTGCAGTCTCTTAGTTTCTGTTTGTTTGTGAATACTTTATACTCACCTTCATATTTGAAGGACAGTTTTGCTGGATAAAGAATTCTCGGCTGGCAATTTTTCTCATTCAGTTTCCTAATTGTATCATACCACTGTCTTCTCACCTCCATGGTTTCTGAGGAGAAATTTGCACTAAGTCTTACTGGACATCCCGTGTACATGATCATTTGCTTCTCTCTTGCTCCTCTGAGAATTTTCTCTTTATCTTTGACATTTGACATTCTGAATAGTATGTGTCTTGGTGTAGGTCTATTAGGATTTTTTCTGATTGTTCTGGTGTGCTTCTTGGACATGTAAGTTCAATTCTTTCATAAGAGTTGGGAAGTTTTCGGCTATTATTTCCTCAAATACTCTTTCTGCCCCTTTTCCCTTTTCTTCCCCTTCTGGAACTCCCATGACATGTATGTTGTTGTGTTTTGTGTTGTCATTCAACTCTCTGAGCCCCTGATCAATTTTTTCCATTCTTTTCTCCCTCTGTTCTTTTCTCTCTTCAATTTTAGCTGCTCTGTTTTCGATATCTCTTATTCTTTCTTCTATCATTTTGAGCCTGCTGTTGTATGCCTCAAATGTGTTTTTGACCTCACCTATTGTCTTTCATTCCCATGAACTCTGTTACTTTTCTGTTCAGGATTCAAATTCTTCTTTGCGTTCGCTCAATGTCTTCTTGATGTCACTTATCTCTTTAACTATATTGTCTTTCAACTCATTAATTTGATTTTGGAAATTTGTGCTCATCTCATTGATTAGTTCTCTCATATTCTGCATCTCTTCTGGGACTTTGCTGTATTCCTTTTCTTGTGCCATGTCTTCTATTTTCTTAGTATGGCTCGTAATTTTTTGCTGGTGTTTAGGCATCTGGTTAGGATTCTCAATCTTTCTCTTTTATAAGGATTTTGTGACAGGAGGTTGTGAGTTACCATAGCTCTTTGGTTTTTGGCTCTACCTGGATTGTTAGGATTGTCCTGCTGGTTGCTCAAAACTGGGCCTTGGACCCAGTAATTAGTTGTAGAGTCACTTCCTAGGGCCTTGGACAAGGAGTCTATACAGGCCAGGAAAGCCTCTCCTACTTATTTTTAATTTTCTTATGTGAACTTCCTTGTTCTGCCAGGAGATGGCGCTCTTTGCCAGCTCTCATTCAATGCCTGGTTGGAGTGTATTTGTTGTGACACAGACCAGATCAATGTGCTGGAGCTTCCTGTCTGGGGGCTAAAAGTCTTATAATTCAAAATTTCTGAGACAGTTCTCCAGTCTTCTCTGGCAGCCCCCTCCCTTTTCCCAGCTAGGAAATATTTCCACTCCCCTCTGAGTCCTCAACAGTCAGTTCCTCTTAGTAGAGGAGGAGATTGGGAGGTTTTTATATTTTACAGGCTCCAAGGCAAACATTGGCGCAGCCCCACCCGGCCTGGAAGTGCTCTTGGGACAGGGCAGACCAAACCTGGGAGTCAAAAGCCCAGTCAGCCTCAGGCTCTCTCTCCCCTCTCCTGTGGAGTCCTCAACAATTAGTACAGGCTAGAAGAGTGGGAGATTGGGAGGGTTGGATTTCTCCAGTCCTTCTTAGGCTCCCAGGGCAAACCACCATGTGGAAGGGTCTGTGGGGCTCCGCATCCCAAATTTGTGTGTCACAACCTGAGTCAACTTTAGGCTGTGTTCCTCTCTCTCCCCTTTCCTGGGGTGGCAGATTGCTGGAGCCCCCTTTGTCTGTAGTCACAGGCCCAGAGGCCGAGAATTCTAAAGAGTGTGGGAGACGGTGCCGGTAGTAGCAGCCACTGCTGGTTCCAACTCACGGTTCTGTCATCACGATTTCCCTCTTTTGTCCCTCTCTCCTCTGGGTGGTGTGCAGCCTTCACATGCTGTCCTAAACCCTAGAAGATCTTTTTTGGGGCTGTTTCAGCCTGTCCTCTAGCTATTTTTTTGGAGAAGAGATTCCTGTGTCTTACTAGTCTGCCATCTTCCCGGAAGTCCATAATATACTTTTAAACCACACTACACACAAACACTCAGATAGTGAAACTAACAAATAATATGACTGTAGAGCATCAGCCATATTCCTACTAGAGAGATACCAGAAGGATGTGTTATATAACTTTATTTCAAATTATAAAGTAAGTCTCTGAGCCTGGCATCATTTGAAGTGTAATAACACATAAACTAATGATACTAATTCTAGAGAGACCCCATGCATTTGCACTTCTAACTAGCCAAGCTGTGTTTATTTTAATAATCATGATTTTTATTCCAACCTTCCTTTTTGACCAGTGTTCACTTAAATGCTGTTGTTTTTAGAAATATTTATTTGATATTCACAAAAGTCAATACCTCTTGAAACTGCATATAGAATGCAACAACTTTGAGGGGCTGAAGAGTAGGTCTGAGAAGTTCTCTCTTTAATTCATCAGTACTGATGATTTTAGGGTTAGGCTTGTGTGTGGCAAAAAAAAAAAAAAGGAAAAATTAATGTCCAACAAATCTGTCAAATTATTTTTTTCTTTTATTTTTTAAGTAACATTAGAGATTATAGTGCCAACAGAATGAATATTTTTTCTTTCCTGTCCTAAAGCACTCTCTGCTAATTGGTGTTTAATGCTTACTATGACCACAAGGGACAGGTTTTGTTTGTATCTATGTAAGCTGCCTTCATTTAAAGGGTTCAATGGTAGAGCCCTGGAGGGCAATTCATTTTTTTCAGTTGCCCTTGGTCAAGTGTAACAGTTCCTGAGCATTTTAAATGAATATTGATCATTCAGGCCACTAAACTCTTTTGCAGAAAGGCAGTTGAAACCACTTTGAGCCTTTCATAAAAATCCTTTTAATTATAGTTGAAAGAGATTTATTTACACCGCCAATACTGCCTTTTATGCCTATGTTTTACTTTCTGCAGAATTTATCTTCACTCCATCACATGTTTAAATAGTGTAGGCCACAGTGGTAATGGTAAAACTCATGTCAAACTATGGGACTTTCCTGGGGGACAGTTTTGGTTTGTTTTGATCTCCAGATCTTCCTCCTTCTGACACATGAGAGTATTGTGCTTCCCTGCCCAACGAGATTTGCTTTGACAGAGAGATGTCAGTGGAAGTGTGTCCTTTCCAGATAGAAGGTGTAAGGCCAGTGTGTGCTCTTCCACATTTTCTTTCCCCACTGCCATGGCGACCACGATGTTCCAGAGAGTGACTTCTCCTTCATCCAGGGCCTCAGAGAGAGGACCAAAAAGATGTGGCACACAGCTCCAGCTGCCACTTGATGGACATGTGGCAAAATTATAAATCCTTACTTTTTAAAACCATTGATATTTGGGGGCTGTTTGTTATTGCAGCATAACCTACATTCTTCTATTAGTTTTTTAAATTTCAAGAAGGAATTACAAATCCCAATTAGAAGGAAATTTTGCTCAGGAGTCACAATAACCAAATATGAGCATTATCTCTTCTCTCAACTAAGTAACTAAAGTCCTGTATTTATATAATCTCCATTCAGTGCCTTCTTCCTCCCAGCAATATATTCCTGCTTCAGTAGAGGAATAAATAATGTGACCATTTGGGCCAGACTCTACCACTGCCACTTTTATTTTTAGATTTATTTTTTAATGCCAATTTTGTTAACAAAGAACATGTGGCCTTGTGCAGGTCACTTCACTTTTCTGGGCCTCAGTTTCCCTTCCTAAGGAGAATGAAGGAATTGAAGTAGAATCATTGGAAGATCCCTGAGGTCTCTTACAGCAACAAAATTCTGTTCTTACCACATGGTTCTCAGAAATGAATAGGAAAATTAAGTGGAATCTAGAACTCAAAGCTTTCAGTTCTTCTAGTTTTGGAAAAGTGTTACTAAAGCTTAGAGCAAACAACTGCTTTATGAGACTGAATCTTTTTATGAAAGAAGCCTAGACATGAAAGAAAGATGATTTTCAAAGAAATTAGAGAGAGTTGGAAATTTGGGTTTTTTAATATTTTTTCTGTTTTTCTTTTGTTTATTTCCTCAGTGCACGTTCGAGTGAAGTATAACTTTATATATGGAAAACTGCACAGCTCCTAAGTGTAGCACTTGGTGGATTTTCACAACGTGAACATACTCTTGTAACTGTCCTCAGATCAAGAAACAGAGCACAAGCACACCCAGAAACTCTCCCCGTCACTGCTCAGCGACCCCAGGAGCACCCCATGCTGACTTCCACTAGGCTGACGTCTAACAGCATTGACTAATTTTGTTGCTTTTTAATTTCATTAAGAGTACCATACAAAAGTACCAAACAATTGTCCTGCCTGGACAGGATTTTTTAAAGTAATGTTTCCATAATTTGTTAAGCTGTCTTTTGTCTGTTATTTTATTTTCTTCATAAAGCCATGAAACAAAGGGAATAAATAAGGGGCAACATGCCCATAAATTGCCAGTTAAAATGTCATCCCTGTTTTCATTACTGAAATTTGGAGCTTTATTTTTATTTTTATTTTTTGCACCCTGCATCCTAGAAAGTAAAAGCCTGCTGCCTTCAAGTCCATCCCATTTCACCCTGCATTTTCAGCCCCTCTCTTTAGTCATATTTTTCTTTACGCATGCTTTGGTGAATTAACCTAATAACTATTGGCCAAAAGGAAGCAGATATGTAGTTAAAATAATACAGCTTAACAAAGAACACTTCTGATTTCTGGTATTTTGCATTGGCACCCCTTTTGGCAAACTAATAAATATGGGTTATACCAAAGAGCTTTCCTTTGAAATTATTTTATTACTAGTGAGGCTAAATATATTTGTGGCTATGTTTGCCAATTACCTCCTCTACCACTTTTTCTGTTCATGTCCTTTGCTTTTGTATACTAGGGTCTGAGTGCTTTTATTCTTGTTTTTTTTATTGCATTCATTCAGGCAAAAAATTGTAGGTTTTTTTTTTCAACAACATTGCTATTTACCATTTAATTATTTTATGTGTGTATAGAGGTATTTGGGAGAAAAGTGTAGAAGTTTGTAAATTTTATGTGGTCAAGTCTATCAGTGTTCATGTTGCCTTTTTCCCATTCCTTTTCAAATGTAGAAAGCTTTTCTGTATGCTTTGTGTTAGTGAACTGCTTTTTATTTGTTTAAAATATTAAATGCCTTTTCCAGCAAAAAAAATTTAATATAGCTTATTGAGCATTTTACATACATTCTCACTAATCCTCCCTATAGTTTTGAGTATTATCCCCATTTTGCAAATGATAAAATAGGCTCAATGAGGTTAAGACCTATGGCTTATAAGAAGCAGGGCCAATATTTAGATATAAGTCTGTTCTCACCTTTCATCTTTCCAACACTGGTATGTCTGTGTTAAGACATAGTCTCAACCAAAAGCTATGGAGATTTAACAAATGGTGCCTGATAGCTTTAGAGCAGTGGTTCCCAAAAGGAGGCTATTTTGCACCACCCCTTCCATTCCCACCCCTGGGCCCATCTGACAATGTCTGGAGACAACTGGGAGGGGCTTCTTCTGGCATCTGGTGGGTGGAAGCCAGGAATGCTACTAAATATCTAACAATGTACAGGACAGCATTCCAAAACAAAGAATTATCTTGCCCAAAATGTCAATAGTGCTGAGGTTGAGAAAACTGTCTTATAGAATGTCAACACATTCTAATGGTGTTTATTTGGCTTGAAAGAGTGATAAATTGCATTTGGAGGCAGCAGTGAAGGATAGTTGAAAATATATCAGGAGTCAGAAAATCTATGTTCTAGTCCCAGGCCCATGCTAACTAGCCAAATAGGTTCATAAAAAAAGACTTTCTAAACCTCAGTTCCCCATGAGTAAATGAGTAATGGACAAAAATGTCTATCTTATCTATTTACTTATTAATCCATCAAATTTGTATATATTACCCACCATGTGCCAGGCACTGTGTTAGACTCTGAGTATGCAATCGGAAACAAAACCAGCACCATCCCTATCATCGAGTAGCTTAGTGGGAAGCAGAGATAAGTATAATGAAGGGATGCTGCAGTAACCTAGAGAAGGGACACCTAACATAGCCCTGGGTATTCAGAGAAGCGACATGTAAGCTGATAACTGGAGAACAAGGAGAAATTAGGAAGGGAAAGAAGAGGTCAAGAGCGTGCTGTAAGTAGAGGGCACAGTGTTTGCAAAAGCCTAGACGAGGAAGGATGAGCATGGAACAATCAAGGAACTAAAAAGAGTGCAGCATGACCAGGGTATAGAATGGGAAGGGAGGAATGGGGAAGAGGTGTACCTGGGGGTGGGGGTGGGGGAAGCAACTCTGGGAGGATGTTGTGGGCCAGGTGGAGGAGTAGGAACTAGCCTGGCAGTAGAGGGAGGGAAATGAAAGGTTTTAAAAGCAAGGGGATGACATGATCAGATTTGAATTTTAGAAAGATATTTCATATTGCAGGGTGGAAAATGGGTTCTGATCACCATAGGGGCTGGGAGACAAGACAGAATCTTGCTGCGGTCCTGGCAAGAGTTCATGGGGAACTTGACTGGGGTAGAGGAAATGGGACAGACAGAAGTAGATATATTTGAGAGAAGATCAATGAACCCCTGCTACTGAGGGGTTCACAAGCTATTACTGTCTTGGAACAGCAAGGGTTCCAAAATGACCTTCCAGTTCCTATGAGGCATGACTGCCATTGCTATGTCTAGGAGCTGGAAGTATCTACAGACACATCACCAGAATGGATTCTGTACAAAGCCTGTGCCTTTGCTTCATTAGCTTCCTAACTGAAGTCATGAGGGGTCTGATTGGCAAAGCCAAAGTCATATGTCTGTCTCACACTATAAGAGATGCTAGACTGAAGAATGCCCTAAAGATAGAAAAGGTATTCAAAAAGAAAGACAGCTATGCCCTGTACTACAGTACTGTATTAGTCAGGGTTCTCTCGGGAAACAGAATCAGCAGGAGATACCTGTCAATAATATGAAATTTTAAAAGAGTCTCTCACGCGACCATGGGGAAGCACAAGTCCAGGTTCTGCAGGCAGGCTGCAAACCAGTGGCTCCGATGAAAGCCCGATGAAAAGTCGTTGATGAGTTTCTGGGAGAAGTTGCCTGTCCAACAACGAGCTGGGAAATTCTCTCTGAATGTTGAAATCACTTCCACTTTTAAGTCATTCAACTGATTGGATAAAAGTGCCACCCATTGATGATGTAATCTCCCTGATCGATGCAGATGTAATCAGCCATTCACACAGTAAACTCCCTGATGATTGAAGTCCATAAATGCTCTTGTATTACAATTAGCCCAGTGCTTGCTGGAACAAACACCTGGACACAATTACCTGGCCGAGTTGACACATTAGCTTAACCATCACAGGTACCAATGGAAAATGATTTGTAAAAACTATTTAGAAAGCAAACCTGGACTTCTGGGAAGACACCAGACTAGAAAGACATGGGACTCTCTTCTCTCCCAGAAAAATAGCTAGAGGACAGGCAGAAATGACCTGGAAAAAATCTTCTAGGATTTAGGACACCAGGGAAAGGCTGGGCACTGCCCAGAAGACAGAGGGACAAAGGTAAAGAATCTCTGGCAAAATTGTGAGTTAAAAGCCCCAGCTGCAAATGCTGGCACCCTCCCCCACACTATAGACACTTTTGAATTCTCAGGCCTCAGGGGCTGGCAGCTACAGACAAAGGGGGCCTCAGGGATCCACCTACACAGAAAAGGGGAGAGAGGGACACAGCCTAAGGCTAACTCAGCTTATGACCCACAAATTTGATCTGCTGTTCCTATGAGCCCTTCCAGGCTGGGTGGGGCCATGCCATTGTTTACCTTGGGAGCCAGCTCAAGACTAAAGAGATCCAACTACCTTATCAATAACACTCTCTACTAACCAGGACTGATTATTGAGGATGCAGAGGGGAGTGGAATTATATCTTACCTGGGAAAATGGGAGAGGCTACCAGTGAAGGCTGGAGAACTTTCTCTGAGAAAGTTTCAATTACAAGGCTCTTAGCAGCCAGGCAGGAACCTATATCATAGTGACCAGTCCATGTTGTAACAAACACACTCCTACCAGGCACTGAACTGAGAGGGCTGCCAAAGCACACCATTTGCTGGCAGACCAAGGAAATGCATGTGAGGAAATTAAATAAGAGAGGCTTTTTCTGGCCATTATAGCCACCATCCCCAAGGCCCTAGGAAGCAGGTCTATAACCGATTACTGGGTCCAGAGCCCAGTTTTGAGCAACTAACAGGAAAAGACCCAGGTTGAACCCAGAATCAAAGAACAGCAGTAACACAAAGCCTCCACTGCCACTAAATAACTATAAAAGAGAGAAATTGGGCATCTAAGTAAACTCCCAATCCTTATCAGATGCCTAGACATCAGCAAAATATTATGAGCCATACTAAGAAAATGGAAGACATGGCCCAAGAAAAGGAATATATCAAAACCCCAGAAGAAATGCAGGATTTGAAACAACTAATTAATGAAATGCACACAAATTTCCAAAATCAAATTAATGAGTTGAAAGACAATATGGCTAAAGAGATAAACAACATCAAGAAGGTACTGAGTTTGAAAACCTGAATAGAAAAGTAACAGAGCTCATGGGAATGAAAGACATGATAGGTAAGATAAAAAACACATTAGAGGCATACAGCAGGAGACTTGAAATGATAGAAGAAAGAATAAGTGATACCAAAGATAGAACAGCTGAAATTGAAAAAAGAAAATAACAGAGAGAAAAGAATGGAAAAAAAAATTGAGCAGGGACTCAGGGAGTGAATGACAACATGAAACACAATAACATATGTGTCGTGGGAGTTCAAAGGAGAAGAGAAGAGAAAAGGGGCAGAAAGACTATCTGAGGAAATAATAGCTGATAATTTCACAACTCTCACGAAAGAAATGAAGTTACATGTCCAACAAGCGTAGCATATCCCTATCATAATAACTGTGAATAGACTTACTCCAAGACACATACTACTTGGAATGCCAAGCATCAAAGATAAAATTCTGAGAGCAGCAAGGGAGAAGAAAATCACATACAAGTGATGCCCAGGAAAACTTAGTGTGGCTTTCTCATGAGAAATCATGGAGGCAAGAAGATTGTATGATACAATTAGGACACTGAAAGAGAAAAACTGCCAGCCAAGAATTCTTTATCCAGCAAAATTATCCTTCAAATATGAAAGTGAGTTTAAAATATTCACAAAGAAACAGAAACTAAGAGAGTTCATAAAAAAGAATCCACCTTTGTGGGAAATATTAAAGGAAGCCTTAGAGCCTGAAAGAAAAAGACAGGAGAGAGAGGCTTGGGGGAAATTATAGAAGAAGAATAGCAGAAAAGATAACCAAAAGAGTAAAAAGACAGACGAAAATAGGATATGCCATATGAAAACCAAAGAATAGGATGGTGGAAGTAAATAATGAATTTACACTAATATCATTGAATGGGAATAGATTAAACTCACAATCAAATGATACAGGTTGACAGAATGGATTTTAAAAATGAGCCATCCATATGCTGTTTACAAGAGACTCACCTTTGGCTCAGGGATACAAACTGGCTGAAAGTGAAAGGTTGGAAAAAGATATTCCATGCAAAGAGTAACCAAAAAAGAGCAGGGGTAGCTATACTAATATAGGACAAAACAGACTTTAAATACAAAAAAGTTATAAGAGATATAGAAGGCCATTACACATTAATTAAAGGGACACTCTGCCAGGAAGATATAACAGTCATAAATATCTATGTACCCCAAAATACATGAGGCAAACTCTGGCAAAACTGAAGGCAGAAATAGTCATCTCTACAATAATCACTGGAGACTTCAACATACCAATCACAACATTAGATAGAACAACTAGACAGAAGATCAACAAGGAAACAGAGAACTTGAACAATATGATAAATGAGTTAGACCTAACAAACGTATACAGAACATTGCACCCAAACTCAGCGGGTTATTCTTTCTTCTTAAATGCCCATGGATCTTTCTCAGGATAGAACACATGTTAGGTCACAATGCAGCTCTCAATAAATATAAAAAGTTTGAAAATATACAAAACACCTTTTCAGATCATAAAAGAATGAAACTGGAAATCAATAATAGACAGGAAAAAGGTAAATTCACAAATGTGTGGAGGCTAAACAACACACTCCTAAATAATCAGTGGGTCAAAGAAGAAATTCCAAGTGAAATCAGTAAATATATTGAGATGAATGAAAATGAGAACACAACTTATCAAAACCTATGGGATACAGTGAAGGCAGTCCTTGAGGGAAATTCATAGTCCTAAATACCTATATTAAAAAACAAGAAAGAACTAAAATCAAAGCTCTAACTGAACAACTGGAGAAACTAGGGAAAGTACAGCAAACCAATCCCAAAGCAAGCAGAAGGAAAGAAATAATAAAGATTAGAGCAGAAATAAATGAAATTGAGAACAACAAAAAAATAGAGAAAATCAACAAAACCAAAAGCTGGTTCTTTGAGGAGATCAATAAAATTGACAAACCCTTAGCCAGACTAACAAAGAAAAAAGAACAAAGATGTAAATAAACACATTTAGAAATGAAAGGGGAGGAGTTACAACTGACTCCACAAAAATAAAAAGGATAATAGGAGGCTATTATGAGAAACTGTATGCCAACAAACTAGACAAACTAGATGAAATGGACAAATTCCTAGAAATACACAAACAACCTACACTGATGCTACAAGAAATACAAGAAATAACAAACAAATCACATTTAAAGAGATTGAATCCATCATCAAAAATCTCCCAACAGGGGAGTGGATGTGGCTCAAGCAGTTGTGGGACCACCTCCCACATGGTAGGTCCCAGGTTCGGTTTCCGGTGCCAACTAAAGAAGACAGATGCAATGAGCTGATGCAATGAGCTGATGAACAAGCAGTCACAATGAGCAGACACAATGAGCAGGGAGTGGATGTGACTTAAGTGGTTGGGCACCCACCCCCCACATAGGAGTTCCGGGGTTCTGTTCACAGTGCCTCCTAAAGAAGAAGATGAGCAGATAATGAGCGGACACAACAGGCAGACAATGAGTGGACATAATGACCAGACACAATGTGCAGAGACAGAAAGCAGGCACAATGAGCAGACAACGAGCAGATAGACAAGGGAGCCATCTCAGGGTGGGGGCGATTAAAAAAAAAATCTCCCAACAAAGAAAAGTCCAGGGCCAGATGGCTTCACAGGTGAATTCTACCAAGCATTTCAAAAAGAATTAACACCAATCCTGTTTAAACTCTTCCAAAAAATTGAAGAGGAGGGAAAATTACCCAACACATTTTATGAAGCCAACATCACCCTAATACCAAAGCCAAATAAAGACACGACAAGAAAAGAAAATTACAGACCAATTTCTCTAATGAATATAGATGCAAAAATTCTCAACAAAATACTTGCAAATCGAATCCAACAGCATTTCAAAAGATTTATACATCATGACCAAGTGGGATTTATTCCTGGTATGCAGGGCTGGTTCAATATAAGAAAATCAATTGACTTAATATACCACATTAACAAATTGAAAGGAAAAAAACCACATGATCATCTCAATTGATGCATAAAAGGCATCAATTGACAAAATCCAGCATCCTTTCTTGATAAAAACACTTCAAAAGATAGGAAAGAAGGAAAACTCCTCATTATGATAAAAGGCATATATGAAAACCCCACAGCCAACATCGTTCTCAATGGAAGAAGATTGGGAACAAGACAAGAATGCCCACTGTCACCATTGTTATTTAACATTGTACTAGAAGTTCTAGCCAGAGTAATTAGACAAAAAAAATTTAAAGGTATCCACATAGGAAAAAAGGAAGTTAAACTCTCACTGTTTGTGGATGGCATGATCCTATATTTAGAAAATTCTGAAATGTCTTCAACAAAGCTACTTGACCTAATAAATGAGTTCAGCTAAGTGGCAGGATACAAGATCAACATGCAAAAATCAGTGATGTTTTTGTACACTAATATTGAACAATCTGAGGAGGAAAGCAGGAGGAAAAATTCATTTACAATAGCAACAAAAAGACTCAGATACCTAGGAATCAATTTAACCAAAGATGCAAAGGACCTATATTGAGAAAACTACAAAACAATGTTAAAAGAAATCAAATAAGACCTAAACAAATGGAAAGGCATTCTGTGTTCATGGATTGGAAGACTAAATATTGTGAAGATGTCAAACTTACCCAACCTGATTTATAGATTTAATGTAATATCAATCAAAATTTCAACAACCTGCTTTACAAAAATAGAAAAGCCAATTACCAAATTAACTTGGAAGGGAGAATGCACCCAAATAGCCAAAAGCATTCTAAAAAAGAAGAGCAGCATGGGAGGAAATTCATGGCCTGTCCTTGAAACATATTACAGTTCTACAGTGGTCAAAACCACATGGTATTGGCATAAAGATAGACATCAATCAGTGGAATAGAATTGAAAGTCTAGAAATAAACCTTCACCTCTATGGCCATCTGGTTTTTGAGAAACCTACCAAGTCCATGTTAATGGGACAAAACAGTCTCTTCAACAAATGGTGCTGGGAGAACTGGATATCTATAACCAAAAGAATGAAAGAGGATCCCTGTCTCACTACCTTTAAAAGAATCACCTCAAAATGGACCAAAGACATAAATATAAAAGCTAGGGTATAAAACTAGTAGAAGAAAATGTAGGGAAACATCTTAAAGGCCTTATGGCCTTATGGCTGCCTTTTCACCCTGCTGACAAAATCCTGTGAGGTGCAAAAGTGTTTAATTTTGAAGAAGTCCCATTTATCTATTTTTTCTTTTGTTGCACATGCTTTGGATGTAAGGTCCAAGACACCACTGCCTACTACAAGGTCTTGAAGATGTTTCCCTACATTTTCTTCTGGTAGTTTTATGGTCCTGGCTTTTATATTTAGATCTTTGATCCATTTTGAGTTGATTCTTGTATAGGGGTAAGATAGGGGTCCTCTTTCATTCTTTTGGTTATAGATATCCAGTTCTCCCAACACCATTTGTCGAAGAGACTGTTTCTTCCCATTAGCGTGGGCTTGGTAGGTTTGTCAAAAAGCAGTTGACTGTATAGGTGAGGGTATATTTCTGGCTCAATTCTATTCCACTGATCGATGTGTCTATCTTTATGCCAGTTCCATGCTGTTTTGACCACTGTAGCTTTTTAATATGTTTCAAGGTCAGGCAGTGAAATTCCTCCCACGTTGCTCTTCTTTTTCAGAATGCTTTTGGCTATTCAGGTGCACTTACCCTTCCAGATGAATTTGGTAATTGCCTTCTCTAATTCCGTAAAGTAAGCTGTTGGGATTTTTATTGGTATTGCATTGAATCTATAAATCAGTTTGGGCAAGATTGACATCTTCACGATATTTATTCTTCCAATCCATGAACACAGAATGTCCTTCCATTTGTCTAAGTCTCTTTAAATTTCTTTTAGCATTGTTTTGTAGTTTTCTGCATATAGGTCCTGTACTTCTTTGGTTAAATTAACTCCTAGGTATTTGAGTCTTTTTGTTGCTATTGAAAATGGAATTTTCCTCCTGATTTCCTCCTCAAAGATTGTTCAGTACTAGTGTACAAAAACATTACTGATATTTGTGTGTTGATCTTGTATCCTGCCACTTCGTTGAACTCATTTATTAGTTCAAGTAGCTTTGTTGTGGATACTTCAGGATTTTCTAAATACAGGATAATGTCATCCACAAACAGTGAGAGTTTTACTTCCTCTTTTCCTATTTGGACGCCTTTAATTTTTTTGTCTTGTCTAATTGCCCTAGCTAGAACTTCTAGTACAATGTTGAATAACAATGGTGACAGTGGGCATCCTTGTCTTGTTCCTGATCTTAGGGGAAAGCTTTCAACGTTTCCCCATTGAGTATGATGTTGGCTGTGGGTGTTTCATATATGCCTTTTATCATATTGAGGAATTTTACTTTTATTCCTATCTTTTGAAGTATTTTTATCAAAAAAGGATGTTGCATTTTGTCGAATGCCTTTTCTGCATCTATTGAGATGATCATGTGTTTTTTTTCCCTTCAATTTGTTAATGTGTGTATTACATTGATTGATTTCTTATGTTGAACCAGCCTTGCATACCAGGAATAAATCCCACTTGGTCATGATGTATAGGTCTTTTGATTTGCTGTTGGATTTGATTTGCAAGTATTTTGTTGAGAATTTTTGCATCTATGTTCATTAGAGAAATTGGTCTGTAATTTTCTTTTCTTGTGGATCTTTATCTGGCTTTGGTATTAGGGTGATGTTGGCTTCATAAAATGTGTTGGGTAATTTTCCCTCCTCTTCAATTTTGTGGAAGAGTTTAAACAGGATTGGTGTTAATTCTTTTTGAAATGCTTGGTAGAATTCACCTGTGAAGCCATCTGGTCCTGGACTTTTCTTTGCTGGGAGATTTTTGATGACGGATTCAATCTCCTTAATTGTGATTGGTTTGTTAAGTTCTTGTATTTCTTGTTGTGTCAGTGTAGGTTGGTTGTGTGTTTCTAGAAATTTGTCCATTTCATCTAGGTTGTCTAGTTTGTTGGCATATAGTTTCTCATAATATCCTCTTATGATTCTTTTTATTTCTGTGAGGTCATTTGTAATTTCCCCCCTTTCATTTCTGATTGTATTTATTTGCATCTTCTCTCTTTTTTTTCTTTATTAGTCTAGCGAGGGGTTTGTCAATTTTATTGATCTTCTCAAAGACCCAGCTTTTGGTTTTGTTGATTTTCTCTATTGTTTTTCTGTTCACATTTTCATTTATTTCTGCTCTAATCTTTATTTTTTCTTTCCTTCTGCTTGCTTTGGGATTGGTTTGCTGTTCTTTTTCTAGTTTCTCAAGTTGTTCAGTTAAATCTTTGAGTTTAGCTCTTTCTTGTTTTTTAATATAGGCATTTAGGGCTATAAATTTCCCTCTCAAGACTGCCTTCGCTGTATCCCATAAGTTTTTTTTTTTTTTTAATTTTTTAATTTTTAAAATTTTACTGGGAGGTCCCGGGGATCGAACCCAGGTTCCTCCATATGGGAGATGGACACCCAACCATTTGAGCCACATCTATCCCCCAAAGTTTTGATACGTTGTGTTCTCATTTTCATTTTTCTCAATATATTTACTGATTTCACTTGTATTTCTTCTTTGACCCACGAAATATTTAGGAGTGTGTTGTTCAGTCTCCACACATTTGCAAATTTACTTTTTTTCCTGTCTGTTGTTGATTTCTAGTTTCATTCCATTATGATCTGAGAAGGTGCTTTGTATAATTTCAATCTTTTTATATTTATTGAGAGCTGTATTGTGACCTAACATGTGGTCTATCCTGGAGAAAGATCCATGGGCACTTGAGAAGAATGTATAACCCGCTGAGTTTGGATGCAGTGTTCTGTATATGTCTGTTAGGTCTAACTTGTTTATCATATTGTTCAAGTTCTCTGTTTCCTTGTTGATCTTCTGTCTAGTTCTTCTATCTAATGATGTGAGAGGGGTGTTGAAGTCACCAGCAATTATTGTAGAAATGTCTATTTCTCCCTTCAGTTTTGCCAGAGTTTGTCTCATATATTTTGGGGTACCCTGGTTAGGTGCGTAGATATTTATGACTGTTATATCTTCCTGGAGGACCGTCCCTTTTATTAATATATAATGGTCTTCCACATCTCTTATCACTTTTTTGCATTTAAAGTCTGTTTTGTCTCATATTAGTATAGCTACCCCTGCTCTTTTTTATTTACTATTTGCGTGGAGTATCTTTTTCCAACCTTTTTCTGTTAGCCGGTTTGTATCCCTGGGTCTGAGGTGAGTTTCCTGTAAGCAGCATATGGATGGCTCATGTTTTTTTATCCATTCTGTCAGCCTGTATCTTTTGATTGGGGAATTTAATCCATTCACATTCAGTGATATTACTGAAAATACAGTATTTATTTCCTCCATTGTATTCTTTGGTTTTCATATGTCATCTTATTTTTGTCTTTCTTTTTACTCTTTTGGTTATCCTTTCTGCTTTTCTTTCTTCTGTAATCCCTCCAGGCCTCTCTCTCCTGTCTTTTTCTTTCAGATTCTAAGGCTTCCTTTAATATTTCCTGCAAAGGTGGATTCTTTTTTGCAAACTCTCTTAGTTTCTGTTTGTTTGTGAATACTTTATACTCACCTTCATATCTGAAGGACCGTTTTGCTGGATAAAGAATTCTCGGCTGGCAGTTTTTCTCTTTCAGTTTCCTAATTGTATCATACCACTTTCTTCTCGCCTCCATGGTTTCTGAAGAAAAATCTGCACTAAGTCTTACTGGATGTCCTTTGTACATGATTGTTTGTCTCTCTCTTGCTGCTCTGAGAATTTTCTCTTTATCTTTTACATTTGACATTCTGAATAGTGTGTGTCTTGGCTTAGGTCTGTTTGGATTTATTCTCATTGGGGTACGGTGTGCTTCTTGGACATGTAAGTTCATTTCTTTCGTGAGAGTTGGGAAATTTTCAGCTATTATTTCCTCAAATACTCTTTCTGTCCCTTTTCCTTTCTCTTCCCCTCCTGGAACTCCCATGACATATATGTTGTTGCATTTTGTGTTGTCATTCAACTCTCTGAGCCCCTGCTCAATTTTTTCCATTCTTTTCTCTCTCCGTTCTTTTCTCTCTTCAATTTTAGCTGCTCTGTCTTCAGTATCACTTATTCTTTCTTCTATCATTTCGAGTCTGCTGTTGTATGCCTCAAATGTGCTTTTGACTTCACCTATTGTGTCTTTCATTCTCATGAACTCCGTTACTTTTCTGTTTAGGATTTCAAATTCTTCTTTGCATTCTCTCAATGTCTTCTTGATGTCATTTATCTCTTTAACTATATTGTCTTTCATCTCATTAATTTGATTTTGGAAACTTGTGCTCATCTCACTGATTAATTCTCTCAAATTCTGCATCTCTTCTGGTACTTTGCTGTATTCCTTTTCTTGGCCTTGTCTTCTATTTTCTTAGTATGGCTTGTAATTTTTTGCTGGTGCTTAGGCATCTGGTTAGGTTGTATTTTACTTAGATGCTCTATCTCTTTCTCTTCTATAGGGTTTTAGTAGCAGAAGGCTGTGAATTACCACAGCTCTTTGATTTTTGGCTCAACCTTGATTGTTAGGATTCTCCTGCTGGTTGCTCTAAACTGGGCACTGGACCCAGTAATTAGTTGTAGAGTCGTTTCCTAGGGCCTTGGGCAGGGAGGCTATAGAGGCCAGGAAAAGCCTCTCCTACTTATTAATTTTCTTATGTGCACTTCCTTAGTCTGCCAGGAGATGGCACTCGTTGGCAGCTCTCAATTCAATGCCTGGTTGGAGTGTATTTGTTGTGACACCGACCAGATCAGTATAATAGAGCTTCCTGTCTGGGGGCTAAGAGCCTTGTCATTCAAACTTTCTGAGACAGTTTTCCAGACTTATCTGGTACTGCCCCCCCTTTTCCCAGCTAGGAAACATTTCCACTCCCTTCTGAATCCTCAACAATCAGTCCCTCTTAGTAGAGGAGGAGATTGGGAGGTTTGTATATCTTTAACCCCTTGCAGGCTCCAAGGCAAACAATGGCACAACCCCACCCAGCCTGGAATGGCTCTTGGGGCAGGGCAGACCAAACCTGTGAGTCAGTCCCAGGCTCTCTCTCCCCTCTCCTGTGGAGTCCTCAACAATTAGTCCAGGCTAGAAGAGAGGGAGGTTGTGAAGGTCGGATTTCTCCAGTCCTTCCTAGGCTCTCAGGGCAAACCTCCGTGTGGAAGGGTCTGTGGGGCTCCGCAGCCCAAATTTGTGGGTCAGAACCTGAGTTAGCCTAAGGCTGTGTCCCTCTCTCTCCCCTTTCCTGGGGTGGCAGATCCCTGGAGCCCCCTTTGTCTGTAGTCGCAGGCCCAGAGGCTGAGAATTCTAAAGAGTGTGGGGAAGGGTGCTGGCAGCAGCAGCCGCTGCTGGTTCTCACTCACGGTTCTGGTTCTGTCGTCGCAATTTCCCTCTTTTGTCACTCTCTCCTCTGGGTGGTGTGCAGACTTCACCTGCTGTCCTTAACCCTAGAAGATCTTTTTCGGGGCTGTTTCAGCTTGTCCTCTAGCTATTTTTCTGGAGAAGAGATTCCCATGTCTTACTAGTCCACCATCTTCCTGGCTCCCTTCTTTGCCTTTTGATTCACAGGTAAGAAGACCCCAAAGGTGTTTTCAAACGCAGGTGGCAGTCTTAACTTCCAGTTCAATGGATTCATTATTGTGTTCCCTGGTGTCAGCACTCCTCCTTTTGGGACTAAAACCTGTAGACCAGCAGAGCTTAAAGTTGCAGAGACAGGAAGCAAAAATTTTCCTAGTGGGTCACTAGGGGCAATAGTGAGTGGTGCTACTCCCATTTCCACCCGTTGATTCCTGGACCCATGAATCCTGGTTATGGGAGGGGACGCTGATTCAGAGCATACACAGCCTCCTGGAGAACATAGTCCCAGCCCTGCAAGGCATTGCCACCTAGTTGGTGCCATAATTGAGTCTTCAAAAGGCCCTTCCACCGTTCTATTAATCCAGCTGCTTCAGGGTGATGGGGAACATGGTAAGACCAGTGAATTCCACGGGCATGTGTCCAGTGGGTTCCTTGATCAGAAGCAATGTTGTGTAGAATGCCATGGCAGTAGATAAGACATTTGGTAAGTCCACGGATGGTAGTTTTGGAAGAAGCATTGCATGCCGGAAATGCAAACTCATAACCAGAGTATGTGTCTATTCCAGTTAAAACAAATCGCTGCCCCTTCCATGGTGGAAGTGGCCCAATGTAGTCAACCTGCCACCAGGTAACAGGCTGGTCACCTCAAGGAATGGTGCCATATCGGGGGCTGAGTGTGGGTCTCTGCTGCTGGCAGATTGGGCATTCAGCAGTGGCTGTAGCCAAGTCAGCCTTGGTGAGAGGAAGTCCATGTTGCTGAGCCCATGCATAACCTCCATCCCTACCTCCATGGCCACTTTGTTCATGAGCCCATTGGGCAATGACAGGAGTGGCTGGGGAAAGAAGCTGAGCATTAGCCACAGAGCGGGTCATCTTATCCACTTGATTATTAAACTCTTCCTCTGCTGACGTCACCCTCTGGTGAGCATTCACGTGGGACACAAATATGTACATATTTTTTGCCCACTCAGAAAGATCTATCCACATAGCTCTTCCCCAGACCTCCTTGTCACCAATTTTCCAATCATGTTCCTTCCAAGTCCCTGACCATCCAGCCAAACCATTGGCAACAGCCCATGAATCAGTGTACAAACGCACCTCTGGCCATTTCTTCCTCCAAGCAAAATGAACAACTAGATGCACTGCTTGAAGCTCTGCCCACTGGGAGGATCTGCCCTCACCGCTATCCTTCAAGGATGTCCCAGAAAAGGGCTGCAGTGCCGCAGCTGTCCACTTTCGGGTGGTACCTGCATATCGTGCAGAACCATCTGTAAACCAGGCCCGAGTTTTCTCATCCTCAGTCAACTGATTGTAAGGGATTCCCCAAGAGGCCAAAGCTGTGGGCTGGGAAAGAGAAGGTAACACGGCAGGGGTGGTGACCATGGGTATTTGGGCCACTTCCTCATGTAACTTACTTGTGCCTTCATGATTAAAGATGTCTTGCAGGCTACTGACCTGAGGGCATTCCTTTGCATTTTCTTCTGGTGAGACAGAATTATTCTCTTCAGGCAGGGGTTGGAAGACAGATTCCTCAGGGCAGACTGGAAGTTGGACCATGCATGCTGGAGATTGGTTGGTACCTGCCTCGTGGCTGGGAGGAGGTACAGACTCTCTGGGGCAAGGTGGAGGCTGGATGATACAAGGTTGAGAAGGTGTGGTCTCCACAGGGCAAGCCATCACAGGTTTATCTGGTAAAGTCTCAGCAGAATTTAGGGTTCCAATGTCCCCACCAATATTATCATCATCCCATATGTCTCCGTCCCAATCCTCGGGGCTCCACTCCTTTCCAATCAATGCCTTCACTTTAATTGCAGAAACCCTGCAAGGTTGAGATTTTAGTTTCCTCTGTAATTTTGCTACTCATACAATGGGAGTCTGGGTTTGATTCTCAGATATCTCAAGTCTGTGGCTACAGGAGACAAGATTTTCTTTTAAGGCACACATAGAAACTTTCATATCATTCATGCAGCATTTAAGTTTAAAATTTGAAGATTTTAGTTCATCTCCTTCTTTTGTAACTATATCCAGAGTATCTAGGGGGAGCCAGCCAACATCAATATGCTTTTTAACTCCACAAAATTCTGTTAAGGTGTTGAAAATGCTCTCACCCAGATCCTTGCTTCTTCTAAGTGTGGAATTAGGGGAATCCAGTGATGCTATTTTGCGTATCTCTATTGCCAGCTCACGCCATGGACTGTTAGCAACTTCTT
This sequence comes from Tolypeutes matacus, assembly GCA_026826555.1. Classification (NCBI taxonomy): domain Eukaryota; kingdom Metazoa; phylum Chordata; class Mammalia; order Cingulata; family Chlamyphoridae; genus Tolypeutes; species Tolypeutes matacus. The sequence continues at coordinate 82,855,230 of JAKSZT010053887.1, forward strand.
CATTACTGGAAAGGGAGCCATTAGTACCCCTGAGTCCAATTAGAGTAGAAAGCCAATTACAAAACTCCCAGAACCACCTCAGACATCCCATGTTTAAGACTCTGTTCCTCAAGAACCACTCCCAGTACCAAGCTGTATTAGTCAGGGTTCTCTTGGGAGACAGAATCAACAGGAGATATCTGTCAATAATATGAGATTTTATTAGAGTCTCTCATGCAACCGTGGGGATGCATAAGTCCAGGTTCTGTAGGCAAGCTGCAAACCAGGGGCTCTGATGAAACTTCGATGAAAAGTCCTTGATGAGTTTCTGGGAGAAGTTGGCTGTCCAACAACGAGCTGGGAAATTCTCTCTGAATGTTGAAATCACTTCCCCTTTTAAGGCATTCAACTGATTGGATAAAAGCGTCACCCATTGATGATGCAATCTCCCTGGTTGATACAGATGTAATCAACCATCCACGCAGTAAACTCACTGGTGATCTAAGTTGATAAATGCTCTTGTATTACAATTAGCCCAGTGCTTGCTGGACCAAACACCTGGACACAATTACCTGGCCGAGTTGACACATTAGCCTAACTATCATACCCTGCAATACTGCTACTGGGTATATACCCAGAAGAACTTAAAGCAGTGACATGAACAGACATCTGCACACCAATGTTCATTGTGGCATTATTCATGATTGCCAAAAGATGGAAAAAACCCAGGTGTCCATCAACCAATGAATGGATAAACAAACTGTGGTGTATTCACATGATGGAATATTATGCAGCGGTAAGAAGAAATGAAAGATGCAGATGTGGCTCAAATGGTTGGGCATCTATCTCCCATATGGAGGGACCTGGGTTGGATCCCCAGGACCTCTTGGTAAAAATTTTAAAAAAAGAAAAATAAAGAAGGCGCATGGGCCACCAGGCCCCGTGCATGGGTATGCTGTCAGGCCCCACGCGTGGGTTCGCCATCAGCCCCCATGAGCAGGTGCACCATCAGGTCCCGTGAGCGGGTGCGCCACCAGGCTCCATGCACAAGTGCACTGCCAGGCCCTGCGAGCGGGTGAGCCACCCAGGCCCCATGTGTTGGTGCACCATCAGGCCCTATGAGCGGGTGCACTGTCAGGACCCACCAAGCCATGCAGAAAGATGATGATGTAACAGGAGAGTACACAAGGGAAAGCCAAGACGAGACATGCCGAAAAACCAGGAACTAAGGTGGCGCAGGCGGTAGGACGCCTCTCTCCCACATCGGAGTTTCCCAGGATTGAATCCCAGTGAAGACAGGAGGAGAAAGATGAGAAGAGAGGGCAGGAAACATACACAGAGAATTTTCCAGTGAGTGGACACAAAAACAGCAAAAATGGGAGGGAGGGGTAAAAATGGATAAAAGTAAGTAAATAAATAAATCTTTATTAAAAAAAAAAAATAAATGAAATCGTAAGCATATGACAACATGGATGAACCTGGAGAGCATTATGTTGAGTGAAGCAAGCCAGACACAAAGGGACAAATACTGTATTATTGTACTACTATGAACTAAATATGTTGAGTAACATATTGTATGATTCCATTTATATAAAATGTAAATATAAATCAACTCATGAAGATGGGAAAAGAAAAAAAAAAAGCAAGGAAACCTGGACATATCTTTCAAATTAAAAATATTCTTCCTCCTAAAACCCCACATCTCGGAATCTATTCTATGGAAGTAAAAGCACTCACACATGAGTATTTATGCATAAGGATATTATGGTAGCATTACTCTTTGTGGCAAAAATTTGTTAACAAAGTGAATGTTTCTCAACCGAGGAACTGTTGAGTAAATTATGGTGCATTATGCCATCAAATATGTAGTCAACAAAAAGAAATGAGTTAGAGCTGAACCTGTTGGAACCAGGATGCTATGAAAGACTGAAATGATCATACTAGGACACCTCAAATAGAAATCTCCTCATGTTTGGCACAGATCTTGTTTCCTACCATTCCCGGGGAATGAAGTTAGAGGGGGAGTGTTTTCTTAGTACCACAGGCTTGCCCCTCACTTTTATTCAACATATGTGTAGCACATAATTGCTACTTTACTCAGGAGACACACTCTATCCAAGTAGACTGATAACTGAGATGTTAGCAAGCTTCAATTTACCCAGCTTCCAATAGAAGTCTGACTCCCAGTTTTGAATCTACCATATATCACCTTTGGGCCAAGTGGGCTTTTGCAACTGAACCCATTCTGTAGGAAGCAAGGTCCTCACAAAGAAGCACCGGAGATAGATCCCTGGGTTCAAGTTGAAACTCTTCTGCCTGCAGTTCTGTGACTCCTTGGGTAACAGCTCGGTCCTAACAGCTTGAGGTCTCTGAGGCATTAACAGTGTGGTCATCAAAAACACAGGCTCTGGGGCCTGACTGAATGCTGGTTCTACCACTTACCAGTCATATGACCTTGGGCAAGTGTTGGGGATTGAGTCACTTCCCCCATGAAGATGTGTCAAGTCTTAATCTGCCCTCCTGTGGGTAAGAACCTATTTCTAAATAGGACCTTTGAAGCTGTTATTAAAGTATGGACTCATTTGGGAATAGGGTCTTTGATGATCCTATTTAGATGAGGCCAAATTGAATCAGGGAGGGCCTTAATCCATATGGCTGAAGTGCTTATAAGGAGAGGAAATCTAGATAGAGACACAGATGCCTGAGGAGGTGTAGATTCCAGGAGGAGAAGCATGTGACAGAGGCAGAGATGCAAGCCAAAGAACCCCAAGGATTGTGGCAAGCCAGCACCAGAATGCTTCAGACATTGAGGAGAAAGCATGGTCTTGCCAATGGCTTGATTTTGGACTTCTAGCCTCCAGAACCAGGAGATAATAAATTCCCACTGTTTGAACCAACATGGTATTTATTGTAGCAACTTTGGCAAATGAAGACAGCAAGTTATTTAGCTTTTCTGTGCCTAATTCCTCATCTACAAAATGGTTTAGGAACAGTATCTCAGAAGGTTGTTTTGAGGATATGTTAATGAGTGCATGCAATAAGCCTATAGAGCTGTGCCTTGGACATATGAATCACTCAATAAATATTATTGCCACTCTTGTCTGGACCCAGGTATGTCTTAAATCAGTGTTTTACCCAAATACTCAACCTGGTCAAAGTACCCCAGAAACTTTCTTTCTCTCCAAGGTCTGCCTTTTGGTTGAATGTCCCAGTTTACAAACAAAACAAAGCTGTATTTATTACACAAACCCTATTATAGCAATGGGGATTCATGAAGGACAGGGCAGAAATTCCTAAGGATAAGATAAGAAGGAGGAATTTCAGAAGTTCAGTAACCATCCCAGTTTGGGGATGGTTTGGAGGGTGCTCTACCCCAGTACTGTTCTGTACTTGAAATGTTGCTATTTTCCATTTTCTATTTAAGCACTGTAATTTGTGGCTTTCTCGAAGGCTAAGTATAGAGCAAAACATAATAATGCAAACTGGCTCACGCTGAGCTGAAATGAGTAGTGTTCTCTCACCAAATTCTCTTGCGAGCTTTAATAACTTCTTTAATTTCCCTGTTATTTTCCAATATTGTATACCTGTTCTAGAAGTATCCATTTTGTCTTTCCTAAACTGGCTTTCCTCTGCTGGGAAAATGACCAGATTATTCTGTTCTCATCCTCTTGACACATCTCTGTTTTTTGGTTTTCAATTTCCATTCTGGATTTACAACCAATTTAGTAGCTGTTGATCATGGCAAGATGCTATAACTGAATCAGTACAGAGATGGAATGACTTGTCAGAACATTTCATTAGAGGGAAACCATTTCCAGGAACTGGTGAGAGAGAATGAGCAAGACTCTACATATACACTGTACTTGCTTGTGAACTAATACAATGAATTCCAAAGTAGCCTTAAGCTCAGATCATTATTTTTTTCTTTCTTCCCCCCCCCCCCCACTTTTTTTTTCCAAGTTAAAGATTTACAGAAGGCAGGAAAATTCCCTGTCTGGGATAAGGCATGGACACTGTTTTTAACTGTAAGCTCACATAGAGAGCAAAATATTAGTGCTTAGCACATCATGGGAAATGTGAATTAAATTCAGAAAATGTGAATTGAAATCTAGAGGCAGAAAGAAATAACCCTGCCTGACAATGGTAGTGGCTTGGTCAGTGGTTACCATCTGGCGGCTTTTATAGTCTATGTGTAGCCATGTCATTTCTCATTGCAATATTTGGCTCTTCCTAACAAGAAGAGACTATTTGGACATTTCAGAGAACTGATATAAAAGGGTGAGCAGCATTAGCTGAAGTTAAGAAGGAAAGGGGCAGGAGAGACCTGCCTCCTTGCTGGGATGTAAGGGGCTCTGGGGTGCTGTCCAGAAAAGTTTGAGCTGCCCCTCTACGCATATTTCTGTGGCACAGGATTGCCTGAACAGTCTGTATTCTTCCACACCTCTGTGCCTTTGTTTTCTCTGCTTGAAGCATCTCTTCCTACACGTGCACCCACTATCCCCATCCAGAACCAAGTCAAACAATGTCAAGGCTTCTCCCAGCTAGAATTAATTGCTCCTCCTCTGGGTTCCCATAGCATTCTCTGTTCATGCCTCTCTTAACTTACTATGCTCAAGCATAATAAGTTTCAGTTTGGGTTCTCCTAGAAGCAGACCCTGAGCCAAAAATTTGGGCATGAGAGTTTATTTTGGAAGCTATTCCAGGAAGCACTGTGAGGGAGTAGGAAGTGAGATCAAGAAAGGAGAAAGCCACTAATGGGTGCTTTAATGAGCTGGTTACTGCTGTGGGCTCAACTCCATTGAGGACCTTCCCAGAATCAGAAGTGTCCCAGTGAAGGGCAAGGAAGCTGGGTGTTATCCTGCATTGGTTGTGAGTTGTTCTGGCGGGTGTTAATTCTCTGGCACTTTGGTCCACCTCCAAGGAACCATTCTGCTCCAAGGCTAAAGAATGCCTTCAGGTTGAGAGATGCTGGCAGCCATAGGCCTCTAGTGGAAATGTCCCCAGGGACTGGGGGAGGGATAGGCTGATGGGATATGGGCAGCTGACAAATTATGCTACAACAACTGACAGCTAGGCAAGCTCTTTGAAGGCAGGGAATGAACTTTACTCATTTTTATATGCCCAAAGCACCCAACATGCAGCCTTGTACTTAGTAGGTGTTTAATCACTGTTAAATGAATGAGGCTAATTAACTTTTAATATATCGAATGATCCAATAATGCATTCAACAAATATATATTGAATAGTTACTCTGTGTCAGAGAGTAATCAAACAGACCTTGTCCCTGCCCACCCTTGAGGAGCTGACAGCCTTGCAGGAAAAGCAGGCAATAAACAAATAATTATAATACGAGTGATGAGTATATTGATTGGCCTCACCAATATACTTATCACCCACTGGTACCACCCCTATGGTTAAAAACCTATCATTTGATTCTGAGCATATTGAATTTTATTTTTTCTCAAATTTATTTTTTATTTTTAAAGAAGCTTTGGATTACATAAATGTTACATCAAAAATATAAGGGCCTCCCACATGGTAAACGGGTTCGGTTCCCGGGGCCTCCTGGTGAAGGCAAGCCCGCCCGCACGGCGTGGTTAGCTGACCCAGCGAGCACAAGCAGCAAGGGGGGGATAAATGAATAAATAAATAAAATCTTTAAAAAAAAAAAAAAAAAATA